>JAWNND010000842.1:1327500-2527500 GCA_035043265.1 Drosophila testacea | reverse complement strand
TGAGCTATCTTAACTAAACTCACAGATTATGTATTTCTTACTCACTGCTACATCCTGAGAAAATTTGGTCAAGATCGGACCACTATATCATATAGCTGCCATAGGAACAACCAGATGCAAATTTAAACTTTGTTTGAAGATCTTTGTTATTTTTTGAGATATCTCAACCAAACTCACAGATTATGTATTTCTTACTCACTGCTACATCCTGAGAAAATTTGGACAAGATCGGGCCACTATACCATATAGCTGCCATAGGAACAACCAGATGCAAATTAAAACTTTGTATGAAGATCTTTGTTATTTTTTGAGATATCTCAACCAAACGCACAGATTATGGATTTCGTACTCACTGCTACATCCTGAGAAAATTTGGTCAAGATCGGGCCACTATATCATATAGCTGCCATAGGAACAACCAGATGCAAATTAAAACTTTGTATGAAGATCTTTGTTATTTTTTGAGATATCTCAACCAAACGCACAGATTATGGATTTCGTACTCACTGCTACATCCTGAGAAAATTTGGTCAAGATCGGGCCACTATATCATATAGCTGCCATAGGAACAACCAGATGCAAATTAAAACTTTGTATGAAGATCTTTGTTATTTTTTGAGATATCTCAACCAAACTCACAGATTATGGATTTCGTACTCACTGCTACATCCTGAGAAAATTTGGTCAAGATCGGGCCACTATATCATATAGCTGCCATAGGAACAACCAGATGCAAATTAAAACTTTGTATGAAGATCTTTGTTATTTTTTGAGATATCTCAACCAAACTCACAGATTATGTATTTCTTACTCACTGCTACATCCTGAGAAAATTTGGTCAAGATCGGACCACTATATCATATAGCTGCCATAGGAACAACCAGATGCAAATTTAAACTTTGTATGAAGATCTTTGTTATTTTTTGAGATATCTCAACCAAACGCACAGATTATGGATTTCGTACTCACTGCTACATCCTGAGAAAATTTGGTCAAGATCGGGTCACTATATCATATAGCTGCCATAGGAACAACCAGATGCAAATTAAAACTTTGTATGAAGATCTTTGTTATTTTTTGAGATATCTCAACCAAACTCACAGATTATGGATTTCGTACTCACTGCTACATCCTGAGAAAATTTGGTCAAGATCGGGCCACTATATCATATAGCTGCCATAGGAACAACCAGATGCAAATTAAAACTTTGTATGAAGATCTTTGTTATTTTTTGAGATATCTCAACCAAACTCACAGATTATGGATTTCGTACTCACTGCTACATCCTGAGAAAATTTGGTCAAGATCGGATCACTATATCGTATAGCTGCCATAGGAACAGTGGCTTTTAATGCTATTAATAAACAATCAAAAGAAGATGGACAAGGGGAGGGGAGGGGGAGGGGAGGGGGTGTAACGATTCATTTGTGTTGCGGCTTTCAAAATCAATTTTCAGTATATGGCACTGTTACTCGCTCTTGCTGCAATAATCCAATTGCAGCGAAAACTTTAAAACAGCGAGCAGCGAAAATGTAAATTCTCTATATTATATAAAGTAATACTTATTACTATTTTCTTAAGTCCAACTACAGGGAAAAATTGAATTTACAATTCCCGCTATCTAATTAGAATGACATAAGGTCTGGCTATAGCTGTGAGAAATGTTTCCTATTTTCACTTCACATTTTTCCCCGAGATTTCAGCGAGCGTAGCGAGCCGGGGGTTGGCGAGCGAAGCGAGCAGGGGGCAAACCCCCTAGTATTATATATTTTGACTGCGCACAGCGGTTCGCTGTGACTTTTTACTTTACAAAAATAATGTCTTCTGACTCTAACAGAATATTTCCAAATTTTAAAAATCAATTATCAGTTAATTTTTGTATCTTTGATATGAGTGCGGAGGACTTTTTGTCAATAGGTGCTTATAGTTGAAATTGCTTTTATAGTAGCTTTTAGATTCGAAATGCTTTTGTTACGTGATATTCGTCAAATATATTTGCAATATATAAATATGTTTTTGTGTTCGAATACATAAAAATATTTATAAATATAAATATGTTATCTATATGGTAACATATGCACAGTAACATATCCACATTTACGCACATACTTTTATTATCATTTAACAAGATACCACTGGTGAAAATAACAAATCAAGCGCTCCCACGATCCAAGCGATAACGTAAACATCCGTATGAATTGCTATTATCAACAAGGGTTATGCTGACGCGGCACAGATCCAGGCTTTTGTTTAGAGTCCAAAGGTTCGTCATCTTAAGAGAGGGATACCTACAGTCTCTGTTTATTTAAGAGCAGAATTAATTCCCAAAATCTCATAAGCGGAGGTATGTTAAGCGCCAACATTTTTATCATAAGTTAGTCTAGATTCACACTTGAAACTCCTAAGTCCATGTATTCGGTTTTAAATAAATAGATAAAAAAAATTTTAGCTTCAAGCAAGCATATTTTATCGATCAGAAATATTTAATTCAGAAGACATTATTTTTGTAAAGTAAAAAGTCACAGCGCCGTCAAAGTCAATGTGCTTCTTAGATTTCTTAAATAAACCTAACTAGTGAATGGCTTTAATGGTTTCCGTCTGTGTGGGCATGCCCCAGGGTGTTCCCATATAGGACGAGCTAAACCTTAAGACTATCCCATTCGTCGCTTATCTTGCTCTACCAGCAACAACCTCGAGCCCTCGTCCACACAGTTCCTATGGCCCCGTATCATTTAAGGTCTGTAGTGCGGTTGGCTAGGAGTATTCTCGTGTGAGCCGCACCACCTGAGCGATCTTGCATTAACGTCTCCTAGCTGGGGCTAAGTAGTGCCTCCTCGTAACGACATCATAGAGGTTCGGTATATCCGAGGCTGGTGTTTTGGATTGCTCAGTTTTTTTATTGGGGAGACGTAGGGTCGACCAAGGCAGTGCCCCACCCCTTGGAAAAGCAGGATACGAACTGAGGTTGCCCGGTCGTATATCTGAATTTACCCCTCAGTTGCGAACCCTTAAGATAGCCGGTACAGGTCGCATGACACCCCTGACTTGAAGGTAGGCCCTTTATGAATCTATACAGGAGTTAGGTTTTTGGAGTAGACATAACATCGCCGCTCAAAGTTTGCCGTACTACGTGAACGATACCGGCGTGGACCCCGCGTGGAGCTCCAATCCTGCTGCATTGCTGCAGTTTCCACGTATGTCAATTGCAAGGAGTAGTCACTCTGGCATAAACTAAACCTGAGTTTTGCCTTGCTCTCGTCACACCCTGTCCCCCTTAATTATTAAAATTTGGCTGTTTTTTTATAACTTTTTTTTTGGGGGCTATCCTACATTTTGAATTATCTTTCGATACCGGCAAACCGATTTTAAATGCTTCACAGCTTTCGAAAACTGATGAATATATCTACTAATGCTTAACACATTGCTTCTAATTTAAATCAATAACTTAACAAATATGTATAAATTTTTAAAATTGAAAATTATGATTTTTTTTTAATTAAGCGTCGATTAAGGTTGATTACTCATTGAAATCAATTATGAAAAGAGAAGTACCAACACTTAAAATTTGTATTGTTTGATTTTTCTCAAAGTTTGCAACTTCCTTGCTGAATGGTCTAAGCAAATCGAACTTTAAGTCTCAGAAATACCGCCCGAATTCATTTTTCCGTCTGTTTTCTAATCAAATAAACATAATAGCATATAGCTGCCATAGGAATCATCGGATGAAGATTAACGCTATGAAGAGCTTCTTGGTTTTCTAAGCTTCTATCTATCTTAACAAAACTCACAAATTATGTTTTCTTTACTTAATGTTACATCCTGAGAAAATTTTTGAGAAAATAGGGAACACTTCTCACAGCTATAGCCGGATCTAATGTCATTCTTTAGAGGGAAGCAGTAGACATAAATTCAACTTCTCCTTGGAATAAGACTTAAAATAATACATAGTACTTTATATGGCGCTAGGAAATAAGGCCCCAATAAAATATGGCTGCATAATAAATGAAATAAAGCCCCCACAAATTTAATAGGAAACAACAACACTGATTTTCAATCAAATTAAAGGCGTTATTTCCTTCTTTGGGGCCTTTTTTAGTAAAAAAAATGCAGTAAGCTACAGTGGAGCAAGCTCGACAGTAGGAGACCCAGTACTTTTGAGTGCAAAGCGTTTACTAGATTGTTCTTCACTGTTGCGTACCATGCAATAGATGGCGCCACTACGAAGTTAATAAGCACAGAGGTCGCTGGCGTCTCTTCTTCTTCCTTTTGCCCGTAACATTGTTAGTTGAATAACTTCCGCGTTTATCATCCGATTGGAATGAAATTTTCTGGACAGGTTAGGATTATAGTGTATATTATATGTACCAATAATCAAGGCGCTGGTCTTAAAGGGGCTCTTGTAATTCGACCATGAAATTTTGTTTTTCAATTTCCGGGGGCGGACGGGGGCGTGGCAAAAATCCAAAACAAACTTGATCAATGGAATATATAGATGAACCTACATGCCAAATTTGGTGTCTCTAGCTCTTATGGTCTCTGAGATCTAGGTGACACAAAATAGGACAGACAGACGGACTGACGGACAGACAGACAGACGGACATGGCTATATCGACTCGGCTGTTGATGCTGATCAAGAATATATATACTTTATGGGGTCTGCCACGCCCCCTTCTGCCTGTTACGCATTTTTTTTTTGCACAAACTTAATAGACCCATTTGTACTTTTTTAAAGTACTGGGTCTAAAATTCAGTAAGCTACAGTGGAGCAAGCTCGACAGTAGGAGACCCCGTACTTTTTGAGTGCAAAGCGTTAACTAGATTGTTCTTCAATGTTGCATACCATGCAATAGATGGCGCCACTACGAAATAAATTAATTAACACAGACTCTTATTCTTCTTTTTTCCCGTAACATTGTTAGTTGAATAACTTTCGCGTTTATCATCCGATTGGACAGATTAGGACCATAGTGTATATTATATGTACCAAAAATCAAGGCGCTAGCATTATAGGGGCTCTTGTAATTTGACTTTGAAATTTTGACGGACATGGCTATATCGACTCGGCTGTTGATGCTGATCAAGAATATATATACTTTATGGGGTCTGCCACGCCTCCTTCTGCCTGTTACGCACTTTTTTTTTGCACGAACTTAATAGACCCATTTGTACTTTTTTAAAGTACTGGGTCTAAAAAATTGGGGTCTAATTTTATAATAAAAAAATGCAGTAAGCTACAGTGAAGCAAGCTCGACAGTAGGAGACCCAGTATTTTTTAAGAGCAAAGCGTTCACTAGAGATTGTTCTTCAATGTTCCCTACCATGCAATAGATGGCGCCACTACGAAATAAGTTAATTACTACAGAGGTCGCTAGCATCTCATCTTCTTCCCTTTGATCGTAACATTGTTAGTTGAATAACTTCCGCGTTTATAATCCGATTGGAATGAAATTTTCTGGACAGGCTTGGATTATAGTGTACAATATATGTACCAAAATCAATCAAGGGGCTAGTATTCAAGGGGCTCTTGTAATTCGACTTTGAAATATTGTATTTCAATTTCCGGCGGCGGAGGGGGGCGTGGCAAAAATCCAAAACAAACTTGATCAATGGAATATATAGATGAACCTACATGCCAAATTTGGTGTCTCTAGCTTTTATAGTCTCTGAGATCTGGGCGACACAAAAAGGGACAGACAGACAGACGGACATGGCTATATCGACTCGGCTGTTGATGCTGATCAAGAATATATATACTTTATGGGGTTTGCCACGCCTCCTTCTGCCTGTTACGCACAAACGTAATAGACCCATTTGTACTTTTTTAAAGTACTGGGTCTAAAAATGCAGTAAGCTACAGTGGAGCAAGCTCAACAGTAGGAGACGGAAAGCGTTAACTATCAACCCCATTCAATAGATGGCGCTACCACAAACATATCAGTTGATAAACAGAGTTGATCAGTTGATGATAAAATAAGATATATCTGCTCGCTTCGCTCGCCAACCCACGGCTCGCTACGCTCGCTGAAATCTCGGGGAGAAATGTCGACTGAAAATAGGGAACACTTCACACGAATATAGCCAGACCCTATGTCATTTCTTTCAAGAAAGCGGGAAATGTAAATTCAAATGGATAAGACTGCAATAGGACTTAGAATATTACTACTTTTTATTGTAGACTGTATGAGTGTCATATCCATACTGATCTTTATTTCACGATCACGCTCAGAACTTATCGAACTATCGATAAGATTGAACGTGATGCTTTTCAATGTTTATCGTTAACGGCGTTCGCCGTCATTCGCCGCCATTTTGTGCGTTCGGGGTGGATGACGACGTTTTTCCCATACAAATTGCGAACGTGTCATCCAAGTCCCAGTACTTTTTGCGCTTGAAACGTTTGCCATTCCCCCGGTTTAATTTTAGTATTTTTTTACGAAATACCAAATTTTTCTTGATGAATACCGCCCAACCAAAGGAATTATCGCTAAAATCAGCTGTTTTGTGTAAGGCCAAAATTGTGAGCCATATATCACTTTTCAAATATTAATAAAATATTTATATTTCCATATTATCAAGCAAAGGATGCCAACCATCAGATGGATATTATTTGCTAATGCATAATCCACTTGATTGTTTCAAATTAAACTTGCTATATTTTGCGTTTGAAAATAAATTGTAAATGAAAGCAATGCGAGCAATTAAACTGATAGTTGATTTAATTCGGGCGAATGACAATTTACAATATGTCATTGACGAACGCCCGTTTGGTCGTGGAAAGGCCAAATTCAGCGTCATCCAAATGACAGCGAACGCTCTGTCATCCATACTAGTATTGCATACTCCCCCTTATGTACTACTACAATATAATATATAGAATTTACATTTTCGCATCTATAAAGTTTTCGCTGCAATTGGCGAGCGAGTAACAGTGCCATACACTGCAAATTTATTTTGAAAGTCGCAACACAAATGAGTCGTACAAATTTTAATTTTTATCTGATTGTTCCATTGGCAGTTATAAGATGTAGTCATCCGATCTTGACCAAATTTTTACAGAACGTAACAGTGAGTTGGAAATACATAATCTGTGAATTTGGTTGAGATAGCTCAAAAAACAACACAGCTCTTCATACAAAATTTTAATATGCATCTGATTGTTCCAATGGCAGCTATATGATAAAGTCATCCGATATTGAATTTTGACAGAATGTAACAATGAATAAGATATTCATAATCTGTAAGTTTGGTTTATATGGCCCAAAAAATTTTTACCTTTGACCCCCTATTTTAACACCTTTCAGTGGGAATATCAAAAAATCACGTCGTACTGAACGATATGTATGTCTCAGCTATGTTGTGTGAAAATTTAAGCTCAATATCTTGAATCTTTTGGCCTACAGCGTGATGCCTCGTCAGTGAATCAGTAAGGACAAAGAGTTTTATATATATAGACAGATGGAAAATTTACATTTCGCTGGTTGCCATTTTAAAGCTTTCGCAGCAATTGGACTTTGTAGAGAAAAGACAGTATTGGCTGAAAAAATTTCGATTTGGCAGGAAATGCTCAGATTTTTATAAAATCAATTCCTAGTCGGCGCTTTTTAAGTTTAATATATGTATTTTCTTATAAATGGTTTACAAACCAACAGCGTGATGCCTCGTCAGTGAATCAGTAAGGACAAATAGTTGTATATATATAGACAGATAGAAAATTTACATTTCGCTGCTCGCTGTTTTAAAGCTTTCGCAGCAATTGGACTTTGTAGAAAAAAAACAGTATTGGCTGAAAAAATTTCGATTTGGCAGGAAATGCTCAGATTTTTATAAAATCAATTCCTAGTCGGCGCTTTTTAAGTTAAATATTTGTATTTTCTTACAAATTGTTTACAAATACAAATATTAAACTTAAAAAGCGCTGACTAGAAATTGATTTTAGAACTATGGTTTCTTGGTGAAAACATTTTAGAAATAACCGTAGGTTATGAATATGGGATACCATTTTTTTTTTTGCCTATACAAATCGATACGCTCTAATATACTTACTTTACACATTTCGTGACAAAATTGTAATACCCTCTGCAACAGTATTAAGATTTGTCCACCCATTCATGGTAAGATCCACTGTCCGGTTAATAGTTGTACACTGTAATATTTAAAATCTCAAACATACTAATCGTGTATCTATATATGTATATGTATATATGTATATATGTATATCAATGAACAATGTCCTGTCTGTATAATTACACTATGTAAAAAGAAAACTCCCCTGGCTTGTCCACTTCTCGCTTCGCACGCCAAAAAATATAAGGTCTTTTGTGAGTTCAATATTTTTCTCTAACAAATAAAAGTCTTTGGAGACTATGTAAATATTTATTTAATTTTTATCAAATTCTTCATGTGTTGCTTCAGCTTTTTTGAACACAAATCGTAAACGTGGTTACCCTTTTTAGACCCAGTACTTTAAAATACATAGTACAAATGGGTCTATTAAGTTTGTGCAAATGTGCGTAACAGGCAAAAGGAGGCGTGGCAGACCCCATAAAGTATATATATTCTTGATCAGCATCAACAGCCGAGTCGATATAGCCATGTCCGTCTGTCCGTCTGTCTGTCTGTCCCTTTTTGAGTTCCTAGATCTCAGAGACTATAAGAGCTGGAGACACCAAATTTGGCATGTAGGTTCATCTATATCCCCCATTGATCAAGTTTGTTTTAGATTTTTGCCACGCCTACCTCCGCCCCCGGAAATTGAAATACAAAACTTCAAAGTCGAATTACAAGAGCCCCTTTAGTGTTAGCGCTTTTATTTTTGGTACATATAATAAACACTATGGTCCAAACCAGTCCACCAAATTTTATTCCAATCGGATGATAAACGTGGAAGTAATTCAACTAACAATGTTACGGGCAAAAGGAAGAAGAAGAGACGCCAGCGACCTCTATGTTTATGAAGTGGCGCCATCTATTGAATGGTACGCAACATTGAAGAGCAATCTAGTGAACGCTTTGCATTCAAAAAGTACTGGGTCTCCTACTGTCGAGCTTGCTCCACTGTAGCTTAGTGCATTTTTTTTTATTTGTCTCGTGCAGTCTACAATTTGAATGAAGCAGCTGTGAACTGCTAATCCGCGAAAGAAAATCAAAAGTCAAGCAGTTGAAGGGATCCCAAGTTTTAATTTTTATTTATAGGCAAAATAGATAATAAAATTTCTATAAATTACACTGTGCTACAGCTGAAAAACTTCTGGAATGGGACATAGTGAGGTTGTAGACATAGGTAAATGTAACATTGTGGCATACCACAATTTTTCGTTGCACATAAAAATGTTGAAAATAAAAAACGTTTTTTCGAGGTTGATAGAGTTAAAAAATCATATGTCTTAAACTATGCATCCTACAAAAGATTACGATATGCCGTTGGAAAGAAAAGTAGCACCTTTCCAATGGTATGTTTTACTCCACACCTACGATAAAAATTGTGGGATCTACATACATTTAAAACAATATGGATTTTTTCAGTTTCGACTTTACCGTACTTTGAACGAAATTTTATAAGTATGATTTGTACTTTTTGTATGCAGTTTCGTAAAACATTTAATTTTGCGTGTTCTGCACTTTAGTTTAATAAAATCGAGTAATATTTAAGAGAGTTATTAAATTTTGCATGAAAAAAATGCAGTAAGCTACAGTAGAGCATGCTCGACAGTAGGAGACCCAGTACTTTTTGAGTGCAAACCGTCCACTACAGATTGATCTTCAATGTTGCGTACCATTCAATAGATGGCGCCACTACGAAGATAAGTTAATAAACACAGAGGTCGCTAGCGTCTCTTCTTCTTCCTTTTGCCCGTAACATTGTTTGTTGAATAACTTCCGCGTTTATCATCCGATTGGAATGAAATTTTTCGGTTTGGACCATAGTGTATATTATATGTACCAATAATCAAGTCGCTAACATTAAAGGGGCCCTTGTAATTCGACTTCGAAATTTTGTATTTCAATTTCCGTGGGCGGAGGGGGCGTGGCAAAAATCTAAAACAAACTTGATCAATGGAATATATAGATGAACCTACATGCCAAATTTGGTGTCTCTAGCTCTTATAGTCTCTGAGATCTAGGATCTCATAAAAGTGACAGACAGACAGACGGAAAGACGGACAGACAGACGGACATGGCTATATCGATTTGGCTGTTGATGCTGATCAAGAATATATATACTTTATGGGGTCTGCCACGCCTCCTTCTGCCTGTTACGCACATTTTTTTTTGCGCAAACGTAATAGACCCATTTGTACTTTTTAAAGTACTGGGTCTAAAAACCATTTGCCCATACTTTTGACTAATGATAAACACGAGTGGAATGAGAGAATGAATGCTCAACATAATTTGGGTCGACAATGCTATAATGGCGCAGCTCATCAAAATATTGCGCTAATTTCGTTTTCGAAAATCTATTATAACTTTGCCAAATACTGACCGATTTTAGAAAATAGACACGCTTTTTACTTGTAAATATGTGGTCTTTTTAAATAATAAAACAAACTTAATGGGTTTTCAATAAAATGGTGTTCAAAAACATCACCAAAATCAAAAACTTAAAAAAAAAATAGACACAATATAAATTGGTTTATTTATCAAATACTCTAATAAGGTAATGGAATCATGTTAAGTCAAGTATGGGACGCTTAACCACCCAAGTTTCTTCTGTCCAAACCCGTTAAAAATGAAAATCATTGGATATTTGACGAATCTATGGGCGTATTAGTGAGTGCATGTCGGGAAAAACGGTCTTTCTTACCGTTATTTAAAATTTCGATGTGCAACGAAAAATTGTGTTATGCCTCAATGTTACATTTACAACCTACACTGTCCCATCCCAGAAGTTTTGTTTTGAATTTTTTTTTTTAGCACCGTGTTAATGTTGTCAGTATTAAAAAATAGTTATTGAACAGCCCTCGTAATATTATTTTGAATATTTAAAGTTTATATTAATTGTGTACTTTCAGAATTCTATAAGGCATAACCTTTCACTACACCACTGTTTTCGCAATCGGAAACGCGAGGAGAAAGGCAAAGGAGGCTACTGGGAGTTGGGAGTTGATCCAAAAAAATGTGATAGGAAACGGATACGTAATCGTAAATCAGGACAATCCAAATTAATTTCAAATATACAAATCGCTAAAAATCATTGTCCTTTGCCGAAGTTCCAAATTTGCGAGAAAACTCCGAGTATTTCGAATAGTACCGAATGTACTCGGGAAAACCCCATTCAATTAAGCCATCGACAACACTCCCAAAATACTCAGTCCAGTCATTATACAGGAGCTGACAAAGTCACACAATTGGATTTAGTAGAAAACACGTGTTCCCTAACAGAAATTGAAGTGGGTCATGGTTTCTCCTTGCCCAATATTCTTAGTCCCCGAATTCATGCTCCTGATAACCCATTTCTGTGCGCCAATGAGCTTGCGATGACTATGTCGACAAACGCTGCTGGGCTGCAACAATTTGAGCTTGAGACCATCATTATAAGCACTACTGGTATTATAGACGAGTCCTCTTGCCTGAATAGCATCATCAATAACAAATTCAGCTGTACTAATATGGTTTGACCTTCATTTTTTTTGTTTTTAAATAATACTCATGGCGCTTTTACTTTTTAGATTTACACAGAAGACGAGATTCCAATGTCCAATGAAAATGTTGTAATATCGTCCTGTATGTCCACGGTGCTGGATGTAAACAAAGATGCGGATATGGCATTGTTAACTCCTGAAATCCCAAATAGCTTAGCCAATAATTACGATTACTCAAACTTTCGGTCATACATAGACGGGGTGGACGAGTCATTTAATTATCTTAACAACACTGAAATTAGTCGGAACGAGGACATTTTAGATAATCTGCTTGACGTGTGTGTTAGAGATTATTAAATGATAATTGTACTATTCCTGCAACTGGCTTGATTTTGATTTGTTTAAAATTTGATTTCAGCGATCAGCTGTTCACTGCTGTTCCATACAAAGTTTGTTTGGAAAATTCTGCACCACTAGAAGTTTTAACGAAATCAGCTAAACGAAACGATCGAAACGAAATCAAATTTTTAGCAAATCAAAATCAAACCTGTCGCAGAAATAGTGCTAATGTCGCCGAATTTTATTATATATAATTAATGTTTGAATAAAGGACAGTAAAAAAAGTATATTTAATTATTTTATTGTTATTGTTACATGGGAACGGAGATCCTTTTTGAGACCAATGAAATGGGACTTGAACTCGAAAGCTCCGAACTGATACGCAGACCGACGCCTATTTATTTAGAGATTATGGACTTAAAATGCTAAAATCAGAACATACTTAAGAACTTTTTAAACTTTATTAAAAAAGTACACAGTAATATAAATACATTCACTTATAAACAAAACTTATTTTATAAAGTACATATAATATATACATGGTATGAACTTTATTTCTCAATTTTGTTTAGCTTATCAGTAGTCAAATCATCCCCATATATTATACTGTATATTTCCTTTAATGTTTATTATGTATGTATATACAGTAGAGGTACGGCAAATTTATTTAAATGTAGAACAATCCTTTCTTTTTCATCAAAATTAATATTTTTTGAGCTTGATTTGATGAAACTCTACATTACTAAACATTACGAATATAATCGAGGTTAAAAAATTGAAAAGCGGAGCCAGAATGAGATTTGTATAGTAGTAGTCCTAGTAGTGCAACTGTTGCAGACGCTAAATCTCGACGTTTGCATATTTAATGGGTTACACTTAAGAAACTGTACGAATTCTTAATACAATATATATCACATGTTCTAAAGTACTACGCTCAACTTTGAGCCGATTAAAAGAGCCAGCACAAAGAACGGCATAAAGTATACAATTTATGCCAAGCTGCGATAATCTTTTATAATTAATCGTAACACAATTGCAGAAATTCTCAAGAACTTATTCTTCTTAATTCCTAATTGTTATGGGTGTTGGATAAGAAGTTCTTCCGTGCATATGTTCTTGTCAGTTTTGTCTTTCCGAAACCAAATTTTTTTTATTTTTTAACTAATATACTATTAACACCCCAAGAGTATAAAAATAATATGGAATTCAGTAAGATGACACTTTTTTATATGTATAGGGGCTGATAACTTATCATTATATGTAGGCTTATAATTTTAGATATAACGTAGTACGAAATAGAATATAAATGCAACTTATGTATTTTGCATGTAACAAATATTTGCTCAATGCCTACCAGACTTTCAATTTTTTATGTTTTCTGTACAAATCAGTCATAAACTATATCGATGCAATGTAAATGTTTACTTATTAATTAGTATTTTTCTGACCAATGCAAATACTACCTACGTGTATATACATTGGTTTACATAATTATTTTAAAATGTTCGCTCGTTAGTGGGTACATTAATTAGCCCTTTGTAAATTTATTTATGGCTACTTGTTTAAAGTATCTCGGATATACCATTCTGATATCTCCAGAATACATTTCTATGTTAAACCTTTCAGCTATACATACATGTGTAAATAATATATGTCCACAAGAGACAATAGATAGATAGATAGATAGTTGATAGATAATAGATCCCGAATCTGTGAATACAATCAGACCAAATATATACTTAATAATAAAAATTGTAGCACAAATAAATTTAAAAATTTTACCTAAAAATCTGATATTTCGAATAAATAGACAATCATTTTCTTACATTAAAAGTATCGGTACACATTTTTCAGAAAAATACTCTTGTATTCCATGTTTTAAGTACCCAATGTATTTAAATTAGAATCTTATAGTAAAATCATAGTATTTAATTTTTGTCTATATTAGGGTAGTATAGGTGTATGTCCTTTTTATGCACCATATAAAACTATATTCGAAAAATATTGTAAGGTCAACTGTGTTGTGTATTGCATATTTAGATGCCAATTCTTGTCAGCAGTTGGAAGTGTTCTCACCGTCCAATGTACAAGCAACACTTTCAAGTTTTCGGGAGAGATACATTTTTTTACAGTTAGGGTCGGAATCTAGAGCATCCATGATCTGAAAACAAATAGTTAGTCACATAAATTCCTATTAATTAATATTCTCTTACCTGTTCTCTATATTTAGTTATGTAAATATAGAGTTCTTTTAAGGCAGAAATCGTGTCAAATTCTTCATTCTGTTGCACAGACAATTGCTGCATGGCAGTGCTCATCTCCTGGTCGCTTATTTGAGGAAGCCGAGCTACATCACGGTAAAACTCTTTAACCATAATTCTATAATTGGGTATATCCTGTAAGCAAAAATTATTTATATACATGAGAAAAATTAATTCCTTAACTTATTATTTTAAAACATAACATTTACTCTGGAGGGCCCGACAGTAAAATACCCTACACGCAAACAGAGTTAACTTGCTCATGCATATATATGTATATTGGGACGGAGCGAAAAACTTTTTTTTTTATTTTCCAATTTCTTGCGTGCGGAATCAAAAATCAGATTTTTTGGAGCCCACCATGAGGTGGCGAACCGACGTTCTTTTTTGAAGAATCACGCAAAAATTTAAGAATTTGGGGTAAAGTATGATATATAAAGAAAACATGGTATTAGCCAATTTCCTATCCATAAAAAAAATTCTAGCTTCTATATTTTTGCACCAATCTTAATAGTTGATACCGTTTTATCAAGAACAATATAAGAGCTATGTATAAAAAATAAGCATTATGTGGAAATAGATCATGTTATTTTTCTATATCATATTTTTAACCAACTTTTTCAATTTTTGCGTGATTCTTCAAAAAAGAACGTCGGTGCGCCACCTTAGGATGGGCTCCAAAAAATCTGATTTTTTGCACACATTATTATTTTATAGCGGGTCAACGATTTCGCACCCAGGAAATTGGAAAATAAAAATAAAGTGTTTTTAGCTCCGGCCTAATGTACATACATACACAAACTCATTACACACACACTCACACGCACAAGACAACAGCGTTACTATATAAAATAATAGTCATTGAATATCTTCCGTGATTATTATACGATTGCGATCAAATTGCACGCTGGTGTAACATCACACTAGTGGTTATATCGTTGGCATGGCCTTGTGCGTGGCATCAAAAATTTGAATTAAACTTGTTCTGCGTGCAAATATAGGAAATATTCGTACCAAACTTGGTGTCTCTAGGTCTTACCATCTCTGAGATCCTTTTGTTCATACGGACGAACCGACGGACATGGCTATATCGACTTGGCTTCTGATGCTGATCAAAAATATATATACTTTATGAGGTCTGCCACGCCTCCTTCTGCCTGTTACATTTTTCTAACAACCTAAATATACAGACATTTTTTTAAGTTAATAAATTTACCGAACACAATCTTTATTTATGGAATTTCATTTTGTTTTAGCGATATTCTAAATTTTTTGTAAGAAACCAGTGGACCCGTCTCGCGGAAAAATATGCCACGTGCAAAATGTTACACGTGACAGTAATTACAACTAAATAAAATCAAATCTGCTTATATAGAACTCTCTGTCCTGACTGATGCACTGATACTTAGACAGCACACTGCAACCCAAACGGGTAAGGCTATCCAGCTAAAATTTTCAAACAAAACAACTAATATTTATTTATCGTGCAATAAGGCGGCGATATTCTAACTAGAATGGGTCAATTTGGGGTCAAATATCAAAATATGTATATTAGTAACGCTTTGTCTTTTGAGCTACATCCTGAGAAAATTTGGTCAAGATCGGATGACTTATCATATAGCTGCCATAGGAGCAATTGGATGCAAATTAGACTTTAGTATGAAGAGCTTTGTTGTTTTTTGGGCTATCTCAACCAAACTCACAGATTAATAATTTTTTAACCGTTTAGAAAACGACCCAAATGCACGGATTGTTTCGGTTTTTTCTAGCGACTAAAATTCAATGCATTTTTATACCCTTGCAGAGGGTATTATAATTTTGTCACGAAATGTGTAACGCATTGAAGGAGGCCTCACAGACCCCATAAAGTATATATATTCTTGATCAGGGCGACGAGCTGAGTCGATATAGCCATGTCCGTCTGTCTGTCTGTTTCTATGCAAACAAGTCCCTCAGTTTTTAAGCTATCTTGATGAAACTTGGTACAGGTCCATATTTTTGCTGCACACAGTACATATGTCGGAACCGGCCGGATCGGTTAGCTATATCATATAGCTGCCACAGGAATGATAGGTTGGAAATAAACATTTAGTATGAAAAACTTTTTTGTTTCTCAAAATATATCTCAACCAAATCTAAACATTGTGTGTTTTATTAAGTCTTAAACAGGCTGACCAAATTTGGTGCAAATCGGACTACTATATCGTATAGCTGCCATAGAAATGATCAGTTCGAAAACAACATTTAGTATGAAAAACTTTTTGTTTCTCAAAATATCTGAACCAAACATACACATTGTGTGTTTGATTAAGTTTTAAACAGGCTGACCAAATTTGGTGTAAATCGGACTACTATATCATATAGCTGCCATCGGAATGATCGGTTCGAAATTAACATTTATCAAATTTTGTAAAAAATCTGACGGCTTACACAGGGCACTGCAAGGGTATCAAAACTTTGGCGCGCCAAAGTTAGCTTGCGCTATATTTTAATTTGGAATAGGTTTTTAATACTTTTTTGAGTGTAATTTATCATGAGTATCATGCGTATGGTTTCTTATCCCTTTATCTAAGTGATCATTGAATTCAATTTAAATTAAACATTTTTTATACCCTTGCAGAGGGTATTCTAATTTTGTAACGAAGTAACGCATTGAAGGAGTCCTCACAGACCCCATAAAGTATATATATTCTTGATCAGGACGATTAGCTGAGTCGATATCCGACTGTCCGTCTGTCTGTCTGTTTTTAGTCTAGTCTCTCAGTTTTTAAGCTATCTTGATGAAACTTGGCACAGATCCGTCTTTTTGATGCTTGGCCTACAGCGTTAACATATATGATAGAGAATTTATATTTTCGCTGCTCGCTGTTTTAAATTTTTCGCTGTAATTGGATTATAGCAGCAAGGGCAAGTAATAATGCCATATATTGACTGCAAATTAGTTTTGAAAGTCGCAACACCAATGAATCGTACCCTCTCCTCCTCTTCTTTTGATTATTTATATTAAAATCAAAAGCTACTGTTCCTATTGAAGCTATATGATATGGTCATCTGATCTTGACCAAATTTTCACAGAATGTAACAATGCGTAAGAAAAACATAATCTGTAAGTTTGGTTGAGATAGCTCAAAGCTCTTCATAAAAAATATTAATTTACATCGTCGTAGCTATTCAGCGTGATGTGTGTGTGTATGTACGCGTGTATGAATGAGGAAAAAAAGTTTTAGGTAGGCCATCCAAAGTCGATTTTGGGGACTCTACGAAACTTGGGGCGGACAGATCTGATGATGGATTCCGGTAGAACTCGTCAAAATAAGACGAAAAAATTAAATAAAATTGTTTGATTTTCGGCTCGGTTCTCGAGATATTGGGACCGATAAGTCGCCGATTCCCATACAAACTGGCCAGCGTGCCAGCTGCTCATTTCAACTCGATTTCAAGACAGAGTAACACTCGTAAGAAAATAAGCATAAGAATACATACCTTTGCAAAGAGCAGCTTATTGGACGGAGAGTCTTTACCCAATCGATGTTCCGTTGTTGAGCATGCGTCCATGAAAGTCTGCGCTATAACGCTTAGGCAAGAATCCACGGAGTACGTCTTGTTTACGTCAAATATGAAGTCGGGATTTTTAATAAAGTTAACCCAGAAGCGTAAGGGCAAACTATTCGACTTCCAAGCGTGCAAAATATCCGTATCAGCTATGTCATGCCGTCGGGCCGCCTCATCTAGCAAATCGAAAAGCCACTTTACTGCCGGCGGCAGTTCTTCGTTAACGGTAAGAATAATGGAGAAAAAATCGTCCACAAATTTTTGAATGGTACCCTTTGTGGCGAGCAGGCGTGTCAAATAGACTTCAGGTATTGTTTTGTTTATCCGCTCTAGGCCACTACCAATACAATGTGCGCCACCTTGAGCTGGGGTCAGAACTCCAGATATGGTTGAGTTTTTAATATTCATGTAGTGATCTGGTAAGATTGGTTTAACCAGGTGGTAGATTCTTGGCTGCTGAAGACCCGACTCAATATCGTTGTTAATTATTATATGACTCTGGGAGTTGTTTATATAGTAAACTGCAAATTTAAACGAGTAATAGATAGATAAGACAAGACTTTATACAGTACCTTATATAGCATAAGCATACTCACAGTTATGGTAGGGTGGTTGCTGCTTTCCATAAGGCATATTGTAGTTATCATTTTGCCGGGCAATAAGAGACATAACAGCTGATTCTTTAACTCCGTAATGGTATAAAGTATTTAGACGTTTCCATCCATTTATTGTCTTTGTGGTGAGATCCTCGTCCTGCAATGTTAAATGACCTCCGCGACCATGACGCCATTCTAAATCAACTTCGTGCACTGATGGCCTCATCGAAAAGGGTGTATTTTTAAAAATTGCATCGAGAATCTTTAGTTTAACCTGTGATATTGTGTCCCAGTCATTAACGCGGCACTGAACCTTTTCGTCCAGATCATCCTGAAGAATGTGCAAAATCACGATGGAGTGCGTCACCTGTTCGTGCAGTAAGCGATCCTCAGATAGCGAATAGCGAGTATCATGCGTAATGGCATCCACAAGACCCTTTTCAACTTGATGCTTAATGGCCTTAAAGAGCAGAAATAAACTAGAACCGGCATATTCCTTAAGATAGTCGTACATGCAAATCGCTAGATAATTCGTCAACATCTTTTCAACAACGCTCTCGGTTCGACGTAGCATCAACTGTGGATGTTTGCTTCCTAAAGATTTATCAATTAGCCGCAACAATAGAGATTTTAAAATCTCAGTGGCATACTCCATTTTATTCATAAGCACCACCATTAGTAATGATGCGACATTTACGCGATCACGTATGGAGAACGATGATCTTTGTGCCTCGAGCGTATCGATAAAGGTTAACAAAAAATATTTATTGCTAATTAGCTGTTCGAATTGCATCATGGCTGTATCGTAATTCGTGGGCTGGCTGTTTTCTCGAATTTTTGGTGAATTCAGAATGGGATGATCGGATACACCCGGAAAGAATACTTTCATTATGTAGTTTACATGATCAAGGGTAGGTATGCCACTACTCTCAAGGTCAGCGGTTAGATCTGTCATATCAGTCTGCAACTCTGCAAATGCCTGTTTGCATTCGGAACGCACATTACTTTCAAGCGTTATCATTTGGATCTGAATACGCTTATACTCCCGTTCGGCTTGTGTAGATTTCCGTCTAAATATAACCAATACGACTACCAGTAGGATAATTAGAGCCAAAACCGTCAGTATTATACCAAGCATAGCATGTGGTATCGAATATGGTTTGTTCAAGTCATACTTAAGATATCCAATGACGAAGCGCAGATTTCGACCCACTTTCACGACCACCAAGGGCAAATCGGCTAACTGATCGACCCCATTTTCATCGGTTGATGGTGGCTGCTGTTCCGGGGGAATACATAGGAGTTGGGTAAGAGCCAGGCTAGTTATATTGCACTGAGAGGTGCCAATGGTTACATTCACATCATACTCATCAGCTGCTAAGTTCAAAAGTTCGCCTTCAATTACCAGAGTATCACCTTTATAAAGCTTGACGCCATCATTGGCAAACGGCAAGTATTTGGGATCGCTTAAGTACACTATAGTGCTTCGGATTTCATGAAAGTATTTATTCAAGTCCCTCACCAATTGCACATTATCCATGACAAAACTCATTTGCAAATTTAGTTGGGTTTCATGCACCTTTACATAGGCTGCTACATCCATGTTGTTCCCTGCAAAATAGTTTGAAGCTGTTGATCCCGTTGCGTATATGCGCAAATCGTTATTATAAAGGGTATTACGCTTTTGGTGCTTGTGCTTGGGTCCAGATCCAGATAAGTTGTGCTCTGTGGAATCTGTTGAGGTTGCCGTGGACATTGCCACCGAACTTTTCAACTGTTGAAATTTTAAGTTTACTGGCGGTGATGGGCACTCCATTTGACTAGAGTTAATAACAGTACATGAAGTTTTGTTGACGCGCTCGTTATCAAAGAATACCTCTAGCTCTGGATTTTGTATCGAATCTAAATACATGCCATGCACTGTCAAGATGCGGCCGCCACTAACAAAGCTTCGCAGGGGCTTGATTTGCATAATCCGCGGATCTTGCGTATAATTAAAAATAGAACATGGGAGTGGAAGCGGCATCATATTATAATATGAACCATATGATCCATAAGTGCTTCGTGACACTCCTATAAACTGATGTCCTGATGATGGTTCTGGATTATGACAGGTGAATGTACGGTTTGCACCATCGATAACCAAGCGAAGTGAGCGTATTGGTTCCGGCTGTGTCGCCTCGGATGTAGTGCAAGACAGGCGGGAAGAAGACGCTTGTGTCACGTTTATGTGACACTCATATTCGTCGAGAAAGGCCTGAATGCTTGAGCCAATATTAAGGAATTTGCCCAATAGAGACAACTGGGTGCCGCCTGATTTGGGGCCTACGGAGGGATATAAGCCTGTCAACTGTACATCCTTAAAGTGAAACTGCACACTCGATTCTGTATATCCAGCATCATTAGCCACTTTAATTGGCGCCGACATTTCATGTAGCGCCGCACTGGTGCGACATTCGATCTTGACTGATATCTGATAGTTGACCAGTTCACAGGGCACATTCCCTATCGATATCTTACCGCGTACGTCTTCTTCGCGTATACCCAAGTTGCTGCCCTCGATAGTTACCAGAGTGCCACCCTCGACAGGTCCGGACAAAGGTTTAATGATGTCAATTCTTGGACGTGGACACTCGTTTTGCATTATTGCATTAATATTCGTGTTCGTATTAGTTGATCCTATTAATGTAGAGTCAAGACCGGGAACAAGCGAACCACAAGTTTCGTTGTACACACAAGAGCCCCCACACCAGGCACATTGATATTTTGGGTGACGCGTAACACACAAGCTACAATCAGCATGCTCTCGATGTGAGCCAAGCACATCACATTTATACAATATGATCGTGGCGGTATCCACATAGTGCTGCCGGTTCCAAGTGATGTCAACCTTAGCCTCGTACTCGTGTGTATTAGTCTCATAAAAGTATGGAGTCTTCTCGCAGACCACTATCTTGTTGGACTCAATGTGAGCTGGCAAAAGCATTTGAGCGGCTTCTATTTGAATAGTGCATAGATAGCCAGCGTGTGCGCTTTTTGGCTTTGGTAAGTTTTCAATCTCCAACCGAATCTCCTTTGGAACCCGTACCGGCAGCAGGATTGCCTCACGATTGCGTTTTAAGTGTGGACATTGAGACTGTGAGGTTATCGCATTCTCCATATTTCGGCACTGATTCAACTGATGCACACATTTGTTATCAAATATACACCAATTGCAGCCCCAGGAGCTGCGCACACACGACTGACAGTTCATATGGTGTGAACAATCGAAAAAAGCAA
Source organism: Drosophila testacea (assembly GCA_035043265.1). Classification (NCBI taxonomy): domain Eukaryota; kingdom Metazoa; phylum Arthropoda; class Insecta; order Diptera; family Drosophilidae; genus Drosophila; species Drosophila testacea. The sequence goes on along the minus strand of JAWNND010000842.1, from coordinate 2,505,893 downwards.
ATGATCGTGACACAAAATCTTTGTTTGTCTCAGAGCTTCGCACTGAAAGCGGTACCAAAACGTGATCCATGTTACTAACTATTGTCGGCCTCTGATCAATTGGCGGCGTGGCGCAAGCCAAGCCGTGTTCCAGTATCTCGGCATCAATTGGCGTAGAGTTGCCAAAGACACAGCGATATTTGGCATTGAATGGTTCAGGTAATGTTCGTATAATTAGCTGCACCTGCGTTAGCTCACTAATAGGTATTTTATCGGGAACTATTGATTCAAAGTCAATACACTGCTGTCCACTGCCTAAAGATAGCCATCGTGACGCGGATGTATCACGCTGACAAGTGGATCGAACTGTACAGCGTTTCTCTAAGGAGCACCAGCCACAGAAGGGATCCCGAGACTCCAAACAAGCTGAACAATTTGTATACATTGAGCAATGTTCGATTCGTAGTTTGGTTATTTTTCGTAAGGACAACACATATAGAAAATCCTTTTTGGGAGACATCATTGTGTTTGGTAGTATACGATTTCCAGCGTCTACGACTATCTCCTCGTACTCGCCAGGTTTTTGTCCAGACAACAACACTTTTTTGATAGTTCCTGCTTCTGTGCCAAGAAATGCCAAAGAATGCTGTTGGTCAGTCGTCGTTGTCGCCGTCACCGAGGTAACAGACACGTTATCGAAATGGAATAGAGCCTGGGCCGAAATTGGAGAAACGCCACTAATTTTGAGCCCCACGTTGCAAAAGTTGTAAATGTTCCCCAATGAGCCAACAATTGGACATCTTCCATCATTGATTGTGCCAGATATATATCCAAGATTGCGATCCTTAATTGTACCATTGAAACACATGTGTATATTCTCAATGAATACTTCTTCAATATCCTTCAGACTATAAATGCACATGGCAGACTTATTTTCTGGTTGATCGCTAATTTCCTTTGATGGTGAGAACACTGTAACGAGCACGTGATCATCTCTTTTGATACCCAATTGATGGGCCAACTTTTGACTGGCATGAGTAATCTTAGCATCTCTCAATATATTGTAGTCGGTATGATCTTCTGTGGCTGTGCATTGAATTGTTATTTCGGTGTAGCTGTCATAATTGGGATCAGTTATGCATATGCGTGCCAGGCGTGTTACATAACCGGCTTCTTCAGCCAAGTGTGATTTCTTTTGTACAAGCACAAAGTATGCATACTCCGACGAGTTGAATCCGTACACGTAATCAACTAAAAAGTGATCACGATACTTCACGTCTATGTTTATAATTGACTGCTGAATTGAAAACTCTGCATAGTTCAAATCATCCAAGCGTCGAGACGATATCGCTGGTACATCGTGACGATAGTCACCAACGTTGGTAAACGTGGTGCCCACATAAAGAATATCTTCCTCCTTCCATGAGTATCTCGCTGGACCAACGAATGCATATGTCGATGCTAACTCATCATTAGCAGCTAACGGCACAGCAACAAACTGTGGAGTTACTGGAAATCGCAAGAGATTGTAGATCTCACAGGCACCTGAAACAGCAAAAGAATTATAATGAGCACTGATGAGTCTACAGTAGCATGAAAATAAAGGTATCTTCGGTATCCCGAACACGTAAAGTCACTTGCATATTACTCATTAAACACAAAGTTTTTCAATATAACAAGCTCATGATGGCATATTAATTATATGCCGCATTAAACACCACTTCTTTCACAGATTTGAGTCGGACTACTTGCAATCTACATCTATAAATGTTCAGTCCAGTCGGGCTGCAGTGACTCTGGCTGCAGTCTGCTGCCCACCTCGATTCTCGATCTCTGAAGATTAATTTAATTAATGACTAGAACCAACTTAACTCTTCTTAATTGGAGTGATATACATCTCCTTTCCTCGGTTAATTGTCAACTTAAGGGGTTGGATAGCAGCACATACGGTACAGATGATAGAGATTGGCATTTCTTGAAACACCTGTATACCGAACCATTGCTCCTTGATATTCAATTAGTAAGTGCTTATGTTGTATTGTTGTTGTTGAGAATTTGTAATATAATCATCAACATTGTTCTTTAATGTTGCGTACCAAGAAATTTGAATAGATGGCGCCACTACGAAGATATCAGTTGGTAAACACAGAGGTCGCTAGCGTCCCTTCTTTTTCCTTTTGCCCGTAACATTGTTAGTTGTATAACTTTCGCGTTTATCATCCGACTGAAATTAAATTTTCAGGACAGATTCGGACCATAGTGTGTAATAGTGATGTAAACCCAAACCGAACAACGCATGCAAATATCAATTGGTCGAAACATCGGAAATTTTGACATCGGTTGATCGATATTTCATATTCATATAAAAACACAGAAGAGTGCATAAGCATTTGAACACATATCTCATTTTAACTAAGCTCGCGATTAGTAACATAATCTAATTATGCTATTTATATACATATACGTTAATAAAATTATGTCCCATACTTACTATAGCTTTTTTGTAAACTTTAACTTTTCAATGAAATAAAATTTTGACATGCGTGTGTATTTTGTAGGGTTTGCTAAGGATGTGCAGAGAGGGCGATTTTTCATCAAAATCGATTAATCGGCTAAAACTAGATCGAGTTAAAACTCGAAAATCGCTTCGATGTTTTTTTACATCACTAGTGTGTACCGAATCGGTCGTTCATATGGCAACTATATGGTATAGTAATCCGATTTGAACCAATTTTAGTCAGGCTGCTTGAAATTATACCAAACACACAATTTGTGAGATTGGTTAAGATCAAGGCTGCAAACCAGTTCCAAACCGAACCTCACAGAACCGGTTCGGTTCGGATTCTTTTTTGACTACCCTTCAAAGTTTCGTGCACCGTACCCGAACCCAAACCGGAGCACTGTCATAAAAAAAGGTTCGGTTCCAATATTTTTTCAACCAATATGCAATTTTTAATTTATTACGTACTGTATGTACGTACAATCACAGGGTGATATGATATTTCATATACCTTCAATACCTTATTAGCCGTGCCTCAAAAGTAGGAAAGATCGAAAAACTACTGTTTAATTCAGGGACCGTAACTCTTATAAGTTTTAAAATAAAAATTAGAATATAACAATTATTTCCGAATTTATGCTCGAATTTGCTTCCGATTATATTCAATCAAATCGGTATCCACGAGGAGGCCATTGCTATGAAATGGGGTCTTTAAAAATTTATAAGATCGTAATGAAAATTACGTTTTATATTGATTTATATTGTAGCAAATCGTTACAATTAGAATTACACGCCAGCACATTCGAAACTCTCGCAACGAACTAAAGAGTCACAAAGATGCGTGGGAACATTGACAAACCTGCATAGGCGTAGCCAATAAAGATCAGAAGGGTTCATTCCTCTATGAATATTAAAATCTCCTAATTAAAATTGGTGGCTACGCCTTTGTGTTTGACACGTGTCAGGCGAATCGCAATGAGAGCGCGAGAGCCAGAGAGCGAAGAAGATTGCACAGTGCAATAGCAATAGCAATAGTGGGATGAACCAATACCAATACCAATTGGTATCAAAAATTTGAAATAAACTTGATCTGCGTGCAAATATAAGAAGTCTTCATACCAAATTTGGTGCTCTTAGGTCTTACCGTCTCTGAGATCTCGTTGTTCACACGGACAGACAGACGGACCGACGGACATGGCTATATCGACTAAGCTCGTAGCCCTGATCAAGAATATATATACTTCATGAGGTCTGCCACGCCTCCTTCTGCCTGTTACATACTTTTATTTTTTGAACAAACTTAACATACCCCACAGGGTATAATAGTTAATGAAGACTTAACCTTTTTTTAAGTTAAATATAAATGTTATGAATATAACATATACTTAGTTAGATTAAAAAACATAAAAATGCATTCTCTATTTTTTTTTTAAATAAATATATGATACGATGTGAGCCCTAGATTCGAAATCAAAACATAACCACCAGCCTTCAACAGCCTATAAACTTTAAAGTTTATGGAGGTGGGCTAAAGCATTTTGTTATACATTTCCTAGAAAACGGTGTTTTCACAGAAATCGACCATTTTTCAACAAATCTTCAAGAACGCGTTGTTGTTGTATTAAAAATTCTTTTATCAATTCTCGATATAGCCGTTCCGTTAGAACGAACAGATCTCAGAGATAGTAATACCTTGGTACATTAAATTTGTTATGAAGACTTATTATATTTGCACGCAAATCAAGTTTATTTTAATTTTTGGATACACAAATCGAAAATAACGACATAACCAAAGCACTGTTATAGCTACAGACTTGAGATTTGGCATGTGTGATGATTAGAAGGGTCCGGATAGATGGGTAATTTTGGATGAGCCATCCCTTTCTCCACCAAATAGCAAAATAAACATAACTCTGGCAATTAATAAGCTGGAGATTCGGCATAAATGTTACTTAGGGTGATGTAACACCACCGTGAAAATTTGATCATAATCCGATAATAAACAAGGAAGATTTTCGAAGACAGTTGGAAATAGTGACGCTAATGTTTTTCGCGTGCGTGTGTAATGTGTTTACATATATACATATGTACATATATATGTATTGAGCAGTCGCCGTGGCGAGAAAAAGTTACACCCGGGGCAAATACTCAGGCGGCGCCCCCTCCCCCAACAATTTTTAGCAAGGATGAAAACAACAATATTTTTTTTAAAACATAAGAAATGACACTTTTAGTTAAATTAACTAACGGATACAAAAATTAAAGCTTATCAAAAATGACAAGTTCAGTGTCAAAGCTAATAACAAATATAGCGCAAGCTAACTTTGGCGCGCCAAAGTTTGGATACCCTTGCAGTGCCCTGTGTAAGCCGTCAGATTTTTTTCAAAAATTTGTTAAATGTTGATTTCGAACCGATCGTTCCTATGGCAGCTTATAATATAGTAGTCCGACTTACACCAAATTTGGTCAGCCTGTTTAAAACTTAATCAAACACACAATCTGTATATTTGGTTGGGATATCTTGAGAAACAAAAAAGTTTTTCATACTAAATGTTTATTTCCAACCGATCGTTTCTATGGCAGCTATATGATATAGTTATCCGATCCGGCCGGTTCCGACATATGTACTGCGTGCAGCAAAAAGACGGACCTGTACCAAGTTTCATCAAGATAGCTTCAAAACTGAGAGACTAGTTTGCATAGAAACAGACGGACAGACGTTCAGATGGACATGGCTATATCGACTCAGCTCGTCGCCCTGATCAAGAATATTTATACTTTATGGGGTCTGTGAGGCTTCCTTCAATGCGTTACACATTTCGTGACAAAATTATAATACCCTCTGCAAGGTCATAAAAATGCATTAAATGATACAAAAATTAAAACTTAACAAAAATGAAAAATCCATGATCAAATTTTAAACCTAATCTATATATATAAAACTCTTTGTCCTCACTGACTGACTCACTGACTTAGTCATCACGCTGTAGGCCAAACGGTTCAAGATATTGAGATGAAATTTTTACACAACATAGCTGAGACATAATTATCGTGCAATAAGACGGGATTTTTTGATATCCCCACAGGAAGGGGCTAAAATGGGGGGTCGAAGGTCAAAATTGCTTAGTATGAAATTTTTTTTGTTTTTTGAGCTATCTTAACCAAACTCACAGATTATGTATTTCTTACTCACTGCTACATCCTGAGAAAATTTGGTCAAGATCGGGCCACTATATCATATAGCTGCCATAGGAACAACCAGATGCAAATTAAAACTTTGTATGAAGATCTGTGTTATTTTTCGAGATATCTCAACCAAACTCACAGATTATGTATTTCTTACTCACTGCTACATCCTGAGAAAATTTGGTCAAGATCGGGCCACTATATCATATAGCTGCCATAGGAACAACCAGATGCAAATTAAAACTTTGTATGAAGATCTTTGTTATTTTTTGAGATATCTCAACCAAACTCACAGATTATGTATTTCGTCAAGATCGGGCCACTATATCATATAGCTGCCATAGGAACAATCAGATGAAAATTAACATTTAGTATGAAAATCTTTTGTGTTACTTAGAATAACTTAACTTAACTCACAGATTGTGTGTTTGATACAGTTTCATACATCCTTACCAAATTTTGTTTAAATCAGACTACTGTATCATATAGCTGCCATATGAACAATCGACTCAAAATCAACATGTAACAAATTTTGTAAAAAATTTGACTGCTTATGCAGGGCTCTGCAAGGGTATCCTAATTTTGGCTCGCCAAAGTTAGGTTCCGCTATATTGAACTAAATTATCTATTTACGTAAGCTGTTCTCATTATATCGCACAATTCTGAATGTGTATGTGTCCAATACTTAAACAAAATTCTAAAAGTTAAATGTGAAAATCAAAAACATTTATGCGCAGAATTGATAAAAGAAATTTTAATACAACAATAACGCGTTCTTGAAGATTTGTTGAAAAATGATCGATTTCTGTGAAAATATCGTTTTCTAGGAAATATAGACCGAAATGCTATGTTTATATTCATAACATTTATATTTAACTTAAAAAATAGTTAAGTCTTCATATACTATTTATTTTATTTCAAAATATTTATTTAAAGATTTCTGATGTGCTTTTATTTTATTTAAATTTTTTATTTGATTAAATTATTTAAAGTAGAAGTAAAAGACACAGCTTTGTTTAAGCAACTAGTAACAGTTGAATTGAACAGTAGTTTTCGATCTTTCCTACTTTAAAGGCACGGCAAATATTTTTCGAAATATAACTATCACCCTTTATGTGCAGAGTAAGTAATATAATAATAATACAGAAATTTTTATATTGGTTGAAAAAAATGTTCGAACTGAATCTTTTTATTATGAAAGTCCTCGGTTCGGGTACGGTGCTCGAAACTTTGAAGGGGTTCGGCTCGTGGTTCGGTTCGGGTAGTCCAAAGAACCCGAACCGAACCGGTTATGCAAGGTTCGGTTCGAAACCGGTTTGCAACCTTGGTATATAGTTTGTTGTTATATTTCAGTTGACAATCATAAATAGATTTTAGTAAGGACAGAAGTAAATAGATACATATAAATAATTACCTTGTCGAATACTGCCACATGATATAAGGATTCCATCGTTATGGGCATAGCTAACTACCAATATCTTATTGAAATTGTTTACGAGTGCCGTTTCGACATCCTCCGGACAACCTCCTGCATGGCATTGCGGTGCATCATGTTTGGGGCCAGTCACAGCCTCAGATAGAACGCGTAAATTTTCATTTAATTTTAATATCTTGTTTGTAGCACCCGCATACATCACGTTATGTGCGTGATCAAAAGTAAGGTGGGTAAAATAGTTTTTCGATTCTACACTGTATCCTGATCCACTTGATGCCGCATTTGAGCGATTGGCAAAGTTCGCTAACGTAGACGTTGAAGTGCCACCTACAGTTCCAAACGAGCCAATAACTATAGGCGGCAAAGTGAATTGTGCCACAATATCACTAGATGGATATTGCTTCAATGATGATGACGATTCCGATGCTTGTTTATCTAGTTCTATATAAGGGCTTGCGTCGCGACGCCCGTGCTCAACCGCGGTACAGTGTATAAAGCACCGCATTCGCAAAAGATAAAGAGAATACAACAAGAATACGGCGCCATTACTAGGGAGTTTCAGTTTAAACATTCTTTAAAACTTTTTTAGCCTATATTTCCATATACAGTAAATTCAAAATGGTTGTTTCATAAGGAATACAGGCGAAGCATGAGCTGTGCTATTTAATCAAAATTTTGACCTGATGCTTCTCATCACATACTGGTATCCACTATGGTTGTAATTGTTTTAGAATGAAATGATTACTTTAGGTATAACATTTTAGTCAATTATATATATGTTCCTGCATACACTGAATTGCATACACGCACACACGGATATTAATGGAAAAAAAGTGTATACATATAAGTAGTAGAGTTGGGTCGTTTCGTTCTGAATAAGTTCAAATGAACGGGTCATCAAAATGAACGAATGAACTTATTCAGTACTTCATAAACTATATCGTTCATATTGTTCAGTTGACCCGTTTTTGATTAACGAATCTTTATAAAAAAAAATACAAGTAAAATACTGTGCTTACACTGGGCCGCATCATTAGATTTTTCCGTTAAACGGAACATGCGGCAATGATGCCCATAAGAACCCTGTGGATAGAAGAAGACAATGATGCGGTCGCATCTTAAATAATGCGACGCTTCATTGGCAAGTGTTGCCGTATTTTGTTAGTATTTTTTTTTAATACTGCAATTTTTCGGGGTAACGACAGCGAACAGCTGTTTTTTTTTCTTCAAATATCGATAATCAATAGTAATATAGCTTAACCACGGAAATAATAAATTCAAAGTCTTAAAAGCATTTTTGAAAGTGCACTGCAATTAACAATTAAACCATATACAACATTTGCCAGTTTAGAACTCATAATTGTCTCTATTTCAATAAATAAATCTGACATTGGCAGGCCAACAGCTGACATATAATGCGAAAAAAGATGCGGCTCCAGTGTAAACGACGCGCATCATTCAATGGTGCGGCAGTGTAAAAACAGTATTTCTTAAGCTTACTCAGCCCCTGGAGTCGATGAAAGATCTTTTTAAAGTTTTTGTTTGCAAATAAGTTTTTGTTTCTTAAAATAAAGCACCCTACCGTCACCAAGCTCTTTGGTTTCAGTTGGTAACCAGCATATTATTATCAAGTCCACTAATTTCTTCAGTGAACGATTGAATAACTGAATAACTGAACCTATTCATCTGTAGGAAGTCTGCTATTTATTTAACTAAATAATGATTTATTCCATAAATGTCGCATCATATAATAATGTGCGTCTTAATTCTATTAATTCTGAGAGGCGGGAGATCGTTCGAGAAGGTGGCGTCTATGCCGCTTAAGCTTATCGATACTATCGTGTTAAAACTCGACACGAGGAATTAGTTCTTGTTTTCGCCGCCGTGGCGCTGCTGAGCCTGGCTGGGGCTGGGTCGCCACACATCGTTCACTGTTCATTAACAGCTGACCAACTGACTAGAAAGACTAATAGCACTAACCAATGAATACATAGTTGTGTCAAACAGCGATTTTCGTGTTACGCTCTTTTTTGCTGATCATAGGTCCCAGATCGCTCGGCAAATTTTACGAAGCTTGTAGGTCCCAGCCAAGCGATCAACGAACATAGCAGACATTGCCGAGCAGAGAGAAACGATTTACGACTTGATTGCATTAGTATCGTGTCGACCTTACAGCAGAAGAGTAGTCTCTGTGTCGCTTGCTCTCTCATGTTTTTTTTTGCGGACAGACAAATGCGCATGTATTTGGGGGTGGGTTTTTATGAAAACTGGCTACAGCGCGTTGCGTTGATCAGTAGTGAGGTTCATTTAAGAAATCTATGAAGCACATAGATTTTGATGGCGCACAGTGGTTCGCTGTGACTCTTTTCTGTACAAAAATAAAGGAAGAAATGACGGCTTCTAAATAACAGAGGCAGTGGAGTTTGGCGTGCACAAGTGGGTGTAGACAGAATCTAACAGAATAATGTTAAAAGCGTGTGACGCGCCAAACCTCGATGGCCGCTTTGCGGTTTTTTTTGTTTTGGTTTCTTGTTTTGCTTTGCTTACAAAGCGTATGATGAAACGTTGCCACACTTCATATTATGTTGTTGCTGTTACAAATCTGAATTTTGTCTATTTCAAAGTTGATTTGCAGCAATGCCCTCAGCCTGCGCTAAAAAGCGAGCGATATATTCGAGTGTTGATATTTTGCTTTGCCCTTTGGTTTGTTCGTCATCCTGTGATTCCTGGTCACACACAGATGAATGTGTATGAGCTTGCTACGATACTGCCTAGGCAGCTGCTACTCGACATTGCCGACACCTGACTTGACTACAGATACCCTTTTTATAAAATATTTTTAATTTTTCTATAACATTATGTTAAGCAGGATGATATATATCATGAATTCTTATTATATGTACATATATCAATTTGAAACTATTCAAATAATTTTTTTATTTCAAGAATATAGGGACTAATGCAATCGTTTATATGCAGCATTAGGAAATCAAATAAAATAAATAAAATTAAATATAATATTATTTTATTTAATAATAATATTGTTAAAAATTAATTAAATCAAATATAGCACGCATTTACTTAATATTCTGTCATTTCACTTCACTCTCACATAACATCGTATGGTAAGCGCAGGCTAAGGGCATTGCTGCGAATCAACTTTGAAATAGACAAAATTGAGATTTGTAACAACAACAACATGACACGAGATGTGGCAACTGCGCATTTTTCGTCATACCCCAGAAGCTGCCACTGAGTACACAGAGTACACACCAAGCAAAGCACAAATCAAAACAAAAACGCAAAGCATACGTCTGATCTTGTTAACTTACAGAATTTCATCAACATGGAACTGTTAAATACCACTTGGCGCGGCACAGCCGCAAGCCAATTCTGTTAGCCAGTCAATTCATCTCTTTACGTTACTTACTCAATGGGTTAAGAACATCAATGTATCGAGATCCTTAATTCAAAAACTTATCGATAATGACAAAATTATTTAAATAAAATTAGATCGAAAACAAAATTTATTAATTTATTTAATACCACTAATTTTTCAAACAAATACGTGAAATGTTTTCACGCTTTTCACTCCGTATAAACATTGCCCACTCTTTGCTGCTCTCCTTTAGTTCAGCATGTAATGCGTTTTTCTCCTTCAATAGTATGTAATATTTCGGTTGTAGATTTTCAAATTTGGCTTCCATTTGAACATACTGAGATCGCCAGTGACATTGTTTTCGACAATACAATTCATTTAAATCGACCATTACAATTGCCACTTCATCGTGATTTGTGCAATCTTGTAACTTAGACTCGGGTGTTTGCGGAACTTTTAGCTGCTGAAAATGCTGCCTGCAGATAAAAAGCTGAGAGTGCGATCTTAGTTCAGGCATAATATCAGCCCGTTGTTGTGCATCCGTAGGAAAGGAATGCAGTATAGATGGTGGACTGCTACAATTGCAATTAAAGCAGTATTTACACTCAAATCAAAAAGAAATCGTTAAAAATCTGGTTTCTTCACTCAGCTAACAGAATATTATAGCATCCTTACATTGCCGCCGTTAAGCAAAAACCCATAACTTACCGGCAAAGCTGCTTACACTGAACACAATGCCGATAAAAATGCCGCCAACTTGACGTAGTCAGCTGTTTCTTTGATTACTATAAATCAAACAGTCATGTAATTTATTGCAAAAACGTAATTGATGCATCGAATTTGCTTCACAGAATGTAAATATAGGCCATATTCTCTTATTGTGTTGACCATTTCTGCATATATACGCATATTTTTCTGGCCCCACTCATATCATTCAATACGTCCCCCATATTTTCATAAAAAAACGTGCCCATGTCCACCATTAACCTTTTGCGCTTCGCGGTCATCGTTTCTTCTTACTTTAAAAAACATAAGTAATAGAAATAAAACAAAATAACATAAAAATATATAATTGCGCCATTTTCAATATTCCATATCAGCTGTTATTATACCCTTGCAGAGGGTATTATAATTTTGTCACGAATTTTGAAACGCATTGAAGGAGGCTTGTCAGACTCCATAAAGTATATATAATCTTGATCAGGACGACGAGCTGAGTTTCTATGCAAACTAGTCTCTCAGTTTTGAAGCTATCTTGATGAAACTTGGTACAGGTCCGTTTTTTTACTGCACGCAGTACATATGTCGGAACCGGCCGGATCGGATCACTGTATCATATAGCTGCCATAGGAACGATCGGTTCGGAATCAACATTTAGTATGAAAAACTTTTTTATTTCTCAATATATTTCAACCAAACTCACAGATTGTGTGTTTGATACAGCTTCATACATCCCTACCAAATATCAAATCGGACAACTATATCATATAGCTGTCATAGGAACGATCGGCTTAAAATCAACATTTGGTAAGAAAAACTATTTTGTTGCTTAAGATATCTTAACGAAAGTCACAAATTTTGTGTTTGATTCAGATTTATTTAGTCTGATCAAATTTGGTGCAAATCGGACTACTATATCATATAGCTGCCATAGGAACAAACGGTTCGAAATCAACATCTAACAAATTTTGTTAAAATTCGGACGGCTTATGCAGTGCTCTGCAAGGGTATCCAAACTTTGGCGCGCCAAAGTTAGCTTGCGCTATATTTGCTTCTTATTTTTGGCATCTTTGTATACTTTTTCGTAGGGAATGACAAATTTCAAAGTGCATTCGAAAATAATCGAGAAAAAATCGATTTGGAACATGTGGAATATGTGTGGAGCACCAACATCAAAAAAATATGGTTGAACGATGTTAAAAATTTTGGCACGGGTAAAAGTATGGGAACATCTCGACAGAAGATGTTAGATGTTGATAAGTGGGAATAGCCTATAACATTGCGAACATTTAACATCACAACCCCCGAATATAAATACACTAGGGGTTTGCCTCTGCTCGCTTCGCTCGCCAACCCCCGGCTCGCTACGCTCGCTGAAATCTCGGGGAAAAATGTGAAGTGAAAATAGGAAACATTTCTCACAGCTATAGCCAGACCTTATGTCATTTCTAATTAGATAGCGGGAATTGTAAATTCAATTTTTCCCTGTAGTTGGACTTAAGATAATAGTAATAAGTAGTAATTTATATAATATAGAGAATTTACATTTTCGCTGCTCGCTGTTTTAAAGTTTTCGCTGCAATTGGATTATTGCAGCAAGAGCGAGTAACAGTGCCATATACTGAAAATTGATTTTGAAAGCCGCAACACAAATGAATCGTTACACCCCCTCCCCTCCCCCACCACTTGTCCATCTTTTTTTGATTGTTTATTAATAGCATTAAAAGCCACTGTTCCTATGGCAGCTATACGATATAGTGATCCGATAGAGAATTTACATTTTCGCTGCTCGCTGTTTTAAAGTTTTCGCTGCAATTGGATTATTGCAGCAAGAGCGAGTAACAGTGCCATATACTGAAAATTGATTTTGAAAGCCGCAACACAAATGAATCGTAACACCCCCTCCCCTCCCCTCCCCTTGTCCATCTTCTTTTGATTGTTTATTAATAGCATTAAAAGCCACTGTTCCTATGGCAGCTATACGATATAGTGATCCGGTCTTGACCAAATTTTCTCAGAATGTAGCAGTGAGTAAGAAATACATAATCTGTGAGTTTGGTTGAGATATCTCAAAAAATAACAAAGATTTTCATACAAAGTTTTATTTTGCATCTGGTTGTTCCTATGGCAGCTATATAATATAGTGGTCCGATCTTGACCAAATTTTTTCAGGATATAGCAGTGAGTTCGAAATCCAAAATCTGTGAGTTTTGTTGAGATATCTCAAAAAATAACAAAGATCTTCATACAAAGTTTTAATTTGCATCTGGTTGTTCCTATGGCAGCTATATGATATAGTGATCCGATCTTGACCAAATTTTCTCAGGATGTAGCAGTGAGTACGAAATCCATAATCTGTGAGTTTGGTTGAGATATCTCAAAAATAACAAAGATCTTCATACAAAGTTTTAATTTGCATCTAGTTGTTCCTATGGCAGCTATATGATATCGTGACCCGATCTTGACCAAATTTTCTCAGGATGTAGCAGTGAGTAAGAAATACATAATCTGTGAGTTTGGTTAAGATAGCTCAAAAAACAAAAAAATTTCATACTAAGTAATTTTGACCTTTGACCCCCATTTTAGCCCCTTCCAGTGGGGATATCAAAAAATCCCGTCTTATTGCACGATAATTATGTCTCAGCTATGTTGTGTAAAAATTTCATCTCAATATCTTGAACCGTTTGGCCTACAGCGTGATGACTAAGTCAGTGAGTGAGGACAAAGAGTTTTATATATATAGATTGACGTATAAAATTTTGTGAAAAATTTATAATTAATATGAATTTTGATCCGATAGTATCTATTGTTCTTGATACTGCGCAGCGTAGCGATGATTTAATTCGCAGGTTAATGGTTGAGCTCGACAAAGCTGATCAGCAGGTGGATAACATCGCACACGGTGACCAAGAAGACAACGACGCCAATGACGACGACAAGTGGTTGTTGGCTGCTAGTCTTTATACACCACGGAGTGTGTAGATGTTTGTAAGTGTTTAAAATAATACCAAACAAATGCAAATTCATATTCACGTTTTTTAACGAGAGCTGCCGCATGGAAAATTCGACTGTTGCCTTACTTGTTAAGGAAGAAGGACCGAATTTCAATCAAACACTTCCGCAGAGTATAGCAGATCTGCCGAGGAATTAAGGAATTCGATGGCAGAATTCGTTATGCAATAAATAAACAGATAATGAAACAATAAATATAAATTTTATTTTTTATATATTTGCTTTTTAGTAAATCAAGTAACTTATTCTGATAATCAGCTGTGTTTTGGGCTATTCACGTTGGGGTTTTTGGTGCTTCTGTTGAAACTTTCTTTGCTCCTCGTGGGCTTCAAACTTTAATCTGGAAACGCAGCCTCTTCCGAGCTTTTTGGAGCAGCTCTGTTTGTGTATTAAGAGGTTCTTAAGCTCTGGTGACTATGCCACTCCTTTGCAGTTACCTTTCTACAGTGCTTTTAATTGAAAAACAATAATATTACACAAAAATATTTTACAACTATTTTTACTTACATGACTCGGACATCTCTTATGGTTTCTTTCAATTTTTTTTCTTGATTTAGATTTTGATTTTAGTTGACATTAACCCTGTTTATACGGAGTGAAAAGCGTGAAAACATTTCACGTATTTGTTTGAAAAATTAGTGGTATTAAATAAATTAATAAAATTTGTTTTCGATCTAATTTTATTTAAATAATTTTGTCATTATCGATAAGTTTTTGAATTAAGGATCTCGATACATTGATGTTCTTAACCCATTGAGTAAGTAACGTAAAGAGATGAATTGACTGGCTAACAGAATTGGCTTGCGGCTGTGCCGCGCCAAGTGGTATTTAACAGTTCCATGTTGATGAAATTCTGTAAGTTAACAAGATCAGACGTATGCTTTGCGTTTTTGTTTTGATTTGTGCTTTGCTTGGTGTGTACTCTGTGTACTCAGTGGCAGCTTCTGGGGTATGACGAAAAATGCGCAGTTGCCACATCTCGTGTCATGTTGTTGTTGTTACAAATCTCAATTTTGTCTATTTCAAAGTTGATTCGCAGCAATGCCCTTAGCCTGCGCTTACCATACGATGTTATGTGAGAGTGAAGTGAAATGACAGAATATTAAGTAAATGCGTGCTATATTTGATTTAATTAATTTTTAACAATATTATTATTAAATAAAATAATATTATATTTAATTTTATTTATTTTATTTGATTTCCTTATGCTGCATATAAACGATTGCATTAGTCCCTATATTCTTGAAATAAAAAAATTATTTGAATAGTTTCAAATTGATATATGTACATATAATAAGAATAAGCAAAATATCAACACTCGAATAATTCGCACGCTTGTTTTTTCATAAATGCCACACATACATATATAAAATCACACAGATGACTTAAAAATCATCTGTGTGTATGAGCTCGCTACGATTCTGCCTGCTACTCGACATTGCCGATACCTCACCCGATACCCTTTTATGATGTTAATAAAATATTTATAATTTTTCTATATCATTAATGAAAGCAGTATGATATATATATATATATTTTTTTTATTTAATGTCGACTATGTGCAATCGACAGGTAAGCTTTTAGATACATTATAAATAATAAATATTAAAACTTAAAAATGCTTTAAAGTAAAAAAATAGAAAAAAATCGTTATAATATATATATATAATGGGCAAGTTCAAAATTAAGTCCAACATTCGGTGCGAGGATTGGGGAAAACCCAATCAGGTCTGATATGATGTTAGCGTTAGTTATTATGAGTTACAGAGAATAAGATAGATGTTTTAATAGTAAAAATTGAGGCATCAGAGCACTCGAAAGGGTTCGTGCAGGGAATAGTTATTAGTACAAAGATTAAGGGATTGTGGTACATAATTACAGGTAGACCTGGCAGGAACTGAGAAAATAATTTGACTCAATAAATAAGAAGAAGCAATTTCGCCAGCATCTAATTTAACAATACACATTACGCCAAGCATAATTCGACGGTTAGTTAAAGTGGGTAGAATAATTAAAAGAAGTCTACTAGTATACGGGGGTAAATTAAAGTAGGAACTCTCCGTAAATGACAGACACAACTTTACATCATCAGCATATGTACATTAAAATGTTAGAATGTAGAATATAGAAGCAAGATCGTTAATAAAGAGGTTAAAAAGCAGAGGTCCAAGATGACTACCCTGAGGAACACCAGACGTTACCAAGACGGGCCTCGAAATAGCGGACTTGAAGACAACGTTTTGAGTTCTGTTAGTAAGGTAATCGGATAACCATATAAGATGATGATATGGAAATCCAATTAAATTCAACTTATTAATTAGAAGACAGTGGTTAACAAAATCAAATGCTTTACTGAAGTCGGTATAAACAACATCAGTCTGCATTTTATTTTTAAAACCCTTGATCACTAAAGAAGAAACTTCGAGCAGGGGAGAATACTGGTTAAACTTAATTAAGTTCACATAATACTGAGTCTTCAGTGATCAAGGGCTCAGGAATAAAGCTAGATTTTTGCAAATTATAGGGATAGAAGGGAAGCTATTAACAGAGTAAGCAGATTGAAAAAATTCTGCAAATAAATCGGCTGCAGCCTGGTCATTATTTGCCGTCGTGTTTTCATATGAAACTGAATAAGGTTATAAATATGATTTACGTTTAGAATTAACAAAATTCTAAAATCAGTTTAGGGTCCTGAGCAAACTGAAGCCGGCAACGACGCAAATAATCGTTGTAAAGTTGCAAGTTAAGTGAGTTAAAATTACATTTAGCAATAGAATAACGTGAAAAGACGACATCATTCCCGGTACGTTTATATTCTTTAAAATATCGCGATTTCAAATTTTTTAGACTTGATAGCTCTCGGGGCTTATTAGACCTCACTGAGTACCTTCGAGGAACGCATTGGTCAAAAAAGATGTTCAGTGAAAAAGTGTTCATAAAAAACACACAGAGCAATTTCTAAGTTATTGCTCGCAAAAAACTGGGACCAGTCATGATAATTAATGAGATTATTTAATTTGTTAAAATCGGCTTTTCTAAAACAGCGCTGCTTCAGTGAGCACAGTTTGCTCAGGAATAGAAAGATCAAGGTTTATTTCTAAGATAGGGTGAAATGAAAATTCGGGAAGCGCGAACGGATCTATTCTTCTAACAGCACAAACTGAAGGATCAGAAACAAATATTGAGTCCAGATGACGGTTGTTACAATTACAAATATTGTTTTCTTGATAAAGTGAAAGCGGGATATAGGAGCAGGTTATATAAATAGAAGTTTGATAAACAGTTAACTTAATTGAAACAAACTCAACATTAGGTAAGCAACTTAATAATTCCGACGGAAGGTCAGAATCAACTGCGATTAATACGCCGAAACCCACTCGTGACAAACGGTCACATCTATAAGTGGTGTACTTGTTTGTAAATAATGACAAATTAGATATTTCAGGCTTTAACCAAGTTTCAATGAAGGCAAGAATTTTAAAATCAAAAGAGATACTATATAAAAAATGAAGATTAGTTAATTTAGATTTAAGGCCTTTAACATTTTGATACGCTAACAGGAAGGAAAATTAAGTTTTGTTGAAAGATTCGATGGGTCAACTGGTTCAACTGTTGATAAATTTATTGGTAACGAGACAGTAGCTCTACTTCTTTTATGAGGAGTAAACTCTTTGATAAGCAAATCATTTGGCCAAAATGTATTACAGCAAATTGTTGTTAATAATTCCGGCGGCACAGTCAATTTAAAAGATAATATGTGTCTAGCAAAAGAAAATTTAAATTTATCTACAGCTATAAGAGCATTCGGAATCTTCAATTGAACATACGCTTTTACGTCATCAAATGAAGTACCCGGATGCAACCTGAGATAAATATCTGTTTCCTTAAGGCAACAGCTACAAGAGGCTTAGGTGCAGGCAAAGAAGGAGGAGGAAATGTGTTAGATATGGAAGGCAAAAGTATATTTGTTGTTGGATCGGCATCATCATCACTAACTACAATGGAAGGATAAATAGACTTGTTCGATACTATGTTAGGATGTTTGATAGGTGTATAAATGAAAGTATTCCTTGGAGACAAAGGAGAGACGTCATCCATAGGTATATTAATAGGCGACTTTGGAGAAACATCCAATACCTTAAGGGCACTGAACTGCTTCTTCATTGTCTGAAACTCTTCATGCAACATATTAAAACCTTTTCGCAAACTACAGAAATTCTCTATTGCACAAGATTCGCAAGACCATTTCAGTCCGCTGTTATTTACAATAGAGTCTCAAATTATTATAGTGAAGCTGGCACATTTCTGTGACTTACATATAGCTGCCATAGGAACAGTACTCGCTCTTGCTGCTATAATCCAATTGCAGCGAAAACTTTAAAACAGCGAGCAGCTAAAATGTACGTTCTCTATATTATTTAAAGTAATATTACTTGAATTACACATTTTCCCCAATTATTAGACCCAGTACTTTAAAAAAGTAGAAATAGGTCTATTAAGATTGTGCAAAAAAAATGTACGTAACAGGAAGAAGGAGGCGTGGCAGATCCCATAAAATATATATATTCTTGATCAGCATCAACAGCCGAGTCGATATAGCGATGTCCGTCAGTCCGTCTGTCCGATTTTGTGTCACCTAGATCTCAGAGACTATTAGAGATAGAGACACCAAGTTCAACAGTAGGTTCATCTATATCTTGCATTGAACGAGTTTGTTTTAGATTTTTGACACGCCCCTCTCCACCCCCGGATATTGAAAAATAAAAATTGAAAGTCGAATTACGAGAGAACCTTTAAAGCTTTAATTTTTGGTACGTACATTATACACTATTGTCCGAATCTGTCCTGAAAATTTCATTCAAATCGGATGATAAACGCGAAAGTTATTCGGGAAGTGTTACGGGCAAAAGGAAGATGAATAGACGCTAGCGACCTCTGTGTTAATTAACTTATTTCGTAGTGGTGTCATCTATTGAATGGTATGCAACATTG
This sequence comes from Drosophila testacea, assembly GCA_035043265.1. Lineage (NCBI taxonomy): Eukaryota > Metazoa > Arthropoda > Insecta > Diptera > Drosophilidae > Drosophila > Drosophila testacea. Next base: position 2,486,690 of record JAWNND010000842.1, on the reverse strand, counting down.
ATGAACAGTCTATAATGAACGGTTTGCACTCAAAAAGTATTGGGTATCCTACTGTCGAGCATGCTCTACTGTAGCTTTATGCACTTTTTTTATATAAATTTAATTAACAGTAAGACATCTTAGTATATATTTTTGGGTTTAGTAGACTTACCAAAGATACGTATGGATCATTTAATCTACATATATTCGAGTGCTAAGTTTTGTAAGGTTGTACAAGGATCCGCGCTTATATAATCTTCCATACCATGCTTGCGTGTTTTATCAGCATCTAAATTACATATGCATGTATATATTTAAAAACCAAGCTATAAATTTATATGAGAAAACAAATTGGAAAATTACCTCCTTGAATTTTCGACATGGCCGAATTATTATCATTATTCAAAGGTCATAATTTCATCCTTCACTGACGAAATAAGGGTTGGAGGTATATTTCATGACGTCAAAATGAAATGACCCGCTAATAGTGTTTTGTTATGCATGAGCTGACCAAAGTCGCTGCGGCCGCAGTACTGTCAGCAGCGCGGTCTCTAGTCAGAATAGCTCGATTCAGGGTGCGAACTTCCTACAGCAGTTTCCGCTATGAGCGCAAACGTTATAGGACCATTCTGAGGGTAATTCATCTTAGAATTCTTTATTTGAATTTTCTTTGGCAGCTTCCGCTGCGAGTTTGGTTGCGTTATGTTGAGTTCGGTAAAGCCTGTGCTGCAAACTATTCAGCTAGGAAATCGTTTTTGTTATAAAGGTTGCCAATACGTATGCGTTACTCTTAGCCTAGAGAGCAACAGCAGAAAATTTAGCCTGCTTTCCGCCACTGTTTTTTATATGGAGCTGCCACTCGGCGTAAACGATTTCTCAGTGCTGCGGACTAAGCATAGTATCCAGTAGACCGAAATGTTTGCCAGGCAGAATGTAGTATTTATTTCAAGCGTACCAAGCGCAAAGCCAGTGTGACCAAAAATTCCACCAAAATACCTCAAGATAATAAAGAATTTACATTAGCTTTAATTTTTTTTTTTTTATGAAGGCAGACTACACATCTATCTTTATTTTTTATGTTAAAAAGGATATGGTTAATACAAGAACTTCAATAGTTCATTTCAAATTGGCAATTACGTTGCACGTAGAAAAGTGCACCCTAAACTCGTTAATAATAGGAAAAATGCAGTAAGCTACAGTGGAGCAAGCTCGACAGTAGGAGACCCAGTACTTTTTGAGTGCAGAGCGTTCACTATAGAAGTTAATAAATACAGAGGTCGCTTGCGTCTCTTCTGCTTCCTTTTGCCCGAAACATTATTGGTTGAAAACCTTCCGCGTTTATCATCCGATTGGAATGAAATTTTCTGGACAGGTTTAGACCATAGTGCATATTATATATACCAATAATCAAGTCGCTAACATTAAAGGGGCTCCTTCAATCCGATTTCGAAAATTTCTATTTCAGTTTTCGGGGGCGGATAGAGGCGTGGCGAAAATCTAAAACAAACTTGATCAAGGGGAGATATAGATGAACCTACATACCAAATTTGATGTCTCTAGCTGTTATAGTCTCTGAGATCTAGGCGTTCATATTTTTGAAATTTCGAACAGCCGTATACTATCCGTTTATTATCCGATCCGGATAAAACTTTCAGGACAGGATTGGACTAAAAAGTTTATCGTGTGTGCCAAAAATCATATCGCTAGTATTAAAGGTGCTTTCGTTATTCGACTTTGAAATTTTGTTTCAAATTTACGGGGCGGAGGGGGCGTGGCAAAATTCAAAAACAAACTTGATCAATGCAATATGATGATGAACCTTCATGCCAAATTTGGTGGCTCTAGCTCTTATAGTCTCTGAGATAAAGGTGTTGGGCATGGCTATATCGACTCGACTGTTGATGCTGATCAAGAATATATATACTTTATGGGGTCTGCCACGCCTCCTTCTGCCTTTACGCACATTTTTTTTTTTGCACAAACTTAATAGACCCTTTTGTACTTTTTTAAAGAACTGGGTCTAAAAATAAGAAAAATCAAAATGTACAGAGTCACTGCAGAGCTATTAAAAACAAATACTATTATGGAAATCAGTCAATTCAATTATTTTTCCAAATTTTCTTTCACGGTTTCTTTTCATTCAGCTGTTTTTTGGTTTTCCCTGCGTGAACTAGCGACGCAGAATTCCGTTTTTCATACTAAATGTTGTTTTCGATCCGATCATTCCTATGGCAGCTATATGATATAGTAGTCCGGTTTACACCAAATTTGGTCAGCCTGTTTAAAACTTAATTAAACACACAATGTGTATATTTGGTTGAGGCATTTTGAGAAACAAAAAAGTTTTTCATAATAAATGGTAATTTCCAACCGATCGTTCCTATGGCAGCTATTTGATATAGTTATCCGATCCGGCCGGTTCCGACATATGTACTGCGTGCAGCAAAAGTCGGACCTGTACCAAGTTTCATCAAGATAGCTTCAAAGCTGAGAGACTATTTTTCAAAGAAACAGACGGACAAGGCTATATCGACTCAGCTCGTCGCCCTGATCAAGAATATATATAATTAATGGGGTCTGTGAGGCGTCCTTCAATGCGTTACACATTTCGTGACAAAATTATAATACCCTCTGCAAGGGTATAATGAACGCTGGTTAATTTTACTGGACTAGGTTCAAGACGAAAATCGATACATCGATGATTTTCAGCAAAACCCGAAACATCGATGCTTTGCAGTTCTATTTCGTACTATTTTTCTAACTATCGATAGTGGAAGTTTTTGCCATCGATATATTGATAGTGGAAAAATTCAGGTCGGCTATCGATATATGGATAGTGCCATCGATAGTTTGCCAGCTCTACCTCAGGGTATAACAAAACCGGCCCACGCTCAATCGAATAAATAAGCCAGGCCTAGCTGATCTGAGCGTGCAATATCATGGCATGTCTGGAGTAACGGAAAGAGCAAAGATCTGCTCCAACAGCCAATACGTGCCCACTGCTGATAAAAAGTTCAGTTAATAATTTTTATTTTTATCGATATTCGAAAGAGAATCGTTTTAATTTGGGAAGACAGATATTATGTGATTACATGTACATATTATGGCTAGCTTAAATTAGAAATGCATCTTGGTATGGCTGAGTAATTTATCCTCATACAAATTTTCACTTTGATTTAGATAATTCAACTTGTTATAATAGGTTTTTCATTTGATCCTGCATTCTGTTTAAATATATACACGTATATTCAAAATAGTTTCTCCTGAAATTAATTACACGTTAAAGGCATACATTTTTGTGTTGATGTGAGAGTAAATTTACAGAATATATTATATATTTGGTTTTAACAACGCTAGGAATATTAACACACATATATATAGTATAAATACATAAATGTATGCAATTTAGTAAAAGTTTTGATTATTTTTTCAGACAGGGACCCGAAATAAATGTTATTGCTCAAAATTTCAACTAAAAAATTAAGCATAAGAATTAATTTAAATAAATGTTCAAATATTCCAATATGTTTGTAACTGCAGTGTCTGTACATACAGCTACTAAGCTTATATTTGAGACTTAAAAATAAAAGTTATAAATAATTGTTGTTGTTGAATTTAAAATATATTTATCAAGAATAATAATTATTATTTTTAATAATAATTATAATTAATATTGATTTTTACTTTTATCTCTTTTCCATAAAAATAATTTTTGACATTTTTTTTACATATTTTTTACACTTTCCTTATTTGTTATCGGATTAAGCCAAATTTATCAGGGTAGAAAAATAAACATGTAATTAATAAAATATATGGTATTGCAATTTTGAAAATTCTACCACTTTTAATAGCAAAGATATTTAAGATGATTTTTATAATAAATTTCAAACTATAAAAGTATTTTGTGATTTTTATTGTGTTTTTTCACAAATAAGAGTCTTTAAAGACTTTTATGTCTAAAATGTCAAAAATAAATGTTATGAAAGTTTGATAAAAATTAAAATCAATATTAACTATTATTCTTCATAAATATAATTTGAAATCAACAGCAACAATTATTTTTAACTTTTATATATAAGAGTATAAAATAATTCTTAAATATGACTGATAGGTTTAAAAATCAAAAACAAATACTTAAAGTAATAAGCTATACAAGTCTTTTGTGATTGTGTGCTCTCTCAAACGAGTCTAATTGTTATGAAAGACTAATAAAAATAAAAATCAATGTTAACGATTATTCTTGATAAATATATTTTAAAACCCATAGTAACAATTATTTGTAACTTTTATTTTTAAGTCTTAAATAATTCTTAAATATGACTGATAGGTTTAAAAAATCAAAAATAACTATTAAAAGTGATTATGTCACTTTCCATAACAATTATTTCCGGTCCCTGATTTCAAATGATAAATAAAGAGGGGTAGAACCTGCGATAAGTTTACATTGATGGTATTCAAGAATGCTCATGTGCGTAGTTAGCTTTTCACAAGAGGTAGACGTAATTTCTTAGATGCAGTTCACCCCACCAATTAAATTTGTGTTTGATGCTTTAAATTTGTATCAATATTGGTCAGTCAAGGGTGCTCGCTACGAGATATCCTCAGGCGAGCAATCCTAGGGAGGACATCCCGACAACTTTGTGAATGTTTTTCGAAAGTTATTGCATCATCTGCAGGTACCGATTCTCTTCCAAAAGTGAGCTTAACGATGTTGACATATCATTTATTATCATGTTTGTGCTCGGCGGTTGCGGGTGTGTCGAGCTGCTTACGTCCGTCCAAATTAGATTGTTGTTATGGCCAGGAGTATTAATAATACTACCACCGACCTGAAAATTACACATTGTTGTATTAATATTGGTCTCCATCCAATTTTGACAGCTTTGAACATATTCTAAAGTGCGCTGATAAGTGTCAGAATGCATTGCGTTTGTATTCTGGTGATGCTGATGTGAAAGTATTTTTGGATCTGCTGCCAATTCCAATTCGACAGCAATTGGTTTTGGCAAACAATAGTTCTGACTCTGACTCTGGTTGCTTAGTTTGGTCATTTGTGTTGGACAATTTCCATGCATATTTGCCACAGTCGGTGACAACTGGGATTGACTTACAACCCTACATTGTATTTCGTTGCCACTATTTACTTCTTGATTAGATTCCATATGTCCTGTAGAAAGTGTAGATAGTTCAGGAATACTTGTCATTGATGAATCAGTTATGTGATTGTGTAATTCGTAATTAGGCGGAGTTAGGTTCGGAACCAGGTTTGAGGTTGGATTATAAGGATCTTGTGTTTGCGAATTATTAATAGATCTGTGCATATATTTAATTTTATGCCGATGAGTGTTAGATATACCGCCAGATTCATGGTTTCGTTGAGAATATGGACTACCAAGTGCTAACATTGTATGTCCGGATGGTGTGACATGAGTTCCATTACTGGGGATGGACAATTGGCTGAGTCTGTTGGTACGGATGCAGATGCAGATGCATTACACGTATCTGGTGACTTCAGTGCCATCCGTTCCAACATATCATTTCTTGGATATTTTTCCGATTCTTTAACTAAGTTCAGATACTGCAGCATTTCATCAGGTAATATAAGCTCCTCGACCTCATCCAAATTGACCTTCTCATTTGGATGATAATCAAGTGTCGTATTATTGGCTGCAATGTCACTGGCAATGGCAATATCGCTGTCACCTGCACCTTCCTTATTATTATTTGGAGTACAAGATGAAGCCGTCGTTGGGGGGCACGGTCTATCTCTATTGTTGTTGCTGTTGATGCAGACACTAGTGCTGCGAATGTTCTGAATATTAGTATTAAAGGAAGGAGACGTAATCATCCTCTCCGATCTCTGCTGTGTCATTATGGGCTCCGACTGTCGCCTAGGATGGCCGACATTTTGCATCAAATGCTCTGCATCTGCAAAAGTACAATAGTTTGGAATTGGCGGAGATTGAAAAGTATTTGAAATTGAATATCGTCCGCCGTTTTGAACAATCTTTTGACCTGGATTTTGGTAGCAGGCACCCGCATCCTGACTACTTGACTGCAACCGTTGCAAGTGTGTTGCAATCAAATGGGATGACGGTGGTGGGGGTAAGCTGCTGCTTCGAGACTGAACTCCAGCATTCGTTAAATTGCCCTCCATATGGGTATTACAAGTACTATTCATGATTAGTGTAGGGACTTGTGCATTCGATATGACTGCATTAGACATTTGACTGGACCGACGAGAGCATCCTGGTGATATTGGATCGTATAGCGACGCTGAGCCCGATGCTGCATTATATACTGGGCGGGCCCTCATTGTCGATTTTGAAGAGAGCTGAGACGACTGACTGCTCCGTCGACTCTGCATACTACAGTAATATGTGCTAGCATTAGAGTTCTGGCTATCACGCCTCAGTTGAGCTTGCATAGCTACTACTGTTGCTGATGGATGTGATGGTGAGTATCCCTGTTCGGACAATTGTATACCGGTATAGTTACCAACCGATGGTCCTGAATACTGATTTTGACCTGAGATCATGGTTTGCAGTTGCGGAGTAGTAGATGTTGTGCCCGGTTCCATTTTGAGTTCAGTAATGCGTTGATTTAATTCGGTCATTCCAATAACTCTATTACTCTCTGGTATATTGGATAGCATTGAATTGCTTGTACTAAAGACCTTGGTCTGTAGACGACTGCGAAAACGCTGACGAACCGTGGAAGCACCGCCAACGTTGGCACAAGCTGTATTTCCATTACCTATGTTAACCATAGCTCGCAAAACAATCGGAAGATCAGCTGCGTCTATATCTTCATTATAGGGCCAGCCTTCGTCTGCTGGAACGCTGGCAGCACGAAGATCATCTTGCCTATAGTTATGCATCAGACAATCGGAGACGGAAGAGGACCCGCCATGTGCAGCTAATTGTGCAGGCGAGTTAGCATCCGACTCAGATTTAATGCTTGGACTGGAAACACTGATTGCTTTACCAGAGTGCAGATCCTCGCTACACGGGCTCGAATCAATATTTTGTTCCTGCAACTGATTGTGATGTTGGTCGGTTTCCTTATCTCTGTGTTTTTCCCTATCCAATCCAGAGTTGGAATCATGCAGAGGTAAGCCCTTATGTTTTTTATTGGCATAGAACTCGGCCCCATGGACGGTTTTTACGTGCTTTCTCAGTGAACTGGGATCGGTGTAACGTTTAGTGCACCCAGGTGCTTTACAAATATACGGCTTCTGTTGGTTATAGTAATTTTAAATAGGCGATATGCAAAACTATTTTTAGTCATTAACTTACCTCGTTGCTATGGGTACGGTTCTGGTGCTTAGCACGATCGCTGGCATTGCTGAAGGCTTTGCTGCAGCCCGGATACTCACAAGTGTACGGTTTCTCACCCGTATGCGATCGCAAATGAGTTTTAAGATTTTCCAACCGTGAGTATGCCTTGTAGCAACCTTCAAACTATAAATAACCAAGATGTGGACGTAATTAGATACAAAGTTTGTAGAAATATGAGATTAAAAAATGCAGTAAGCTACAGTAGAGCATGCTCGACAGTAGGAGACCCAGCACTTTTTGAGTGCAAACCGTTCACTATAGACTGTTCAACAATGCTGCATACCATTCAATAGATGGCGCCACTTCGAAGATAAGTTAATTAACACAGAGGTCGCTAGAGTCTCTTCTTCTTCCTTTTGAACGTAACAATGTTAGTTGAATAACTTCCGCGTTTATTATCCGATTGGAATGAAATTTTGAGGAAAGGTTTGGACTTGAGTGTTTATTATATGTATTAAAAACCAAGGCGCTAGCATCAAATGTGCTTTTGTAATTCGATTTCGAAATTTTTATTTAAATTTCCGGGGGCGGAGGCGGGCGTGGCAAAAATCTAAAACAAACTTGATCAATGGGAGATATAAATTAACCTTCATGCAAATTTGGTGTCTATAGCTTTTATAGTCTCTGAGATCTAGGCGACACAAAAAGGGACAGACAGACAGACGGACATGGCTATATCGACTCGGCTGTTGATGCCGATCAAGAATATATATACTTTATGGGGTCTGCCACGCCTCTTTCTGCCTGTTACGCACATTTTTTTGGACAAACTTAATAGACCCATTTGTACTTTTTTAAAGTACTGGGTCTAAAATATAGCGCAAGCTAACTTTGGCGCGGCAGTTTGGATACCCTTGCAGTGCCCTGTATAAACCGTCAGATTTTTACAAAATTTGTTAAATGTTGATTTCGAACCGATCGTTCCTATGGCAGCTATATGACACAGTTATCCGATCCGGCCGGTTCCGACATATGTACTGCGTGCAGCAATAAGACGGACCTGCACCAAGTTTCATCAAGATAGCTTCACAACTGAGAGACTAGTTTGCATAGAAACAGACGGACAGACGGTCTGACGGACAGACGGACATGGCTATATCAACTCAGCTCGTCGCCCTGATCAAGAATACGATATAGCTATCTTTGACGGTCTGAAAATTTCATAAGCTTGTTCGACAGTGGAAGACTCTGTACTTATGGAAAAGAGCAAATAATAAAATATAATAATAATCATGCAGTATGCTACAGTGGAAGCTCGACAGTAGGAGACCCAGTACTTTTTGAGAGCAAAGCTTTCACTACCACTTTATAGATGGCGCCACTAAAATGAACACAGGGGTCGCTAGCGTCTCTTCTTCTTCCTTTTGCCTGTAACATTGTTAGTTGAATAACTTCCGCGTTTATCATCCGATTGGATTGAATTTCAGGAAAGGTTTGGACCATAGTGTGTATTATATGTAACAAAAATTAAGGCGCTAGCATTAAAGGTGCTCTTATAATTCGACTTCAAAATTTTTTATTTAAATTTTCAGGGGCGGAGGTGGGCGTGGCATAAATCTAAAACAAACTTGATTAATGGGAGATATAGACAGACAGACAGACGGACATGGCTATATCGACTCGGCTGTTGATGCTGATCAAGAATATATATACTTTATGGGGTCTGCCATGCCTCCTTCTGCCTGTTACGCATATTTTTTTTCGGACAAACTTAATAGACCCATTTGTACTTTTTCAAAGTACTGGGTCTAAAAAGCAAATATCGGTAAAACGATTGTGGCGTTATCGTCTCCACTTCCTCCTTTTGCCTGATGCTGTAAAAAAATTTTTTTTTAAATCACTTCCGAGTGTATTGTCTGATAGAGATTAAACTTATAGGACAATGCGCTAGTAATAAACGTGCTCTTATAATTGGCTATTATGGAAAATGATCTTGGAATACTTTGTGGGGTATATTAAGTTTGTTTAAAAAAACTATAAAAGCTAGAGGTACCAAACTTGTTATGTAGATTCTTCTATATAATGCCCAGATTAACTTGGATTTAAAATTTTCCCAAGTTGCACAGTGGCCGATCGGGCCTCGGTAGCGGCATTTAATTCAAAACATTAAGTTAAAAAAAGCGTTATTTTTTATTTACAAATCGTTTTCAAATACGTTAATTAGATTTTTATCGATTTTTTGATTTTTTAGTGGTAATTATGTTTATTAACAACGAGCCCACAGTACACCTGTTTACTGTGGAGTCGAACTATACAAAATTCACCTGAACTCAGTCTAACTCTTATTTTATCTGCAAGTTGGAATCATTGTCCAAACTGTCCACTATGAACTGCTACTACCTGCTACCCTTCCTAGTATGGCACCTTAGGAACAATGTCAGTTGCACGGGAGGAGCTTTTTTTTGTATGGCACAACGAAGTAAGCCAAAAAAAATGATACTCGCCATGGAAATTTATACTTTTTATGGAATATATTATAAATGCAATACTAGTTTCTTTTGATCCTTTAATATCTTCAGTGTCCAATGGTTATTCAATTTCCTCTACTTAAAATATTGTTTTAGATAGGGATAGATATTAAAAGAAGCTGATGATCAAGATTCCGACTCAGAAAATTTCATCCTGATCGGACAATAAACGGATAGTATCTAGAACTAAACAAAATTTCATTCCAATCGGATGATAAACGCGGAAGTTATTCAAATAACAATATTTCGCGCAACTTATATCAACTGATATATTCGTAGTAGCGCCATCTATTGAAATTTCTGAGACGCAACATTAAAGATCTTTTGTGAACGCGACCAATTTTACCATTTCGCTACTGTCCAGCTTGCTCCACTGTATCTTACTGCATTTTTTAAAGTATAGGGTCTCAAAACTGTTGTTTCTTTAGATATATCAAGCAGTTTGGTAAAGACCAAACCACTATCATATATAGAAAATATAATTACAGGGCTCTATTTTTTTGCTGTCATTCTTACTTACAGTGCATTTGTGGGGCTTTTCTCCGGTGTGACGGCGCATGTGTACAACAAGCATGTACTGCGCTTTAAAAGGTTTTTCACCACGCGAGCAATCCTCCCAGCGGCAGACAAAAGCTTTTTTGCTGCTCTGGATGTGATCGTTGTTAATGTGCCTAACGAGCTCATCCTGTGTATTGAATTCAATACCGCAGTTGCGCCAGTGGCAGTGAGTTTCTATAAAGTCGCCGGGCTCATCTTTAATGTCAGTTGTGTCCGCCGTCGCACAATCGTACTCGTTAATCTGGTGTCCATGACCACGATCATCATGGGTAATATTCTCTCGATGATGATGTCCAATAATGCCAACCAAAGTCTTGTTTTTTTGTCGCCGCTCTATGTCATTCATGTCATTCGCCGTAGCGCTGTCCGCTTCGACTTGTGCAACGATCCCAGATGTGGATGATGGTTGTTCAAGCGGTTTATTGATGTTATTATTCTTGGCCGTACGATTTTGGTCAGGATTGCTTGCATCGTTATCGTAGTACTTTAATAAAAGTGTTTTGAAATGTATATAGAAATTTTTAATTTATATAGAGTGATCTAAAATAACTGAACTTTTAATTTAAGTCATAGAACCCGTGGAGCCATCTACTATGTTTATTTGCCGATGACAATGCAATTTTCAGCACACATGATGAAGATATTAACTTTTCTGTATGCCGAATTTGAGTCTATACCTTTTACTTATTATACCCTGTGCGGGTATATTAAGTTTGTTAAAAAAAAAGTATGCATCAGGGAGAAGGAGGCGGGGCCGACCCAGCAGCATTCGTCCATGAAAGCAATGTCCATTTGTCTGTCCGTATGAACGAAACGATCTTATTGTTACAGATGGTAAAATAGGGCTGCCATCCGTCCTGTAACTCCGGGACATGTCCCGCTTTTGCAGGTAATGTCTCGGTGTCCCGGCCCGACACGAAATTGTCCCGGTTTTCTATTGTTTCGATAAAAATATTGGCATTTTGACAACAAGCGATAAAAAGCAACTCAAAAGAAGAAGTTCGTAATTTTGAGTCTAATTGGTGAACTGATTTACTAGTGAACTTTCCCGCCATTGTGTCAGAAGTGAAAAAGTGAACAAAGCGTCGCAGTGATTTACGAAATAAACTTCTAAAGAATTTGTCCAATTGTTTAAAATTGTAAGTTAAATGTTAAAATTACTGAGATTTTAGAAAGCCGGCAAGAATGCAACTTTTGCCTTTAAGTGTTCGATCGATTTTAAAGTCTTTGAAGGAAAACTGTAAGGAAGAGACTAGCCGCTCTTTTGAATCCAGGACCCTTCTTGTGTATAGTGAATGTTTATTGTATCTGAAGGAATGGACAAAGTCACTAGACGAGTACCGGATTTTTAAATGGCTGCAACTATACGACGCGAACTTTTCGTATGAAGAAAGTGTAGCGAGGTGTGTAGAATATTTGTTGGAGAACAATTTTCGAAAGACGATTCACTCTTGTTCGACCAAGTTGCAAACTTGAAGAAGTTTTTTGTCGAGACAAGTGATGACGGTTTTTGAGAAAAGCTCCGCAGATAAGCTAGTACAGTTTTTTGCAGCAAACGTAAACCCGAGCTTTTACTCGGAAGTATTGAAAATAGCACAATACTTCTATGCAATTCCTCCGCACAATGCAAATTGCGAAAGGCTTTTTTCGTTAGTAAATACGCAGTGGTCTGACGAAAGAAGTAGGTTACTGGTGGAGAATGTTAAGAACTTAATGATTGTTCAATTTAGTTTTGTAGACATGAGTTGTTTGGACTCTTATAAAGAATTGATGGACAAAAAGAATGTTAGTATGTTGAAAAAATAGGCAGTGCGGAGAAGTATAATAATAAGTAATGTAACATAATGATTATTGCTGTATACATATATGACTATTTTTAACACTTTTCATACGAAATAGTAATTTTTAGCAACTTTCAAAAAATCATAAAAATACATGCGAAGAGATTTCTGAAAAAAATTTTTTTAGTCTCTATTAAAATTGTTTGAAGTAACTTTTTACATCAAAACCTTTTTTGCTTAAGCGCGTGGAAAAAGTTTCCAAAATACTTATGCCGTCGTCTGTATATACGTAGGTGTAACGACATATGGCCTGTTATTTCAGTTAGAAGTTTGTAATGAATACAAAAATATGAGTATATATGGCCTGTTATTTCAGTTAGAAGTTTGTAATGAATACAAAAAAATGAGTATTAAATTTGTTTAATTTCTAATGAATAAATATGTGAATATTAAATTTGTTTAATTTCTAATGAATACAAAAATATAAGTATTAAATTTGTTTAACCGTCTTGGAATGCCCTGAGCCCCAGGTGGTCACCCTAGGTAAAACCTAGAAAAACCAAATTTGGTATGAAGACTTCTTCTTATAGGTGAGATTATCTTACATTTTGGATGGCACGCCCCTTCGCCCACGAATCATAAAAAAAGGAAAAACTAGAACAATCTAAAATCTACAGACTTGAGTGGCAAGTATGTACATATGATGATTAGGCGGACCAAACCTACCGTGAAAATGTTATCAAGATAAAATAATAAACACGGAAGATATCGGCAACTATTCAATTAATTGTGTTTGTTCTTGTGCGCTTGTATGTACATACGTAATACATATGTATGTATGTCTTTTAATGTACATAAGCACTGCTTATATATGTATGCATATGTATGTATATACATATATACTGAAGGTATGTATATATGTATTAGAGTGAGTTATCTCTGTGTGCATGTGCATGTATCTACTGAATTTGACAAGATTATTTAAAAAGTGGGATGGTCTAAGTGGCAGTGGTGCTGAGTAGGCAGACATGAGGTCGACGTTGAAGTCCCATCTGCGAGGCGCTTAAACTCTTTTATTTTTCTTTATGCCCCCTGTGGGGTCATATTAAGTTTTAAGAAAAAAAAGTATGTAACAAGCAGATGGAGACGTGGCAGACTCCTTAAAGTATATATATTCTTGATCGGCACCAGAAGCCGAGTCGATATAGCTATGTTCGTCTGTCTGTCCGTCCGTGTGAAAAAAAAGTATCTTAGAGACGGTAAGACCTAGAAATAACAAATTTGGTAAAAAGCCATCTTATATTAAAACACAGAACAAGTTTATTTCAAATTTTGATGCCACGAGCCCTACGCCCAAAAATCTAAAAAAAAACGATATATGTAACTAAAGAAGTTTAACAGTTGCAGACTTGAGATTTGGCACGTGAGATGATTAGAAGGGTCCTGACCAATCGTAATTTCAAATTTTGGATGAGCCATCCCCATCTCCCACAAAACAAAAAAAAACATAACTCTGGGAAGCGACATAAGAAAACAGAACGAGTATTTTTAAAGTCTGTGAAAGACAACTATTGACACTAAAATTACTTAATATGTATTACACATTCAAGACTCGAATCTCATAAAAAAAATTTTCATATTTGTTTCTTGAGATATCTCAACAAAAGTTACAGATTTTGTGTTAAATACAGTTTTATATAGCCTGACGAAGTTTGGTGAAAATCGGAATACTATATTATATAGCTGCCATAGGAACAATCGGTTGGAAATCAACATTTAACAAATTTTGTAAAAAATCTTACGGCTTATACCGGGCACTGCAGGGTAAACAAACTTTGGCGTGCCAAAGTTAGCTTGAGCTATATTTTTTCGTCCGTTTTGGGATACTATTTTCATACTTTACTAAATTTTGGTGCATTAATCTAATCATTAGATCATGACTCACTAGATCATGCTTCTAATGATTAATCTAATGATTCACAAGATCATGATTCTAATGATTAGATTCTAATCAAATTGCTCTTCTTGCGTAGAAGTGCAGAAACATCGAATGGCACATGAATGTTTTCGGTGTTTGGTAGATCACTATCGATGTTTTTATATACAACTCTGCACATTGCGACGACAGGCGTACAAATTGTAAGTAAAGTGCATTTTTTAATTTTTTTTTCTTTCTAATAATTATCAATTCCTTTGTTTAAATTAAGCGTTTCTAGTTCGTGGTGTTGGTTGATCTCGTAGAGGTCGTATGCAGGATGGAAAATTACTTGAAAAGTATTTTACTGTGTCATTGACAGCCCCAGCTTCATTAGTAAATTTGGCGTGAAATTAAGTACTGTCGCAACCAAGCGTTGGGCAAGTCTGTGCCATTTAATATTCATACAATGGCTCATGTTTTATTAGAATATTTAAGGAATATTTTGTAATACTTACAGTACACTAACATGATTTATTTATTAATTTAATAGGAGCGAAGCCTTCAGAGGCATTAGAGGCGGTGCTAGCACCAAAACGGATCTCCGTGCGAATAGGAAAGAGCTATTTAAGATCGGAGAACAAGTCTTAAGCCTCAAGTTGCTGACAAGCTATTATTTAAAAAAAATAAGGAATTTAAATACTGAAATTAAATAAAGACTGAAATATTATTGTTTCAACTGTAATTTGAAGTTTTTTTTTTAAACACCGAAAACAAAGATAGACACATACGTCAATGATTTTGCACTTCTATCCTTGCCGCCTTTTTTTTGGCATAGTGATAGTGATCTATGTATTTGTGATACAATTAAATCGTGAATTGATACAAAATAATCGATTTATGGTAATTAAAGGATTAATTGTGTCATCACTAGCTGCGGGCCCTCCCGACAGAATGATATGTTTTTAAATTTTTTTATGCATTTAAATGCATTTGTACAAAATTTATCAGATGTTGATTTCGAACCAATCGTTCCTATGGCAGCCATATGATATAGTAGTCCAACTTGCACCAAATTTGGTCAGGCTGTTTGAAACTATACCAAACTATACTATGGTAGCTATATGATATAGTGATCCGATTCGGGCGCTTTCGACACTGCGTGCAGCAGATAGACAGACCTGTAACAAGTTTCATTAAAATAGCTTAAAAACTGAGAGACTAGTTTGCATAGAAGCAGACAGACAGACTGACATGGCTATATCGAGTTGGCTCGTCGTCCTGATCAAGAATAAATATACTTTATGGGGCCTATGAGGCTCCCTTCAATGCATTTAGAACTTCGAGACAATATTATAATAACCTCTGCAAGGGTATATAAATTTGAATGGCGCCCTTTATTTTTGTCTGATGGGGTTGTAGAAGTATCGTCACCAAATTGGATTGCTCTTAGATACTTAATGGGAACATTTAAATTGGCACGAATCGTAGAATGTATAACTCGACATTAATTTTTATTATAAAGGTATTTTGCTATCCAAGCAAAATAATACTCTTGTTTTATTCTATAACTAAAAGTTCGGTTATTATGAAATCATACTGTGACAGCGCCCGACTTACCTTTTTTGATCCGATTGGCACTGCCTCATCTAGAGTAGCACTGGTTATTGTGGAAGTTGGGGTCGAAGCTTGGCTAGGGGTCCCTAAGGTTAACTCTTTTGAATTAATAGGGAACTCACTGACACGGAGCGCAACTCCATTAGGTGCATGGCTCATAGTATAATTTGCAGCCGCCGCCACCGCTACTTGCTGTTGCGTCATTGCAGGATGCAGAAGTCCGGCACTAGCTCGCAGCAAATGGGCTTGCAACTGCTGCAAATGTGGGGTCATAGCAGAGTGCGCCATAGGGCCCATTGGACTGATTGCGCCGGCAGACAGATGACCGTATGATCCGCTAGCGGCGCTGCTTGTACGCGATCCATTCATTAAAGTGGCCAGGGAGTTGGGTGAGAATCGAATCATAGAATTGATGTCGAATGAATCCGAGTATGGCGATGAGGAAAGTGCACGTTTTCGGCTCATGCTGGCGCGCATGCTGCCACCACCCACCGGACCCGGACGGGGGCTGTTAAGCCGCCCATTGCCGTCCAGACTGAAATGAAAATCGGTGCTTGCTAATGACCCTGCTGCAGCAGCTGCTGCTGCCGCCACAGCAGCATGATGAAGCTCGCTTAGCGATCCCATGCCACGTGCACTTAAATACTCTCCGGACCCCAAGCCCAGACCGGCCAGATGAAATGCAGGCGTACAGTTGGCATACGGATCTGTAAAATATTCAAATGATCTGTATCGATTATAATATTTAAAATATATAAATATAAATTATTTGTTTTTTATACCCTGTGGCCACATTTTACTTTTTAGCCAAACTTAAATTGTTGGATGCCATGCCCCCTTCGCCCACAAATTAAGAGAAATTGAAACTTGAGATATGGCAGGAATGATGATTAGGAGGGTCCAAACCGATCTTTAATTTCAGATGTTGGATGAGCCGCCCTTTTCTCCAACAAAACAAAACAAAAAATGCAGTAAGCTACAGTAGAGCATGCTCGACAGTAGGAGACCCAGTACTTTTGAGTGCAAACCGTTCACTGTAGATTGTTCCTCAATGTTGCGTACCATTCAATAGATGGCATCACTACGAAGATAAGTTAAAAGTTAATAAACACAGAGGTCGCTAGCGTGTCTTCTTCTTCCTTTTGCCCGTAACATTGTAAGTTGAATAACTTCCGCGTTTATAATCCGATTGAAATGAAATTTTCTGGACAGTTTTGGACTATAGTGTATATTATATGTACCAAAAATCAAGGGGCTAGCAATAAGGGGCTCTTGTAATTCGACTTCGAAATTTTGTATTTCAATTTCGGTGGCGGAGGGGACGTGGCAAAAATCTAAAACAAACTTGATCAAATTTGGTGTCTCTAATTTGGCATGTAGGTTAATTTATATCTCCCATTGATCAAGTTGTTTTAGATTTTTGCCACGCCCGCCTCCGCCCCGGAAATTTAAATACAAAATTTCGAAATCGAATTACAAAAGCACAATTGATGCTAGCGCCTTGGTTTTTAATACATATAATAAACACTCAAGTCCAAACCTTCCTCAAAATTTCATTCCAATCGGATAATAAACGCGGAAGTTATTCAACTAACATTGTTACGTTCAAAAGGAAGAAGAATAGACGCTAGCGACCTCTGTGTTAATTAACTTATCTTCGAAGTGGTGTCATCTATTGAATGGTATGCAACATTGATGAACAGTCTATAGTGAACGGTGTGCACTCAAGAAGTACTGGGTCTTCTACTGTCGAGCATGCTCTACTGTAGCTTACTGCATTTTTTGTTCTGAGTACGAGGCTACGATTTACACAACATTGGTGTGAAGTAATAATCGTCCGATAAGACGGCATTTGGCGGAATTCCACAGGAAGGTAATAAATTTCGAGGTCAAAGCTCAAAACTTAGCTTTAAGAAAAAAAAATAAAATTAACAATATTTAAATTAATTAGAATATGTACTTAAAAAAACTTTAAACTGCTGCCAACAGTTCGTTTCTTTGACAACTATATGACAAAGTAATCCGATCTGGCCGAATCCGACATATGTACTGTGTGCAGCAATATATGCCTTCAAAACTGCATAGAAAGTTTTTATTCTATTCTATCATTCATTCAGAAAATGGGTACTCATTATTCATTTAATGTCAGTTAATGTTGTATTAGTGGCTGTATTAACAACTAATGAGCTCATTCACTCATACTTTGTACAACTTTGAGTGTATTTGAGTGCAGTACAGTATTCTATAGTTCTGTGGAGTTTGAAATGAATGCATTCATGCAAACCTCTAATAGAAACAGACAGAAAATCAGAAATTTTATTTTATTGCACAAAAGATTGCAATAGGAGATGCTAATTTATATAGGAACGTTACGTTGGGCTACGGTGCATTTAGAAAATTAGATAGGTAATTACCATGGTAGGAGGCGGTTGGGCTGCTTCGTTGTATAGAATAAAATTGTTCCATATACCCAGGGATTCTGTAAGCCGGATGAAAATCATGCTGCTGCGATTGACCTGTCATACCGACACTATGACCATGAAAATGATGATGGTGGTGATGACCTGCATTACTCAGTAATGTATGGCTAGCTGCGCTACTATTCGCGGTCGATGCATGCGTAGAGACGGGTGTCGAGTCTGAAACCGCTGACGGCATAGGAGACGCAGGAACTGAAACTGGAACCGAGCTACTCACATCTGTTGTTGTTGTGGGGCCATGGTTACTAGACGACGAACTTGGTAGTATAGAAGCTGCAGCAGCTGCAGCAGCTGCTCGGCGAGACGCCAAAAATTGTAATTCCGTATATCTGCAAAAATTAAGGTAAATGTTTTTAAGTAAATTCGAGAACGCTCAATTTTGACATATATATAAAAGACAGAAAGTGGAGTTGCAAACCCCATAATTTACAATGTACATGTTCATCCATCTACATGGTAATTGTGTATATTCAATAGCTAAGACAAATAAAATCTACTAGAGGCTTGGCACCCTGCTCGCTTCGCTCGCTATTATGTCCTGTAGAAATGTCGAGTGGAAATCACAGTTATAGGAAGTGGAGGGGGCGAAGCCAGTAGGTTTACATTAATATTTAATCTATATATCGAGCCCTATTTGCGACAATAACTTATGCGCAATTTTCCGAAATTTGTTTTTTAAGCAAATTTGTTATACTTTCTAAAACACATCGACTGTTAAAATACTAAAGTTTAAACCCTTACAGATCCGCAAAAAATTAACTGTATATTATGCCAATTTATATGCAAGCCCATGCGCAGCAGAAAAGCCTTCTCATGTAAAATTGCTTTCTGGAACATACATTATTGTCGCAAATATGGCTCGTATAAAACTCTGATGACTGATGACCAAATTTTCTTGAAATATAGTAGGAAATGCATAATCTGTGTTTGGTTCGATAGCTCAAAAAACAAAAAATTGTGCATAGTAAGCAATTTTGAGCTTTGACCTCCCATTTTAACGCCTTCCATTTGGAATATCGTAAAACGCAGCCTTATTACACGATAATTATGTCTCAGGTATGTTGTGTGAAGCTCAATAGCTTCACCCGTTTGGGCTACAGCGCGATTTTTCGTCAGGCAGTGAATCAGTGAATCAATTACGAGAAACTTTATATGAATATTTAGATGTATATAAAATATATCATATAATTAAATTCAATATTTTCCAAAAATACATCGACGCACATTAAAAAATAGGTTAATTTGATTCACTGTTTTTAAACCCTGTACCTTTAAAAAATTACAATTGGGTCTATTAACCCTCTAACGGGTAAGACCGTCTGTAGACGGTCTTCAGTTTTTAATCTACAGTGGCAAAACTACTGGATATAAGAACTTATTTTCTGACATTTTGGTATATAAATAAACATTCTGCAATCTTGCGTTTGTTCGAAAAACAAATTTTTTTTTGAATTGTCGAAAAAAAATATATAAGGTAAAGGTATCGAGTTGTGAATTTTTCTAATAGTAACTTATATTATTTTCTTTTGTTGCGTAATAAAATATTTTTAAAAAAGTAGCTAGAAGTATTCTCAAAAGTCAAAAAAGTGAAGATCGTCTCTGGACGGTCTTGCCGGGTTGAGTGGAAAAAAACTGGACGTTTGTTGCCATTACGTGAGATTATCGTATGCCAATTTTAGCGATTATTTTCGTGTTTGTTTACTGCCAAGGCATATTGTGAGGTGACAATTAATAATATTATGGATAACTTGAATATTTGTAAGACTTGACTGAATTTTTATTAACTATATGGAAAGTTAAAAGTGGATTTTAAGAAAATAGATAATTTATCAGCATTGTCAGGTGAACAACTGGCTGAGGATATTAATTAGATTGAGACTGATATTGAATTTAGCAGTCATCAAAGCGAACACGACTTTGGCTATATTAGGGACAACATCGAATCTGGTAGCCCAGATCATTCCGAATCCATTCAAGAATACATAAAGGGAATCAATGAAGCTGGTTATTCAGATGCATTTGTTCATATTCAGCTTCTCCTTTAATGTATTCCAAGTTAAGTAAGCCAAAGTTTCCTCTACATCTATCGTTGTAGAAAAACAATGAGCCATGAACAAGCATCCCAAAAGCCTTTGGTCTGGCTAAACTTGAACCAACTGGTCGGCAAGTCCACCCTATTTCTGGTGTCTAAATGTTCTGGAAAATTTAGCTTGTACTTCTTTAACAACCTTTCAATGGATTTTTTTTACTATAGCTCTTTATAAAATCTCTGTTAAGTCAATCTTGTTGGGCGAATCATCGCTGCCATGTCCATTAAAACAAATGGAGATCCAAATAAGTTGTGAAACTAATCACGGATGAGACAAACCTCAATACACCGTTGACTAAAATAATTCATTACATAAGAAATTTGACGTATGTGTCAGTATATCACTAACAAAATTGGTTGGAATTGAAGCCAATCCTAATAATGAAAATGCTAAAGCACCTCGATATGACAGGAAAAACAAATTGATAGGATGGCTAGGAAATATCGTGTCCAGAATACTTTAAGGAGTACAATGCTCACATGGGAGGAGTCGAATTGATAGACGACCTTATGGGCCATTAAAAGTAAAAGTAGAAATAATATGATTAGGTTTTTCTACCATTTTCTGAATATGAGCTCAGCTAATGCATATATTCTTTGCAAGCGCTTCCTTGCAGAAAATACGCTGACTCGAGGTCTTGTATCCTTCAAGAAAAGCGTTCGTTCAATAGCAGTCGTCAAGTGAAAGCTGATCAGATAACGAACCATCATGAAATGAGCTGTTTATACGAATTCCCAATATTTGATATAATAGTGAAAATCGAATACCAATTTAGAAATTATTAGATATGCAATGAAAGAAAAGGTTCAAACAATGCAAAATGTCACAATTTCAAGTATTTTTGCTCTTGGTGTTATCCTAATTTAAGAGAATCAGCCAACAAAAATGATTTTTCAGACCTCGACCACAAATAATGGCATATTGTACGACATCCATCACAATATAATAACATGACAATAATGATATTCCGCATACCACATAAAATCATACTGCAGCACACTAGCAAAATTTTTTACACCCAAACCGACAAGACCGTCCGTAGACCACTATGGCCTTCTTTAACTATTTGGTTATTTCCACAATTCGCTTTTCACCACTTCTTTCTTTTTCCATAAGTACAGGGTCTCCTACTGTTAAGCATGCTCTACTGTAGCTTAATGCATTTATTTTTAATATATTTCAGTATTTTTGGATTATTTTTTTTAACTGGTTGCAGTTCAATCAAAATAGCGGGTCACTTACAATCGAACGCTTTTGATTGGTTTCTTCTTACTTCATACTTTAGCAGGTAAAACTCATCAGTAATCATAAAATTTGTATGATCTATCAGTATTCTGTACCTGCTTAAAGACATGACACGTTCTCATACAAATCCGCCTACTACATGATAACTTTTGATTAAATTACGTCTTTGAATATATCATTCAGTCGGGAAAGCCCGACAGTAGAATACCCTTTGGTAGTTAAGAACGCCACTCAAATTTTCGTCTAATTACTTATGTTTGTGTTTCGTATTTGTGCTGTCTCCGGAACAATTTTTGAAAGACTAAGCTAATAAACAAGCAAGTTATTTTCAAACTAACTAAATAAAAACTTAAAAAACTATTTTTAAATGTACATATAAAAGAAAAAATTTAAAAATATATCATCAAAGAATTTAAGCGCGCCATTACTGGGATTCGAGCCAAGATGTCCTGTCAGCCTACTCGGCACCTCTAACACCTACACCATCCCACTTCTTGTATAATTTGAATATGCATGTATGAACATCCATGCGAGGGAGAGAGGGCGAAAACTCACTCAAACACAGAGCGCACTTACATGCATATGTATGTATACATTAAGCCGGAGCGAAAACACTTTTTTTTTATTTTCCAATTTCTTGGGTGCGGAATCGTTGACCCGCTATAAAATAATAATGTGTGCAAAAAATCAGAGTTTTTGGAGGCCATCCTGTGGTGGCGCACCGACGTCCTATTTTGAAAAATCACGCAAAATTTGAAAAATTTGGGGAAAAATATGATATAAAAAGAAAACATGATCTTTTTCCACATAATGCTTAATTTTTATAAATTGCCCTAACATTTTTCTTTATAAAACTGTATCAACTGTTAAGATCGGTTTAAAAATGTAGAAGCTAGAATTTTTTTTATGGATATCAAATTGGGTAATAACCGTCAGCCTGCATGTGGCTATAACAGTGAACTAGTATACAATTTGGAACTTTTTGCCTGCCTCCAAGACCACTATATTTTTTTCCTATAGATTTTGGCCTTCTTAATACGAAAATGAATTTTAAAAAATTTTCCTCTTATTAGTTTTCAACATAAAATTTTTTGAAATTTTGCTCGAATTTTTTATAGATGACTAAGCTTATTTAAGCATAATTCATAAACGCGACTGGCTTTTTTAACAAACAATATCTGTAACAAAAGTTAATAAAATCTCCAAAACCTTTGTATACAACGTTTTTGGTATAATCGTTGTTAGAGACTTTCAAAGTTAAAAAATTTGAATTTTTTCTAAAAACAGAACGGATAAAGGTATAAAAAAAAATTCAAAAAGTATATAAATCGCAAAAATATCTTCAGTTTGATGAATTGAGCATAGAGTTTGGACTTTAACGAGCAAAACAAGCTATCATTTAAAAAATCGGCTGACGAATGACGAACTTATCCATACATTTTATTTTATCCCAACCAAAAAGCTCCATACTACGAAACTCATTTTATTGTGTTCGCTTGCGGACGATTTATATTCAAACTGACGGTTATTTCCCAATTTCCTATCCATAAAAAAAATTCCAGCTCCTATATTTTTGAATCGATCTAAATAGTTGATACAGTTTTTTAAAGAAAAATGTTAGGGCAACTTATAAAAAATAAGAATTACGTGGAAAAAGATCATGTTTTATTTTTATATCATATTTTTCCCCCAATTTTGCTTAATTTTTCAAAAAAGAACGTCGATGCGCCACCTCAGGATGGGCTCCAAAAAATCTGATTTTTTGCACACATTATTATTTTATAGCGGGTCAACGATTCCGCACCCAAGAAATTGGAAAATAAAAAAAAGTGTTTTTCGCTCCGGCCTAGTATACATACATGCATTAAACCAGGGGATGTGCACGCACCCTTACAAATAAAG
The DNA here is from genome assembly GCA_035043265.1 of Drosophila testacea. Lineage (NCBI taxonomy): Eukaryota > Metazoa > Arthropoda > Insecta > Diptera > Drosophilidae > Drosophila > Drosophila testacea. The sequence continues at coordinate 2,463,315 of JAWNND010000842.1, read as the reverse complement.
GAAATCGATCGCACACATGTAACAAACTTTTATTTTTAGTTTAATGTGTACACTGAAAAAATAGGAACATTGCAATTCACATTTAAAGTTTCCTGCGAAGAAAACACTTGCCAGTTGATCACACATATTAAGGACCTGTGGGAAAAAACTTTTCAGTGTACCCCAAACGAAAAGACAACAACAAAATACATTCGGAATAGCGAAGACAAAATAAAGCAACTAAATTGTTTTTGGTTTGCAAGAAGCGAAGGTTCGGCGGAAAGCGTGCAGTTAAAAACTGTTTTTGCTTTGCAGGCAACGAATAATAGGGGAGGGTAAGAACGAAAAATTGTTTGTGTAATTTGCAATGTGCGCCAGAACCTTACCAGTGTGCAAGGCTCACACACTCTCATATGCTATGTGCAAAGCAAAAACAAATGTGCGTCTTGTGCATAGGCGCTGCGCACCCCTGCATTAAACGAATAAGCAAACCGAGCAACAACAAAAACATTGAACTAAAGAACCATGTTTATTATCCGATCTTGATGAAATTTTCAGGGTAGGCCAAGGCTCAATTCTGAAGCTGCAACATTGCTTTAGTTATTTGTGTTTTTCTTATTGTGGGCGAAGGGGGCGTGGCATCCAAAATTTGAAATAAACTTGATCTGCGTGCAAATATAAGAAGTCTTTATACCAAATTTGGTGTCTCTAGGTCTTACCATCTCTGAGATCCTTTCGTTCATACGGACAGACGGACATGGCTATATCGGCTCAGCTTGTCGCCCTGATCAAGAATATACCACGCCTCCTTCTGCCTGTTACATACTTTTTTTTTTAACAAACTTAATATACCCCACAGGATATAAGATGTACATGAAAAATATAAAAGTCTCAGTAGTCAGTATCAGGTATCACAATATTTGTGCGATACATATTTTGTGATACTGATACCAAAATTTTACGTTTCTTACTGTCAAAAAATTTCCTGCTGAATATAAAAAGTAGTAATCATATATCGTGATTGGTGATCAGAATCATTTGCTGAAGGCTCCCAATGATTGAGTAACTAAAGAATATACATAAATTTGCTATTTAATGCAATTAAGGTACGGTAATAATAAAAACTGGCAATAAATTACGTTCCTGCACTTAAAATTTTATTTTAATCCAGTGTGCAGAATATATATGTGATAATTTTCTTTTTAATTTTGGATTCAGACGGGTAGCTTAATGGCTATATGCAAATAGTTACGCTAAAAACGAAAGTGTTTGCCAATAAGAGAATTTCTGTGTATTGTGTCAAAATGTTAAGATTGATCTGGCATTTCCTTTTCAATTGGCAGACTCAGACGCAATTGTTTTTAAGTCGGCACAGGCTTTCAATTTGTGGAAGATCGGGATGTCTGATATATTATATAACATAAGACAGGGCTATTAAATAAATAAATGTGGTATGTAACAAAATAGTTTAATCTATTTATAACACATTGGCATTAAAATATCGTTAATTTGTATACTTGTGAAAAACACATTAATGCCATCCAGACAAATTGTCAAATTCCCCATAGTGCATTGGTCCGAATCTATTTCAAAACTTCCTGTCAAGATCTCTATCTACCCTAAGGCTTTCATCACAATCATGCGCTTTAATATATTAAGGATCGTGTTCTTATCTTACCGATAACCTTACAGGATAGATAAACACAAAATAAATCTTAAGTTTTTTTTAAGATTATCGGCAAGATGAGGAAGCCTTTGGTATTTAGCGAGGGCGAGAACCTGTAAGGGTTTTAAAGTGTTGAGCACAGTGGATCTTGTAATCTTCACTTCAGTACCTATATTTTTACTGAATTATATTTATATTTTTATTGAATTAATTTATATTGAAAAATCTACTAAATTGAACCCACATCTTCACTTGGTTACAAAAAATGAGGAGGTACACCTTAACACAGATTTATGGAACATTCGTATTCGGAGAAGAATATTTTACATTTTAATTGCTTGTCATTTAATGAACTAATAGGAAAGCGATCGTTTCGTGCCCTCTTTGATAAGAATGATATTTTAATGCCAATGTGTTATAAATAGATTAAACTATTTTGTTACATACCACATTTATTTATTTAATAGCCCTGTCTTTAAATATCAGCTGTTTAAGTCAGCTGTTGCAATCAAGCACAACGTGCACATATTAAGCTTAATTTTGCAGTGCATTTTCAAATTAATAATTCTCCAACAAAATAACGTAAGAGCCCAAAAATTTAAATGTATGTTACTTATTCAGATTTGTACTATATGTAGCTACTGTATTTGTATATGTATCTGTGTATTTCTAATAATTAGTAAATTTAGCAAGTGGTGATTACACTATGCAACAGCCAAAACTCCCCATGGCTAAAAACTACATTTTCTGATATATATATATATATATATATATACATATATATATATAACCCCTAAAGCCGAAAATCGACTTTAAAAAATGTTCCTCGGTGTAGTTTTTTATGTCGGAACCAACCGGATCGCATCACTATATCATACAGCTGCCATAGGAACGATTGGTTATAAATTAATATCTAGTAAGAAAAACTTTTTTGTTTCTTAAGGTATCATGCAAACTCACAGATTTTGTGTTGAAAATAGCTATCTGACCAATTTTGCCCAAAATCGGACTTCTTTATCATATCGCATCTATAAGACCGATCGGTCAAAACCGACTCTTGCACTCTACACGGAGTAGTAAGTTTTATAGATTGTTGGTTTCTAAATTTATTTTAATGATCAACACACAGCGTTTACTATAGATTGTTCTTCAATGTTGCGTACCGTTCAATAGATGGCGCCACTACGGAGACATAGAGGTCGCTAGCTTCTCTTCTTCCTTTTGCCCGTAACATTGTTAGTTGAATAACTTCCCCGTTTATCATCCGATTGGAATGAAATTTTCAGGACAGGTTCGAAATATAGTGTTCGTTTTACATACAAAAATTAATGCGCTAGTTTTAAAGGTTCTCTTGTAATTCGTTTATAAAATTTTGTTTTTCAATTTCTAGGGGCGGAGGGGGGCGTGGCAAAAGTCTGAAACAAACTTGATCAATGCAAGATATAGATGAACCTACTGTTGAACTTGGTGTCTCTATCTCTAATAGTCTCTGAGATCTAGGAACTTTAAAATCAGACAGACGGACATGGCCATATCGTCTCGGCTGTTGATGCCGATCAAGGATACATATACTTTATGGGGTCTGCCACGCCTCCTTCTGCCTGCACATTTGCACAAACGTAATAGACCCATTTGTACTTTTTTAAAGTATTGGGTCTAAAAGGTGGTTTATACTAATTACTTATTACTAAGTACTAATTTAAGCGATTGTTCCTATAGGAGATATAAGCTATAGACGTCCGTATTAAATAATTTTTTGACAGAACACTTATAGCTTTAAAGCCCACGAATTCTGAACGTTTGGGCCAGATAACACTAAGTAAAAAGTAATTTACATCTTTTTAAAATTTAAAAAAGCGGTGCACCGCCCATTTTTGTAGGAACAATCACAATTAATATGATGAGTCTATTTAATGCCATCTAAACTGGTCAAATTACCCAAGTGCATAGTGCATAGGACTAGATTTTGGTTCTACTCGCAGACCGGTTTAAAAATCCATAAACACAAGGTTTTGGTCCGAGTCTTGTTTCAATTTAATCTATATATATAGATTAATCTAATCTATTATATAGCTGACATAGGAACAATCAGATGCAAATTAATGTTTAATATGAACAGCTTTGTTTTTTAATAAGCAATCTCAACCAAATTCACAGATTTGTTTTATCTCGACAAATCTGACCATTTCCCGAGTAACCTGATTCTTTTTTCTCCAAAGTCCAAAGTGCAATTGCAGCGAAAATGTAAATTCTCTATATTATATAAAGTTATATTATTTTAAGCCCAACTGCAGGAAAAAATTTCATCTAATTTACGTAGACGTCTCTTAGGGGTCATTGTCGATTCGATACTGAACTTGAGGCTAGATGCTTTCTGCAAGCAAGCCGAGGCCACTGGGACCCTCGGCCTACAAGTGAATTGCAATCACGAAAACAGCAGTTTGACACATCTATGTATTCAATAGTTAGTGCTTTCAGATTTTCGGTTTCGTAATAACAAAGAAGTTTTTAAACCATGTACTTTAAAAAAGTACAAAAGGGTCTATTATCTCTTTTTTATCTCTTTTTTGAACACATATATCTTAGAGACTATAAGAGCTAGAGACACCAAACTTGGTATGTAGGTTCATCCATATTATGCCCAGATTAAGTTTGTTTTAGATTTTTGCCACGCCCCTCTCCGCCCCCGGAAATTGAAATACAAAATTTTGAAGTCGAAACACAAGAGCCCCTTCAATGCTAGCTATTGATTTTTGGTACGTATAAAATACACTATAGTCCAAACCTTTCCAGAAAATTTCATTTCAATCGGATTATAAACGCGGAAGTTATTCAACTTACAATGTTACGGGCAAAAGGAAGAAGAAGAGACGCTAGCGACCTCTATGTTTATCAACTATTATCTTTGTTGTGGCGCAATCTATTTAAATTTCTTGGTTAAAGAACAATCTATAGTGAACGCTTTTCACTCAAAAAGTACAGGTCGAGCTTGCTCCACCTTAGCTTACTGCATTTTGATACCCTTGCGATCGGTTCGAAATCAATATTTAGTATGAAAAATTTTGCAAAAAATCGGAAGGCTTAAGCTCAGCAAGGGTATTCAAACTTTGGCTCGCCAAAGTTAGCTGGCGCCTTATTTTTGTTTGGACTCGATTTTGAGTATTTACTCGAGTGTAATTTAACATGAGTACGATGCGTGTGCTTTCGTATCCTTTTTAAACCCTTGCAAAGGGTGTTATAATATTTTCACAAAATGTGTAACGCATAGAAGGAGGCCTCACAGACCCCATAAAGTATATTTATTCTTGATCAGGGCAACGAGATGAGTCGATATAGCCATGTCCGTCTGTCTGTCTGTTTCTATGCAAACTAGGCTCTCAGTTTTTAAGCTATCTTGATGAAACTTGGTACAGGTCCGGTTTTTACTGCTCTCAGTACTTATGTCGGAACCGCACAGATCGTATCATTTCGGTTCGAAATCAACATTTAGTATGAACACCATTTTTGTTTCTCAAGACATCTCAACCAAACTCACAGGTTGTGTGTTTGATACAGTTTCAAACATTTTTACCAAATTAAGTGTAAATCGGACAACTATATTATATAGCTGCCATTGGAACGATCGGTTCGAGATCAACATTAAGTTTGAAATTCTTTTTTGTTTCTTTTAAAATCTTAACTTAGCTGGCACATTGTTTCTTGCATCCTTACCAAATTTGGTGCAAATCGGATTCTTTCTAAATCATAATAACTAACACTAGCATGATATCAGACCTGATTGGGTTTTCTTGGGTTTTCACCAATCCCTGTATAAGGGTAAAATCCGTTAAGGGGTTACACCACTGTAATCGTCGTTTTTGGAGCGTTTTTTTCGCCATTTTATTTAGACCAGAAGGAAAAGGATTAGGTGAATGAAATTTGGTGATATTGTTAAACACATATGGAAAAATACAAAAAAAAATGTTTCAATCAAAAAAAAAATTCAAAATGGCGGCGGCATCGCCGGCGCCCTGAGATGCGTTTTGCTGGAAGGCGTCTGCGGCACGTAGCATAAGTGGTGTAAATTTGAACCTTCGAAAGAAAAAAAAGTTTCTCTTAATCTTTATTAGTATAGCTAGTGAAACACGTAAGGATTTTTAAAAAATATTTATATTTGTAATTTTGGCGAAGGTTTGAACTTAAAAGTTGGAATATCACCTTAGAAATTACCAGTTTTTGGCTCATTAAAAATCGGCTAGTTAATTTATCGAAAAATCAGTACGTGCTTCACTGCTTATTCACATTCTGAAGAAATAGTTAAAATTTGAGGCGAAAATTTTGAAAATTGCTCGAGTTGTGCTGCGTGCCGATTTCACAAAGCGTGTTTCGAGAAAAACGCGTTTAACTTTTTTGTGGAAATATAATGAATGAATAATTTGAAATAAGGGTCAAAAAAAACCTTTTCCCGACAAAATTTATCTTTACATAACACTAGGCAACAGCCAAAACTTACTCTGGCCAAAAATCAAATTTTTTCGTCCAAATGGGCTCCGTTATGCCGAAAATCTAAATTAAAAATATTTCTTACGTACACTTTTTTTTTGTTTAATCATTTATACATTGTTTTTAATTAAAATCAATAGTTAAACAAGTACATGTTTTGTTTTTTTTGTTTAACGATTTTTTATCTTTTAAATTCAAGGAAAATTAAAAAAACAAATTAGTGTCTTATTTGGTTAAAAGTTAGATGGCTAAAGGCATTGATTAGTCGACTAAAGTATTACTCATTAAAATCATAGGTAAGAAAGCGAAGAAACAAGTTTTTATGGCTACCGATGTTTTTTTTTGTTAAAATCTCTCCTTGTCAAGTGACTCCCTTCTATGCAAATAAATCTCTTAGTTTTGAAGCTAACTTGATGAAACTTGGGACAAGTCCGTTTTATTGCTGCATCCAGTGTCGGATAAGACTGAATGTGATCACTATATCGTACAGCTGCCATAGGAACGATTGGTTATAAATTAACATTTAGTAAGAAAAGTTTGCTTGTTTCTCAAGGTATCAACCAAACTAACAGATTTTGTGTTGAAAATAGCTATCTGACCAATTTTGCCCAAAATCGGACTACTATATCATATAGCATCTACAAGACAAACTTTTGCTCTCTACACGGAGTATGAAGTCGTATAAGTTGGTCGTTTCTGAATTTATTTAAATGATCAACACTTTGCGTGAGTCTTGAATCAGAAATGTATGTGATTTTAAAGTCAAACAGCCACAAAAAAAAATTCGGGATGGATTTTCTGGACTTAAAGTCGGATTTCCTTATCATTCCGCAAGGGACTTTTATATAAAACATACCTACCTATTAAATGTTGTTACTTCGCTTTCTTACCTACGATTTCAATGAGTAATACCTTAAACGACGCCTAATAAATGCCTCTATTACCTCTGTCACCTAACTTTTAAACGGTTCAATCTGTTTTTAAATTTTCCTTGAATTTTAAAATCAAATATGTATATTTATGTATGTTCGTGAGCAAGTAAACTCTGTTTGCATGCATAAATAATTTAACATCGTCCTATACTCCCACAGGGTATTTTACTGTTGGTCCCTCCCGACTGAATTATATATTTATTAATATTAAAGTATAAAATCTATAAAGTTTTCGTATACATAAACTTTTCTAGAGGTCGACAATAAAATATTGATCAAAAGATCTTTTTAGATTAAATAAAATAAAAAAATCGTTAAAACTGACATTGGAAATGAAGAGTTTGAAATATAGTATAAAGATTATTCCACAAAATCTCTCTTGGATGACCAAAATGCAAAGATAACACTTCAATCATGCTAAGTCAGTTTTTTAATTTTCAAAAAAGTTTACCTACTGTTTACCTCTTAATCATAGTTGAAAAATATGTCTCGAGCGAATTGTCACGAGGGACAATGATTTAAGTTTAATAAAAAATAAACTAAATATTTTTGAAGCAAAAAAAAGTATCAAGTTTACTTAAAGTATAGCTGAAATCAGTGTTTGAACTGTTTTTCTCCAACCTTATCACCAGTTATATAGCTTAACAAGTGCTATAAGTGCAGTTTTTTTTTATCAAAATAAACTATTATTATCTGAAGAAATACAAGTTTTTACTTACGCTAGTGGAAAGTAAGTTGGTAATGCATACGCATCCATTTCAATTGAATTATGGCTACGAATAATAATGATGTTTTCAACGTATTTATTGTCCAAAGTCCTCTTTACTGTGCTTTGTGCATGTCGTCCGCAGTTTGCTGTCGGTACTGCTACAAATATAAGGATTGATATCCATGAAAGTACTTAAGAATTTAGTATCACCTTAAGCTAGTTAGTTTCGGTAAAATCTTCACATGCACTTAAAAGATTTGGCATTAAATACTTATAAGCATTTATCTATATGCATACACATATAACGCAAAAACATGTTGAATGTGCTCATGAAACTGGCAGTAACTTCAATCGAATTTCATTATTTTACGAATGTCATTTTTTTAGCCCGCTTATGCATCAGCATCTGTTTTTGTCTAGGCCTTTGCATCATCGCACATTGAAACATTGTTGCTGTAGCAGGATGTCCACATACATGTGTACTTATGTGTACAAATATATCGGCAAATATAAGTATTCACATGCTTAAGTTTTTTAGCTTCACAAGAAATGATAAATGAAAAATTTTCTTTTCTCACAATCACCTAATTTTATTAACAAACACGGCGATTGTATGCATGTATGTTACATACATACAAATAGTTTATTTGTATTTTTTTTTTTTGTTATTATTTATTGACGGTTGCGACTATGCTTTTATTTAAGGCACTGTATTTAAAACACTTAAATTATACTAAGATCTCATACAACAAGTCAAGTATACTGAATGTGTCAATAGTCACGGGCGTTCACGGTTGAGTTCGGCACGGCTCGACTTACTGCCGTGTTCATTCCGAGCGGACTGAGAGGCAGGCAGCAGATCTTGCAATGCCTCGCTTGCTTTAGCTGGAGCAACGCGATATGCTCACGCACACCCATACTTAAAACAACAACAAAAACAAACGTATACGTAGTAGTATACTACTGCTACAGATGCAGATATAAACACAGATACTGAAACAGACAGACACAAACACACACACATACACATACAGATGCGACGCCATAGACACAAGTGTACACAGCCACAGGTCACGATTTGTTCTGCTTCCTCCTCAGCCTCTACTCTATACTCTTCACTGTCTGCTCATAACACAGAGTTGCGAGAAGGCGGGCAGATCGAAGATGGCCATGCTCGCCTCTCTCATGTCAAATTGGCTTCGTCAACATCAGTGATGCCACCATATAGCTATATGTATATACGTAGTTAAGATTCACACAAACATTATTTATATAAATGGGAATAAAAGATTGAGGTAATAGTTAAAGTTTAAAAATTTGTAGACCTTCACTAACAACACAAGAGTACAGAAACTTATTTACTATAAACATTTCTTTATAAAAATTTTTTAATTTTCATCATGCTACTATTATTTATGAAACAAAATGTGTATACGAACTTTATAGTAAAATATTTAAAGACATTTTTCAATCAATATTCCGAATTTCATATTGTATAAGCGATTTACAAACTTCTTGTAATTGAAAATATTATCATATTTTATATTATCATATTTTCAATTAGTATTAATATTTTTGTCGACTGCTTTTAATTGACATTAAAATTTTACAGTGAAATCAAACAATTATGTGTCTTAACATGTATATTCCTATAGTTAGACACATGATCATTTGAACTATTACAAGATGCCTGCACTGACAGATATAAAGACTCTCCTTCTCTCTCATTCGCTCTCATCCTCTCTTTCTCTGTCGCTCTCGGATAGAATACCACAAGCTGGTATGATACTATGATGTCTCGACGTCCCAATGCTAAACCAACTTCAACAACTTGCTACTTGTTATGCAGAAGACGTGTACAGACAGAGACGATCTTTTAGACGCACCCACATTATGTGTGAAGACCGCTCTCTTCAGTGTTTCTCTCTCTTCTTTTCTCACTTGCTCACGTTCTGTCCATCCCGGTCTGTTTCTTTCTTTTAGTCAATCTCTCCTTGTCTCGCTAAGTTGTAGCGTGCTCTACACATTTTGTTTGTGTATATAACGTACATATGTATGTAGTATTTATTTACATATTTACATGAATGCTCAATTATTGCAACAAAATACTCTTTTTATAAAAAAAAATTATCCGGCTGCATCCGGGCTTTTAATGATCAAAGGGCGTACTTTAAACAAACGATCGACAATCTTCGGCTTGTTCTCACACAAAGGTCAATCCCAGAACTAAGAGGCCAATTTCAAAATCAATATGCATACATATTAGTTTCCTATATTTTTTCAGAAATATATATGTATATATTTGTTATGTAGTTTCAAAATATAGGCATGAACATGTTCATATGTAAGTATCCACACAGTTCCTGGTCTAAAAAAGAACAAAAGGTTATAAAAAGTTGTCCAAAGAAGTGGTTAACAGGCAGAAAGAGACGGGACAGACCCTATAACGTATACATATATATTCTTGATCAGCATAAAGAGTCGAGTCAATATAGCCATGTCCGTCTTTCTGTCCTTCTTTATCTTTTATTGACACCTAGATTTCACAGACTATAAGAGCTAGAGACAAAAAAAACTTGGTATAAAGGTTCTTCTATATACTTAGTATCTTGCCTAAAAAAATGAAATTAAAAATTTCACATTTACTACTCAATTTATGCGAATTACACGCGCATGTATACAGCTAGCGCTATGATGAGTGGAACATATGATCAACTAAAAATTTTCCACAGCGTCAGGTAAAAGGAAGAAGACGAGAGGCCATCGCAACAACGTACAAAGCTTACGTTGGGTTTGCGCTTTTCATGAATTTCAAGCTTTTTTATTGTGTTCATTTAATAATTATTACAACATACATATATTATCTTTATATATAAAACTCTTTGTCCTGATTCACTGACTGACTGACTGAGTCATCACGCTGTAGGCCAAACGGTTCAATATATTGAGATGAAATTTTTACACAACATAGCTGAGACATAATTATCGTGCAATAAGACGGGATTTTTTGATATCTCCACTGGAAGGGGCTAAAATGGGGGGGGGTCAAAGGTCAAAATTGCTTAGTATGAAATTTTGTTTTGTTTTTTAAGCTATCTTAACCAAACTCACAGATTATGTAATTCTTACTCACTGCTACATCCTGGGAAATGAATGACATAAGCTCTGGCTATAGCTGTGAGAAATGTTCCCTATTTTCACTCCACATTTCTCCCTGAGATTTCAGCGAGCGTAGCGAGCCGGGGGTGGCCGAGCGAAGCGAGCAGGGGGCAAACCCCCTAGTTTTAATTATAAATATAATAAATCAAACCAAACTCCTAGATTTTATGTTTGCTACAGATTTATGTAGCCTGACAAAATTTGGTGCAAATCGGACTACTATAAAGCTGCCATCAGAACGATCGACTCGAAATAACATTTAGTATAAAAAACTTTTTTTATATCCTGTGGGTTTTATTAAGTTTGTTCAAAAATTAAAGTATGTAACAGGCAGAAGGAGGCGTGTGCAGACCCCATAAAGTGTATGTATTCTTGATCAGCATCATCAGATGAGTCGATATAGCCAGTACCGTGTATCTGTCTGTCCGTCTGTATGAACAAAAAATACCAAATTTGGTACGAAGGCTTCTAATATTTGCACGCAGAACAAGTTTATTTCACATTTTGGATGCCACGCCACCTTTGCCCATTAATTGAAAAAACCATATAACTTAATCAATTTTACAGCTGAAGACTAGAGATTTTGTACGTATGATAATTAGAAGGGTCCGGACCGATTTTTTTCAAATTTTAAATGAGCTACCCCTAAATCGCAAAAAAAAAAACCATAATTCCAGCAATTATCAAGCTGCAGATTTGAGTTTTGGTATATTTGGATATTTGGGCAAATTTGATCGCAATCGGATAATAAACATTGTTCTTATGTTCTTACATAAATATGTATATTTGTATAAATACGTGATCAGGTTAACTCTGCTTGCAAGCATATGGCATTTAACATAGTCCTTTACTTTCACAGGGTATTTTACTGTCGGGCCGGACCATTTGGTGCAAATCGGAATAACATATCATATAGCTGCCATAGGCACAATCTGTTGGGAATCAACATTTAGTATAAAATATAGCGCAAGCTAACTTTGGCGCGCCAAAGTTTGGATACCCTTGCAGTGCCCTGTGTAAGCCGTCAGATTTTTTACAAATTTGTTAAATGCTGATTTCGAACCGATCGTTCCTATGGCAGCTATATGATATAGTAGTCCGATTTGCACCAAATTTGGTCAGCCTGTTTAAAACTTAATCAAACACACAATGTACATATTTGGTTGAGACATTTTGAGAAACAAGAAAGTTTTTCATACTAAATGTTTATTTCAAACGAATCGTTCCTATGGCAGCTTTATGATATAGTTATCCGATCCGGCCGGTTCCGACATTTGTACTGCGTGCAGCAAAAAGACGGACCTGTACCAAGTTTCATTAAGATAGCTTCAAAACTGAGAGACTAGTTTGCATAGAAACAGACGGACACACGGACAGACGGACATGGCTATATCGACTCAGCTCGTCGCCCTGATCAAGAATATATATACTTTTTGTACTTTTTTTAAGTACAGGGTCTAAAAATGGGTTTTGTGCTCCAACCAAAGCCCTAAATTCAATCCTACAAAGTTTGAAAAATCTATTTAGGTGTCCTAATTTCAAAATGTAATTGACCGATCAAAAATGTATGTACATGAACTACCTTTCGAATGATATATCACTCATTCTGATCGGCCCAGCCCATCTTTGTTCCAAAGACTTTGTGTATATACATAACATACATGTGTACATTTATATAGCATTACTTTCCAACAGATTCAGGTATACTATATTTGTCAAAGTAGGATTGTTAGAAGATTCATAGTTGCATCGACAAACATTTCAAAACCTGTGGCGTGGCTAACTAGTTTCAAAGTCAGAAACAACGAATTTTAAGGGCCGTTCGCTGGTGAATTCTATTCCGTTCTTTTCTATCAGGGAGGGAACGAACACAGCGGGAGCAAAGCGTATCTTACAATGCGCTTGCTGTGCGCTCCTACGTTCTCATTATGTGTGTTCCTTTTGTAATTTAACGTCTTATTCAAGTCATTTCAAATTCTTTATACTCTAAGGAAAACACGAGAGCTGCGATCTGCTGCGAGGTCTCTGAGCTATGAGCTGCCTGTCTGCCTGTCTGCCTGCCTGCCTGCCTGCCTGCCTGTTATTGTGGATACGAAGCATTCACATTCACACTCACACTCACACTTGCACGTATTCGTCTTATTTAACGACGAAACTTCTGTCGGTTCTCGGAAACAACATAAAACCAGATATGTATGTCTTTATGTATGTACGAGTATGCACGAAAAAAATGTACAAACATACACACATACATATGTGCACGAGCATATGTAAGTTTTTTTGGTTTTGCATCTGCCTTTAAATCCATTCGTCCAGCATCATTCGCAGTGCAATAAGATACAAAGAGAAGAAAATAAAAACATCGCGAAGTGAAGAATATCAACAATTGCTCAGGCTAAGCTATGTACAAAATGTACATATGCATTAATGTACGTTAAAAGTATATTGTGCATATATGTATGTGAGTATGTACATATGTTTGTTTTTATTGTCAACATTAATCTCGTCTTTCAACACCCATCTTTTTATTTTCTTTAAATTAATTAATTTTCTTTAAATTAACAATAACAAACAAAATATCAAAGTACTAAAATTTTTAGGTCACAGCTTATTTTACGCAAGCACATCGACTTCAGTCATTTTGCCTCAGAAGAAGAATATTTAGATAATAAATGAAGTCACCATGTTAAAGTAGACATTTTTTCCTTAATTTTGATATTTTTTTGGCTTAGTTACTATTACTAGTTTTAATGTTAAAATCTAGCATCTGCACTGCATACTTTAGGCTGTGAGCCACTGTAGATTTTTCCATCTGTGGGATCCTTTAGTTCATACGGTCGGACGAACAGACTAACAAAGCTATATATAGCATATATGAAATTGGTATATATACTCATCTGTTGATCATATTACTGATCAAGAATAAATGAACCTAATGTGGTCTGCCACGCCTTCTTCGGTAAATAAATTTAATCTGTAAACCTGAGCCGATTTCTTAACAACTTATGTTCAGACCGTCTTTTTTGCTCTGCCCTCTTTTATCAGAAAGTTTCGTTAAGATATAATTAACTCTTAATCAGGGCTTAAACCTCTTTAGAATTGGGATACTTGAAATAAAAAACTTAAATACTAGTGGGAGTCTAGAAACTATTTTTTCAAGCCTCTTAAACAGAGTTGAGGAATATGTATTTCGAATTTTGCAGCTATTTATTATGTTTCAGCTTCAATTCCTCAATGTTGAACCCTTTCTGTACCCCCATTCTCATTAACTCCTCATGCTTTCGCACTTTTGACGTAATCCCCTTCTTAGCTCTTATTCCCATATGGCACCTTCGTATGCCATGACATTTTACGGCATTAACTAAAAAACTATTTAAATATTAAGTCTTTAAATTCAAAAACTTCCAACGTTCTCCATACAAGAGTTGGGTACGGACCGGGCCGGGACTCTTGGCCCATGGTTCTTCTACAAAGTTGTCGGGCTCGGACCTTAAAATCTCATTTCAAGTTCGGCCGGTATCGGGCTTTACAAAAATCGGGCTCGGGACTTTTTTTCAATCGCAAATTTTGGGTTCGGTTCGGGAATGGAAATGAGGCCCGCGCCCACCACTACATCATATATAAATCCAATGTTAACGAGCATCAAGTGCTGCAGAGTAATTTTCTTAAAGAGAACCGTCACACAGACAATTATATCCAAATCAAGTTGTAATCCTCTTCAGTGTTGATTATTTTACAACTTTTAGTCTGGCCAGATATCCAATTTTTGGGCACAGCAGTTGTAAACAGCAGTTGTAAAGCTGATCGCAAAGTCTAAAACTATTCTAAAGCTGTTCATAGAATCCCACTACTATTAAAATTGATTTTGCAGTCAAGATAAGTTAATGCTATTTTTAAGGAATTTTGCATATGTATTCCAAAATTAAACATAGTTAGTAGTTGCAGATTATGTAAAATCAAGTGTGCAATGACTCTTGCCAAATTTAAAAGAGCTCGTATAAGGGCACGAATATATAAAGAGCGTATAATGTTCTTAACATTAAGGCTGTTTACTATCTGACACATTTTCGTGCTGTCTCTATTACACTCTTTCGACTTTAAAACGCTGGAGACGGAGACAGGCAAAATGACTTTATTTATCATGTGGCTCGGGTTTGAACCTGGGCTCGGCCCGATTTTAAGGGCTTAATTAGTCAGCATATCGGTGCGGAGGGCAAACAAGGTAGTCAGTGGAGTTGTTTCGCTTAATACCAACTTACGTTCTCAATTCCAGTTTTTTATTAAAGCGGCAGTAGAACCTACATAACATACATACATATGCATTGTCATACATACGTTCATAAATGCAAACATTCATCCACACAGCAATTCTGTATACATATGTACATACTTGCTTTAACATACACACATATATGTATGTACATATATACATACATGTAGAAGTGCATGCGAAGACAGCATCAGCACCGCATGCTAAGATATTGTAGGAGCCAAGAGGAGATCGACAATTATGTTGTATGTATACATACAATAGTAAGTAAGTAAGTATACAATACGTCTGTACATATACATATACAAATATATGGATGCCTATGCGGATGGGATGCAGGGAAGAAACAAAAAAGGTTGACAAGATCAGCAACAACAACAAAATCAAGTAAATTGTTGCTTTCGTCGGCTTATTTACATGGGTTGCTCAATAAGTTTATATGTTTATTATTTGTTCATTCATTAATAATGAATTACACTAAGTATTTAAAGAAAAAAGTGGAGTAAGTTAACCTGCTAGGTGTGTGTATCAGATAAGTCTGTATGTGTGAAAGTTTCAATTTTAAATTACATATTTTTCATACATAACGGTTTTTCTACTGAGTAAACAACTTTCCGTACAATTCGAAAAGCCCATGCCGGTAAATTTGGTGGCTAAGGCCGTGAGCTCAAGTTAAGCCCCTTTCGATACAATCGCCTGCTCGCCGGTTGCCGACCCCGCGTTCACTTCTGCTCTCCACGTATTAACTGTTCTATACAAGGGATCCACGTCGCGTCGTGCTGCTGCCGCAACTCTTGCTGATGAAGACATTATTATTTATAAGGCCAACCGCAGCGAATGTTCCGTGTCCGTGTCTGTGAAGTTTTGTGCGCATCTGTGCGTGTGTGCCCCTAAAAAAAACTCAACTCTTTTCAGTGATCGTATGATTATCGTCATCAGCTCCCCTTCATTACACATATATATATATATATATATATGCACATACCTACAAACAGGGACGATAGAGATATATGTACATACATAGGTTCGCAGCTTCGTGGTTTTCTATTACTTTTATATACATACATACATACAGAGGTGGTCAAAAGTATTTACACAAAACTAAAGTTAAATTAACTGATAATTTGAAGTTACTTCATGTACATTTTGGTATTAATGGAAATGTGTTTTAAATTCCGTTTGAATGATACAAAACTTTTTTTTAACCCATTAAGTACCCATTGAAATTTTCGAATTTTTGTGAAAATGTACTTTTACACCTTTTTTCCTCGATTTTTAAAAAAGAATAATTTTATTCACAAAGTTTATCCAAATGATGATCTCAGAAAGTTGTTGTATGAAAAGAACTATGGTTTCTTGGTAAAAACATCGTTATGTTTATACATGTAAGCTTTTGCTTGGGATTACAAGTAGAAATAAGTACTTAACTATTATATATTCTTTAACCTTAATATGCACTGTTTAATTTAAGTTCGATTATAACGATTCACAGTATTTATCTAACTATATTATTTAAGTTAATTTAAAATTTTAGAAGGGTGCGCACCGGTCGGTAATTTCAAATTTTATATGAGCCATCCCCTTCTCTCGCAAATAGCAAAAAACCCTAGCTCCCTCAATTGTCACGCTGGAGATTTGAAATTCGGCATGAATGGAACTTAGGGTGAGATAACACCACCGTCAATTTGATCGTAATCGGATAATAAACACGCAAAATATTCGAAGACAATCTATGTATGTATGTTCAATAAATTATAAGTCTTTATGTACTTGTAGCATTGGGATGAAACATATAAAATAAAATTAAATAAATAAAATAAAAAAATATATATATATAAATAAAACCATTTGTCCTAATTGACTGATTCACTGACGAGACATCACGCTGTAGGCCAAACGGTTCAAGATATTGAGCTGAAATTCACACAACATAGCAGCGACATAATTATCGTGCAATAAGACGGGATTTTTTGATAGCCCCACTGGAAGGGGCTAAGATTGGGGGTCAAAGGTCAAAGTTGCTTTGTATGAAATTTTTGTTTGTTTTTGAGCTATCTCAGCGAACTCACAGATTATGTAATTCTTACTCACTGCTATATCCTGAGAAAATTTGGTCAAGATCGGATGACTATATCATATAGCTGCCAGAGGAACAATCAGATGCAAATAAATTATTAAATCAACCAAGCTAAGAGATTATGTATTTCTTACTCATTGTTACATCCAGAGAAAATTTGGTCAAGATCGGATGATCAGATGCAAATAAAACATTAGTTTTTCACTGAAATATGCATTACTTCGCCATTTACTGTTGGACTTGCATCACTTATATCTCATTTTCTTCGAAACTATACTAGTTTTACGTGAAACTTAAAAAAAAATGTTAGTTTTGCGATTTTTAATTTTTCCAGGACGATATGTGAGCTTTCTAGCTCAAAATTTCAGAAAAACACCGTATTTTCAAACTTATAAAAATTGATAGCATTTAAACTACTGAACCGATCTTAATACTATATGAATGTACGTTGTAGAGGATTAACTTACTTTTAATTTGAGTGCTTGTTTGGCAAAATCGGTTGATTAGAAATGGATATGTATTCAAAAATGCTGAAGCAACTTCAAAAATTCGGAAAAAAAATTTTGAGTGCCATTTTCGTGATTAGTGGGCCAAAGTCCAAAAAGAAAAAAATACTTTGATTCACTTTGCAAAATTTTTTTTCGGTTTTGTAAACTAGTGTTATTCTTTATAATTTTTTTATTCATTGCTTTTTATTTATTTTTTTAAGGTCCTTTTTTTTGCATATTTTTTTTTGTGTGTGTGGTGGTGAGGAGGAGGGTGTTAATGTTCTCACTGTATTCCATTCAACGCCAAAAATGTTTTATTATGTTTCAAGAGGAATATTACAAAATTTCAGCACGCTATCTACATTAGAAGTATTTATGGCGTCTCTTCTTCTTCCTTTTGCCCGACTCAGTATTACATTGTTTGTTGAAGGTGAGGAGGAGGGTGTTAATGTTCTCACTGTATTCCATTCAACGCCAAAAATGTTTTATTATGTTTCAAGAGGAATATTACAAAATTTCAGCACGCTATCTACATTAGAAGTATTTATGGCGTCTCTTCTTCTTCCTTTTGCCCGACTCAGTATTACATTGTTTGTTGAATAACTTTCGTGTTTATTGTCCGATCGAAATAAAATGTTCAGGACATTAATGTTTTACGGGAGTGGAAGTAAGAGGGGCAACATTTTTTAGACAAACTTAATTTTGGCAAGATGTAGATGAGCCTAACTACAAAGTTTGGTTTTTTTCTGAAATATAGACAGACGGACTGCTGGTCCAGAATATACCTTGAAGGGACTTTGTTAGCTAGTCTCAAAGACAACTAGTTCTATAACTAGTATTTTTCAACTAGTCTAAAAAACATATAGTTCTATAACTAGAATTTCTCAACTAGTTTAAAACAAAATAGTTCCAGGACTAGTTAAAAGGGACGTGAATTTGACTGATTGGACTGGGCTAGTTAATCGGTGACTGTCCCTATGAGACTGCCTCAAAAGTAGTTCAAATGGGATAGGAATGAAACTAGTCACAAAAGGACTATATTTGGGTGACTCAAACAGCCCCTGTTCTCAAATAGTATAACAAATACAGTGAAACCTCTCTTGGGCGGACACTCAAGGTCGCGCAATTTGTGTCCGCTCAAGGGGAGTGTCCGCCCATAGGAATACTTTTTTTAATAAATTCAAGTGGGTTTTCCATTCAGCGTTTATTAAAATACATAATAGTGACTTCAAAATAATACAAAATTAACTTCCAGTTAATTTACCTTCTAAGTACATACATATGTAGTATGTGTTAAGCTAAGTATAAAAAAGTGGAAAAAAATTAAAAATAAGAAAAAAAAATGCAGTAAGCTACAGTGGAGCAAGCTCGACAGTAGGAGACCCAGTACTTTTTGAGTGCAAAGCGTTCACTAAAGATTGTTCTTCAATGTTGAGTACCATGATGGCGCCACTTGATAAACATAGAGGCCGCTAGCGTCTCTTCTTCTTCCTTTTGCCCGTAACATTGTTTGTTAAATAACTTCCGCGTTTATCAACCGATTAAAATTAAATTTTTAGGACAAGTTTGGACTATAGCGAGTATTATATATACCAAAAATCAAGGCGCTAGTCTTAAAGGTCCTCTTGTAATTCGTCTTTAAAATTTTGTTTTTCAATTTCTAGGGGCGGAGGGGGGCGTGGCAAATATCTAAAACAAACTTGATCAATGCAAGATATAGATGAACCTACATGCCAAATTTGGTGTCTCTAGCTCTTATAGTCTCTGAGATCTAGGAACTCAAAAATCGGACAGACGAACAGACAGACAGATGGACATGGCTATATCGACTCGGCTGTTGATGCTGATCAAGAATATATATACTTTATGGGGTCTGCCACGCCTCCTTCTGCCTGTTACGCACGTTTGCACAAACGTAATAGACCCATTTGTACTTTTTTAAAGTACTGGGTCTAAAAATTTAAAATAAGGAAAACTAGCTTCGATTGCATTAGTTACACTTAATTCTATTGCGTCTTAAAAAAGTCATCTATTCTGGTTTGTCGAGCGCTCTTTAATTTTTTGTCTAATATGCAGGACTGCAAATGGCTTTCCAAAAGTTTAACATATTTAAACGCTTTATAGTCGAAAGAATTTTTTTAATTTCATTATTGCAGTCATCACCTTCTTCTTCGGAATCCGAATTATCCTGGTTTCATGGGGGTTCAATGCAATGAATGTCATAATCTATAGATTCGTTTTCAGTAATGATCAAGTTATCAATGGACAAAAGCGAGAAGGGTGATGCTGGATGTGCAACTCACCCTTACGGCGGATTGTAACGGTGGCAGCTTTAGATTTTGTTGTAGTGCTTACTTGTCGAATTTGGCCGCCCACTTCTGATATTTAATGAGCAAACTAGCTCGTCAGCGAACGTTTTTAAAAAATTCGTGTACCGCCAAGAGAAGTTTTCGTTCGTCTTTGTCCTTTTTTAGTGTCCGCGTCCGCTCAATAGAGGCAAGAACCCCACCAAAACCAACGTCACGCAAAAAGTGTCCGCCCAAGGGGGGTGTCCGCCTATTAGAGGTGTCCGCTAAGGGAGTTTTCACTGTAAATAGATCTACAACTAGTATAAAAGCAACTGGAATTTGACTAGTTGTAAACGGGCTAGACTTGGGATAGTTGGGTGATATGAGCACCGATTGATTTCAATTTCATTGAGATTTCGGTAGTTTTGTCCCTCTGTGTCAGCATGTCTTTCTGTGTAGAAAGTGTATATAATTTAGCATAGGATACAATTATTTCATCGTAGCCCACTGGATAGAGTACCCGATTCTGAAGCTTGAGGTCCCGAGCTCGCTTCCCACATCGGTTCAGTTTTTAAAAAAAAAAACATAACTACATCTTAGTTAAATATTTATTAAAACTGTAAAAATTATTAAACTGTCTTATTAAAAATATAAATAAATTTAAATTGAATAAGTGATTAATTAAAAAAATTCAAATATTGAATAAATAAAGAAACAATAAAAAAACGTTTTTGTAATTATATATAAAAGTAAAATAAAAAATACCATTTACAATAAAAAAAAAAAAATTCTTTTTTTGAATATTTCAATGAATTATTTAAGTAATTTGGAGTTTTATTTTTGTTACAAAATTTATTTAATTTAAAAAATATATATATGCAACTGGTACAGAGCTAGAATAAATGCTACTAGTACATAAATGGTAACAAATGGGTTAGTTAGAGGCAAGTGACACCTTCCTATGACATGCCTGTGTAAAATGGACGAATTCGTTCCAAAGGTTTGGGATAGAACTAGGCTAGTTGCTAGTCCCTTTGGGGTTAGTCTAGAAATAGTCCAAAACTAGACCTTTTCCCAGCAGGGTATATACTTTAAAACATATAATACATATATCCCTTTGGCTGTTACGCACCTTACTTTTGTAATTTTTTTTAAAGTACGTCTAAAAACAAACAAACCGATCGCTCCTATGGCAGCTAAATGATATAATAGTCCGATTTCAACCAAACTTGGTAAGGATGTATGAAACTGTATTAAACACACAATCTAAAACAAAAAAGTATTTCATACTAAATATTGATTTCCTCTGCAAGCATATAAATTAAGTATTGGCATCTAAGCATGATGGTTTCAGATAGAATGACAGCTAAGTTGGGGCTAAAGTCAAAAGTGCTGGAGCATAAAAATATGATAAAGAGAATGGGGGCAGAGAAAGGGCTAGACATTGGAGAATTGCACCTAAGGCATACAAAATAAATATAAAAATTTTAGAAAACTAAAATTTTCATATGAAAAACGGAAATACCCAAAAAAAATAAACTTTAAATATTTTAGTCTTAAAATACTTCGAAATAATGAGGGGAAATGTATGAAATTTTACGAATTAATGAATTTTTTCAATGGGGACACAATTTTTTATGAATTATTGAGGTTTTCGATTTAGCGGGGGACGAATTATTGGGATTCGACTGTACAAATAAATATTTCATTATGAAATAAGACCCCAATTTTTAGACCCAGTACTTTAAAAAAGTACAAATGGGTCTATTAAGTTTGTGCAAAAAAAATGTGCGTAACAGGCAGAAGGAGGCGTGGCAGACCCCATAAAGTATATATATTCTTGATCAGCATCAACAGCCGAGTCGATATAGCCATGTCCGTCTGTCTGTCCGTCTGTCCGTCTGCCCCTTTTTGAACACCTATATCTCAGAGACTATAAGAGCTAGAGCCACCAAATTTGGCATGAAGGTTCATCTGTAGCTTGCATTAAACGAGTTTGTTTTAGATTTTTGCCACGCCCCCCTCCGCCCCGTAAATTTGAAACAAAATTTCAAAGTCGAATAACGAAAGCTCCTTTAATGCTAGCGATATGATTTTTAGCATACATGATAAACTCTATAGTCCAATCCTGTCCAATCCTGTCCGCCCATAGGAATATTTTTTTTAATAAATTCAAGTGGGTTTTCCATTCAGCGTTTATTAAAATACATAATAGTGACTTCAAAATAATACAAAATTAACTTCCAGTTAATTTACCTTCTAAGTACATACATATGTAGTATGTGTTAAGCTAAGTATAAAAAAGTGGAAAAAAATTAAAAATAAGAAAAAAAATGCAGTAAGCTACAGTGGAGCAAGCTCGACAGTAGGAGACCCAGTACTTTTTGAGTGCAAAGCGTTCACTAAAGATTGTTCTTCAATGTTGAGTACCATGATGGCGCCACTTGATAAACATAGAGGCCGCTAGCGTCTCTTCTTCTTCCTTTTGCCCGTAACATTGTTTGTTAAATAACTTCCGCGTTTATCAACCGATTAAAATTAAATTTTTAGGACAAGTTTGGACTATAGCGAGTATTATATATACCAAAAATCAAGGCGCTAGTCTTAAAGGTCCTCTTGTAATTCGTCTTTAAAATTTTGTTTTTCAATTTCTAGGGGCGGAGGGGGGCGTGGCAAATATCTAAAACAAACTTGATCAATGCAAGATATAGATGAACCTACATGCCAAATTTGGTGTCTCTAGCTCTTATAGTCTCTGAGATCTAGGAACTCAAAAATCGGACAGACGAACAGACAGACAGATGGACATGGCTATATCGACTCGGCTGTTGATGCTGATCAAGAATATATATACTTTATGGGGTCTGCCACGCCTCCTTCTGCCTGTTACGCACGTTTGCACAAACGTAATAGACCCATTTGTACTTTTTTAAAGTACTGGGTCTAAAAATTTAAAATAAGGAAAACTAGCTTCGATTGCATTAGTTACACTTAATTCTATTGCGTCTTAAAAAAGTCATCTATTCTGGTTTGTCGAGCGCTCTTTAATTTTTTGTCTAATATGCAGGACTGCAAATGGCTTTCCAAAAGTTTAACATATTTAAACGCTTTATAGTCGAAAGAATTTTTTTAATTTCATTATTGCAGTCATCACCTTCTTCTTCGGAATCCGAATTATCCTGGTTTCATGGGGGTTCAATGCAATGAATGTCATAATCTATAGATTCGTTTTCAGTAATGATCAAGTTATCAATGGACAAAAGCGAGAAGGGTGATGCTGGATGTGCAACTCACCCTTACGGCGGATTGTAACGGTGGCAGCTTTAGATTTTGTTGTAGTGCTTACTTGTCGAATTTGGCCGCCCACTTCTGATATTTAATGAGCAAACTAGCTCGTCAGCGAACGTTTTTAAAAAATTCGTGTACCGCCAAGAGAAGTTTTCGTTCGTCTTTGTCCTTTTTTAGTGTCCGCGTCCGCTCAATAGAGGCAAGAACCCCACCAAAACCAACGTCACGCAAAAAGTGTCCGCCCAAGGGGGGTGTCCGCCTATTAGAGGTGTCCGCTAAGGGAGTTTTCACTGTAAATAGATCTACAACTAGTATAAAAGCAACTGGAATTTGACTAGTTGTAAACGGGCTAGACTTGGGATAGTTGGGTGATATGAGCACCGATTGATTTCAATTTCATTGAGATTTCGGTAGTTTTGTCCCTCTGTGTCAGCATGTCTTTCTGTGTAGAAAGTGTATATAATTTAGCATAGGATACAATTATTTCATCGTAGCCCACTGGATAGAGTACCCGATTCTGAAGCTTGAGGTCCCGAGCTCGCTTCCCACATCGGTTCAGTTTTTAAAAAAAAAAACATAACTACATCTTAGTTAAATATTTATTAAAACTGTAAAAATTATTAAACTGTCTTATTAAAAATATAAATAAATTTAAATTGAATAAGTGATTAATTAAAAAAATTCAAATATTGAATAAATAAAGAAACAATAAAAAAACGTTTTTGTAATTATATATAAAAGTAAAATAAAAAATACCATTTACAATAAAAAAAAAAAAATTCTTTTTTTGAATATTTCAATGAATTATTTAAGTAATTTGGAGTTTTATTTTTGTTACAAAATTTATTTAATTTAAAAAATATATATATGCAACTGGTACAGAGCTAGAATAAATGCTACTAGTACATAAATGGTAACAAATGGGTTAGTTAGAGGCAAGTGACACCTTCCTATGACATGCCTGTGTAAAATGGACGAATTCGTTCCAAAGGTTTGGGATAGAACTAGGCTAGTTGCTAGTCCCTTTGGGGTTAGTCTAGAAATAGTCCAAAACTAGACCTTTTCCCAGCAGGGTATATACTTTAAAACATATAATACATATATCCCTTTGGCTGTTACGCACCTTACTTTTGTAATTTTTTTTAAAGTACGTCTAAAAACAAACAAACCGATCGCTCCTATGGCAGCTAAATGATATAGTAGTCCGATTTCAACCAAACTTGGTAAGGATGTATGAAACTGTATTAAACACACAATCTAAAACAAAAAAGTATTTCATACTAAATATTGATTTCCTCTGCAAGCATATAAATTAAGTATTGGCATCTAAGCATGATGGTTTCAGATAGAATGACAGCTAAGTTGGGGCTAAAGTCAAAAGTGCTGGAGCATAAAAATATGATAAAGAGAATGGGGGCAGAGAAAGGGCTAGACATTGGAGAATTGCACCTAAGGCATACAAAATAAATATAAAAATTTTAGAAAACTAAAATTTTCATATGAAAAACGGAAATACCCAAAAAAAATAAACTTTAAATATTTTAGTCTTAAAATACTTCGAAATAATGAGGGGAAATGTATGAAATTTTACGAATTAATGAATTTTTTCAATGGGGACACAATTTTTTATGAATTATTGAGGTTTTCGATTTAGCGGGGGACGAATTATTGGGATTCGACTGTACAAATAAATATTTCATTATGAAATAAGACCCCAATTTTTTAGACCCAGTACTTTAAAATAGTACAAATGGGTCTATTAAGTTTGTGCAAAAAAAAAATGTGCGTAACAGGCAGAAGGAGGCGTGGCAGACCCCATAAAGTATATATATTCTTGATCAGCATCAACAGCCGAGTCGATGTAGCCATGTCCGTCTGTCTGTCCGTCTGTCCGTCTGCCCCTTTTTTGAACACCTATATCTCAGAGACTATAAGAGCTAGAGCCACCAAATTTGGCATGAAGGTTCATCTGTAGCTTGCATTAAACGAGTTTGTTTTAGATTTTTGCCACGCCCCCCTCCGCCCCGTAAATTTGAAACAAAATTTCAAAGTCGAATAACGAAAGCTCCTTTAATGCTAGCGATATGATTTTTAGCATACATGATAAACTCTATAGTCCAATCCTGTCCTGAAAGTTTTATCCGGATCGGATAATAAACGGATAGTATACGGCTGTTCAAAATTTCGTAAATATGAACACCTGGATCTCAGAGACTTTAGGAGCTAGAGACACCAAATTTGGTATGTAGGATCATCCACATCTACCATTGATCAAGTTTGTTTTAGATTTTTGCCTCGCCCCCCTCCGCCCACGGAAATTGAAATACAAAATTTCGAATTAAAGAAGCCCCTTTAATGTTAGCGCCTTGATTGTTGGTACATATAATATACACTATGATCCAAACCAGTCCAGAATTTCATTTCAATCGGATGATAAACGCGGAAGTTATTCAACTAACAATGTTACGGTCAAAAGGAAGAAGAAGAGACGCTAGCGACCTCTGTGTTTATTAACTTCGTAGTGGCGCCATCTATTGTTTGGTACGCATTATTGAAGAACAATCAATAGTGAACGCTTGCACTCAAAAAGTACTGGGTCTCCTACTGTCGAGCTTGCTCCACTGTAGCTTACTGTATTTTTTATATGTAATAAGGCCCCAAAAAGGAAATTACTTTTCAAATTTGATTGAAAATCGTTGTTGTTGTTTCCTATACAATTTTGTGGGGCCCTTTTACTTTTATTTTTTGTCTTTATTTCATTGGGGCCTTGTTTCCTAGCGCCTAATTTAGACCGTAGCAAACAAAAAATCTAGATCTGGCTTATGCAGCAAATTTGATTCCGTGTGACTTGATAATATGATAGCATGAGCAGAAGAATTACATTGACGTATCAAACTCCACTTCAAATCAATTACAAACAGCAAAATAAACTTAAATTTGGTTTTAAATAGTAGGAGACGCTGTACTTTTGGAAAAGAGCAGAAAGTGGTAAAAAGCGAATAGTGGTGAAAATAGAAATAGTGGTGCATGGCCAACAGTTTGTAAGTTGTTGGGCTAGCGTGTCTTCTATGCTTTTTGGAACGAACATAGTATAAAAAATGCAGTAAGCTACAGTGGAGCAAGCTCGACAGTAGGAGACCCAGTACTTTTTAAGAGCAAAGCGTTCACTATAGATTGCCCTTCAATGTTCCCTACCATGCAATAGATGGCGCCACAACGAAATAAGTTAATTAACACAGAGGTCGCTAGCGTCTCTTCTTCTTCCTTTTGCCCGTAACATTGTTAGTTGAATAACTTCCGCGTTTATCATCCGATTGGAATGATTATATGTACCAAAAATATAGCGCAAGCTAACTTTGGCGCGGCAAAGTTTGGATACCCTTGCAGTGCCCTGTGTAAGCCGTTAGATTTCTTACAAAATTTGTTAAATGTTGATTTCGAACCGATCGTTCCTATGTCAGCTATATGATATAGTAGTCCGATTTAAACCAAGTTTGGTCAGCCAGTTTATAACTTATTCAAACACACAATGTGTATATTTGGTTGAGATATTTTGAGAAACAAAAAAGTTTTTCACACTAAATGTTTATTTCCAACCGATCGTTCCTATGGCAGCTATATGATATGGTAGTCAGATTTACACCAAATTTGGTCAGCCTGTTTAGAACTTAATCGAGCACACAATGTGTATATTTGGTTGAAATATCTTGAGAAACAAAAAAGTTGTTTATACTAAATTTTTATTTCCAACCGATCGTTCCTATGGCAGCTATATGCTATAGTTATCCGCTCCAGCCGTTTCCGACATATGTACTGCGTGCAGCAGTAAGACGGAGCTGTACCAAGTTTCATCAAGATAGCTTCAAAACTGAGAGACTAGTTTGCATAGAAACAGACGGACACACGGGCAGACAGACGGACAGACGGACATAGCTATATCGACTCAGCTTGTCGCCCTGATCAAGAATATATATATACTTTATGGGGTCTGTGAGGCTTCCTTCAATGCGTTACACATTTCGTGACAAAATTATAATACCCTCTGCAAGGGTATAAAAATCAAGGGGCTAGCATTCAAGGGGCTCTTGAAATTCAACTTTGAAATTTTGTAAAAATCTAAACCAAACTTGATCAATGGGAGATATAGATGAACCTACATGCTAAATTTGGTGTCTCTAGCTCTTATAGTCTCTGAGATATAGGAACTCAAAAATCGGACAGACGGACATGGCTATATCGACTCGGCTGTTGATGCTGATCAAGAATATATATACTTTATGGGGTCTGCCACGCCTCCTTCTGCCTGTTACCCACACTTTTTTTTGGACAAACTTAATAGACCCATTTATACTTTTTAAAAGTACTGGGTCTAAAAAGATTTATGTTCCGAAGATAACTTTTCTTAGACCGGTACATTTAAAATGCATGCATTGCATCGGACAGCAGCAACAGTTGACAAAGTTTAGTCTTCTCAATTGGATCGTGTGGCCACTGTGAGCAGTCAAAATCATTTTTCCCATAAACTTTGGAACATTATTGATCTTTAGCGCTATAACGAGTCTTTATAGGTGGCCTATAACATTTTTTTTAATTTGTTGGAAATAAGTGCTAATTAGTTGCTAAGCTTCTAACAATATTAAATTTTGTGGGGAAAAAACCTAGCAACATTCAATCACATTCAAATCAACCAGAACATGCTTCGTTTAGAGAAAATCATTCTGAATCAGGATTAGAAATAACATTTTGCCTGAAGACCTTCAATTTAGCAATAAGTGAAATAACACGCGCAGAATTTTTCGAAGCTTTTTCAAGCAACGTAAAAACCGTTAAGCGTAACTCACTCACATAAAGTTAAAGTTGCACTTAAAAAAATTGTGCAATGATTTTGAATTGAGATGGAATCAATCTAGAAGAGATAAATCTAGATATTTGACCGATGTTGGCTTCAGGGCACAATATATCTGAACAGCTGACTCGACGTTAATGATGACTCGCTGATTTTAATAAAATATTTATAAAAAATATAAAGAAAATCTATGAAAATAAATGTAAATATTTATAAATAATATAAAGAAAATCTATGAAAGTAAATGTTAGCTGTAGGCTATATATTATGTATTATTTTTATATATCAATTTGTGACTATCTGTGATATATTGATTTGAAAAGAATTTTGATCAAATTGTGAAACATAATATAGTGACTAATGCAATAGTTTATAGGTATATATTGTACTTGTAGCATTAGAAAATCAAATAAAATAAAATAATAAATAAATCTAGTATTATTAAGCATATTAATAATATTGTTAAAAAATTAATTTTATTAAATATTGCAGGCATTCACTCATTATTTTGTCAATTTATTTTACTCGCGCATAACAACCGTTCAACGAGCGGTAGAATGAAGTAGGGGAAGAATGAAATAGACAAAATTCAGACTTGTAACACCAACAAAATGATACGAAATGTGGCAACGTTTGTCATACGTTTTGTAGGTAAACCAGTATTTACAGTCGACCAGAAACGCCGTGGTAATGAAAAATCCATATTAAAAAAATCCAGTAAGCTACAGTGGAGCAAGCTCGACAGTAGGAGACCCAGTACTTTTTGAGAGCAAAGCGTCCACTATAGATTATTCTTCAATGTTCCCTACCCTGCAATAGATGGCGCCACTACGAAATAAGTTAATTAACACAGAGGTCGCTAGCGTCTCTTTTTCTTCCTTTTGCCCGTAACATTGTTAAATGAATAACTTCCGCGTTTATCATCCGATTGGAATGAAATGAAACCAAAAATCAAGGGGCTAGCATTCAAGGGGCTCTTGTAATTCGACTTCGAAATGTTGTATTTCAATTTCCAGGGGCGGAGGTGGGCGTGGCAAAAATCTAAAACAAACTTGATCAATGGGAGATATAGATGAACCTTCATGTCAAATTTGATGTCTCTAGCTCTTATAGTCTCTGAGATCTAGGCGACACAAAAAGGGACAGACGGACAGACGGACAGACAGACAGAAGGACATGGCTATATCGACTCGGCTGTTGATGCTGATCAAGAATATATATACTTTATGGGGTCTGCCACGCCTCCTTCTGCCTGTTACGCACATTTGCACAAACGTAATAGACCCATTTGTACTTTTTCAAAGTACTGGGTCTAAAAACACCGAAAATTTTTTTTCAGTTTTTAGATCCAGTACACTAAAAAATTACAAATTACTCAGACCCAACATTTGTTGCGAGGATTGGGGAGAACCCAAGAAAGACCCAATCAGGGCTGATATCATGTTAGCGTTAGTTATTATGAGTTAGAGAAAATAAGATAGATTTCTTAATGGTGAAAGTTGAGTCATCTGCATTGAAGACATAATAAAGTCTCGAAAGGGTTCATGCAGGGAATAGTTTTTAGTACAAAGATAAACGATAGCGGTACAAAAATACGGGTATGTCTGGCAGGAACTGAGAAATTAATTTGACTCAACATTTAATCATAAACATGACATGGGTCTAAAAACACCGAAAATTTTTTTTCAGTTTTTAGATCCAGTGCTTTAAAAAATTACAAATGGGTCTATTACGTTTGTGCAAACGTTCGTAACAGGAGGCGTGGCAGACCCCATAAAGTATATAAATTTTTGATCAGCGTCAACAGCCGAGTCGATATAGTCATGTCCGTCTGTCCGATTTTTGAGTTCCTAGATCTCAGAGACTATAAGAGCTAGAGACACCAAATTTGGCATGTAGGTTCATCTATATCTTGCATTGATCAAGTTTATTTTAGATTTTTGTCACGCCCACCTCCGCCCCTAGAAATTGAAAAACAAAATTTTAAAGACGATTAACAAGAGAACCCTTAAAATTAGCGCCTTTTGGTATATATAATACTCACTAAAGTCCAAACCTGTCCTGAAAATTGCATTCCAATCGGTTGATAAACGCGGAAGTTATTCAACTAACAATGTTACAGGCAAGAGGAAGAAAAAGAGTCGCTAGCGACCACTATGTTTATCAAGTGGCGCCATCTATTGAATGGTACGCAACATTGAAGAACAATCTTTAGTGAACGCTTTGCACTCAAAAAGTACTGGGTCTCCTATTGTCGAGCTTGCTCCACTGTAGCTTACTGCATTTTATATTTCAAAGTTGGCTTACACTTCTCGTTACGTTTCATAACGTAAGTGCCAATCAGTAGCAGCTGGTAAGAAAAATATATGTGGCGCTCTAATTTCAGCTGCTGGTCAGCTAAAAGTGATAAGTGAGTTATTGAAATAGAAAAATGGAGGGAAGGAGCCTAATCAAATTGGCGCTTAAGCAACAAAAACAAGATCAACAGACTATGAACCACAACTGAAACTTATTATCCAATTTTATATTTGTATATACCTTCATTTACGTATTTTATAAAATACATTAAAAAAACCCTCTTTCTACTTTCCTACCATTCAATACACAGATAATAGCTCATTAAGGACATTTATTATTGTCTTTGTTTCCTCTTTTGAAATAACCGACCGCTTCAGCAGCAGAGTTACCATTCAACTTTAGTTTATTTTATGTGTTGTGTTGGCAGCCCTGCTTTTAGCTTCCTACAAGCGAAATATTAGGCACTTTTAGTTCGCTCCTGCCACAACTTTGCTGGGTACTAGACTTAAAGCAGTATTTACACTCGATCTGAAACGCCGTGGAAATGAAAAACTCCATTTAAAAAAAATAGCGAAAAATTGTTTCCCGTTTTTCATTTCAAAGTTGGTTCACACTTCTCGTTACGCTTTTAACATAAGGGCCTACCGATCTGCTAAATTCAAATGGCACTCTTAACTTAACATAGCCGGTCGTTTCATTATGACGTAGTGAAATAAGCCTCCACTCCTTATTTTATCAGTAAATGATGAAATTAAATTGAAAGTAAAATTTGGGGAAAATGTGGTGTGAGGGAATTAATGACGTTCAATTGGAGTTCACTGCTTTAACACCGCAGATGTTCAAAGGTCATATGGACCAAACAAGTTAATTAGGCTTTATTTAACTTAATTAAAATGATGTGCTTGACAAAATAAATATATTATATGATTATAATGTAGCATCAGGCCAAAAAGCGACTATATTATTATTTTATGTAAAAGTGGCAGCATTAAATTTGTTTTGCTTATGAGCAGCAACAACAGCTGATTTATTTAAAGCGGCCACAATAACAGCGTAGATAACACGTATATAGATATCGAACACGTATATCGATAACAACATACTAATATTCTGATAGCTGAGTGAAAAAAAACAGATTTTTGACGATTTCTTTTTGATTTGAGTGTAAATACTGCTTAAGGAAAAACAAGAAACCAAAACAGAAAACAGCAGAGCAGGCATCGAAGTTTGGCGCGCCACACTCCCTCAACATTATTCTGTTAAACCTCACTCGTGCACGCCATCCTCCACTGCCCCTGTTATTTAACGAACGTCATTTGCTCTCTTTATGTTTCTTACTCTATGGGCAAGATGAGAAAACGAAAAATGTTAAATATTATATTTATGGTAAAGTACCATTTTCATTAAATAGGCTGTATAGAGAAGATAAGAAATCAGCCCTTGGACTGTTTATAATTGTTGCTATTACTAAATTTACCGTCGGTATTTGTTTTCCAATATTTGTACGTGTATACATACTCGAACATATATTAAATATTGTTCTTAAAATGATTGAAATTAATTTGCTGTACCAATTTAATTTGTTATGCCAAAAGGACAAAACTCAAATATAACCTTTTATCGAAACACCTGGTTCATACCGAAACCAATATCTTTAGACCATGGGTACAAATAAGTCTATTAATGCAAAAAAAAAAATAAAAAATATAGCGCAAGCTAACTTTGGCGCGCCAAAGTTTGGATACCCTTGCAGTGCCCTGTGTAAGCCGTCAGACTTTTAAGAATGTGTATATTTGGTTGAGATATTTTGAGAAACAAAAAAGTTTATAGGGTATAAAAATAGCGTAACAGGCAGATGGAGGCGTGGTTGACCCCATTAAGTATTCTTGATCAGCATCAACAGACGAGTCGATATAGCCATTTCCGTTTGCCTGTCTGTCCCTTTTTTGAGTTCCTTGATCTCAGAGACTATAAGAGCTAGAGACATTAAACTTGGCATGTACGTTCATCTATATTTTGCATTGATCCAGTTTGTTTAAGATTTTTGTCACGCTACGCTACCCTCCTTCCCACCCACAACGAGAAATTGAAAAATATAATTTTAAGGTCGAACTACAAGAGAACTTTTAATGTTTTAAAGCCTTAATGCCTTGATTTTTGGTACATATAATACACACTATGATCCGAACCTGTCTTGGAAATTTGTTCAAATCGGATGACAAACGCGGAAGTTATTCAACTAACAATGTTACGGGCAAAAGGAAGAAGAAGAGACGTCAGCGACCTCTCTGCTTATCAATAGATATCTTCGCAGTGAAATTGAAAAACAAAATTTTTAAAACGAGTTACAAGAGAACCTTTTAAACTAGCACCTTGATTTTTGGTATATATAATAGTCCGAACCTCTCCTGAAAATTTGAATCGGATGTTAAACGCGGAAGTAATTCAACTAACAATGTTACGGGCAAAAGGAAGAAGTAGAGACGCTAGCGACCTCTATGTTTGTCAACTGATATCTTTGTAGTGGCGCCATCTATTGAATGGTACGCAAAATTGAAGACTAATTAATGGTGAACGCTCTGCACTCAAAAAGTACTGGGTCTCCTTCTGTCGAGCTTGCTCCACTGAAGCTTACTGCATTTTTAGACCCAGTACTTTGAAAAAGTACAAATGGGTCTGTTACGTTTGTGCAAATGTGCGTAACAGGCAGAAGGAGGCGTGGCAGACCCCATAAAGTATATATATTCTTGATCAGCATCAACAGCCGAGTCGATATAGCCTTGTCCGTCTGTCTGTCTGTCTGTCTGTCTGTCTGTCTGTCTGTCCCTTTTTTGAACACCTAGATCTCAGAGACTATAAGAGCTAGAGACACCAAATTTGGCATGAAGGTTCATCCATATCTTGCATTGAACAAGTTTGTTTTAGATTTTTGCCACGCCCCTTTCCGCCCACGGTAATTGAAATACAAAATTTCGAGGTCAAATTACAAGAGAACCTTTAATGCTAACGCCTTGATTTTTGGTATATATAATGCTCACTATAGTCAAAACCTGTCCTGAAAATTTCATTCAAATCGGTTGATAAACGTGGAAGTTATTCAACTAACAATGTTACAGGCAAAAGGAAGAAGAGACGCTAGCGACCTTTATGTCTATCAAGTGGCGCCATCTATTGAATGGTACGCAACATTGAAGAACAATCTTTAGTGAACGCTTTGCACTCAAAAAGTACAGGGTCTCCTACTGTCGAGCTTGCTCCACTGTAGCTTGCTGCATTTTCAAAACTCGATTTAAGTACTATAATTTTATAAATATCTAAATTATTGTTAAAGATCACAACATTCTATATCTTATTATTTGTGTACCATTTAATGATAAGTTTTGGGTTTTCCGATGATAAATCATGTCAACTGTCATTAAAAAAGCTTTTAAAATTAACCTGAACATGGAAATTGTTTAGTTATCTAGAAAGAGCTCTTGCACTTTCCAATTGTCGAAACATAATCACTTTTGTGAAGTTTCTTAGAAGATTCAATAAATGATAGGATAATAAATTTTGATTTTGATTTTCGGGTTACGGGGGCGGAAGGAGGCATGACAAAATTCTAAAACAAATTTGATCTTGGTCAGATATAGATAAGCCTACATATCGAGTTTGGTGTCTCTAGCTCTTATAGTCTCTGAGATCTAGGTGTTCATTGTTTTTAAATTTCGAACAGCCGTATACTATCCGTTCATTACATATTCTTTTTAAACATCGAGGAAGAAGTCAAAATAGCTAAGATTTTGCAGTCAATATTTTGTTTGAAGAAATTTAAACGGAATTTAATGGACCTATCCATTGATACCAAAATGTACATGAAGTAACTTCAAATGAGCAGATTTATCTTTAGTTTTGTGTAAATAGATATTCAATGACAATTATTCAATATAGTGACACCATTACCATTACCATACACACCTGTGTATTGTGTTTGCATATACATGTATGTATATGTATTAGCAGGTTTATTCTTTTTTGCACGCAATTGACAACGTCTTTTACTTCCAGCGGGTATTACTATCGGGCCCTCACGAATGAATGATATATAGGGTGAGTGTTTAGCAACTTTCTTTTTGGCAACACTGTTTTATGCAGTTTACGCTGGCTTCGAGTCTTGTGTCACTGTCAAACATGTTCAGTTTGGTCTATAATTTAACCATGAATCGACTTACAAACGAACAACGCTAGCAAATTATTTTGAAATCCACACTTCCTTACGGCAGGTTCCGCTACGAACTCTAACGTTGTCCTAAGTTATTTAATAAATATTTTCATACATGAGCTTAATATTAATTTTATTAAATTGATTAATATTATAAAGAGATGAAACGAAAATGTAAATACATTAGTTTTTATTTTGATTATATAAATTATTATGTGTATACTTACTTACCCACCTATTGGCCAATTTAAGAATGTGTACCTGTACAAACAATTGCACACTATAATGCAAGAAAAACTAAGAATTACCCATTTGTAAATGCGCTGTTCATCCAACACGCGTACAAATAGCACTGCTGCGCAAAAGACACTTTGATAGAAATACACAAAAAATGGGTTGCCAACATAAAAAAATGTAGCCGATCTCGTACTCTACTCTGACTCTGAGCTAAGAGCACCGCAAACGTATTGACACTTACAACTAAGAAGATTTCCTAGCCGAATACTATGCAGCAGAGCTATACCAAACTCAGCAAACCGCTTAAGTTCGTAGTGAAAGCTGCTGTAGGAAATTCGAACCCTGAATCGAACGATTCTTACTACAGAGAGCGATGCTGACAGCCTGCAGCTTGAGGGATCGATCCGTACTTCATGTAAAATTTTGGTTCTACGGCCGTAGCGACTTTGGTCTGTACGTGCCCTCTGGATCGACTGGGTAATAGTTGCATCTTAATACAATTATTATACAGAGGGTAGAGAGGGCAGAGGGTATTATAATTTTGTCACGAAATGTGTAACGCATTGAAGGAAGCCTCACATAAGCCCCCATAAAGTATATATATTCTTGATCAGGGCGACGAGCTGAGTCGATATAGCCATGTCCGTCTGTCAAAATGTTACGTATAACGTATTATTTTATGTAAAATTCAACAGGCACTGGCCTAGAAAGATCACAGCTCCAGTGCAGTGGAGAACCGGGTAGCGCTCGTAAATGATCTCTTCACATTTGCCTACGAGGAAATGATAGATTATGCCGAGGTTTACCAATTTATAGAATATTTGAGTAAAGCATTTTAATATATACCCTGGTTTGCAGCTTACGATCGGAAAACCCCCCTCCCTGCCACCCTCCTGCCCATACCTGTCTGCGCCCTTGACACTGTGTAGTTTGGTAATACTATTAAAAGTGGAACCAGAATAACAAGCGGAGAATCTTTTTCTTCGACTAATGAAGACATTCCAAAGTGATTTGAAACCAGTAAAAACTCTGAAGCAGAGAATTCTCGACCAAGAGATACCCAGTACATATCTTTGAGATACTATAGCTGTTCGCACAATTTTATAAATCTAAGTATTCAATTAACATTATAATTTGTTTTTTATTTGCAGGATTATTATCTATTTTAAGTATCGGACGCGCTTTTTTCTACCTATTACACACATTTGCACCAAGTTTTAATACATAGGGTATACAATATATTAAAAAAACCGGTCTTATCGGACCTTCTTTTCGAAAACATGTACATACATTTACGTACGTAAGACACACACTTATGTTTGATTGTGTGTATTTACCAATTGTGTCAGTGCATTAACATTCGCCAACAATTAACTATCTCAAATTATAAATGCTGCTGATTCAATTTATATCATAAACCTGTTTATTTCAAAAAATTCATTGACAATGAGTGATTGAAATTATTTAAACTAGTTTGTTTTTGGCACAGCCCTTTTAAATTTTCATAATATTTATATCATTTTAAATATATTACAATCATCATCAGAATAGATTGGGTTAAGCTCACTGTAAGGTGGACCACACCCACTGCACGTATAGGTTTGTGTAAGCAGAAAGAGACCAAATATATTTCCTCAAAATTTATACATGTGTACCTGAGTGTGTTGTGCTCTCTTTAGTGATTATATGTTTGTAGATATACGAGTATTCAATACATTTAAAGCCGAAACGCTTATAAAGCTGCCGAAGAAAAACAGGTTGCATAGGAGGAGTTTAAGAAGGTAAAACAAAATGGCAAACAGCTCAAATCGCCTACAGATCCAGCATATTCATCTAAAAATAAGTTATGTTTTCCATATTCAATTCAGCGGCGCACAGTGTAAGATTTTGCTTAATTCAATAGCAGTCATGTTTTTAAAGCTATCGGCTTCAAATTTGGAGTGAATGTTCAAATATCCCCAAAGAAATTTTTGAACTAACAATAAAAGTGGGCGTGGTGCCTTAAAGGGCATAAAATGCGGAAAATTCAGAAATTTTTAATTTTTTTTACATACAACCACCATAAATAAAAAAAAAAAAATCACGTAAGTATTTTTTGTTTTAATTTTAGACAATTAAAAAGAAATTTTTTTAAAATTATTTTTCAAAAGCACTTTGTTTCAAATTGATCTCTTTTTTATGATTTGGTTGTAACTTTAAAATTGTATATCAAACAAATGAAAAAATGGTTATATTTTATAGGGTTATCATTTAAGAAAAGTTAAAGTTCACAGGTATGCCAAAATAAGCATGAACTAAAATTTTATTAACCTATTTAAATAACATAATTTGATTATGTTACTGATGGCGAGCTGAGTTAAAATGTGGTGTATTTATATGAATACTAGGGGGCTTGTCCCCGGCTCGCTACGCTTGCTGAAATCTCGAGAAGAAATGTGGAATGTGATAATAATATGTCATATTTTATAAGAAAGCGGGATAAGTAAATTCAATTTTTCCCTGCAATTGGACTTTAAATAATAGTACATACTTCATATAGAAAACTTCCTTAGCTTGAAAATGAATGTAAAATCCTAAGAATCGAGCAGTAAACCTATTTTCCAAAGGTAGTCAGTTGGATTTTGTTTTTACATGATTTTATACGACAGTTTTTCATTATAAGCATGCAAGCATCAAACAATTTCACTATAAATGTTCGAATTTACACATATATATCTATAGCAGAAAGAACGTTTATCGAATCGTTATCGACAGCTCACATAGACACGACCCGACGTTAGCCGAATGCGAAGCTCGAATCAGTGCACAGCGTGCTTTCAACGGAGGCACTGTTCATGCCGCTCGATTTTTCAAGCGAACTTTGCAATGCACTGAACGAAAAAGTTAACTACATGCCCAATAGCGATGCCATAGGCAATTTTTGTATTTCTGATCACAGCCAAGCAATGCATCTTAATATAAAACATAATGTAGCTTTCAATTATGCGATCACACATCATTCATTAGGGGTTTCCAACAGCAGCATTTTTAAAGTATAAGTTGTCAGATTTCTTAAAAAACGTGTTAGAAGTTGATTTCGAAACGATCGTTCCTATGGCAGCTATATGATATAGTGATCCGATCCGAGCGGTTCCGACATATGTACTGCGTGCAGCCAAAAGACGGACCTGTTCCAAGTTTCATCGAGATAGCTTCAAAACTGAGAGACTAGTTTGCATAGAAACAAATGCGCACTGCAGGTAGCGCACAAATGAGCTCGCCGCGACGCAGTTTTGCCTAAGCAAATTGCGCATTTATCGTATGTTCAATTTTCGCAAATTTTCGCTCCTTGGAATTATGAAAAATTGTTTTAAAAATAATCACAGAATTACGTGGTATAAGTCGCTTGCCAGAAATAGCCGGCAATCGGTGTTAAAAGTCTATGTAAAGTTGAAAATTTGATTAAAAAATAAAGGTTTAGTAAAAAATTTAATTTAAATACTTCAATACCCAAAATTTACAAATTTTGTATATTGCTCGCCTTGGAATTGTCACAACTTTCAGTTAAGATTAAGAAACTTAAACTCAAATGAACAATTTGGATATAATTCTATCCCAAAGATAAAAATTTTTTGCAACAAATACACAAAAACAACAACATGAACAAATTTTTCATGTTTGAAGAGCTCTACCTCTGAAGCAGAATACCTAAGAGAAAAAGGAGAGCAAGGCCTTTAAATTTCAAATAATTCTCTACCTAACTGCATTTCACGTTTAGCCAGATTTCTACTCGTGAGTTTTGGATTTGCCACGTGAGTCTCGTGAATGAGCCACTGCGCAGCGTGATGGCTCAGTGAAATTTACTGAGTGAATCAGTCAGTGAGGATAAAGAGTTTTATATATAGATGAAAAATTGATCAATCGATGTCGAAATTTCCGATGTTTATTTTCCCGCTAAACCTCGCGTTTTCCAATGCCAATAGCAGCCATCGGGAATTATAGTTATTTTCCAGATTCCCTGACAGTTTTTAGTTCGTCCAAGTTGCATTTTTTTCGTCGGTAAAATATTAGGTGCCAAGAAAATGTAAATTATGCATATCCTCGTGAAATCAATACTCGAACGTCCACCTTATTAAATGGTCCAATTGAATGGGTACCACAAGGTTTTGGCTCGAAGTGTCCAATTACGTGGATGCAGCAGGAAATAAAATATCGGCACTGGCATAATTTTCGATAATCCTTTTATCGCTGCCATGTTCGAACGCAGAGGTGGAAAGAGTCTTCAGTACAGCTAAAAAAACAATCGATGATTGGAACCATCGATGTTTTTGATGTTTTGGAAGCAAAACATCGATGTTAAAACGATTTTTTCGGTTAAAAAAAAACCAAATTTACAGAATAACATCAGATTTGTTTGCTTTTTGCTTAACAATCTTTTTATTCTTTATTTAGAACAAAATATGCAATATCCAAAATGTTTAAAACAAAAAATACCTATCAAAGTAAACAAATTTGAGATCATTTGTTTTTATTTTTGTGTAGCAACAATAGTCCATCAACAATGTTTAATTTGACTAAAGTTCTCCTGTCAGACACAATTTGTCGAGTTTCGTATTTTTTCTCTGATGTTGTTGCGTACAGAACGTCAGCTGCAAAATTTGGTCATGCAAGCTGGCTTTTCCACGGACGTATTGCTTAATAGCGAAGGATGCATGCGCTTTATATGGTCCATCAGGTTAGTGGTGTTTCCACTAGTTTTATACATCTTGCCGTTTTGTGATTGGATTTTTGGAAAACCCGCCAAACCATAGAAGTTTCCCTTTTGCGCGAGGTTTTTTGTGCTTTATCGTCATTCTCTTCCGAATCAGCCGATATTGTTGTTGCTTTAATTGTAAATAATAAAAGCAAAGTGTAATGTAAATAAATATGCCTGAATTCGCGCCATTTTAATGTTTTTGACACCAATACATGCGTGTGCAAAAGTATTCAATTGTATGCAGCATTGCTCTCACCACTCCTACATCCAACACCACTTCTTCACGATTTATCTACTATTCACTATAAGTGGACCAAAATATATTTGAAAAATGCAGTAAACTACGGTGGAGCAAGCTCGACAGTAGGAGACCCAGACTTTTTGAGAACAAAACGTTCTTTATACATTGTTCTTTAATGTAGCGTACAAGAATTTTCAATAGATGGCGACACAACAAAAATATACGCTGATAAACACAGAGGTCTTCTTTTTGCCCGTAACATTATTAAAGCATTATGTCAGTCTGTCTTTCCGTCTGTCCCATTTTGTGTCAACTAGATCTCAGAGACTATAAGAGCTAGAGACAACTTGGCAGTCATCTATATCTTCCATTGAACGAGCTTATTTAAGATTTTTGCCACGCCCCCCTTCGCCCCGGGCAATTGAAATACAAAATTTCGAAGTCGATCTTTAAGAGCCCCTAAAATGCTAGCGCCTTGATTATTGGAACATATAATGTACACTATGATCCAAACCAGTCCAGAAAAAAATGCATACCAATCGGATGATAAACGCGGAAGTTATTCAACTAACAATGTTACGGGCAAAAGGAAGAAGATGAGACGCTAGCAAAATTTTGTATTTCAATTTCCGTAGGCGGAGGGGGGCGTGGCAAAAATCTAAAATAAACTAAATACTTTTGCGCCAAGTGGTAAGTGTGGCATGCATTCTTTCCCAAATCAAACAATTTTGCTGCTGTTGTAGATTTGCAAAAGCAGCAGTATGCTTTTGTTGTGTCAGCTAGTATTTTTCTTAGCCAGTCCTTAAACTAGCTTCATCTAAGCATCGCGGAATAATTGCTTCTAAGTTGTTTGCAACATATCGATGAAACCATCGATAAGAAAACAGTTTCACGATCATCCGAATAAAGTTTATGTGACAATCGACAAAAGAGAACAAGCTCCGATGTTTTTATGCCGTTAAAATTAAAAACTTATAAAATATTTCGTTGAAGTCACGAATACATTTATTGCTAGAATAGGTTATATGTACTTTAAAATATGCTAGATTTCACGCTATAAGTTATTTGCAAATTTTACAAGCTATTCCATTTTTAAATATGCTAGATCTAGCCTGAAATTAGCCAATCTGAAGCGATCGAAGCTCTGGATTAGAGGTGCAGAAACATCGAATGCAACATTTGCATATTTGCAAACCATCGGAACCATCGATGTTTGAGAGACCACTTTCGATGTTTTTACATACAACTCTGCACGCTAAATGGCAACAGGCGTGAATTGCAATTTTTGTCAGTAAAAGGCATTTTTTTATTTTTCCTCATTATTAATCAATTTTTATTACAATTTTAGGGTTTCTGGTTGGTGGTGTTGGTGGAAGTCGTGGAGGTTGAAGGCAGAATGGAATTACGATGTAATTACTAATCGCATCGCTACCCTAATTGATCCTCGATTCAAAAAGAATGGCTTTTTCAAAAATTACAAATGCAGATTTAGCAGCCAAAGCTTTGGAGCAGGAACTGGTTACCATAATGTCAAAACTCCACGACAGATGCCAACACCAACTACAAATCAGTCACCAAGCAAAAAGTCTTTTTTGACGAGTAAAATTAGCAACAGAATTCAGTCTACACGGGCAGATGTTATAATATTGATGAGGCAGCACTTAACAACTTAAACTTAAGGATTATATATAATTACTAGGGGGTATGCCCCCTGCTCGCTTCGCTCGCTAACCCACGGCGCGCTACGCTCGCTGAAATCTCGGGAAGAAATTTGGAGTGAAAATAGGAAACACTTCCCACAGCTATACTCAGACCTTATGATATTTCTAATAGGAAAGCGGTAAGTGTTAATTCAGTTTTTCCCTGCAATCGGACTTAAAATAATATTACTTTGTATACGCAGGGGCCAACCCTCGACTCGCTATGCTCGCTGAAATCTCGGGGAGAAATGTGGAGTGAAAATAGGAAACACTTCCCACAGCTATACTCAGACCTTATGATATTTCTAATAAGAAAGCGGTAAATGTTAATTCTGTTTTTCCTTGCAATCGGACTTAAAATAATTTTACTTTGTGTAAGCTGAAGACCAACCCTCGACTCGCCACGGCCGCTGAAATCTCGGGGAGAAATGTGGAGTGAAAATATGGAGCACTTCTCACAGAACTGTCATTGTAATAAGAAAACGGTCCTGGTCCAAAGAACTGGTGAGATGGTTCAGAGGGGGCTTAGCTGAGGCCACCAGGCGGGTCGCGGGTTGCGGATAGCGAACGGCCCTCTTGTTCTCAAGAAGGTTAGCTGTTGAATAGCGAGATTCCTCGTGAATAGACAGCCCCGGACAAACAGCGGATATGATACCGACCATCATATCGACAAGGTGTTTGTGTTGCCGCCTTCCAACAACTGCCTCACACACCCCTCAAAATCCCTCACTATTACCTACCTCTATCCTACCCCTACATCTCATCCCGGGCCGGACTAAGTGTGTTATTCGGACCATGCCGAGAGTCAGCTTGGCTGGGGGCCCGGGTCTAAAAATAGCTCAGTCGCGAACGGTGGGCTCAGACAAGTGGCGACCGTCTGTTCTAACCAGCCTTACCCGGGCATGCGAGCCTCTGCTCGGGTGGACCTGTCCTTTGTTTCGCTTCTCGTGGGTCCAACAAACTATGAAGCACAACAATAAATTTAAAATTCCGCAGGATCTCCCAGCGGCGAGTGTCGCAAGACAGTACGAAGAGCGTTCCCTTGACAGGGAACGACCTATTGTGGTAGACCATCCTCCACAACGCAATGCAGCAGGCAGAAGTGCTCCAAGAGCACAGCAAGGCCACACACGTGGTCAACTACAGACGCGGCCCTACCAGCGTCAAAGCAGCGCCCCAGCAAGTTCGCATGGGAGCACGGCCGGACCATCCCGACCGATGCGCCCCATGCTAACAGCTGATAGGCGACAGGAGCAGCAGCGCCAGAAGAAGAAGGATGCGCTACTGCCAGCGAGGGGACAGCCAGGTGGGTTGGACGACCCCAACAGGCGCAACTTGTGCGGCTCGAGGGTTAAGTGGTACCTAAGGTACCTTAGCCAAGGGCTGCCCCCTTTGGAGGCCTTAGAAAAGGCAAAGGAGCCGCGAGCAGCAGCAACACCAGCACTGACGCCGGCCCCGAAGAGGTCCAGCAGCACGCTGACCCCTCCCACGGGCACTCCCAAAAGAATATGTGCAGCACCAGGCACAGTGGCACCACAGTCGGCGGCGCCAGTAGTCGAGGAGGCACTGGACGTGCGTCCAAGCACCTCGAAAGCAGCGGCGGAAGCTGCGTTGTCTAAGGAGCCCTCGACCTCAGCACCCACCGAACCTCGTGCATCGTATGCCACGATTGCAAAGAAGGTTAAGGTGGCCGTGTTACCTGCAGACTATCCTCAGGTAATTCTCAGTCACGGGGATTTATCCGTGCTTGAGGAATCCATCATGGATGAAATATCCGTGACAGGATGGGGCACTGCGGTCGCCTTCGCTGGCATCCACTTCCGGGTAGGTCACCTGGTGATCGACTGTGTGGATGAGGACACAGCGGACTGGCTGGCGACCGTAGCACCAAGACTAAGCTCTTGGAAGGGCGTGCCCCTTGATTTCAGGATGGGAGACAATATTCCGTCGCCCCATACTATTACTATCTTCTGTCCGAGAAGCGCAGATCGGGCAACCGATAACTTGCTGGTTATGCTGAGTAACCAGAACAAGATGGAGACGGAGGCATGGAAAGTTGTGTCGAGAAGGAACGAAGGAGGCGGGGCACTCCTTGTCATCGGTATCGATGAGATGGCCAGAGAGGAGATCGTCAAAAAGGGGCATCAACTCTATTTCCGCTACGGGACTATTCCCGTCAGTGGACTTAAGAAGGCGAAGGCAGCACAGGAGAAGCGGGCATCCGCCCTCGAACCGAAATCTCCCCCACCCACCAACGAGCCCATGACGCAAGATGTAGGTCCATCTGAGGTTCCAGAAGATCTGGCCGAGGATGATGACCTACTCGATGCGACGATGGACCCTGCGGTGGCGGCGGAGATGGAGGAAGTAGCGGCCATGTCGTCACAGGAGCTCGAGGAGGAGCTTCTAAACGACAGCGTGGATGAAGCGGACAAAACGCTTTGCAGCGACTCGAGCGCATCTAGGCCTCAGTCGCCGTGGCCGGTGGAGCCGCTACTGTGATGGTACAAGCCATCACCATACAGCTAGCCCAGGTGAACATCCACCACGTGAAGGCGGCCTCGGCCGTGGCAGCCAGGATGTTCACCAAACAACATCTCGGGCTAGCACTTGTACAGGAGCCATGGGTGAACGATGGCATTAAAGGCCTGTACACAACCGACTCCAAGGTAATCTGGGACCATAGAGACCCAATGCCAAGAGCTTGCATTATGGTAAGAAAATGTATTAATTACAGTATTCTTTCAGAATTTCTCACCAGAGACTGTGTCCCCATAATGATCCATGCGATTGGAGCCGCCCACACAACAGTGGTCGCATCGGCTTACCTCGCAGGAGATCGTGGGACTGGTGAGCTACTGCCGAAGGGAGAAGCTACCCCTCCTCATAGGCTGTGACGCTAACGCACACCATGAGGTATGGGGAAGCAGTGACACTAATCAAAGGGGTGAGTGCCTTTTAGAATTTATATT
The DNA here is from genome assembly GCA_035043265.1 of Drosophila testacea. Classification (NCBI taxonomy): domain Eukaryota; kingdom Metazoa; phylum Arthropoda; class Insecta; order Diptera; family Drosophilidae; genus Drosophila; species Drosophila testacea. Next base: position 2,418,744 of record JAWNND010000842.1, on the reverse strand, counting down.
AAACTATAATTTAGAAATTGGCAATGTCGGAACTACTCCGACATTTGTGACAAGAGTAAGGGACGAAGTCCTAGACATCGCCCTACTCAGTCGGTCCCTTAAACCGCACTGCATGAACTGGCACGTGTCGCCAGAGGAATCCATGTCTGACCACAGGATTATCCTGTTTAAGCTTGGCATAAACGTAGACTGTAGCAAACCGTCGAGAAATCCCAGGAAAACAAACTGGGAAAGATATTCAACGAATCTAGAACGCAATCTATCCGGGATAACATCTGGTATACCCAGACACCCCCCAAAGCTAGAAAAAGTTGTGGACTCGTTGAATAATAGTATAACTAATGCTTACGAGGCAAGCTGCGCACTAGGGAAAACGCGCAAAGCAAAAGATGCCCCTTGGTGGTCCGACAGCTTAGAGAGGCTACGAATCGCCACTCGTCGACTCTTCAACAGAGCAAAAAGAGACGGGTTATGGGAGCAGTACCGCGAGGGCCTGACTTCGTACAACAAGAAGATCAGGAAGGCCAAGCGGAAGAACTATCGTGATATCTGCGAAAGCATAGAAAACACGACAGAGGGTGCACGGCTACACAGGGCACTATCGAAGAGAGCACCAGAGGCAAATCTGGCTCTCAAAAGAAGGGACAATACCTTCACAAGTAGCAATATGGACAAACTAGAACTGCTTTTCGAAACCCACTTCCCAGGAAGTATCCTGTTACGAGAAGACGCAGACAGAGTAGCAGAAGATCGAGTCCGACCAGTACCTGAAGACTGGGCAATCGCCAAGTCGACGGTCACACTGGACAGACTAAAATGGGCAATTGGAACCTTCCAGCCCTACAAGTCACCGGGCTTGGACGGCATATCACCCGTCTTCCTTCAACAAGGTCAGGGCAAACTCCTGTCCATTCTAAGAAAAGTAATGATTAGCAGCCTGGCATTAGGACATATCCCAAGTGCATGGAGTAGAGCTAGGGTGGTCTTCATCCCCAAGACCGGGAAGAAAGACATCACCAACCCAAAGTCCTTTAGGCCCATCAGCTTAACGTCGTTTTTGTTAAAAACGCTAGAAAAGCTGGTGGATCACAGAATAAGAAGCACACTGCTTAAGCAAGCACCGCTGCAACCAACGCAGCACGCATATAGAGCGGGTAGGTCCACGGACACTGCCCTATATCAACTGCATCGTGTTTTACAATCGGCAGTTGAATCCAAGGAGGTGGCCATGTGTGCCTTCCTAGACATAGAAGGGGCCTTCGACAATGCATCCCATGATGCGGTCCAGGGTGCCCTAGCTAGGAGGGGCCTAGACCTTACCACCAGCAGATGGATTGTCTCTCTGCTACGGTCTAGACAGGCCACATCAACAGTTCAAAACAGTACTGTTACGGTCACAACCACTAGAGGTTGCCCCCAAGGGGGCGTCCTATCTCCGCTATTGTGGAGCCTGATGGTAGATGAACTACTTAGAAGACTCGCAAGCAAAGATATTCAATGTCAGGGCTATGCCGATGACATTGTTATCATTGCGCGAGGAAAATTCGAAGAAACCCTCTGTGACATTATTCAGTTAGGGCTTAGGATGACGAGTGACTGGTGCAGCGAGGTAGGCCTTAACCTCAATCCCGCTAAAACAGTCATCGTTCCCTTTACTAGGAGATACAAGTTGCAGAGACTAAGGCAAATAAGGCTCTAAGGGAGCTAAGTAGCAAAAAGCAAGGAGGCTAAATACCTAGGAGTCACCTTCGACAGTAGATTAAACTTCGGCCCTTATGTTAAGAATGTGATAGCAAATTGCTCAAGGGCACTTTACACATGTCGCAACATAGCCGGAAAATCATGGGGCACAGCGCCGAGGATAATAAGATGGCTATACATAATGGTTGTAAGGCCCATGCTCACTTACGGAGCAATTGCCTGGGGTGATAGGGTGCAACTCATCACTGTCCAGAAACAGCTACAGAAGCTGCAAAGAATGGCCTGCGTCTGCATAACAGGAGCAATGCGCACCTGTCCGACAGCAGCCATTGAAGTCTTAATGGAGCTCACTCCACTCCATACGTTCATAGAACTTCAAAGGAAAGCAACCCTGTTAAGAATGGCAATGGAAGGAGTTGGAAACAACTGCATCCTTGGCCTAAGGGATGCTGACACTCTATCAGGCGAACTCCCTCTGTTGGCACAACCGAGGGACGAAATGCCCGCTGAATATAAATTCGAGCGGAATTTCCATGTAAACCTGTGCAGTAAAAAGGAATGGACTTCACTCGAAGAGGTCCATCCCATGAATCCGCACACCATTAAGTGGTATACCGATGGATCTCTAACATGTCAAGGCCCAGGCCTCGGAGTTATAGGTCCTCGGATATCCCACCATGAATCCCTAGGAACGTACACCAGCATCTTCCAAGCTGAAGTATGTGCAATAGGTCGGTGTGCGGACCTCAATTTGACACGTAACTATCAGAATAGAGATATCGCCATCCTATCTGATAGTCAAGCGGCATTGAAGGCAATTAGCAACACGAAATTGACATCGAAAGTAGTCCGGGAAGTCCGTACAAAGCTAGACCAACTGGGATCAAATAACAGGCTTACTCTGAGATGGATACCAGGGCATAAGGATATAGCGGGAAATGAAGCAGCAGACAAGCTAGCACGTAAAGGGGCAGAGGAGCCCTTTACAGGACCTGAACCGTTTTGTGGCATAGGTAACCACACAATAAGGAAATCTCTCAGAGATGAAGAACGGCATTTGCGCCAGTCAGGCTGGGTCAGTACTCCAGGCTTGCGACAGGCCAAGGGTCTCTTAGGTAGCTATAATCTAAAACGATTCAAGCAAATCATACCTATAGGAAAGAACAGACTCAGAATACTGACCGGTCTTCTGACAGGACACTGTAAACTGAGGGGTCACCTATATAAACTAGGAATAGTAAGTAGCGGAGCCTGCCGCTACTGCGATACCGCGGAAGAATCTGCGGAACACATAGTAGCGACCTGTACCGCCTTATCCAGGAGAAGATGTAGGATACTAGGTAACCATATTATTCAGCCCGGAAATATAGAAGTCCTCAACCCGGCAAAAATTCTTGAATTCATTCAAGAAATAGGGCTGATGGAAGAGTTATAAACTCAGTAGGGGTACAATATATCCAATAGGTCGCAGTAAATTTCCCCAAAACATAATAATAAAAATAAGAAAACGGGAAATGTAAATTCAATTATTCCCTGCAATTGAACTTAAAATAATAGAAATAGTACTTTATCGCTGCTCGCTGTTTTAAAATTTTCGCTGCAATTGCATTATAGAAAATTTATTTTGAAATTCGCAACACCAATGACTCGTACCCCCTCCACACCGCTCTTCTTATGATTGTTTATTAATAGCATCAAAAGCGACTGTTTCTATGGCAGCTATATGATATAGTGATCCGATCTTGACCAAAAATTCACAGAAAGTTATAATGAGTAAGAAATACATAATCGGTGAGTTTGGTTAAGATGCCTACAAAATAACTATAATCTCAGTCACCCACTATCTCTCTTCGAGTGCGGACTTCTGTGTCTTATATACGGTCAGTGTTTTTGCTATTCTTTTTCCACTCGTTTTCGCATTCTCGCACTTGTGCCTATAACAAACGACAGAAAACTCCAATTCTCAGCGATGGAACCTGGGCCTCCCAAACTTGGGGATAACCGCTTCGCCAGCCTTAGCGTTAGCCCCAGAGCCAAAAAAACGCTTCTATCAAAAGTTTCCAGAGCAATTCCCCGAACTGCCCGAAACTACCCAACAAAACCCAAGATTCCTAATACTAGCCTCCAAAAACCCCGACAAGCCCATCTCCGATTTCTCGTGCTTCGCAGTACACCGCGCTCTGAATATTATTAGTAAAGAAATTATCTCTATATCCACTCCGTGATGGCAACCTACTGATGCTGGTAAAATCCAAGCATGTTGCTGATAAATTTACAAAAGTCACTCATTTGCCTGGCATATGCGATATCGTGTGCAAACCACATGTTTCTCTCAATTTTGTTAAAGGCACCATATATGCGCCTTATCTCATTAATATTCCCGATGAAGAAATCGTTGAAGAGCTCAAGTCACAGAATGTTTATTCTGTTTACAAGTTCTCCAGAACAACAGATGGCAAAGCAAAACCTACCGGAGTAATATTGATCACTTTTGATCTTTATAGTTTACCAAGCAAGCTGGACATCTCTTGGCATTCTGTCAAGGTTAGGGAATATATTCCCAACCCCATGAGGTGCAAGACATGCCAACTATTGGGACATACAGCAAAACACTGCAAAAACCCAGCTACATGTATATCAAGTAACCTAGCTCCCCATCACCCAGAACCCTGCACTCGCACTTTCTGTGCTAACTGTAAAGGCGATCACCCCGCTTCCTCCCCTTTATGCCCACAATATCAAAATCAGAGAGACCTCCTCAGAATAAAAACAACACAAAAAAAGTAGTATGCGAGAAGCACGCATAATACTAAAACAGCAACAACCAAAACTTAGCGTAATTCCGTTATCTTCGTATGCTGCTACCGCAGCATACCAAACAATCACAGCCGCTACGGCGATCACAACAAACAACAAAACAACTGTAAATTGCGATAAGCAAGAAACTCTCCGAGAGCCCGTCAATACGTACTCTCAAGTCCCCCCGGCGGACCCCTCTACCTCTAACACCACTGCACTAACATCTCTCTTTGACGAAAACTTTCAAAAGCATATTGAAGAATCTCGCGCGCTTAGATTAGCAGCACAAGATTTAATAAAAAACCTTAATCAAACCAACACGAATAAACCCAACGAAAACACATACTCACAAGAATCCAATTCCCCCGTGCAAAATATATCCGATGATTCGGATACATCAATGGAAGAACTTGACTCATAGTCAGATCTCTTACCATTGATATTCCTTTTATATTGCAAACATAACACATATCTCTTAACTTTTACAATGTCTATTAAAATTTTACAATGGAACATAAACGGCATTTTCAATAACTATAACGAACTTGCTCTATTAATAAAAGACCACTCGCCAGATGTTTTATGTTTGCAAGAGACTCACTTGCCCCAAAACTTTAACTTCATCTGTCAAAAAGCTTATGTTGGCTATTTTTACAATTTTCAACATAACACACAAGCTAAACAAGGGATCGGTGTGTTAATTAAAAAACACATCCACATGAATACAAAACAGTACCCTCCAATCTGCTTTGTACATCCCGCGAACTCAAGGACCAAAACCCAATAACAATTTTGAACCTTTATATACACCCAAGCCAACAGTTCTCGTCGTCCGATTTAGTCCAATTATCCAGCAACATCAACAACCCGATGTTGATTTTAGGCGATTTCAACTCTTGGAGTCCTCTATGGGGTTCACCTCAGTCCAACTCTCGTGGCAAAAAAATTGAACACACCCTCTCCATGACATCCTGAATGATACTCAATAATAGCTCACCCACCACTCGTCCCACAATTCCCTCACGCACGTCGAGCTATCTTTAGTTTCCCCACAATTATACCACAAATGCTCTTGGACTATTTCAAATAGTCTTCACGGCAGTGACCACTTCCCTATCTCAATTCAAATTATTTCCGAAAATAGACTTAACAAAACTAAACCTATCCCAAAATACAAAACTGACTTGGCAAACTGGCCCATTTTCGCGACAAAATGCGAATCACTCTTGGGAGAGTATAATCAAGACAGCCTAAACCAAGCAGTTGCCGATTAACCAAATCCATACGTGGAGCAGCCAACGGCAGCATCCCCCAAACAAAAATTGTCGTCCACAGATCGTCAGTCCCCTGGTGGAACGCCGATCTCCAAAAACTCCGCACTGATAAACAACAGTACTGGCATAATTATAGGCGTTGCATGTTAACAGATAACTTGCTTAGGTATAAGAATGCTAACGCAGTCTTTAAAAAGTCGGTACTTGCTGCAAAATTAGGCGCATTCGAAGCATTTACCTCCCGTATATCTCCATCTTCCTCCACCAAAAAAGTATGGGCCGATATAAGGACTCTTACGGGTATCCCACCTACCCAAATTATATTCTAACAACATGGAAATAAAGTGTTGAGCACTGAGGGCGATATCGCAGAGTCCTTTGCACGCACATGGTCCAATAAACCTCCTCATAAATTAGATAGTTACCGCCCAATCTCTCTGCTTTCATGTCCATCAAAAACTATTGAGAAAATGATTGCTCGCCGTCTGATGTGGTTCATCGACAGACACAACCTACTTTCCCAAAATCAAGTCGCTTTTAAGCAACAACAGAACACCACCGATGCGCTCCTGCGCATCCAACACTTCGTGTCAAACGCCCTTTCTACAAAAAATCATGTTACCATACTGGCAACAGATTTTGAAAGGGCGTTTGATCGCGTCGGATTGCACGCAGTATTATGCCGGCTCGAACAATGGGGTGTAGGTCCCAGGCTTTATAAGCTAATTAAGGCTTTCATGACTCAACGTTATTTCAAAGTCCGGGTCAACAACAACACATCGGCCACTTACAAATTGCACAATGGCATACCCCTTGGCTCACCTCTTTCGGTACTCCTGTTCATTATTGCATTCGATTAGGTAAACTCAATATTGCGTAGATTTAAAAATATTAGCTCCTCACTATATGCCGATGACGCCATTATTTTTACTAAAGAAAAAAACATTAACACTGTTAACAACATTTTTAATAGACTTTCCAGGTATGGGGCACCACATCTGGCGCCACCATGGCAATTGAAAAATGTAAGCTTCTGCACATATGCCGGAAACATAATTGAAACCCACTTAATGTAACATATAAAAACCGCAAGGTAAAACAAGAAAACTATTTAAAGATATTAGGCATCACCTTCGACTTAAAATGTACATTTAAAGAGCATTGCCAAATTTTGAAAAAACAATTAAGAAACAGATTAAACATTATCAAATTTCTTAGTTCTAAGTTCAATCACACCCACACCACCACCCTCATAAACATTACCCGCTCACTCCTACTATCAAAAATTGATTACGGGCTGCCAATCTTTGGCCTGGCGGCGGCCACCCACCTCAAACAAATAGCACTCATATTTCATGCAGCGGTTCGTCGAGCAATCAATGCGTTCCCTACATCTCCAACCAGGTGCATTTTGGCGGAGGCTGGATTACCCAGCATTGAAGAAAGGATAAAGGAAAACACTTTAAAGCTGATACCAAAAATCTACTGCTCCCCCAACCCGCTATTAGTTAAGGACTTTACCAGCTCCTTGAAACAAAAGAAAACATACAAATGCATCTCCACTATCCGATGCTGCGCCCTATACAGCAAAGTGCTAGATTTATTCCCTCCTGGGGTATTATCTCGTATGCATCTTGCCCCATCTTAGAGCGAAATACAACAAGGAATAAACACTTCCTTGCTCAAGTTCAGCAAAGAAAGTACCAGCAGCCAAACATTCCAGCAACTATTTCGGATGGAAAAAGAAAAAATGCAGTAAGCTACAGTGGAGAAAGCTCGACAGTAGGAGACCCAGCACTTTTTAAGTGCAAAGCGTTAGCTATCAATCCCATTCAATAGATGGCGCTACTACGAACATATCAGTTGATAAACAGAGAGGTCGCTATCATCTCTTCTTCTTTCTTTTGCTCGTAAATTTGTTAGTTGAATAACTTTCGCGTTTGTCATCCGATTTTCAGGACAGATTCGGACATTAGTGTATATTATATGTACCAAAAATTATGGCGCTAGTTTAAAAGGTTCTCTCGTAATTCGACTTTGAAATTTTATTTTTCAATTTCCGGGGGCAGAGAGGGGCGTGGCAAAAATCTGAAACAAACTTGTTCAATGCAAGATATAGATGAACGTACATGCCAAATTTGGTCTCTCTAGCTCTTATAGTCTCTGAGATCTAGGTGACACAAAATCGGACAGAAAGACAGACGGACATCACTATATCGACTCGGCTGTTGATGCTGATCAAGAATATATATACTTTATGGGGTCTGCCACGCCTCCTTCTGCCTGTTACGCACATTTTTTTACACAAACGTAATAGACCCATTTGTACTTTTTAAAGTACTGGGTCTAAAAATGGGCCCCGCCACAACATGGCTCTACACTGACGGGTCAAAAACTCAGGATATGACGTCGTTTGCAGTCGTGAACGAAAACAATGTGACACTTTCCTGCGGTCACCTCCCCCTATTCTGCTCATTATTCACTGCTGAAGCATTGGCTATTTCGGAGGCCTGCTCGTTGGCAATAAAAATCAAAGGAAAAACTATTATTTGTACCGACAGCATGTCTTCGATCGCAGCACTATCAAACCCCTACCCCGTCGACCAAACCATCAGGAAAATATGCTGCATAATGGCAAGGCACCCAAAAAACACCATTCTCTGGGTCCCAAAACACAGGGGTATAACTGGCAACGAAACCGCTGACAGCGAAGCCCGGAATGTGCAATCAGCCCCAAGTCACCTTTTTTCGCCCCAGAACAAAAAGGATCTAGTCAATCTAGTATTGAGCAAGCACAACACTTCAAAGTTAACCCACCGAAGTAACTTCAATCACAGACATCTCGCTATAAACCAGAATTCACCAAAACCCAACTGCCAACCTTAGCTACCAGGAAGATCGCCACTACATTCACCCGTCCCCGCATAGGACACAGCTAGCAAACCCATGGTCACCTACTCGCCGGGAAACCGGCAATGTACGATGAACCACATATTAAACGAATGTCTGCCAACGGCAAGCTACAAATTATCAATATTCAAAACAACTACCCTTTCCCCTCTACAAAACGACTGCTCCTTGCAAAACATTATAGCGCTAAATAAGTTTGTAAAGAAATTTGAATTAAAAATCTAATTATATATTAGTCACCTCGAGTCGAAGGCCTAGGTTAGCACTCGTTAATTAGTATTATGTTTAAGTATTATTATTAAACATAATTTTGTAAATAAATAAATGAATAACGATAATCTTTAAAAATAATTCATAATTTTTGGCTTCGAGTTTGAGGGTTTAATTTGAATGTAGCGATCCATACGTGTCTCAACAGTTGGCCCCTTTTTGGGTTTTTGTTTTGATTCTTGTATTTTAACGTTGTTGTTCTTGGCGGCGATGGGGCTTGAGCCTGAAGTTGTTGTTATAATTGAATAATCCGCTTGCGTTGCAGAAATCACTTTGGGTATTGTAGCCGATAACGCTTTGTTGAAGACGGATACAGTTGCAGTTGTTGTTGTTGCTGCGATTGTAGTAACTAATTAGGTCATTGTACTAGTTGTTGGAGCGGTGTGTGTCAAAATTAATGCAACCACCGGTGCTGGACAGCTGCACTGCGAGCTCCATGAGCTAGAGGTTACAGTGGAAAAAACCAGAGAGCAAGAGCGTGGTCTCTAGCCGTCAGCGGACAAGAGAGCTGAATTACTCTGCAATTCGGTATCACGGGTTGAAAAGTACGAGTAGAACCCATTTCTCTGGTCGATAGAGCTTCTTCGCTCTTTTTCTTGAGCATTGCTCATTTTGCACGATTTGTGCGTGGCACTTTTTATGTTTTTATTAATTTTAGCACTTGTGTTACAAAACAAACAAAAAAAAATATAGCGCAAGCTAACTTTGGCGCGCCAAAGTTTGGATACCCTTGCAGAGCCGTCAGATTTTTTACAAAATTTGTTAAAAAATTGATTTTGAACCGATCGCTCCTATGGCAGCTATATGATATAGTAGTCCGATTTACACCAAATTTGGTCAGCCTGTTTAAAACTGAATCAAACACATAATGTGTATATTTGGTTGAGATATCTTGAGAAACAAAAAAGTTTTTCATACTAAATGTTTATTTCCAACCGATCGTTCCTATGGCAGCTATATGATATAGCTATCCGATCCGGCCGGTTCCGACATATGTACTGCGTGCAGCAAAAAGACGGACCTGTACCAAGTTTCATCAAGATAGCTTCAAAACTGAGAGACTAGTTTGCATAGAAACAGACAGACAGACAGACGGACAGACGGACAGACGGACAGCCGGACAGCCGGACAGCCGGACAGACGGACAGACGGACATGGCTATATCGACTCAGCTCGTCGCCCTGATCAAGAATATATATACTTTATGGGGTCTGACACGACTCCTTCAATGCGTTACAAACTTCGTGACAAAATTATAATACCCTCTGCAAGGGTATAACAACAAAAAAAAAAGCATACTAAGCAATTTTGACCTTTGACCCCCCATTTCAGCCCCTTCCAGTGGGGATATCAAAAAATCCCGTCGTATTGCACGATAATTATGTCTCAGCTATGTTGTGTAAAAATTTTATCTCAATGTCTTGAACCGTTTGGCCTACAGCATTGATGACTCAGTTAATCAGTCAATTAGGGCAAAGAGTTTTATATATATAGATAAATTGGCAATTTTCTAGTACATTGGAGAGTGCTCCCTAAAACTCGTTAATATTCGCTGAAAACGAATTCAGAATCACTGCAGTAGTCCATATCAGTATCAGCTGGGTTAAAATCAAATGGTTTTATGCAAATAAATAAATTCAATTTTTTTTTTAAATTTTCTTTCGCTATCTTTTCTCTATCTTCTGTTTGTTGCTTACAAATGTTTCGATAAATGCCCAAATTTGATCGATATTGTAGGACCATCACACAAAAAACAAATTGCGTGAGCTACCCAGAAGGAAGTATTTCACAGAAAAATGTACCAATTTGCCGCAGCCCGACTCAGAGGATTGCACTCCGAACTCGTGTCTCATTCGCTTTTACATTAGCGTGTCCGAGGTAATTCGGTAGGAAATCCACACTACCCTACGGCAGGTTCCCCTACGAGCTCTAACGTTTTCCTGAGTTCGTCATAGACACATTCTGCAGGAAATTCAGTTTCCATTTCTGCTGTAGGGAAATTTTAGTTGGAAATTCTGTGAAATTCGGATTTGAATTCTGGTTGGCATTACATATATTTTTCATTCAACTTTATTCTTTAGTTTAGAGGACGTATAGTGTCCGCTTAAGTACGCTGTCTTGTGGAGCTCCGGCTCCAATCGTGTGATCGTCGGATAAAGCAGCGTTACATCTGACTGCACATTTTCTAACGTAGAGATATGACCTTTGGAAGCGTTGATTTAATTTTATGCATTAGGCCGTCTAACCAGCCCCTGACAAATGCTTGAGAGACATCTAGAAAAATTGCTGTGCAATATTCTCGATATTCGAAAGCGTTTCGAATTTCTCATGTTATGCGGTTGACCTGCTCAATGGTTCCTTGCTTTTCCCGAAAGCCGAATTGATGCGATGGGATTTTGTTGTGGAGTCTTATAAATGAATTTTTGTGATTCAGCAGACATTTTTCGAAGAGCTTTGATAGTCAAGATAATAGGCTTATAGGTCTGTATGACAAGGGGACAGTGTGATCCTTTCCTGGTTTCGGTAACATTATAATGATCGACTTTTTCCATCTCTGTGGGAAGTGGCCTAGTTTTGAGATAGCATTGAAGAGTTGTGCGACAGTGCATACCGCACAATATTAGAGCTCAATAATGATTTTGGGGGTTATTAGATCGCAGCCCGGATATTTTTTGGGGTCCAGATGCATTTTGATGGTGTTGGCGATCATTTTTGAACGAAACTCGATTGGTTCATGTTGAGGCTGAGAGTCACTTTTGTTAGTTTGTTTTGTAGTACTTCTGTAGTTTCAGGTGTTGCAATAAGAGCTGCGGTGACGAGGACGGACTCCAGTATACTTACACAGTGGTCGATGTCAGCTTCAACATTAAGGAGATGTTTTAGTTCATTATATGAACATTGAAGGGCAATCTATAGTGAACGCTTTGCTCTTAAAAAGTACTGGGTCTCCTACTGTCGAGCTTGCTCCACTGTAGCTTACTGCATTTTTTTTTGTTGCTTTTGACCAACACAAAACACATGACAGATAATACTAATAGTGAATTTCCCCTAGCTGGGATTTTTCGGTTGCGTTAATCACGCTTGCAAATCAGCTTTACAAACAAAAGCGCAACGAACAGTGCGAATCAGTTGCAGCCAGAACTTCGAATAATGAGACTGTGCGCACGTTGATAGCTCTATGCACTGCAATAAATGGTTAAGCCACTTATGCTCGAAAATAAATTTTAAAATGTAGCAAATATTGTTGAACACCTTTAATGAATTTTGCGTGATCGCTTATATGCAAGCTTAATTAATGCCCGGTCTTCACTGACATGTACTTTGTAAAACATCGATATTTTTCCCAAAAATTCAACTTTCTGTCATCACTGCACTGCACTTCCATTTCTGTCAAACACGAACAAATGGCAACAGAAACAAAATTAAAATGTACAAAATAAATGATGCTTTGATAATTCCGATGATTGAATTAGAGAAGGAGAAGGCAGGCAAAACCCTCGACTGAACCCTCCACGAGGGTGCCGACTAGTAATAACTCTACAGTGGTTCCAATGGAACTGGAGTTAGCTAAGACATTGGTCTTCTGCATGAGCCCTGGCTTGAAGGCCCTTGTTATGGTCAGAGGTAAAAGGGCCGAACTTAAGCTGTCATGCGACCCGTGCCGATAGTCAGCCTGGCTGGGGGCCCTTTTCAAAAATAGCCCAGTCGTGAATGGAACGGCCGGATACCTGTCGCCCTCCGGTCGTGTCAGCCTTACCTGCACAATGCGGATCTCTGTGCAGGCGAACTTTCCCTTTCTCCGCCACTCGTGGGTCCAATTATGAATTCTAATACAAACAAAACAAACACAGAAATAAAATATAGCGCAAGCTAACTTTGGCGCGCCAAAGTTTGGATACCCTTGCAGTGCACTGTGTAAGACGTCAGATTTTTTAAAAAATTTGTTGATTTTGAACCGATCGATCCTATGGCAGCTATATGATATAGTAGTCCGATTTACATAAAATTTGGTCTGCGTGTTAAGAACTTAATCAAATACACAATGTGTATATTTTGTTGAGATATCTTGAGAAACAAAAAAGTTTTTCATACTAAATGTTGTTTTCGATCCGATCGTTCCTATGGCAGCTATATGATATATTAGTCCGATTTACGCCAAATTTGGTCAGCCTGTTTAAAACTTAATCAAACACACAATGTGTATATTTGGTTGAGATATCTTGAATAACAAAAAAGTTTTTCATACTAATAGTTTATTTCCAACCGATCGTTCCTATGGCAGCTATATGATATAGTTATCCGATCCGGCCGGTTCCGACATATGTACTGCGTGCAGCAAAAAGACGGACCTGTACCAAGTTTCATCAAGATAGCTTCAAAACTGAGAGACTAGTTTGCATAGAAACAGACGGACAGACGGACAGACAGACGGACAGACGGACAGACGGACATGGCTATATCGACTCAGCTCGTCGCCCTGATCAAGAATATATATACTTTATGGGGTCTGTGAGGCTTCCTTCAATGCGTTACACATTTCGTGACAAAATTATAATACCCTCTGCAAGGGTATAATAAAAAAATGCAGTAAGCTACAGTGGAGCAAGCTCGACAGTAGGAGACCCAGTACTTTTTGAGTGAAAAGCGTTCACTATAGATTGTTCTTCAATGTTAGGTACCATTCAATAGATGGCGCCACTAGGAATACACAGAGGTCGCTAGCGTGTCTTCTTCCTTTTGCCCGTAACATTGTTAGTTCAATAACTTCCGCTCTTAATATCCGATTTGAATGAAATTTGCAGGACAGATTTGGACCATAGTGTTTATCATATGCACAAAAAATCAAGGCGCTAGCATTATAGGTGCTCCTGCAATTCGACTCCGAAATTTTGTATTTCCGGGGGCGGAGATGGGCGTGGCAAAAATCTAAAACAAACTCGATCAATAGGAGATACAGATGTACCTACATGCCAAATTTGGTGTCTCTAGCTCTTATAGTCTCTGAGATCTAGGCGACACAAAAAGGGACAGACAGACAGACAGACGGACATGGCTATATCGACTCGGCTGTTGATGCTGATCAAGAATATATATACTTTATGGGGTCTGCCACGCCTCCTTCTGCCTGTTACGCACATTTTATTTTTGCACAAACTTAATAGTCCCATTTGTACTTTTTTAAAGTACTGGGTCTAAAAATACAGTAAGCTACAATGGAGCAAGCTCGACAGTAGGAGACCCAGTACTTTTGAGTGCAAAGCGTTCACTATTGATTTTTCTTCAATGTTGCGTACCGTACAATAGATAGCGCCACTACGAAGTTAATAAACACAAAGTTCGCTAGCGTCTCTTCTTGTTCCTTTTGCCCGTAACATTGTTAGTTGAATAACTTCCGCGTTTATCATCCGATTGAAAATGAAATTTTCTGGACAGGTTTTGACCATAGTGTACATTATATGTACCAACAATCAAGGCGCTTACATTAAAGGGGCTTTTTTAATTCGACTTCGAAATATTGCATTTCAATTTCCGGGGGCGGATAGAGGCGTAGCAATAATCTGAGACAAACTTGATCAATGGTAGATATAGATGATCCTACATAACAAATTTGGTGTCTCTAGATCTTATAGTCTCTGAGATCAAGGATATTATTATCCGATCCGGATAAAACTTTGAGGACAGGATTGGACTATTTATCATGTGTGCCAAAAATCATATCGCTAGCATTAAAGGTGCTTTCGTAATTCGACTTTGAAACTTTGTTTCAAATTTACGGTGGCGGAGGGGGGCGTGGCAATATTCCAAAGCAAACTTGATCAATGCAAGATAAAGATGAACCTTAATGCCAAATTTGGTGGCTCTAGCTCTTAAAATCTCTGAGAAATAGGTGTTCGAAAAAGAGACAGACGGACATGGCTATATCGACTCGGCTGTTTATGCTGATCAAGAATGTATATCCTTATTTATACTCCTTCTGCCTGTAACTCCTACCAGAGTAAGCCACCCAGGACTCTGGCTCAGCCTGCCCACACAGGATTGGAAAGTGGTCAAGGTAGAGGCGACACAGGGGGCCGTAAACCAAGCTGTGATAATCCTAAACAAGGAGTCACTGGCACCCACTGAAGCAACCGGAGGAGACCTGAACTTCGGAATCAGCTCAGTATATAAGTCGGACGCAAAAACGGAGGAATGTTTTAACAGCAAGCCAGCTAAGGAGGACATTTCCTCCGAGCGTGAAGCTCCAGAACATCCGGAGCTGGAGGGGTACGCCTCTGACGCGTCGACGATTACTCGCGACCTCAAGGCCCTATGTCGGCTAGCCGATATTGAGGCAGCATCGTCCGATAATGAGGACGCCAACAAGACAGTGGTGGAGGCAAACTCTTCAGATGTCGATAAGACTTCAAGAATTCAGAATTCAAGCTTTTAGTGCCTGAAGTACAAGGTAAAATTAGAACTTGTATACTAGCTAGGAAACACTTAAGTATTTTCTTGCTCCATAATTTTAGTAACGAAGATAACACTGCAGTAAGCCTGGAGCTCCAGGAAACTCCTGTAAGGCTGCTCTCCAGCTATATGGCCTACGAAGAAGTGGACCCCCCAGAAGAGACCGTAAGGAGTCTCGTAAAAGAGTGTGAGGTAAACAACATCGGCCTCATTGTCAGGTGCGACGCAAATGCACACCATACCAAATGGGGAAGCACAAACTCCAACGTAAGGGGTGAGTCTTAGGTTAGGTTAGGTTGTAATGGCTGTCGATGTGTTCGACACACATAGGCCACATTTGGGCCCGTTGTGATACCATGGATCACTCCCTAAAGGATTGCCAACACGTTGGGACATTTCAATCTAATAAGGGGTCCAGTCCGTCGACTGGATAAATTTGCTTATTTTTCGCGGGCTAAGCAGTGCTAGTTCCCCTAAGTTGTTGAGGAAATTCTTTCCCAGAAATTTATGTCTTCTTTTACTTAAGGCCGGACAGAAGCAGAAGAAGTGCTCTGGAGATTCCTCCTCTTCCTTATTTCTGCAACTTCTGCAGAAGTCATTGTAAGGGGCGTTAAGCCTTCGTGCGTGAATACCTATCATCCAGTGCCCAGTGATGGCCCGGATAACTGCCGAGCAATCTGTTCTACTCAGCTTACAAAGTTTGGTAGAGCGGGATTTGCTTATACTACTGCTTGACTATCGCTGTATATATTTATGGCTGTTGCCTCAGTATGATAGTCTCGCTGTTTGTTTATTGCTTCATTGATAGCTAGTACTTCCGCCTGGAAGACACTGCAGTGATCAGGAAGCCTGAACGATAAATTTAGGTGCAGTTCGTGGGAGTATACTCCCCCACCTACTCTGCTGTCCAGCTTGGATCCGTCCGTGTAGAAATTTAAGGCTCCGGCGTGGCCTGGAGTATCGTTTTCCCATTCTTCCCTTTTTGGTATGAGTACTGTAAAGGGTGTCTCTATGTGCTCGTATGGCATACAGTAGTCAGTCTTAGTGGGGACATGTCTGCTATTATTTAGAATCGCAGAGTGTCCATAGGGCTTGGCAACCCAGTAACCTGAGACTCTTAAGCGAATTGCTGTCATTGTGGCGCGTTCCACGCTTACTTGTTTTAGTGTCCTAATATTGAGGATGACATCGAGTGCATCGCTTGGGGTTGAGCGGAGAGCTCCTGTAATGCAGAGCTCTGCCATCCTCTGAATTTTATTTATTTTATTGTTTGTGGTTTGTCTCGATAGGGCTGGCCACCAAACTAGGATCCCATATAGAAGGATCGGTCTGACTACCGCTGTGTATAGCCAGTGTACGATGTGAGGGGACATGCCCCACTTGAGCCCTATAGCTTTCCTACAAGTGTAGAGAGCTACTATTGCTTTCCTGCTTCGCTCTTGGATATTTAGACCTAAGTATCTCGCGCTTTCGCTGAAGGAGAGGTTAGTCTCCTTTAGTTTTGGGGGTATTAGTTGTGGGATTTTGTATTTCCTAGAGAAGAGAACTAATTCAGTTTAATCGGGGTTGATCCCCAAGCCACTTTTTTCAGCCCAGGTGACCAACTTTTTAAGTTTGGTCGTCATCAGATCGCAAAGCGTTTGGGGGTATTTACCCGCAAATATTATGGCGACGTCATCTGCGTAGGCAACCACCTGGCATCCTCCCCCCTCTATGTCACAGAGTAGCTCATTTACTACTATGTTCCATAGGAGAGGAGACAGAACCCCCCCTTGGGGAGTTCCTCTGTTGATGTGTCTGGTAAGAGTGGATGAACAAAGTGAGGATGATATAACCCTGCTTGTGAGCAACTGATTTATCAATCCCACTAGACGGTTATCGACCCCCAGACCCATCAGCGCGCCGGTGATGGCCTCCGGAGTAACATTATTAAAAGCCCCCTCTATATCTAAAAGGCTATGAGAGTGTATTCTTTAAGCCACAGTGATTTTTCTACGGCAGAAATAACAGAATGAAGGGCTGTCTCCGTGGATCTGCCCTTTCTGTAAGCGTGCTGACTGTTGGAGAGGAGTTTTGACGGGATGCTGGTCCTTAAGTGCAGGGCCAGGAGCCGTTCAAAATACAGTGGAGCAAGCTCGACAGTAGGAGACCCAGTACTTTTTGAGTGAAAAGCGTTCACTATAGATTGTTCTTCAATGTTAGGTACCATTCAATAGATGGCGCCACTAGGAATACACAGAGGTCGCTAGCGTGTCTTCTTCCTTTTGCCCGTAACATTGTTAGTTCAATAACTTCCGCTCTTAATATCCGATTTGAATGAAATTTGCAGGACAGATTTGGACCATAGTGTTTATCATATGCACAAAAAATCAAGGCGCTAGCATTATAGGTGCTCCTGCAATTCGACTCCGAAATTTTGTATTTCCGGGGGCGGAGATGGGCGTGGCAAAAATCTAAAACAAACTCGATCAATAGGAGATACAGATGTACCTACATGCCAAATTTGGTGTCTCTAGCTCTTATAGTCTCTGAGATCTAGGCGACACAAAAAGGGACAGACAGACGGACATGGCTATATCGACTCGGCTGTTGATGCTGATCAAGAATATATATACTTTATGGGGTCTGCCACGCCTCCTTCTGCCTGTTACGCACATTTTATTTTTGCACAAACTTAATAGTCCCATTTGTACTTTTTTAAAGTACTGGGTCTAAAAATACAGTAAGCTACAATGGAGCAAGCTCGACAGTAGGAGACCCAGTACTTTTGAGTGCAAAGCGTTCACTATTGATTTTTCTTCAATGTTGCGTACCGTACAATAGATAGCGCCACTACGAAGTTAATAAACACAAAGTTCGCTAGCGTCTCTTCTTGTTCCTTTTGCCCGTAACATTGTTAGTTGAATAACTTCCGCGTTTATCATCCGATTGAAAATGAAATTTTCTGGACAGGTTTTGACCATAGTGTACATTATATGTACCAACAATCAAGGCGCTTACATTAAAGGGGCTTTTTTAATTCGACTTCGAAATATTGCATTTCAATTTCCGGGGGCGGATAGAGGCGTAGCAATAATCTGAGACAAACTTGATCAATGGTAGATATAGATGATCCTACATAACAAATTTGGTGTCTCTAGATCTTATAGTCTCTGAGATCAAGGATATTATTATCCGATCCGGATAAAACTTTGAGGACAGGATTGGACTATTTATCATGTGTGCCAAAAATCATATCGCTAGCATTAAAGGTGCTTTCGTAATTCGACTTTGAAACTTTGTTTCAAATTTACGGTGGCGGAGGGGGGCGTGGCAATATTCCAAAGCAAACTTGATCAATGCAAGATAAAGATGAACCTTAATGCCAAATTTGGTGGCTCTAGCTCTTAAAATCTCTGAGAAATAGGTGTTCGAAAAAGAGACAGACGGACATGGCTATATCGACTCGGCTGTTTATGCTGATCAAGAATGTATATCCTTATTTATACTCCTTCTGCCTGTAACTCCTACCAGAGTAAGCCACCCAGGACTCTGGCTCAGCCTGCCCACACAGGATTGGAAAGTGGTCAAGGTAGAGGCGACACAGGGGGCCGTAAACCAAGCTGTGATAATCCTAAACAAGGAGTCACTGGCACCCACTGAAGCAACCGGAGGAGACCTGAACTTCGGAATCAGCTCAGTATATAAGTCGGACGCAAAAACGGAGGAATGTTCTAACAGCAAGCCAGCTAAGGAGGACATTTCCTCCGAGCGTGAAGCTCCAGAACATCCGGAGCTGGAGGGGTACGCCTCTGACGCGTCGACGATTACTCGCGACCTCAAGGCCCTATGTCGGCTAGCCGATATTGAGGCAGCATCGTCCGATAATGAGGACGCCAACAAGACAGTGGTGGAGGCAAACTCTTCAGATGTCGATAAGACTTCAAGAATTCAGAATTCAAGCTTTTAGTGCCTGAAGTACAAGGTAAAATTAGAACTTGTATACTAGCTAGGAAACACTTAAGTATTTTCTTGCTCCATAATTTTAGTAACGAAGATAACACTGCAGTAAGCCTGGAGCTCCAGGAAACTCCTGTAAGGCTGCTCTCCAGCTATATGGCCTACGAAGAAGTGGACCCCCCAGAAGAGACCGTAAGGAGTCTCGTAAAAGAGTGTGAGGTAAACAACATCGGCCTCATTGTCGGGTGCGACGCAAATGCACACCATACCAAATGGGGAAGCACAAACTCCAACGTAAGGGGTGAGTCTTAGGTTAGGTTAGGTTGTAATGGCTGTCGATGTGTTCGACACACATAGGCCACATTTGGGCCCGTTGTGATACCATGGATCACTCCCTAAAGGATTGCCAACACGTTGGGACATTTCAATCTAATAAGGGGTCCAGTCCGTCGACTGGATAAATTTGCTTATTTTTCGCGGGCTAAGCAGTGCTAGTTCCCCTAAGTTGTTGAGGAAATTCTTTCCCAGAAATTTATGTCTTCTTTTACTTAAGGCCGGACAGAAGCAGAAGAAGTGCTCTGGAGATTCCTCCTCTTCCTTATTTCTGCAACTTCTGCAGAAGTCATTGTAAGGGGCGTTAAGCCTTCGTGCGTGAATACCTATCATCCAGTGCCCAGTGATGGCCCGGATAACTGCCGAGCAATCCGTTCTACTCAGCTTACAAAGTTTGGTAGAGCGGGATTTGCTTATACTAGGCCAGGTCTGCTTTGCTATTCTACTGGTCATGGAATTATCCCAGAGCCTGCTGGCTACATGGATTGAGTGGGTTTGGAGGATGAGCTTGCACGTAGCTAGGGGCATACAGATTCCCTCCTTGTCTGGAAGGAGGGCATCAGTCGTGCCTCGCCTAGCGAGTTCTTCCGCTATACAGTTACCTTGGATATCTCGGTGGCCCGGTACCCATATTAGGTTTACGTCGAATTGTTCCGCGATCTCGTTTAGAGATTTGCGACAATTGGTGACTGAACTAGACTTAGTAGACAGGGCTAGTAGGGATTTGAGGACTGCTTGACTATCGCTGTATATATTTATGGCTGTTGCCTCAGTATGATAGTCTCGCTGTTTGTTTATTGCTTCATTGATAGCTAGTACTTCCGCCTGGAAGACACTGCAGTGATCAGGAAGCCTGAACGATAAATTTAGGTGCAGTTCGTGGGAGTATACTCCCCCACCTACTCTGCTGTCCAGCTTGGATCCGTCCGTGTAGAAATTTAAGGCTCCGGCGTGGCCTGGAGTATCGTTTTCCCATTCTTCCCTTTTTGGTATGAGTACTGTAAAGGGTGTCTCTATGTGCTCGTATGGCATACAGTAGTCAGTCTTAGTGGGGACATGTCTGCTATTATTTAGAATCGCAGAGTGTCCATAGGGCTTGGCAACCCAGTAACCTGAGTCTCTTAAGCGAATTGCTGTCATTGTGGCGCGTTCCACGCTTACTTGTTTTAGTGTCCTAATATTGAGGATGACATCGAGTGCATCGCTTGGGGTTGAGCGGAGAGCTCCTGTAATGCAGAGCTCTGCCATCCTCTGAATTTTATTTATTTTATTGTTTGTGGTTTGTCTCGATAGGGCTGGCCACCAAACTAGGATCCCATATAGAAGGATCGGTCTGACTACCGCTGTGTATAGCCAGTGTACGATGTGAGGGGACATGCCCCACTTGAGCCCTATAGCTTTCCTACAAGTGTAGAGAGCTACTATTGCTTTCCTGCTTCGCTCTTGGATATTTAGACCTAAGTATCTCGCGCTTTCGCTGAAGGAGAGGTTAGTCTCCTTTAGTTTTGGGGGTATTAGTTGTGGGATTTTGTATTTCCTAGAGAAGAGAACTAATTCAGTTTAATCGGGGTTGATCCCCAAGCCACTTTTTTCAGCCCAGGTGACCAACTTTTTAAGTTTGGTCGTCATCAGATCGCAAAGCGTTTGGGGGTATTTACCCGCAAATATTATGGCGACGTCATCTGCGTAGGCAACCACCTGGCATCCTCCCCCCTCTATGTCACAGAGTAGCTCATTTACTACTATGTTCCATAGGAGAGGAGACAGAACCCCCCCTTGGGGAGTTCCTCTGTTGATGTGTCTGGTAAGAGTGGATGAACAAAGTGAGGATGATATAACCCTGCTTGTGAGCAACTGATTTATCAATCCCACTAGACGGTTATCGACCCCCAGACCCATCAGCGCGCCGGTGATGGCCTCCGGAGTAACATTATTAAAAGCCCCCTCTATATCTAAAAGGCTATGAGAGTGTATTCTTTAAGCCACAGTGATTTTTCTACGGCAGAAATAACAGAATGAAGGGCTGTCTCCGTGGATCTGCCCTTTCTGTAAGCGTGCTGACTGTTGGAGAGGAGTTTTGACGGGATGCTGGTCCTTAAGTGCAGGGCCAGGAGCCGTTCAAAATACAGTGGAGCAAGCTCGACAGTAGGAGACCCAGTACTTTTTGAGTGAAAAGCGTTCACTATAGATTGTTCTTCAATGTTAGGTACCATTCAATAGATGGCGCCACTAGGAATACACAGAGGTCGCTAGCGTGTCTTCTTCCTTTTGCCCGTAACATTGTTAGTTCAATAACTTCCGCTCTTAATATCCGATTTGAATGAAATTTGCAGGACAGATTTGGACCATAGTGTTTATCATATGCACAAAAAATCAAGGCGCTAGCATTATAGGTGCTCCTGCAATTCGACTCCGAAATTTTGTATTTCCGGGGGCGGAGATGGGCGTGGCAAAAATCTAAAACAAACTCGATCAATAGGAGATACAGATGTACCTACATGCCAAATTTGGTGTCTCTAGCTCTTATAGTCTCTGAGATCTAGGCGACACAAAAAGGGACAGACAGACAGACAGACGGACATGGCTATATCGACTCGGCTGTTGATGCTGATCAAGAATATATATACTTTATGGGGTCTGCCACGCCTCCTTCTGCCTGTTACGCACATTTTATTTTTGCACAAACTTAATAGTCCCATTTGTACTTTTTTAAAGTACTGGGTCTAAAAATACAGTAAGCTACAATGGAGCAAGCTCGACAGTAGGAGACCCAGTACTTTTGAGTGCAAAGCGTTCACTATTGATTTTTCTTCAATGTTGCGTACCGTACAATAGATAGCGCCACTACGAAGTTAATAAACACAAAGTTCGCTAGCGTCTCTTCTTGTTCCTTTTGCCCGTAACATTGTTAGTTGAATAACTTCCGCGTTTATCATCCGATTGAAAATGAAATTTTCTGGACAGGTTTTGACCATAGTGTACATTATATGTACCAACAATCAAGGCGCTTACATTAAAGGGGCTTTTTTAATTCGACTTCGAAATATTGCATTTCAATTTCCGGGGGCGGATAGAGGCGTAGCAATAATCTGAGACAAACTTGATCAATGGTAGATATAGATGATCCTACATAACAAATTTGGTGTCTCTAGATCTTATAGTCTCTGAGATCAAGGATATTATTATCCGATCCGGATAAAACTTTGAGGACAGGATTGGACTATTTATCATGTGTGCCAAAAATCATATCGCTAGCATTAAAGGTGCTTTCGTAATTCGACTTTGAAACTTTGTTTCAAATTTACGGTGGCGGAGGGGGGCGTGGCAATATTCCAAAGCAAACTTGATCAATGCAAGATAAAGATGAACCTTAATGCCAAATTTGGTGGCTCTAGCTCTTAAAATCTCTGAGAAATAGGTGTTCGAAAAAGAGACAGACGGACATGGCTATATCGACTCGGCTGTTTATGCTGATCAAGAATGTATATCCTTATTTATACTCCTTCTGCCTGTAACTCCTACCAGAGTAAGCCACCCAGGACTCTGGCTCAGCCTGCCCACACAGGATTGGAAAGTGGTCAAGGTAGAGGCGACACAGGGGGCCGTAAACCAAGCTGTGATAATCCTAAACAAGGAGTCACTGGCACCCACTGAAGCAACCGGAGGAGACCTGAACTTCGGAATCAGCTCAGTATATAAGTCAGACGCAAAAACGGAGGAATGTTCTAACAGCAAGCCAGCTAAGGAGGACATTTCCTCCGAGCGTGAAGCTCCAGAACATCCGGAGCTGGAGGGGTACGCCTCTGACGCGTCGACGATTTCTCGCGACCTCAAGGCCCTATGTCGGCTAGCCGATATTGAGGCAGCATCGTCCGATAATGAGGACGCCAACAAGACAGTGGTGGAGGCAAACTCTTCAGATGTCGATAAGACTTCAAGAATTCAGAATTCAAGCTTTTAGTGCCTGAAGTACAAGGTAAAATTAGAACTTGTATACTAGCTAGGAAACACTTAAGTATTTTCTTGCTCCATAATTTTAGTAACGAAGATAACACTGCAGTAAGCCTGGAGCTCCAGGAAACTCCTGTAAGGCTGCTCTCCAGCTATATGGCCTACGAAGAAGTGGACCCCCCAGAAGAGACCGTAAGGAGTCTCGTAAAAGAGTGTGAGGTAAACAACATCGGCCTCATTGTCGGGTGCGACGCAAATGCACACCATACCAAATGGGGAAGCACAAACTCCAACGTAAGGGGTGAGTCTTAGGTTAGGTTAGGTTGTAATGGCTGTCGATGTGTTCGACACACATAGGCCACATTTGGGCCCGTTGTGATACCATGGATCACTCCCTAAAGGATTGCCAACACGTTGGGACATTTCAATCTAATAAGGGGTCCAGTCCGTCGACTGGATAAATTTGCTTATTTTTCGCGGGCTAAGCAGTGCTAGTTCCCCTAAGTTGTTGAGGAAATTCTTTCCCAGAAATTTATGTCTTCTTTTACTTAAGGCCGGACAGAAGCAGAAGAAGTGCTCTGGAGATTCCTCCTCTTCCTTATTTCTGCAACTTCTGCAGAAGTCATTGTAAGGGGCGTTAAGCCTTCGTGCGTGAATACCTATCATCCAGTGCCCAGTGATGGCCCGGATAACTGCCGAGCAATCCGTTCTACTCAGCTTACAAAGTTTGGTAGAGCGGGATTTGCTTATACTAGGCCAGGTCTGCTTTGCTATTCTACTGGTCATGGAATTATCCCAGAGCCTGCTGGCTACATGGATTGAGTGGGTTTGGAGGATGAGCTTGCACGTAGCTAGGGGCATACAGATTCCCTCCTTGTCTGGAAGGAGGGCATCAGTCGTGCCTCGCCTAGCGAGTTCTTCCGCTATACAGTTACCTTGGATATCTCGGTGGCCCGGTACCCATATTAGGTTTACGTCGAATTGTTCCGCGATCTCGTTTAGAGATTTGCGACAATTGGTGACTGAACTAGACTTAGTAGACAGGGCTAGTAGGGATTTGAGGACTGCTTGACTATCGCTGTATATATTTATGGCTGTTGCCTCAGTATGATAGTCTCGCTGTTTGTTTATTGCTTCATTGATAGCTAGTACTTCCGCCTGGAAGACACTGCAGTGATCAGGAAGCCTGAACGATAAATTTAGGTGCAGTTCGTGGGAGTATACTCCCCCACCTACTCTGCTGTCCAGCTTGGATCCGTCCGTGTAGAAATTTAAGGCTCCGGCGTGGCCTGGAGTATCGTTTTCCCATTCTTCCCTTTTTGGTATGAGTACTGTAAAGGGTGTCTCTATGTGCTCGTATGGCATACAGTAGTCAGTCTTAGTGGGGACATGTCTGCTATTATTTAGAATCGCAGAGTGTCCATAGGGCTTGGCAACCCAGTAACCTGAGTCTCTTAAGCGAATTGCTGTCATTGTGGCGCGTTCCACGCTTACTTGTTTTAGTGTCCTAATATTGAGGATGACATCGAGTGCATCGCTTGGGGTTGAGCGGAGAGCTCCTGTAATGCAGAGCTCTGCCATCCTCTGAATTTTATTTATTTTATTGTTTGTGGTTTGTCTCGATAGGGCTGGCCACCAAACTAGGATCCCATATAGAAGGATCGGTCTGACTACCGCTGTGTATAGCCAGTGTACGATGTGAGGGGACATGCCCCACTTGAGCCCTATAGCTTTCCTACAAGTGTAGAGAGCTACTATTGCTTTCCTGCTTCGCTCTTGGATATTTAGACCTAAGTATCTCGCGCTTTCGCTGAAGGAGAGGTTAGTCTCCTTTAGTTTTGGGGGTATTAGTTGTGGGATTTTGTATTTCCTAGAGAAGAGAACTAATTCAGTTTAATCGGGGTTGATCCCCAAGCCACTTTTTTCAGCCCAGGTGACCAACTTTTTAAGTTTGGTCGTCATCAGATCGCAAAGCGTTTGGGGGTATTTACCCGCAAATATTATGGCGACGTCATCTGCGTAGGCAACCACCTGGCATCCTCCCCCCTCTATGTCACAGAGTAGCTCATTTACTACTATGTTCCATAGGAGAGGAGACAGAACCCCCCCTTGGGGAGTTCCTCTGTTGATGTGTCTGGTAAGAGTGGATGAACAAAGTGAGGATGATATAACCCTGCTTGTGAGCAACTGATTTATCAATCCCACTAGACGGTTATCGACCCCCAGACCCATCAGCGCGCCGGTGATGGCCTCCGGAGTAACATTATTAAAAGCCCCCTCTATATCTAAAAGGCTATGAGAGTGTATTCTTTAAGCCACAGTGATTTTTCTACGGCAGAAATAACAGAATGAAGGGCTGTCTCCGTGGATCTGCCCTTTCTGTAAGCGTGCTGACTGTTGGAGAGGAGTTTTGACGGGATGCTGGTCCTTAAGTGCAGGGCCAGGAGCCGTTCAAAGGTTTTTAACATGAAAGAGGATAGACTTATTGGTCTAAAGTCCTTCGGTGCAGTGTGGGATGCCTTACCGGCTTTTGGAATGAAGACCACTTTTGAGGCACTCCATGTATCAGGGATGTAAAGGGGTGAGTCTTTATTGGATTATATTCTTGGAACAGATCTGCTGATCTGCAATAAGGGAAATGACCCTACTTTCAATATTAAAAATAGAAAAGAGGACATAGACTTGACCCTCTCCTCTCACTTCATTATTGACTCAATACAGGATTGGAAAGTATCACAAGAACACTCCTTCTCCGATCACAGATTCATTTAGTACGTACTAAAAATGCGTCACCCAAAACCGAATCATTTTTCTAACGCCAGGAAAACAAACTTGCCAAAATACTATAGCTCCCTATCAAAGCTATCCCTGCGGACCATCCAGAGGGTCCCCACACAATCGATAATCTCATGTCCCTCGTAAACACCTTCACTGAGGCATGGAATTCTGCAAGTAGGGTGGCTTGCCCAGCTAGTAAACCGAAAGGCAAGAAAAAGCCACCTTGGTGGTCGTCCGATCTTAATGCTATCCGTAAAAGAAGCTTAGGCCAAATTCCTTGACTCTGAGCAATCTTGGTCTGAGTATAGAACCAGCCTAGCAACAAGGGCTACGAGACGCGCTAAGAGAAGCTTCTGGCGCAAATTCTGCTCAGATATCGAATCTTCCTCCGATGCAGCCAGACTGAGAAAAATCCTCTCTAAATCCAATCCCATGCTAGGGTATACCAAGAAAAAAGATCAGTCCTGGACAACGTCGAGTGAACAGTCGCTAGACGTTCTTCTCTCAACACACTTTCCCGGATGTAGTAAACAAAATTCACTAACAAACCAACCACTAGGGGAGGTTTCTATAAACGTATCTCTTCTCAGCAAGAGAAACATCGACTGGGCGATTAACAGCTTTCTGCCGTACAAATCGCCCGGCCCAGACGATATAACTCCTGCAAAACTTATTCACGCTGGAGGAATTGCCACAAATTGGCTACGTAAGACCTTCATTCAAATTTATAAAAAAGGTTACTTGCCCGACACTTTGAGAGTATCAAAAGTAGACTTCATCCCAAAAGCCGGAAAGGCATCTCACGCCTCAAAGTTTCATGCTAAAATCTTTCGAACGACTCCTGGCCCTACATCTAAGAACCAGTATCCCGAAAGAACTCCTTTCAAATAGTCAGCACGCTTACAGTAAAGGTAGATCCACGGGGACAGCCCTACACTCCGTTGTCGCCACCGTAGAAAAGTCACTACAGTATAAAGAATACACCCTTATAGTTTTCCTAGACATTGAGAGGGTTTTCAACAAGGTCACTCCAGAGGCCATCACAGGCGCGCTGAGCTGGCTGGGTATTGACGGCCGTTTAGTGGGATTGATAAACCAGTTGCTCGTGAGCAGGGTTGTATCATCGACACTTGGCTCGTCCTCGTTAACCAGACACATTAGCAGAGGAACATCCCAAGGGGGAGTTCTGTCTCGTCTCCTATGGAACATAGTAGTAAACGAATTACTGTGTGACATTGGGGGAGGAGGATGCGAAGTGGTAGCCTATGCAGACGATGCTTCCATCATTTTCTCTGGCAAATACTCCCAAACACTGTGCGACCTCATGACTGGAACCTAAATATCCAAGAACGCAGCAGGAAAGCAATTTTAGCCCTTTATACCTGTAGGAAAGTCATAGGACTAAAGTGGGGCATGTCTCCATATATTGTACAATGGTTGTATACAGCAATCGTCAGACCGATCCTTCTTTTTGGGATCCTAATCTGGTGGCCTGCCCTTTCGAGACAGACCGCCATAAGCAAAGTAAATAAAATCCAAAGGATGGCCGAACTCTGTATCGCAGGAGCTCTTCGCTCCACTCCAACCGATGCACTAGATACCATCCTAAATATTATATATAATAATATTATATATAATATATAATATAGGCGCGGAGCGCGCCACTATGACAGCGACTCAGAGACTCCGGTTAATGGGAATCCAATCCTTACGGGCACTCCTCGATTCTGCTAAACTCTAGATATGTCCCCCAAAAGACAGACTACTGTATGCCAACTGAGCACATCGAG
The DNA here is from genome assembly GCA_035043265.1 of Drosophila testacea. Lineage (NCBI taxonomy): Eukaryota > Metazoa > Arthropoda > Insecta > Diptera > Drosophilidae > Drosophila > Drosophila testacea. The sequence goes on along the minus strand of JAWNND010000842.1, from coordinate 2,390,552 downwards.
GCTTTCTTTACAGTAATTATACCCCCAAGAGAAGAATGGGGTATAATATTTCAAAATCTACTCCATGACAAAATTTTTAAAACACTTTTTCATGTTTAAGGGGTTAAAGTCTATACGGGAAAAATACTTAGGGCTCAAAGGCAAAATGGCGGTAAGCTAGTGTAATTGAACCGCGGAAATAATAGTTTCAAATAGAAACCCAGAATACAAAATTCAAAGTCTTTAAACCATTTTGCACCATAGACTTTGGGTGTGTTCACCAGGCTCACTTGCTCCCTGGTAATTTTTGTGATACATCCGCTCAATCTGGTGAACGTGACTGATACTGTATCATGATCCCAAATTGTAGGTATTATGATGCATGAGCATGTATAATAAAAAAAAAGCCCGCTACTTTGTTTGTGACTCCGCTACATTTATTGAAAAACGTCAAATATTTATCAATTATTTATTATTATTATTTGTCATTGAGTAAGTAACAAGAAGAGTGGAAATGACTGGCTAACAGAATTGGCTTGCGGCTGTGCCTCCCCATATGGGAGTTAACAGTTCCATGTTAATGAAATTCTTCTCCTCTTGATGTTACTTCCTCTATGATTATTTGTAACACTGTGTTTACACTGGGCCGCATCATTGTATTTTTCCGTTAAACGGAACATGCGGCAATGATGCCCATAAGAACCCTGTGGATAGACGAAGACAATGATGCGGCCGCATCTGTAATCATGCGACGCATCATTGACAAGTGTTGCCGTATTCTGTTAGTATTTTTTTTAATACTGCAATTTTTCGGGGTATCGATAGCGAACAGCAGTTTCTTTTCATCGAATATCGATAATCAATAGTAATATAGCTTAACCGCGGAAATAATAATTTCAAATAGAAACACAAAAGACAAAATTCAAAGTTTTAAAAGCATTTTTGAAAGTGCACTGCAATTAACAATTGCACCATGTACAACATTTGCCAGTTTAGAACTCATAATTGTCTCTTTTTCAATAAATAAATCTGACATTGGCAAGCCAACAGCTGACAAATGATGCGAAAAAAGATGCGGCTCCAGTGTAAACGACGCGCATCATTTTACCGCACCTTCGAAAATGATGCGGCAGTGTTGAGATGCAATTGTTTGCGTGATATATTCTTAAAATATCATAAAACGGATGCGACATCTATGCTTTTTGCATTGGATTAATGTCAACGTCGCTTGCTCACGCAGGGGCTACCAACTTGTTTTTTGTGATATGGTCTCACAATATCGATGAAACTTAAGCTTTTATCGAGATTTTTGCAGGCTACAAACAGCTGAATGAGAATAAACCGTGAAAGAAAATTTAAACCAAATAATTGAATTGACTCATTTCCATAATAGTATTGATTTATAATATAGCTGTTACTGAAATGGAGTTCTGCAGTGACTAAGCACCTTCTGATTTAGTTTTTTAATAATATCAACGAGTTTAGGGTGCACTTTTCTATCTGCAACGTCATTGCCAATTGACACCTTGGGCGGAAACTCATCATCGGGCAATTTTCGTCCGCTCAAGGGGTGTGTCCGCTTAAGGGAATAATTCTATCTCTTTGGTTTTTTTTTCCCCAATTTTAATAGGTTGTTCAGTACAGCCACTAACCAATGAATACATAGATGTGTCAAACTGCGATTTTGGTGTTACGCTTTTTTCTGCTGATCATGGGTCCCAGATCGCTCGACAAATTTTACGAAGCTTGTAGGTCCCAGCCGAGCGATCAACGAACATAGCAGACATTGCCGAGCAGAGAGAATCGATTTACAACTTGATTGCATCAGTATCGTATCGACCTTACAGCAGAAGAGTAGTCTCTGTGTCGCTTGCTCTCTCATGTTTTTTTTGCGGACAGACAAATGCGCATGTATTTGGGGGTGGGTTTTTATGAAAACTGGCTACAGCGCGTTGCGTCGATCAGTAGTGAGGTTCATTTAAGAAATCTATGAAGCACATAGATTTTGATGGCGCACAGTGATTCGCTGTGACTTTTTTCTGTACAAAAATAATGTCTTCTGACCCTAACTCCGCTAAGGGAGTTTTAACTGTATTAAAGTTTTTGTATTAAGCATATCCTTTTTAGCATGATAAATAAAGAAAGATGTATATTCTGCCTTCAGACTTTTTTTAAACATTACTGCATTATATTGACGTTCGTACTGGCAGCAAAAGTAACCATGCAACTATGGATGCGGCAAACACAATAGAAAGAAACACTTTATAGATTTTTTGAGTGAGCCCTCACGCTACCAAAAATCCCAACTTGTGCAAATTCAGTATTATAAAAATTTTTGATTGATGATTGATTTGATTTTGGAAAATGCGATTAGCCACAAATCTAGCAATTATTAATTTTTCTTTAGCAATTATAGCAACCTTATAAAGATCTTGCCATTTTGTATTTTTCTTTCGGATTTTTGATACATTTTTGCTATTGAGTGCACAAATTACGATTAATACTGGTTCACAAAGATATTGGATCTTGTATTTAACTCATTGTCAGTGGTTCGACTATAATGCTAGGTTTACATTGAGTGGCACGGCCTGGCACAGCTCGTCAGAGGTGCATTTGGGCATTACAATCGGTAATTCAAATTTTGAAGGTTTAGATGCCCAAATGCACCCCTGACGCGCTGTCCCAGACAATGTAAACCTAGCATAAGTATGAACAACTTATCTTAGTTCACTTTACTTACTGTGCATACTGTGTTTGCGCGCCTAACAATACAAAATAAAAATGAAAAAAGTTTACAAGCAGAAAACAGAGACACGAAAAATGTTGTCAAAAGTACGTTCTACCTTATGAGTACCTGATACAAATTACTAAAAAGGAGAAGTAATCCGATTTAAGTGAAGCTGATGAACTAGACAGCATTTTAAGTATTTTTCAATGAAATATATACATAATTTTGCCATTTTTTATATGATTTTTAGCAACTTCTAGCTACTTTTTTTCCCAAATCTAGCAATTTTTGCTTCCGAAAATCTGGCAGCGAAGCGAATATTGTGAATATCAAAACTTTCCGTTGCTCACAAAATGACACACAAAAAATATAGCGCAAGCTAACTTTGGCGCGCCAAAGTTTGGATACCCTTGCAGTGCCCTGTGTAAGCCGTCAGACTTTTTACAAAATTTGTTGATTTTGAACCGATCGATCCTATGGCAGCTATATGATATAGTAGTCCGATTGACACCAAATTTGGACAGCCTGTTTAAAACTTAGTCATATACAGAATATGTATATTTGGTTGAGATATTTTGAGAAACAAAAAAGTTTTCTTACTAAATGTTGTTTTCGAACCGATCGTTCCTATGACAGCTATATGATATAGTAGTCCGATTTACACCAAATTTGGTCAGCCTGTTTAAAACTTAATCAAACACACAATGTGTATATTTGGTTGAGATATCTTGAGAAACAAAAAAGTTTTTCATACTAAATGTTTATTTCCAACCGATCGTTCCTATGGCAGCTATATGATATATTTATCCGATCCGGCCGGCTCCGACATATGTGCTGCGTGCAGCAAAAAGACGGATCTGTACCAAATTTTATTAAGATAGCTTCAAAACTGAGAGACTAGTTTGCATAGAAACAGACGGACAGACGGACATGGCTATATCGACTCAGCTCGTCGCCCTGATCAAGAATATATATACTTTATGGGGTTTGTGAGGCTTCCTTCAATGCGTTACACATTTCGTGACAAAATTATAATACCCTCTGCAAGGGTATAAAAAGGCACCGTCTGAAGGCCTTTAAAATAATAACAGAGTTTTAAAATTCGTTTTTACAGTGAACGTGTATATGGTTTAGCTAAAAAAACACAGCAGAAGCATAATAAATAAACCTTCAATAGGAACAATCAACAAAGGATATTTGTTAATTGGGAGACCTGTGATTGATATAGAATCGTTAGTGGATGCTAATCTGTACAGTTTTATGAGTTGCTGATCCGTTGGATACTAATAACGATGAACTTCAAAAAGGTGAATTCAACTTATTCACATACATATTTATTAAGAAAAACAAAATCCTAACGCTCGTTTGAAAACATTGCAGTAGCAATTAAGTTATCACTTTTTTGCCAACTCCGCTGATAGCCAATCAAGTCCTTCATATAAACCGTGTCCTTGGGTTGCGCAAGTAGATTGAATAAACCACTGCATCACAAATAAAAAACCAGAATCAATCACAATTGATAAGGATATAGCAAGGAGAAGCAAACTACTTACATGGCGGTTTCTCAATTGGTTAAGATGTAACTTATCAGTTAGCTCTGCAGCACTCATCGCATTCGGAAGATCCTGTTTGTTAGCGAAGACCAACAGCACCGCTTCTCTAAGCTCGTCTTCTTGAAGCTAAAATAATCAAAACCAAATTATAAAACTGATGACAAGAAATCGTTATGTACAGATACTCAAAAATAGTTTTGGCGAAGAAAAACTTTGCAATCGATATTATTACATTTTTTTTAACTCTATTCTAAAATTCACAAGGAACTATTACTATAAAATAGCAGAAAATGTTAATATTCCTTCCAATTATTTCTTTTAATAAGTTTTTGCTTTGTCAAAACATTTAGTTGATTAACTGTGCATTTTTAGGCTTGTACCATATTTTGAAGTTCCTTTTCAGCCTCATTAATACGATCGCGATCATTGGAGTCGACAACAAAAATAAGTCCTTGTGTATTTTGGAAATAATGGCGCCAAAGCGGGCGAATTTTGTCTTGGCCGCCAACATCCCATACGGTAAAACATATATTTTTATACTCGACGGTTTCCACATTAAAACCAATAGTAGGAATGGTTGTTACAATTTCGCCGAGCTTCAATTTGTAAAGAATTGTAGTCTTTCCAGCAGCATCCAGGCCAACTGTGCACAATATAACAAAAAATATATGTACATATATATGTACATGTATGTATTAAACTAAAGCAATATAAGTTTGTCGATATATGTATACATCTGTGTGTATGTATGTGTCAATACCATCACAACACGACCGACCACACTAACTAAATTCAGTTTCGTGGCTAGATTTGTTGTGTCCTTTAATAGAGGTGTTATTTGACATTGCTCATTGGCGTGGCAAGTAGCTTATGGATTGTATGCATTTTACGTCAAAACCTACCCATCAGAATGCGCATTTGTTTTTTGCCAAAGAGTCGCGTCAGCAAACTGGATATTGTTAATCCCATTTTTGTTTTCTTTTCACTCAACCAATTAAGAAAATCTTGCCAGAATCAAGAATTTTACACAAATTTAGACAGAAAAAATTGACGTGTAACTATTGCAGATATGCTACTATCGATATTTTATAGTTTTATCATTGAGTACGAAACATAAAGAGATGAAGTGACTGGCTAACGGAATTGACTTGCGGCTATGCTGCGCCAAGTGGAATTTAACAGTTCCATGTTAATGAATTTCTGTTAGTTCACATAGACCAGATTTTGTTTTGTGCTTTGCTACGCTACGATTTCGCCTGCTACTCGACATTGGCGCACCTGACTCGACATTAGATATCCTTTTTAAAATGTTAATAAAATATTTATAGTTTTTCTATAACATTAATTTTAGCAGTATGATATATGTATATAGATAATATTGTTTAAAATTAATTAAATCAAATATTGCACGCATTTACTTAATATTATGTTATGTCACTTTACTCGCACATAACACCCGATCAGCGTAGGGTAAGCGCAAGCCGACGGTATTGCTGCGAATCAACTTTGAAATAGACAAAATTCAGATTTGTAACAACAACGACATGATACGAGATGTAGTAACTGCTCATTTTTCGTCATACGCCAGAAGCTGCCCCTTAGTGCAAAGAGTAGACACCAAGCAAAGCACAAATCAAAACAAAAACGCAAAGCATGCGTCTGATCTCTGTTAACTAACAGAATTTCATTAACATGAAACTGTTAATTGGCGCGGCAAAGCCGCAAGCCAATTCTGTTAGCCAGTCAATTCATCTCTTTATGTTACTCAATGGGTTTTCACCAAAAAACCTCGAAACATCGATGCACGTTAGGGCTGGCAAACTATTGATATTGGCGCCATTCTATATTTTCGATATTTTGAGAGTGTAATGTCGATAGTATCGATAGTATCGTTTAAAATTATTTTCTTCCAAAGACGTCGTAATTAAGTTTTTTTTCTTATATACAAAATATATTATACATATATTCATCGTAAATATTTATTATTTTGAGCTTCATTTCTTTCTTTTAAAAACTTAAAAATGTACTAATATTAATTAGTCGGAGATCATTTCTTGTTTGACCTAACTGAACAATTTTAGTTTCGATCCAGTTTCTGGAATAAATTCATGTTGCGACTTTGTTAATTTAAATTAACAACTTTTGTAAAGACTTATAAATTTACAAATTTGAATTAGTCTGGAATCTAAGAGTTATTTTGTAGAAAGACAAGCATGTCAGCATGGTCTGCTTTAAGGCAAGCCCGACGATTACTAATAATAAGACCAGTCTTACTAAACATCCTCTCTGATTACGTAGACGTTGCAGGGATTTTCCATTTGCACATTTCGCAGAGTTTCGCATGATAGCAAGTTGTAACGCGGATCCATCACATGTGACAACTTGCGAAAACCAGTGTCCTCAACAACAAAAAAGGCCTGCATATTTAAGGCAATGAACTTCATACCGGCTCTATCAATATCCTTTTTGCGCTTTGAGCTTGAATCATACGATGTTAAATGAGCGTATCTGGCTCGACGCTGAAACTGGAAAATCAGTTGCCTTCAAATTCGGATGCGCACGTTTTAAATGGTTTAACAAATTTTAAGTGTTGCCGCTGGTCTGCTTTTCTACTATTTTACTTTGACTACCGATCGTGGAAGTTTTTGCCATCGATATATCGATAGTGGAAAAATTCAGGTCGGCTATCGATAGTGCCATCGATAGTTTGACAGCTCTAATGCACGTAAACATCGCTTTCAGCTCTACTCTTCAGTATAAAAGAGCTAGGCGCTATAGCTGAAAAAATATCGATATTTTCGTGTATAAAGGTTTCGAGGATTTTGGTAACAAAACATCGATATATCGATATATCGGGTAGAACCTAACTCATTAAAATGAAGCAGCATAAATTTTTTATGATTTGTTGTATAATACAACTTGTATTAAATCAAAAATCTCAAATACATAATGCTTTTAGCATAATTGATAATTGAGTATAAATCAAGCTTGCGCTTTCTAATTGACGACTGTTCGTACTTTTCTAAAGGTTCGGTAGTATCGAATTAGTAGTAGTTTTTGGAAGATCACTTATTGTCAAATTATGGTGAATATTTTTTAAATGACTAAGCAAGTTGGTGGTATTGCCACTTGTCTTATACATTTTAGCACGTTTGATGCACACAGCAGTCTTTCCATCAACAGACTTATTAAAAAAGTTCCACACGGATGATTTGCCATACTTAGTCTGTTTCCTGCTAATTTCTACCTCCTGATCGCTGTCCACTTTATTTGGGTCCACATTACTGGATTCTACATATGTACACACAAAAAAGTATTTCGTAAGACATTTGAATTCGTCATTGCAAGTAAACTTAAGGTATGCTATTTTCTTTTTTGAGATGAGAAAATAAGACGAACTTCGGAAAAATCGATTTAAAAAATCGATATTTTTAAGAAATTGCAAAAAACATCGATGTATCGATATATCGTCGATATTTTTTTCAGCTCTACTAGTCGCCGGCTGCCGCTTTTACATGAACTGCTCTCGACTATGCCAATGCAGGAAACAAAAATGCAGTAAGCTACAGTGGAGCAAGCTCGACAGTAGGAGACCCAGTGCTTTTTGAGTGCAAAGCGTTCACTATAGATTGTTCTTCAATGTTGCGTACCATCAATAGATGATGACACTTGATAAACATAGAGGCCGCTAGCGTCTCTTCTTCTTCCTTTTGCCTGTAACATTGTTAGTTAAATAACTTCCGCGTTTATCAACCGTCTTAAAGGTTCTCTTGTAATTCGTCTTTAAAATGTTGTTTTTCAATTTCTAGGGGCGGAGAGGGGCGTGTCAAAAATCTAAAACAAACTTGATCAATGCAAGATATAGATGAACCTACATGCCAAATTTGGTGTCTCTAAAGACTGGTATGGATCGCTGCATTCAAATTAAAAGAAAGTCGAGCCCCCTAAACTCGAAGCCAAAAATGATCCGTGGCAACTCAAGCCTAGATACAAACGAAAATCCAATTTACAATAACAAGTTTATAATTCTGGCAGACAACTCTGACGATCTGCCCTCTGAAGCTGGCGAAGGTGATAAAAGAAAGCCAAAGCCACCCCCTATATATATCCGAGAGAAAAGCTCCAATGCTCTCGTAAACAAAATTATAGAGCTTATTGGGGCGGACAATTTTCATATAATCCCCCTTGTAAAGGGCAACATTCATGAAACAAAAGTCCAATTGAAGTCCGAAGAGTATTGTCGAAGTTTCTAAACGACAGTAAAAAGAACTTCTACACGTACCAACTAAAAAGCAGCAAGGGACTGCAAGTCGTACTAAAGGGCATTGAGCCTGACGTTACACCTGAAGAAATAACTAAGGCGCTACAAGATAAAGGATTTAGCGCTAAGACAGTTTTCAACATCCTAAACAGTGACAAGAAACCGCAGCCGCTATTCAAGGTAGAACTTGAGCCTTAAAGCAAGTCGTTAAAGAACAACGAAGTGCACCCAATATATAAACTTCAGTTCTTATTGCACCGTAGAATCACAGTAGAAGAACCACATAAACGCAAGGGACCGGTACAATGCATGAAATGTCAAGAATATGGCCATACAAGAAAATACTGTACACTGCGTTCGGTGTGTGTAGTTTGCGGAGAGCTTCACGACTCTGCACACTGCCCAGTGGATAAAGACGACCCCACCACAAAAAAGTGCAGCAACTGCGGTGGTGATCACAAAGCTAATTACAAAGGATGCCAAATATATAAGGAGATGAAAAGTCGACTCCATCAGCGAGTGACCACTGCACGTCCCCAAAACGTACCGTTTACCCCATCCAAATTAAACCCAGATGTTTTCTTTTCGACCCGATCCTCTTTTGGCCCCGAAAACTTTACAAAAAACGTGACATTCGCAAACGCGTTAAAATCAGGACTGGAGCCTCCTGCCTCAAATATACCGTTTTCACAAGCAGCACACTTGGAACCCAACACGGCAAAGCAGTATCAACCAACGGACCAGCAACATAGCAATTCTGAAGCATTATTATTTAACCTGCAGCAAAGCCTTATGGACTTCATGGCATTTATGCGGACAACCATGCAAGATTTAATGCGAAACCAAAATCTTTTGATACAAATGCTGCTATCACAACAATCAAAATAATCGATGGCTCCCCTACGTATATCTATGTGGAACGCTAATGGCGTTTCACAACGTAAACTTGAGTTAGCTCAATTTCTTCTCGACAATCATATCGACGTTATGCTACTCTCAGAAACACACCTTACAAACAAGTTTAATTTTAATCTACGAGGCTACTTCTTCTACGGAACAAATCATCCCGATGGTAAAGCACATGGTGGTACTGGTATTCTGATTAGAAACCGCATAAAGCACGACTGCCATAAAGAATTTGCTGAAAACTACCTACAGGCCACATCTATAAACATAAAACTGGACAATGGTAACCAACTTACTCTAGCCGCCGTATACTGCCCCCCTCGCTTTACCATAACTGAAGGTGAGTTTACGCAGTTTTTTAACTCACTTGGAGAACACTTTATAGCAGGAGGAGACTACAATGCACAATGCAGCTTTACAATGCCGTTATTAAAGCTAACAATAAGCTAGACCACGTTTCTCCCGGTAGACTAACATACTGGCCAACAGATTCAAAGAAACTACCAGATTTAATTGACTTTGCAATCACTAAAAATATTCCTCGAAGTCTGATAAGCGCCGAATGTCATTCAGATCTCTCATCTGATCACTCACCTGTTCTAATAAAACTACTTCGACAAACAGAGTCCTTTGATCAACCGATTAGACTGACTTCACATAAAACCAATTGGCTTCGATACAAAAAATATATTAGTTCACATATTGAACTGAAACCTCGCCTTAACGTTGAAGCTGTCCTCGTCACTGCAGCTCGTATTGCAACACCTGAAACTACACAAGTACTACACATCCAAAAGAAGTCAAATCTAGAAATCGAACACCTCGTCCAAGAAAAGCGACGGTGGCAATTTTACAGATCGCCTTCCGCACGACAAAGGTTAAAAGACGCCACACGCAAACTCACCAAAGCCTTAAAGCAGGAAGAAGCATATGCTCAACGCCGTTATATAGAGAAATTATCAACTTCTTTTAAAAAACACTCACTATGGAGAGCTCACCCCACCCTTTGTTCACCGACAGAAACCGTGATGCCCATCAGAAACTCCGTAGGCGGTTGGGCTCGCAGCGATGAAGATAGAGCCAGCACATTTGCGGCTCACCTTCAAAATGTGTTCCAACCAAATCCCGCAACAAATGCGTTTACACTACCAACATTAAGAGGAAGTGACTCTCAGCCTCAACATGCACCAATCGAGTTTCGTCCAAATGTGATCGCCAACACCATCAAAATGCAACTGGACCCAAAAAAATCTTCGGGCTGTGATCTAATAACCCCCAAAATGATTATTGAGCTCCCATATTGTGCGGTATGCACTGTCGCACAACTCTTCAATGCTATCACAAAACTAGGCCACTTCCCACAGAGATGGAAAAAGTCGGTCATTATAATGATACCGAAACCAGGAAAGGATCACACTGTCCCGTCGTCATACAGACCTATAAGCCTATTATCGTGTCTATCTTCGAAAAATGTCTGCTGAATCAGATAAATCCATTTATAAGATTCCACAACAAAATCCCATTGCATCAATTCGGCTTTCGGGAAAAGCATGGTACTATTGAGCAGGTCAACCGCATAACATCAGAAATACGAAACGCCTTCGAAAACCGAGAATATTGCACAGCAATATTTCTAGATGTCTCTCAAGCATTTGACAGAGTCTGGTTAGACGGCCTAATGCATAAAATTAAATCAACGCTTCCAAGTAACACACACAAGCTTCTAAGGTCATATCTCTACGATAGAAAATTTGCAGTCAGATGTAACACAGCTTTATCCGACGATCACACCATTGGAGCCGGAGTTCCACAAGGCAGCGTTTTTGAGCCGACACTATACGTCCTCTACACAGCAGACATTCCAACAAGTAGGGAACTAACAACTTCTACCTTCGCTGATGATACAGCTATTCTCAGCCGCTCAAGATGCCCAATACAAGAAACTGCGCAATTGGCTCTTCACCTGGTCGACGTAGAAAAATGGCTATCCGACTGGCGGATAAAAATAAGCGAACAGAAATGCAAGCACGTTACGTTTACCCTGAACAGGCAAAATTGTCCACCACTCAGATTAAACAACACCCTACTCCCTCAAGCAAACGAGGTGACGTACCTAGGAGTTCACCTCGACAGAAGACTCACATGGCGCAGACACATCGAAGCAAAGAGAACACACCTAAAACTAAAAGCCAACAGTCTTCACTGGCTTATTAACGTTCGCTCGCCCCTTAGTCTTGATCACAAGGTTCTGCTCTAAAATTCTGTGCTAAAACCTATCTGTACCTATGGCTCCCAATTATGGGGAGTGCTTGCAATAGCAATATTGATATTGTCCAGCGAGCCCAGTCAAAGATATTGAGAACCATCACCGGGGCACCGTGGTACGTTCGAAACGAAAACATAAAAAGCGACCTGAATATCCAGCCGGTCAAAGATGTAATAACAGAACAGAAGACAAAGTACTTTGCCAAGCTTTCCATGCACCCCAACCACCTCGCGTAAGGCCTAACAAAGTTGTGCAGCCGATCCCGTCGTCGTCGTATTGACCTACCAACCAAACGATAGACTTTAGGGCCGCGTGTCAATTTACAGTCCAAGAAGACTGTTAACTATTGCTTATTTATAAGATTTGCAAAATTATTGTTAGTCTCAAATTAAGAGAAGATCCAATAAATAAAAGCCAAATACTATAAAAAAAAAAAAAAAAATTTGACCATTAAACGCTTGTCGGAATACTGTAAATACAATACAAAATGCAGTAAGCTACAGTAGAGCAAGCTCGGCAGTAGGAGACCCAGTACTTTTTGAGTGCAAACCGTTCACTATAGACTGTTCATCAATGTTGCGTACCATTCTGTTGGCGCCACTACGAAGATAAGTTAATAAACACAGAGATCGCTAGCGTCTCTTCTTCTTCCTTTTGAACGTGACATTGTTAGTTGAATAACTTCCGCGTTTGGACTTTAGTGTTTATTATATGTACCAAAAACCAAGGCGCTAGCATCAAAGGTGCTCTTGTAATTCGACTTCAAAATTTTGTATTTCAATTTCCGGGGGCGGAGGGGGGCGTGGCAAAAATCTAAAAGAAACTTGATCAATGGGAGATATAGATGAACCTACATGCCCAATTTGGGCTCTTATACTCCCTGAGATCTATGCGGCTCAAAAAGGGACTAACAGACAGACAGACACACAGAAGGACATGGCTCTATCGACTCGGCTGTTAATGCTGATCAAGAATATATATACTTTATGGCGTCTGCCACGCCTGTTAAGCACATTTTTTTTTGGACAAACTTAATAGACCCATTTGTACTTTTTTTAAGTACTGGGTCTAAAAATATAGCGCAAGCTAACTTTGGCGCGCCAAAGTTTGGAAATCCTTGCAGAGCCCTGCATAAGCCGTCAGATTTTTTATAAAATTTGTTAGATGTTGATTTCGAACCGTTTGTTCCTATGGCAGCTATATGATATAGTAGTCCTATTTGCACCAACTTCGGTCAGACTATATAAATCTGAATCAAACACAAAATTGGTGACTTTAGTTAAGATATCTCAATAAACAAAAAAGTTTTTCTTACTAAATGACGATTTTGAGCCGATCGTTCCTATGGCAGCTATATGATATAGTGATCCGATCCGGCCGGATCCGACATATGTACTGCGTGCAGCAAGTAGACGGACCTGTACCAAGTTTTATCAAGATAGCTTCAAAACTGAGAGAGAGAGACAGACGGACATGGCTATATCGACACTGCTCGTCGTCTTGATCAAGAATATATATTCTTTATGGGGTCTGACACGCCTCCTTCAATGCGTTACAAACTTCGTGGCAAATTTATAATACCCTCTGCAAGGGTATAAAAAGGGTGTATTTTGTATAAATTAACTAGGGGGTTTGCCCCCTGCTCGCTTCGCTCGCCAACCCCCGGCTCGCTACGCTCGCTGAAATCTCGAGGAAAAATGTGGAATGAAAATAGGAAACATTTCTCTAAGCTATAGCCAGACCTTATGTCATTTCTAATTAGATAGCGGGAATTGTAAATTAAATTTTTCCCTGTAGTTGGACTTAAGATAATAGTAATAAGTAGTACTTTATATAATATAGAGAATTTACATTTTCGCTGCTCGCTGTCTTAAAGTTTTCGCTGCAATTGGATTATTGCAGCAAGAGCGAGTAAAAGTGCCATATACTGAAAATTGATTTTAAAAGTCGCAACACAAATGAATCGTAACCCCCCCTCCTCCACACCACAACCCTTGTCCATCTTCTTTTGATTGTTTATTAATAGCATCAAAAGCCACTGTTCCTATGGCAGCTATACGATATAGTGATCCGATCTTGATCAAATTTTCTCAGGATGTAACAGTGAATAAGAAATACATAACCTGTGAGTTTGGTTGAGATATCTCAAAAAATAACAAAGATCTTCATACAAAGTTTTAATTTGCATCTGGTTGTTCCTATGGCAGCTATATGATATAGTGGTCCGATCTTGACCAAATTTTCTCAGGATGTAGCAGTGAGTACGAAATTCATAATCTGTGAGTTTGGTTGAGATATCTCAAAAAATAACAAAGATCTTCATACAAAGTTTTAATTTGCATCTGGTTGTTCCTATGGCAGCTATATCATATAGTGGTCCGATCTTGACCAAATTTTCTCAGGATGTAGCAGTGAGTAAGAAATACATAATCTGTGAGTTTGGTTGAGATATCTCAAAAAATAACAAAGATCTTCATACAAAGTTTTAATTTGCATCTGGTTGTTCCTATGGCAGCTATATGATATAGTTATCCGATCTTGACCAAATTTTCTCAGGATGTAGCAGTGAGTAAGAAATAAATAATCTGTAAGTTTCGTTAAGATAGCTCAAAAAACAAAAAAAAATTTCATACTAAGCAATTTTGACCTTTGACCCCCCATTTTAGCCCCTTCCAGTGGGGATATCAAAAAATCCCGTCTTATTGCACGATAATTATGTCTCAGCTATGTTGTGTAAAAATTTCATCTCAATATCTTGAACCGTTTGGCCTACAGCGTGATGACTAAGTCAGTCAGTCAGTGAGGACAAAGAGTTTTATATATATAGATAAATGTGTTTCACCTAGAGCACGAAGAGCTTCCGTGTGGTTCGGATTGGCGGCACAGCATTGAGAAAGCATTGTTTGGCTCTAGCCATTGTTCCAAATATACATGCACCTGACCACGCATGAGAGCGCGAATAGATTTGTGTGGCTTTATGAATAAAATTAAGCTCCTCATTGGGCTGATAATTGCACAAATAGACATCCGCCAAGATTTCAACTTGTAGCATCCAAGGAAGACCACCGCCACGTAAAGTACTTACACCAGATTTTGTAGTAAATGCTGTCGTGTACATTATTCCCGAGACACCGCGTAGCAGAACCTTCGCACAGTGTAAGATTTTGCAAAGCTAGAGGGACTTAAATCAGTAGAAGTCGTATTTTAAAAGCTATCGGCTAGAAATTTAGAGTGAATGTACAAATTTTTGAACTAACGATGAAAGTGGGCGTGGTACGTTAAAGGGCGTAAAATACGCAAAAACCACGCATTTTTCGTTTTTTTCACATTAAATTTCAAATTAAAAAAAAAGTATGTTTTCAAAAAAGTATCAGGCTAGTATTTTTTGTTCTAATTTTAGCCAAGTAAACAAAAATTTTTTTTTAATGTTAATGAAAAAAATGCAGTAAGCTACAGTGGAGCAAGCTCGACAGTAGGAGACACAGTACTTTTTGAGTGTACAGCGTTCACTATAGATTGCTCTTCAATGTTGCGTACCATTCAATAGATGGCGCCACTACGGATTTCTTAATGTTTGTACCCGTTGACGGGAAAGCATTTGACAACTCATATATGAACTTCGTCGAAGCCCTTTTTCCGCAAGACCGCAAAGTTAGTTCAGTTCCTGCAATCAATTGACTGTCATAAATTTTTAACAGCAGATATTCACTTCTTCTTTGCTGAGATTTTGGCCAGCAATCAGAAAATGGAATTATTATTCTTCCGCGGCTTGCCCTGATGCCAACTTGCATTATCGGTCAAAAATCTAGATTTAACTCTTCTAGATTTATTCCATCTCAATTCAAAATCATTGCACTGTTTTTTTTTAAATGCAACTTCAGATGGTCAATATTATTGCCAAAAAACATTGTAGCGTGCTCTAAAAGTGAGTTACGCCTAACGGTTCTAACGTTGCTTGACCAAATCTCGAAAAAACTTAGCACGTGTTATTCCACTCATTGCTAAATTCAAGGTCTTTGGGCAAAAAATCAGCAAAATTTAATTTCTGATCCTGATTCAGAATGATTTTCTCCAAACGAAGTATATTCTGGCTGATTTGAATGTGATGGAATGTTGTTAGTTTTTTTCCATCAAAAATGAAATATTGTTAAAAATCTACTGACTTTTTGCCACTTATTTCAAGAAAAAAAAGGACGCTTAAAAATTGTCTTTATAGCGATAAATTCGCATAATGATGTAAAGATTATGGAAAAAAAAATGCCGTAAGCTACAGTGGAGCAAGCTCGACAGTAGGAGACCCAGAACTTTTTGAGTGCAAAGAGTTCACTATAGATTGTTCTTCAATGTTGCGAAACATACAATAGATGGCGCCACTTGATAAACATAGAGGCCGCTAGCGTCTCTTCTTCTTCCTTTTGCCTGTAACATTGTTAGTTAAATAACTTCCGCTTTTATCAACCGTCTTAAAGGTTCTCTTGTTATTCGTCTTTAAAATTTTGTTTTTCAATTTCTAGGGGCGGAGGGGGAGTGGCAAAAATCCAAAACAAACTTGATCCATGGGAGATATAGATGAACCTACATGCCAAATTTGGTGCTAATAATTGCTTCCCAGTGCTACAAGTATTGGAGATTACTTATAATTTATTTCACTAGTCACTTCGTTGAATTACAATCCATTAGATACAACTATAGACTAAAGATAAATGTAAACTCTACATTGTAGAGTATAGAGTATAAGTCACAGTGGTTTTAAATACTTAAATACATGCACATAATGGATTAATGGCTTAAATTGATTTTATAAATAATTACATTGCATTAATTACTATAAAAAAGTATTATTAAAAAAAAAGACTACATAAAATTAAAATTAAGAATGCTGTAGGTGTGCATTAAGCTTGGCCCTGAAATGTGTTAAGTTTTTTAGTGATTGTGGAAGTTCACTCCACAGTCGAACAGCGGTAACATAAAAATGTTTCTATGTTGCTGCCAGATTTACTCTACCAAAAACAAGGTTTCTTGTCCGTCTGGATGAAACGAATTTTTAGCTTGATCAACAAAATCTATGGGAGCATTATCTTAGTAAGACGCTGTTGTTTTTTACTAGTGGCCAAATCAATCAAATTGGTGAGTGTAAGATTTGAGAGAAAACAAAAATATAAAAAACATTATTTTTTTGGTGACTTATTCACTTTTATCAATGCCTGCTATTAATAAATATTTCTGTTTAAACCTGCTTTCAGGATTAGCCCCGTGTACTGAACGTACATTTACATGGTTGGCAAGGCGTTCAAATTGAAATTAATCTGGGCACCAAGCACCCCAGTCGATCCAGAGGGCACGTACAGACCAAAGTCGCTACGGCCGCAGTACCAAAATTTTACATGAAGTAGGGATCGATCCCTCAAGCTGCGGGCTGTCAGCAGCGCGCTTTGTAGTAAAAATCGTTCGATTCAGGGTGCGAATTTCCTACAGCAGCTTCCGCTACGAGCTCAAACGTTTTGCTGAGTATGGTACTGACTGCTCTGCATGCTACTCAGATTGGAATTCTAGCTCAGAGGTTTGAATTTCCCACGGCAGCTTCCAGCTTCCAGCTGAGTTTGGTATAGCCTGTGCTGCATAGTATTCTGCTAGAAATCTTCTTAGCTGTAAGGGTTGTCAATACGTTTGCGGAACTCTTAGCTTAGAGTCTAGAGTACGCGATCGGCTACATTTTGTTATGTTGGCAACCCATTTTTTGTGTATTTCTATCAAAGTGTCTTTTGCGCAGCAGTGCTATTTGAACGCGTGTTGGATGAACAACGCATTTATAAATGGGTAAGTCTAAGTTTTTCTTGCATTATACTGTGTAATTGTTTTATACAGGTACATATTCTTAAATTGGCCATTATGTGGGTTAAGTCAAATGCGTTAATAAAATACTGGACCCACACGAAATGTAAGTATACACAAATAATAGTGAAATATATTCAAAATAAAAGCTAATGTATATTAATTTTCGTTGTATCTCCTTTCAGTATTAATTAATTATACTATTAATATTAATATTAAGTTATTCTATGGTGTTTATTAAATAAAACTAAAGAATAAAGTTGAAAAAAATGCAGTGAGCTACAGTAGAGCATGCTCGACGGTAGGAGACCCAGTACTTTTTGAGTGCAAACCGTTCACTATAGACTGTTCATCAATATTGCGTTCCATTCAATAGATGGCGCCACTACGAAGATATGTTTATAAACACAGAGGTCGCTAGCGTCTCTTCTTCTTCCTTTTGAACGCAGCATTTTTAATTAAATATTTTCCGCGTTTATTATCAGATGAGAATGAAATTTTCAGGAAAAGTTTGGACCTTAGTGTTTATTATATGTACCAAAAACCAAGATGCTAGCTTTAGAGGTGCTCTTGTAACTCGACTTCGAAATTTTGTCTTTCAATTTCCGGTGGCAGAGGGGGTTCTGGCAAAAATCTAAAACAAACTTAATCAATGGGAGATATAGATGATGCCAAAATTGGTGTCTCTAGCTCTTATAGTCTCTGAGATCTAGGCGACACAAAAAGGGACAGACGGACAGACACACAGACAGACAGACAGACAGACAGACAGACAGACAGACATGGCTACACCGATTCGTCTGTTGATGCTGATCAAGAATATAAATACTTTATGGGGTCTGCCACGCCTCCTTCTGCCTGTTACGCACATTTTTTTTGGACAAACTTAATAGACCCATTTGTACTTTTTTAAAGTACTGGGTCTAAAAATATATGTATGTATACGCTTTTATTTCTGTAGCAGCCAGAACCCTAGGGAGGGAGAAATGCCAGCCAGAGTTCCAAATGGAATTTCCAAAAATTCCCAACTAGAATTTCCCTACAGCAGAAATGGAAACTGAATTTCCTGCAGAATTTGTCTATGACGAGCTCAGTCAGCTAGTTCACATGAAATAAGAGAATAGAAAAATCCCTTAAGAATTCGCCCTGTTGTGTGGTGGTATGCGTAGGTTTTTGCAAAAGCGCTTTCTGTCCTTGTCTTGGAATTAAAAAAACGAATGAGAAAGGAGAAAAAATTAAAGAAAATACCTACACAGAATACAGAATATGGGTAATATTGAATAAAATTGCTTTCAATTAATATTCGTTTCTTAAACTAGCAAAGGCCAAAAATAAATAAAAAGTGCAGTGACAAATGAAACAATAAAACATTAAACTCCACAGCTAATCACTGATCATGGAAGTAGAGTTTCGACGATACATCGATGATCAAAAGAAATTTCGATTATGGCTTATCTAATTTTCGGAGTCGATATTAATATCGATACATCGATCCCCAACATCGATTCTTGCTATAAATTTTTTACCTTCTTTAAAAGCAGCAGACAAAAGCGTATTTACCTCGTTTTTTTATTAGTTGCATAATTTTAATCTATATATATAAAACTCTTTGTCCTAATTGATTCACTAAGTCATCACCCTGTAGCCCAGACGAGTAAAGCTATCAAGCTGAAATTTTCACACAACATAGCTAAGATTTAAATATCGTGCAATAAGACGGCGTTTTCTGATAATCCAACTAGAAAAGGTTGATTTGGGGTCAAAGGTCAAAATAATTCGTATTGCTTTGTTTTTGAGCTATCTCAACCAAACTCACAGATTAAGTAATTCTTATTTATTGCTACATCCTGAGAAAATTTAGTCAAGATTGGATGCCTATATCATATAGCTGCCATAGGAACAATCAGATGCAAATTAATATTTTGTATGGAGAGCTTTGTTGATTTTTGAGCCATCTCAACCAAACTCACAGATTAGGTATTTCTAACTCATTGTTACATTCTGTGAAAATATGGTAAGGAGTGGACGACTATATCATATATTTGCCATAGTAATAGTGGCTATTGATGCTTTTAATAAACAATCAAAAGCAGTGGTGGGAGGGTGCGATTTATTGTTGCTGCTACTTTCAAAGTAAATGTGCAGTATAAGGCACTGTTCCTCGCTCTTGCTGTTATAATCCAATTGCAGCGAAAACTTTAAACTTTATATATTACTAGGGGTTTGCCCCTGCTCGCTTCGCTCGCCAACCCCCGGCTCGCTACGCTCGCTGAAATCTCGGGGAAAAATGTGAAGTGAAAATAGGAAACATTTCTCACAGCTATAGCCAGACCTTATGTCATTTCTAATTAGATAGCGGGAATTGTAAATTCAATTTTTCTCTGTAGTTGGACTTAAGATAATAGTAATAAGTAGTACTTTATATAATATAGAGAATTTACATTTTCGCTGCTCGCTGTCTTAAAGTTTTCGCTGCAATTGGATTATTGCAGCAAGAGCGAGTAACAGTGCCATATACTGAAAATTGATTTTGAAAGCCGCAACACAAATGAATCGTTACACCCCCTCCCCTCCCCTCCCCTCCCCCTCCCCATCCCTTTGTCCATCATCTTTTGATTGTTTATTAATAGCATTAAAAGCCACTGTTCCTATGGCAGCTATACGATATAGTGATCCGATCTTGACCAAATTTTCTCAGGATGTAGCAGTGAGTACGAAATCCATAACCTGTGAGTTTGGTTGAGATATCTCAAAAAATAACAAAGATCTTCATACAAAGTTTTTATTTGCATCTGGTTGTTCCTATGGCAGCTATACGATATAGTGATCCGATCTTGACCAAATTTTCTCAGGATGCAGCAGTAAGTAAGAAATACATAATCTGTGAGTTTGGTTGAGATATCTCAAAAAATAACAAAGATCTTCATACAAAGTTTTAATTTGCATCTGGTTGTTCCTATGGCAGCTATATGATATAGTGGCCCGATCTTGACCAAATTTTCTCAGGATGTAGCAGTGAGTAAGAAATACATATTCTGTGAGTTTGGTTAAGATAGCTCAAAAAACAAAAAAAAATTTCATACTAAGCAATTTTGACCTTTGACCCTCCATTTTAGCCCCTTCCAGTGGGGATATCAAAAAATCCCGTCTTATTGCACGATAATTATGTCTCAGCTATGTTGTGTAAACGCCTACAGCGTGATGACTAAGTGAGTGAGGACAAAGAGTTTTATATATATAGATATAAAGTACTACTTATTACTATTATCTTAAGTCCAACTACAGGGAAAAATTGAATTTACAATTCCCGCTATCTAATTAGAAATGACATAAGTTCTAGCTATAGCTGTGAGAAATGTTTCCTATTTTCACTCCACATTTTTCCTCGAGATTTCAGCGAGCGTAGCGAGCCGGGGGTTGGCGAGCGAAGCGAGCAGGGGGCAAACCCCCTAGTATTATATAAAGTACTACTTATTACTAATATTTTAAGTCCAATTACAGGGAAAAATTAAATTTACATTTCACGCTATTTTATTAAAAATGACATAACGTCCGACTATAGCTGTGAGAAATGTTCCCTATTTTCACTCCACATTTCTCCCCGAGATATCAGCGATCGTAGCGAGCCGGGGGTTTTCGAGCGAAGCGAGTATTAGATGTCTTGCCCCCTGCTTATACAAAGTAATATTATTTTAAGTCCGATTGCAGGGAATAATTGAATTTACATTTCCCGCTTTCTTATCAGCAATGACATAAGGTCTGACTATAGCTGTGAGAAGTGTTCCCCATTTTCACTCCACATTTCTCCCCGAGATTTGTTGGCGAGCGAAGCGAGAAGGGGGCAAACCCTCTAGTATTATATAAAGTACTACTTATTACTATTATTTTAAGTCCAATTACAGGGAAAAATTGAATTTACATTTCCCGCTTTTTTATTAAAAATGACATAACGTCGTAGCTGTGAGAAATGTTCCCTTTTTCACTCCACATTTCTTCCCAAGATTTCAGCGAGCGTAGCGAGCCGGGGGTTGGCAAGCGAAGCGAGCAGGGGGCCAGCCCCCTAGTATTATATAAAGTACTATTACTATTATTTTAAGTCCAATTGCAGGGAAAATTTAATTTACATTTCCCGCTTTATTATTACAAATGACTTTAGGTCCGGCTAAATCACAATCACAATCACAAAATTTTTGCATCATGATTGCACATCACTGCCGGTCAGCAGCAACATCATAAAAATTCCATCGAGTTTTTGTCATCGATGTGTGCTGGTGAACGCGACCATTTTTTTCATATATTGTGGTTTCGAAAAGGAAAAGAGCTGAAAAGTGTGCTCGATTGTCTTCGTTGAATATTTGCTAAAACCTTTATATTTGGACCATGTGGCGTGGAAATTTACTAGTGTAATGCACTAATGAATTTATTTAGGGATAACATTAAACATTTATTTTTGTTTACGATTTTGTGATCATGGTAGGGTGGGCGAAACAAGGGTGCAACAACATCTTGCAACTCAATAATTCTAGGAGTTTCCGTTTACGTCAGAACCTTCCGTCCGCAGCTATTGTCTGTGTATTCTTCCGCTTCTGTGTCGTACCAGATAAAAACCAAACCAAACTCCATATCCCCCAGCACGCGAAGAAATTAATAAATAATATGATAAGCAAGCAATTTTTTTTTGTATTATTTGTACATTTAATTAGTTAACTCCTGTATTTAATAAATGATTTTTCCTTTTTTGTTTCATTTAACTATTAATCTTAACTTTCCTTATTTTCAATTAAATTATTTACTTTTATTTAATTCAGAGCTGTATTAAGGAGACGGTCAATAAGAGGAAGAAAAGACTTAGGAGCTCTGCTATTGGACAGCTGCAGTGGTCGACTGCACTTTTATGGACGGATTGAACAGAACTCACTCGGGTTATTGCTTGGGACTCCACGTTAAACAATGTCTCTGCCTTCCCTCACTACCTTATGTGCGTCTCTGAACTAAGAAGATGCCTCCGGTCCGACGTTGCCCTGGTCAGTGGATCTAATTCCAGATGGGATGCTTTGGAGCGCCTGCAACTGATCGCCGAATTCGGAAGCACCTTGGGAATCTCGATGTGCTCTGCTGCACGATCACAAAGTTTGTAACGCTTTTGTGTGTGTATTAAAATTTTAATGCAATGCAAGGCCAATCGCCCGATTCTGACTAGGAATTCTCTACAGCAGTTTCCGCAGACCAAAGTCGGTGCAGCTGCAGTACGCTCTGTTGTAAGAATCGTTCCATTCACCTTGCGAATTTCCTACAACAGCTTCCGCTACGAGCTCAAACGTTTTGCTGAGTTATGTACAGACTGCTCTTCATCGTACTCAGATTGGAATTCTTGCTTAGAGGTTTGAATTTCCTTCGGCAGCTTCCGCTTCGAACTCAAGCGGTTTGCTGAGTTCGGTAAAGCCTGTGCTGCAAAATAATCAGTTGGGAAATCTTCTTTGTTGTCAGGGCTGCCAATAGGTATGCGTTACTCTTAGTCTAGAGAATAGAGTACGCGATCGGCTACTTCTTATTAGGTTGGCTACCCATTTTTTGTTCATTTCTATCATAGTTGTGCGCAGCAATGCTATTTGAACGCGTGTTGGATGAACAACGCATTTATAAAAGGGTTAGTCTTGGTCTTTCTTGCATTTTTTTGTGTATTTGTTTTATTCAGATACATATTGTTAATTAATTAATATATGGTGTAAGTCAAATGCCTAAATAAAATCCTGGACCAACATGGAATGTAAGTATTTAGCAGTGGTGGTCGCTATCGACAGCTCACACAGACACGACCCGATGTTTGCCGAATGCGGGGCTCCTTTTTGAATCAATGCACAGCATGCTTTAACTGAATGAAAAAGTTAACTAGATGCCCAATTGCGATGCCATAGGCAATTTTTGTATTTCTGATACTTGCAGCATTTTCAAATATGTACTCAACCAGAAGTAGCTTAACCATTAGTTGCAGTGCATAAATTTATCAACGCACAGCCACCCCGTTTGAAATTCAGGCTGCTTCGTTATGCTCGTGTGCACGTAAGTATTGGTGAGTTTGAACAGCAGATTTGCACGCGTGCTGTCATTTGCCCACCACTGGTATATAGTATATACAATTAAAAGTGAAATATATTCAAAATAAAAAAAATAATGTATTTACATTTTTGTTTTATTTCTTTTCTGTACTAATTAATTTAATACTATTAATATTAAGTTATTGTAAGAAAATATTTATTATTTCAAACTTTCTTTAATAAATAAGATACAACGAACACCACTAATATCGTCTGGCTGAGATTTATTTATTCATTTTGCCGAATCAGCAGATTCTAGTGGACATATCACTACACAAGACAGGCTGAGCGACATGGAACAAAAGAAGGACGATCTGAATCTCGGATATTTTGGCTACCACTGAATAGTTGCAGTGGCTAGTGGCACTGCCTCCAGAATGGTTTTTACGGAACAAACTTACTCATGCTCCTCTGTTTTATGGTCAGCTTCCGTTGCCGTTTGAGCAACCGATAATGTGCCTTTGCCTTGCAAGCCCTATGAAAACTGCTCGCTGCCTTTGCGCGTCGATCCGTCTCTCCAGATGAAGGTTGACCTCCGCTGAGTAATGGCCGCACTCGGCAGTTAGGTCAACCAGAGAGACTCAAGGTGGTGCAAAATAATCTGCGTCATTTGAGGGTTCCTTCGATCGACCTACTGCGGCTTATGGACAAGAAAGGGGTGGATGTGGCTCTCATCCAGGAACCCTGGATCGTAGGTGAAAGGGTTTGTGGATTGGGTTCTCGTGGATCACCTCCTTGTCCCACATACTGTGGGTAAGTCTAGAACCTGTATCGTGGTAAGAGCTGAACTTAATGTTCTCTCCTCCTCTCGTTACAGCAACGGAGACCTGATGGTAGCGTTATGCGAGCGTAGGAACGGGCCCAACTTATACCTGGCATCGGCATATCTACCGTATGAGGGAAAAGATCGACCTTTGGAAAACGTCAGAGCCCTCATTAAGCATGCGCAGAATGATCGTATCGATGTTATCCTTGGATGCGATGCCAATACACACCACACCTTGTGGGGAAGCAATGACATCCATCAAAGAAGGGAGTCGCTGCTCGAGTTCGTACTGTTTACGAGCCTCAATGTGTATAATCGGGGCAATCACCCCACATTCCGCAACAAGAATCGTGCAGAGGTTATTTACGTCACCCTGTGTTCGTTTTCTGACCACTACAGGATAGTGTTCGAAATAAGAAGAGATCGGGAGGATCAGGAAAACGAGAAGAACAGACTGGGTTAAATTCTCAAGGTATGTTAGGGAGTCTCTTCAGGACCACCGAGTGGGACAACTGAGTCACCCGGACATCCTAGAGAGATCGACTCAGACCATCACCGATGTACTCTGTAAAGTCTTCATCACATCTTGACCAATCAACCGACCTACAAAGCCAAACCGCATTAAGTGGTGAACATCGGAGTGGGGTCAGATCAGAAAGGAAACCTTTACAACAGGGCAAAGGTTCCAAACTGTCAGGTAGACTGGGAGGCCTACCACCTCAGCTTCAAAAATGTTAATTAGAAATGTAGGAGGGCCAAGAGAGACTCGTGGGTTGCCTTCTGCGAATATCTTACCAGCACCACTGAAGCGTCCAGACTTCGAGGGTTACTGGCAGAAGATCCGACCAAACCGGGTCTACTGTGTGACCTGAACGGCGATTTCGCAAAAGATAGCCAGGAGTCTCTACAACTCCTTATGAACACTCACTTCCCAGGGATCCTGAATGCTGATGACACAAGTGACTTTGTCTACCAGAAGGGAGGAATAGTCAACGAAGAGAGGATAAGCTGGGCTATCAAGTCACTCCACAAATCATTAACAAGTCATTTACAAATCTGCGGAGCACACCGAAGCGGTGTGCGAACACCTCTTACTATGGCTCGTAAAAATCTTTAGGGGATGCATTACCAGAGGACACGTCCCAAAGGGTTGGAGTTGCATTTATTCCCAAGGCAGGAAAGATAAACCACTGCTCACTAAAGGAC
This sequence comes from Drosophila testacea, assembly GCA_035043265.1. NCBI lineage: Eukaryota > Metazoa > Arthropoda > Insecta > Diptera > Drosophilidae > Drosophila > Drosophila testacea. Next base: position 2,364,960 of record JAWNND010000842.1, on the reverse strand, counting down.
TGCAGACTACTTAAAACGATAGAGCGACTCCTGGATATGTACCTCAGGACTAAGCAAACACCTCACGCATTTAGCGGAGCTCAGCACACTCATCTCAAAGGTAGATCAGTTGAGACCACTCTGCACGAGGTTGTAGGAACAATCGAGGGTAGTCTGCAGAGAAAGTAGTTTGCGTTGGCGGTATTTCTCGACATAGAGGGTGCCTTCAACAACGTCAGGTTCGAGTCAATATCGGTAGTACTTGTCAAAATCGCCTCCACAATTCGGAACGGCGTTGGCGCAAAACCCACAAGAAATCGAACTAGTTCTGTTCACTAGGAAATACAAGATACCGACCTTTAGACTCCCAACTCTGGGTGAAACACATCAAATTCTCGAAAGAGGCAAAGTACCTTGGAGTAATTCTTGACTCCAAACTCTCTTGGGAGAGAAACTCGGAAGAGAGGATAAAAAAGGCGCTACAAGCCTTCTTCATATGGAAGAAGACGTTTGGGAAAAGATGGGGACTGCAGCCTTACATTATTCATCGGTTCTACACTGCAGTCGTCAGACCCATTCTTACCTACGGGGCGCTGGTATGGTGGGAGGTGACTCGCCCAACTCCCATCTACCAAACCTCCGAAAGGTGCAAAGAATTGTCTGCTTGGGTGTAACAGGGTGTTCGTTCAATCCACCAAGCAGCACTGGATGTTACTGGACCCGATAGAAAATGTCCTTAAGTACACGGCCGCAAGAGTGGTGCTAGGCTACAGCCAAGTGCAACAGGCCACAGCGCCATCCTACTCTCGGTAGGGACTATAGCTGTTGCCGAGGAAAATGACTACTGTGTCCTAGAATTCAAATGGGAAGACAGGTTCACAACTGTCTTCCGGGGTTGGACAGAGTGGCAGCAAGAAACCGCACCGAGGCGGAACGAGCTGTCGATCTATACAGATGGTTCGAAGACAAAGGAAGGAACAGGATCTGGTGACTACTCCGGTGACCTTGATGTAAAGCTCTCGTTTCGACTTCCGAGCTGTCATCGTGTTACAGGCGAAGATATATATGCTGTCTGGCAAGCGATCAAATTGACGTACTCGTTTAGGGAAACTTCAAGGAACATATCAATCTACATCGACACTCTGGGAGCAAGGCTGGGATATCGTCAAGAGCAATTAGACTTGTCTGGGTTCCAGGACACATTGGAGTGTCGGGCAACGAGATGGCTGATGAATGAGCTAGGTACGGAACAGCACTACCGGCAAGTTGCGCGGTGACTGATACAGAAAGGACTATAAAGCATATCCTCTCTGAACTTACAGGGGTGGGGAGAACCATGGCAGATAGGTACTGGGCGGATATTATGGGGTGAGGGATTTCCTCGGCACTATGGCCAAGATACAACCCAAAGCGAACATCTAAGCTCCTACACTTCAACAAGAACAGGATAAGGATGTTGACAGAGGTCTTAACAAGAAACTGTTACATTGGCCGAATGGTGAAACGGTACGGTGGACCCTACCAAGACACCTTCTTTGCGACTGCCCTGCACTAGTAAGAAGGCGATCCCATTTCCTCGGGAAGCCAACGTGTACCCTCAGCCTTTATCCCATCAACCCTTCCTTTCCTCCCTCTTAATTCTACAGTTTTCTATCATACAGCACAATGGGCCCTAGTGGCTTCTGGGTGCTCTCGGCCTAGGCCGAGCCGTCTTTCCAACCTAACCTAACCTTACCTATGGGCACGCATCCCGGTTTGACGAAGTTTTTCTTTTTCCTCTTTTTCAAAATCTTAATTACAACCGCCAGTGTGCCGAGGGGCATGAGGGGCAGCAATTGCAATTGCTATTGCTGGTGCACTCTAATTTCCACCCACAGGTTTGCCAACGCATCCACTGTGTCACTATCGGCCATACATACATATATCGGCTGTGCCGATTATCACAAGAATATTGCTGTCCCACTAGAAATTCACTCAGCAGGATTGTCACCCCACCTCCTATTATCGCCCCCTCTCCCTTGATGGAACAGCCCAGAAGGAAGTATTCTGCAGAAAAATGTACCAATTTGGCGACCGACTCAGAGGGTTGTACGCCGAGTTCGTGTAAAAGTCTCATTTGCTTTTACATTAGTGTGTCCGAGGTAATTCGGTAGGAAACCCATACGGCAGGTTCCGTTACGAACGCAAACGTTTTCCTGAGTTCGTCATAGACTCATTCAGGAGGAAATTCAGTTTCCATTTCTGCTGTAGGGAAATTCTTGGAAATTGCATTTGGAATTCTGACTGGCACATCTCCCTCTCTAGGGATCGCTGCTACAGAAACAAAGGCGTATACATACATTTATTTTTAATACTTTATTTTGTAGTTTCATGCAATATACAATTCAATACAATAACTTAATATTAGTATTATTATATTAATTAATACTGAAAACAGATAAATCGAAAATAAAATACACTCGTTTTTATTTTGAATATTTTTCACTATTATTTGTGTATATATACTTACATTCCATGTTGGTCCAGCATTTTATCAACGCATTTGACTTACCCCACTTATTGTCCAATTTAACAATATGTACCTTAATAAATCCATTACACAATAAAATTCAAGAAAAACTAAGAATTACACATTTATAAATGCGTTGTTCATCAAATAGCACTGCTGCTCAAAAGACACTTTAATAGAAATGCACAAAAAATGGGTAGCCAACCTAACAATCGCGTACTCTAGACTCTAGGCTAAGAGTAAGGAAAATGTATTGTACAAAACTCACAAAACGTTTGAGCTCGTAGCGGAAGCTGCTGTAGGAAATTCGCAAGCTAAATCGAACGATTCTTACTGTAGAACGCGCTGCTGACAACCTGCAGCTTTAGGGATCGATCCCTACTTCATGTAAAAATTTGGTAATGCGGCCATTGCGACTGTTGATCGACTGGGCTATGTTGACACAACCGATAAAAAAATTATCGGAACATTGAAAATGTAAAAACACCTCTATCTGCTCTACTTGGCTTCTCGACATGACAACTATCTACGAATCTGGATCATCTGATCCCTGAAGCACTTCATATATTGAATCAAGTGATGTAAGAGGTAGGAGACCCAGCACTTTTTGAGTGCAAAGCGTTAACTATCAAACCCATTCAATAAATGGCGCTACTTCGAACATATCAGTTGATAAACAGAGAGGTTGCTAGCGTCTCTTCTTCTTCCTTTTGCTCGTAACTTTGTTAGTTGAATAACTTTCGCGTATATCATCCGATTTGAATGACATTTTCGATAAACATTTGGACAATAGTGTGTATTATATGTATCAAAAAATAAGGCGATAGCTTTAAAGGTTCTCTCGTAATTCGACTTTAAGATTTTATTTTTCAATTTCCGGGGGCGGAGAGGGGCGTGTCAAAAATCTAAAACAAACTCGTACTATGCAAGATATAAATGAACGTACATGCCAAATTTGGTCTCTCTAGCTCTTATAGTCTCTGAGATCTAGGTGCCACAAAATCGGACAGATGGACTGACGGACATCGCTATATCGACTCGGCTGTTGATGCTGATCAAGAATATATATATTTTATGGGGTCTGCCACGCCTCCTTCTGCCTGTTACGCAGATTTGCACATACGTAATAGACCCATTTGTACTTTTCAAAGTACTGGGTAAAAAAAGCACAACAAAAACCTGATTGACAGACAATGAGCAAGAACTAAAACTTATTATTCAATTTGTAGACCATGTACTTTAAAAAGTCAAAACTGCAAACCGGTTCCGAAAGGAACCTCGAGAAACCGGTTCGGTTCAGATTTTTTGCGCTACTCGAGCCGGACCCCGAACCGTACTCTTCAAATTTTCTAACACTGAACCCGAACCAGAACCGGAGCCATTTTATAAAAAAAGGTTCGGTTCGTACTTTAAAAATTGTGGTGGTCGGCTAAAATTTCGATACAAATAAAGTTTTATTTTTGGATTTGGCTGGATTTTTCTAAACGATGTTTTCACAGAATTCGACAAATTTTTTAGCAAATCTTCAAGACAGTGTTATCATTGTATTCAAAATTTCTTCTGACCAATTCTGTGCGTAAATGGAACTTTACACTTTAAAATTTTAGAATTTGATATAAAAAGAGATTATCAAATATGCATCAAGTAAAATGGTAAGCAGTAATAAAAGCAAGAAAAATGTATAACATTGAACTAAGGCTCGAACCCGGTTCAGGTTCAGGGGCTACCTAAACCGGTCCGCGAACCGAACCTTAATCTTACTTTACGGTTCGAACCCCCGGACCGAAGCTCCCTACCATTTTTGAGGTTTGCAGCCTTGAAAAAAGTAATTTGCGTAACAGGCAGAACTTTAACTATAACTTTACCACCTTTTGCTCTTTTCCATAAGTACAGGATCTCTACTATCGAGCTTGAATCACTGTAGCTTACTGCATTTTGTGTATTAACCATATTATTTCTAACATTAATAAATATAGAGCAAACTAAATTTGGCGCGCCAAAGTTTGGAAACCCTTGCAGTGCCCTGTGTAAGCCGTCAGATTTTTACAAAATTTGTTAAATATTGATTTCGAACCGATCGTTCCTATGGCAGCTATATGATATAGTTGTCCGATGTACACCAAATTTGGTCAGCCTGTTTAAATCTTAACCAAACACACAATGTGTATATTTGGTTAAGATATTTTGGGAAATAAAAAAGTTTTTCATACTAAATGTTGATTTCAAACCGATCATTCCTATGGCAGCTATATGATACAGTAGTCCGATTTACACCAAATTTGGTCAGCTTATTTAAAACTTAATCAGACACACAATGTGTATATTTGGTTGAGATATCTTGAGAAACAAAAAGTTTTTCATACTAAATGTTTATTTCGATCCGATCATTCCTATGGCAGCTATATGATATAGCTGCCCGATTTGAACCAAATTTGATAGGGATATATAAAAATGTGTCAAACACAATAAGAAAAAATGCAGTAAGCTACAGCGAAGCAAGCTCGACAGTAGGAGACCCAGTACTTTTTGAGTGCAAAGCGTTCAATATAGATTGTTCTTCAATTATGCGTACCAAACAATAGATGGCGCCACTACGAAGTTAATAAACGCAGAGGTCGCTAGCGTCTCTTCTTCTTCCTTTTGCCCGTTACATTGTTAGTTGAATAACTTCCGCGTTTATCATCCGATTGGAATGAAATTTTCAGGACAGGTTTAGACCATAGTGCATATTATATATACCAATAATCACATTAAAGGGACTCCTTCAATTCGACTTCGAAATTTCTTATTTCAATTTTCGGGGGCGGATAGGGGCGTGGCGAAAATCTAAAACAAACTTGATCAAGGAGAGATATAGATGAACTTACATACCAAATTTGATATCTCTAGCTGTTATAGTCTCTGAGATCTAGGTGTTCATATTTTCGAAATTTCGAACAGCCGTATACTATCTGTTTATTATCCGATCCGGATAAAACTTTCAGGACAGGATCGGACTATAAAGTTTATCGTGTGTGCCATAAATCATATCGCTAGCATTAAAGGTGCTTTCGTTATTCGACTTCGAAATTTTGTTTCAAATTTACGAGGGCGGAGGGGGACGTGGTAAGGTTCTAAAACAAACTTGATCAATGCAATATATAGATGAACCTTCATGCCGAATTTGGTTGCTCTAGCTTTTATAGTCCCTGAGATATAGGTGTTTAAAAAAGGGACAGACAGACGGACAGACGGACATGGCTATATCGACTCGGCTGTTGATGCTGATCAAGAATATATATACTTTATGGGATCTGCCACGCTTCCTTCTGCCTGTTACGCACCTTTTTATTTTTGCACAAACTGACCCATTTGTACTTTTATAAAGTACTGGGTCTAAAAATATTTTTGAAAAAATTTTTTCCAGACACTATTTAAATTGTTAGAAGAAACTTTTTGCATCAAAATATTCATTTTTAAAAATTGAGAAAAAAAAAGTAAAACAACCAGTATTTTCCAAACATTCCAAAAATTCAATGGGTACTTAAAGGGTTAAGAACATTTTTGAATTATTCAAACGGAATTCAAAAGACCTTTCCATTGATACCAAAATGTACATGAAGTAACTTCAAGTGACAAGAAGATTCAACTTTAGTTTTGTGTAAATACTTTTGACTACCCTTGTATAAAAAAAAAATGGATAACAAAATTGCGCTCGTTGTTGCTCTTGCGGTGAATCATAACAATTCAATGCAGAAACTAATAAGGGAGTTTGAGGATGCTGACAACAAGGAAGCGATGAAATTGGCTCGACTTTAGGCTTAGTTGTTCTTGGCAGCGGAGAATTTTAATATTTCACGGAGTGTTTGGACGTTGGTAAGTGAAAACATTTTATGAAAAAACATATGAGAACATATTGATTTCATTTAATTAAAGCGCATTATTTTTATATTTTAAGAGAGTTTTGGCAGATTTTGGGAGAAGGACGTGCCGCTAAATGACGATGTTTATTTTAAGAAGAGTTTCCGTATGGAAAGATCAACTATCGCTATGCTGGTGAAAGTGCACCTTCTCGTAAAGGACCCACAAAGATGGCGCACCACCACTTGGCCCAACTTTTGTTTTTCTGCCCTGCAAATGTATAACACTAATAATAATTAATAATAATAATAATTCAAATTGTAGTTGCTTCTTACTGTTTTTGTCATTTTTTATTGACGAGCATCTCGACAGAAGATGTTAGATGTTGGTGATTGGGAATAGCCTATTAGTCAAGATTCCAACGTGATTTGCTGCGAGTGCGTTTGCTGCTGACAAGCAAATTTAACAAAAGTTTAACCTTGCTAATCGCGATTTGCCAAGCTTGCGCACTGCAAATTAAATTCATTAAAATTCGCTAACGTCGTACACATATATAAGTTTACAGGAAGGGTCTTATCCTGGAGTTATTTCAAACACAAGCACTTTTCCGTTTACCGAACTTATAAGTTTTATTGCTGAAATTAACCTAAAGCTAATTACAAATTGAACTTAGAATGTAAGCTAGCCCTAGTACCCTAAATATGCTGATTTAGCGATCCCACGGTGTTCGCTGAAGTTCCGCAGAAGACGGGGCATTGCCCAAGCTACGGACGCTGACCTGCTGCGCCTCACGTTGCACAAGCTGCGGACGCTGACCTACTGCGGCTCCCGTTGCATAAGCTGCGGACGCTGACCGATCTGGTCAATGACATGTTGTTAGGCAACCTGAGTCAACTGTTTGGCAACTCGTGTTAACTCCTCCCTCACTTAAGTTAAGGGCGTCCTCGGTCTTTCTAAAACCATCGATCACGGACTGAAGGTCATGTTGACGTCTACCCTTATGATGCTTTTTGTACAGTTGAAGTGTTGCATAGCAGAAGACCAAGAAGGTAATTGCGGCCATTCCAGATATTATAGGCCGCTGTTTAAGTCCCTCTTCCATCTGGGCAATATAGCGTAAGTTTTCCACACTAAGCTTCTGTAGGTATGTCAGGCTTAGTATTTCCCGATGGCCGGTTATGTTGAGGAGCGCAGATGATGCTGGGCCGGAGGATTTTTTCACGAAGTTCTTCCAGTTCCGGAATAATGTGCCATTTACTCTAACCTCATTGTCGAAGGAAATAAGAAATGTTCCAGTCACTGTTTGATCGTTGACGGTAGCTGTGTTCTCGTCGATGACTATCAACGCTTCAAGGTGGCTGGGGCGAGTGGTGCAGTGCGCGGTGACTCCCGAATGAAGTTGTTGTGCGCAAGTAGTGTAAAACAGTTTTTTGCAGAACGTGGTGGAAAGTGTTGAGGTGCAGTTCCCGATTGGTATTACTTGATTGCTACAGTCAGCTACGATATCATTTCCGGCGAAGTTCAGGATAGTGCCATTGTGCTGGACAGGATAAATAATAATTTTCTTACACTCTAAACTGGGTTTTGGATATTTTGTAATAAAATGTAAAAAATGATTATTCAATAAAACTTTAATCTGTGCAACTTGCATTAAATCTGTTACAGTAATATTTATATTTGAGGAATGTTCATTGATAATATCTTTTAAGTCGTCTGAATCTAAAATCGCGGGATTTATTATTCCAATTTTTGAGAGTGTGACTGACAACATAAGTGCTTCTAGTTCGGCTATTATTATTCTATTCACTTGCTTTATTTACTTGCTTTTTCTGTACGTTTTTAATCAAAATGTTTACACTGTCAGTTAGGCTATTTATTTGTTGCTGGGTTTTTGAGTTTATAATAATTTTCCTATTTCCAGAGTCTATGAGTTGCTTTTCTATGAGCTTTATACTTTCGAAATCGTCGAAATGGAATTCGCTCCATATAGTCACGTTTCCGTCTATGATTGGAATGTAGTTTGAAGAGCTGTAGTCCGTCAGTTTGGCTGTCGTTGCTGTGATAAAAAACATGAAATGTGAATAAAAAGAAATTATTTCTAACTTAATGTTTTTAAATCTATCTTAAATTGTCCTTGTGGACCCTTGTGGTCCTTTATTAGAACCGTTGTCCCCAAATCGGCTTCAACAGTTTCTTCTTCGTATAAGGGCGTTAGCTTGTTACCTTACTTTTTATTTGACTTTACTAGTACCTTATCGCCAACTCGAAAAGTTCTATTGTGTCTCTTTTCGTTGAGTCTTTGATTCTGAATTTCCTGTGCTTTTCAAATTTTGTATCTTATTTCGGCTTCAAATTGTGGTATGGACGAATGTACTATGTCAATAAGTTTCTTATTCGTGACAGAATGTATGGTTCTGTTATACTTTATTGTGGATTGTAGTATCAATTCGACTGTGTCGCTTAAGTGTTTTTCTAATTTTAGGCACCTGGCGATTTCTGCGAGCGTATAATTTGTACGTTGAAGCGGTTATTCAAGAGGGTTTTTATAGTCCCTGAATTCAAGGATGGTTCATTGTCGCAATACACAGTTCTAGCACGAGGATAAAAATTCATAAGTTGTAAAATTGGTGGTTAAATGTCTGTTATAGTTCTGGAAGATATAGGTTGAACAATTGCGAATTTTGAGAATTTGTCGACGCAAGTTAGAAAATATTTTTTATCCGTTGAAAAGATGTCAATATGGAGAATGAGAGGGAATGGGCGTTTCACCAATGACGTGTTTTTGGGGGTGTCGATCGTACTTAGCCCTATTGCAGACTTTACAGTTTGCAACTACTTCATTCCCTAAACGAGTCATTTTCGGAAAATAGTAGTCTTGAAGGATTTGCTTACTATTTTCTTGAGCTGCCCTATGCGCTCTATTATGTTCGGAAATTACACTTTCTTTTTGTTCGTTAAGTTCTACGATGTCAATAACCATCTTTTTTGAATGCCAGAACTTAGTTGCTGGAAAGGTCTCGACTAACTTATTCTGGATAAATACTAAAATGGGTAGATCGCATACAATTGCGTTTACTACATCTTTTTTTACTGTGTCAAATACGTATCCCAATAAACTTTCTCTATCGAAAAAATGAATGATGTGCCTTGTTTTTTGGCCAAACATAATGATTTTTCTGGTAGAAGGAACCGCGTTTTCTTCAATGATAATTTGATTTCGAAAACAATTCACCGGCTTGTCCGTAAACTCAAAAGTGTATGTTAATGACAGTTCGCTATTTATTGTGGCCAAATCGGATGAGGTGTCTTCCTCTAAGGCATGAAAATTTTGTCGCGATAGGGCATCAGCAACAAAATTTTCTTTTCCCGGTTTATAGAAAATTTGTGCGTTATGCTCATCTATAAAGGATTTCCTTCTCTTTATTTTTGCGTTTGGATTTTGTCTGAGACTGCGCATGTAAGCGGTTGGTGATCTGTGTAAATATTGAGATTTTTTACGCCATACAAATAATATCTTATCCCTTAGAGTCCTAGAGATCATGGTAATCGGTTTTTTATCCTGAGATAAAACCGCTCCCAGACCGACAGTTGAGGCATCTGTTGACAGGTCAAATGGCTTTTGATAGTCCGGGTAAAGTAACATTACATCTTCAGAAACTAGAACATTTTTTAGTTTCTCAAATGTCTGAAGTTGTTTGTCATTAAGGTTCACGGGTATTTTCTTTGATTGGTTAGCGCTGACTTTGCCATTGTCACCTTTCAGTATTTCGGTTAGCGGTTTTGCGATAGATGCAAAATCTTTGATAAAGCATCTGTAAAAATGATCGTACCTGGAATAGTGTAGTTGGTTGCTCGAATTTCTGAATAGCTTCGACTTTACTGGGATTTGTTGTAATACCTTCTCGGGAGACTACAAATCCAAGATACTCTACTTTTTCCTTGAAAAAATTTGATTTTTCCCGCGATACCCTAATGGTTGCATCATAGAGCTTTTTCAATACCCATGCGATGTGACTTACATGGTCTTCCATGCTTTCTGAGAAGATGATAACATCATCCACATAAACGTAGCATGACTTTCCAATTTGTTCCCTGAGCACGTCATCAACAGCTCTTTGGAAAATACGAGGGGCATTTTTCAAACCAAACGAAAGTCTGCAAAACTCATACTTTCCGTTCCCTACAGAGAAAGCTGTTTTTTCTCTATCTTTTTCTGCAAGAAGGATCTGGTGAAAACCAGACTTAAGGTCGAGTGTCGTAAATAAATTTAGACTTTCCCAAGTTTGATAGTATGGAGACTATATTGGGAATAGGGTATTTGTCGTCGATTGTTTTCATATTTAGTTTCCTGAAGTCTATTACTAGACGTTTTTTCCTATTTCCCTGCTCATCGGTTCCCTTTTTATCTACTACCCAAACAGGGTTATTGTAGGGGGACCGGGATGGTCTGATTATACCATCCTTTAGCATGGCTTGTGTTTCCGCATTTACAAAATCGGAGACACCCATCGGATTCGGGTATAATTTGGAATATATTGGGTCCTCGTTTATTGTCCGAATAGTGCCGATTATAGTGGTATTATATGGCAATGCTTCGTTTGGTTCTGCAAAGACACCCATTCGGTCTCTTAGCATAACCCGAAATTTTGTTGTTATCTCCTGAGGAACCTTTATCTCTTCTACCTTTGTAAAGTTTACACTTGAACATTTTAGGAATTTAATGAACGGCAGCAGGGAGTTGTGCCTAAAAAATTTATCTCGTCGTAGTCGGCGGTGTCGTCGTCTATGTCTTCTGTTTCTCGTTCGGCTACCTCACCGTACTCGTCTTCTTTGTTAGTTGTGTCTTCGTCCACAGCCAAATGATTGACTCTCTGTTGTTTGGGTCCACTGAATCTTGCTGTTCCACTGTTTGGTCGTTTATTCGCCTGTCCAAAGTTATTGTAAGTGTCTTGTTGGCTTTGTCGTACAGGTTGGTTCTGTTGGAACCGAAAGTTTTGCCTGAAACGGGATGAACTATCCGCGTCCATTGGCTGAACCTGGTCTTGGGGGGTACCGCTTGCTTTCTAGCAAAATGCGGATTTTTCCCTCCCTGGGTGTGTCTATTTTCGGGCGTTGTATTTCTGTCCTTAACTTGTCTTTGTTCGTTTTTTTCTGCTCTCTCTTCGACACTTCGTGCGAAATTGCTGGCAAACACAAATCTTTCATGGTTGGATTCAACCTCTTGTGCCAATGCCAGAGCAGTTGGAAGATCTGACGGTCTCGGTAAGAAAAGAACGTCGCTTAACGACTTTCTAATCCCAGAAATGAAAACTCGTAGAGCATCTGCCCTGTACTTTTCATTTAATGACGCGGCCACTGTCGCGTCGTAAGTCATTATTGTCTTGTTAATTAGAAGAGACAACTTCTTCTCTACTTCGTCATAATACTGGAGTAGTGTCATATTACCTGACGGAGAGTTGACATCTCTTGTTCGATTAGGTAGATGGGACGCTTGTTAGCGTAAGTAAAGTCAAGCCGGTTTATTATGGCCTTAAAATTGAAAAGCGTATCGAAGGCTAAAAGAGTCATGTCTGCTGGACCCTTGATTTTGTTTCTAAGTATCGCCAAGGCCTGATAGTGTTTTGAGGTACCATCGTACTTCTCAAACACCTTATACGCGATATGCGCTGTTTTTCTCCACAAGACATACTATGTCTCGTGCTTACCCTCAAAGTCTGGAAGGGACTTGATAATGTCTAATGTTTCATTGCAGCTGATGCTGTTTAGCCTTATTTCAGCATCGTTATAAGTTACTACTTCGTGGGTACTGATATTCGTCCTACTTAAATTCTGCCTGATATCCTGTATCTTTTTCTCAAATTTTCTTTCTTGTATTGCCAATGCGCTTGACACAGCGCCTTCTACTACGGCCTTAAACTGCTCTGGGGTTATCGCAGACATGTTTGTTTGGTTCTGATCACTCCTACACTGTTCTACTTGTAAATCAGGTCCTTCAAGTTTGTGGAACTTTTGTAGTAACTCCTCTAAGTCACTATCACTCATAAATCTTTATACACTTAAAATGTTGGAATAATAAATGGTTTATTTACTTTGAATATCAAATTTTAGTTAAAAAAAATTGTTTGGTTTAGTTTTTATTCTTTTCACAAAAATATTTTATTTCAATTTAAATTTTTATTTAAACTTTTTACGTTACTTTGTTTATTTTAGTTGTTGCTTATAAACATTCCACTTACATGATTTTGTTGATTTAAAATATAAATCGTGGAGTTGTGGTGTCATCTTGCTGCTCCAGGTTGTTTGTATTCCGCTATTGTTGGGATTCTGCTCCGGGTTGTTGATGTTCTCCGGGTTGCTGGTAGGTGTTGTTGATATTGCTGGTTACTGTTGTAGCAGTTTTTCATAACAGAGGCTGTTGAGCTTGTTATTTTTGTTTACTCTAACAGAGGCTTTTGGGCTTGTTAGTTGTTGTTTTTTGTTAACAGAGGCGGTTGGGCTTGTTAAGGGTTGATAGTTATAACAGAGGCTGTTGAGCTTGTTATTTGTCGATTACTCTAACAGAGGCTTGTGGGCTTGTTAGTTGTTGTTTTTAGCAGAGGTTGTTAAGCCTTCTAGTATACAATTTTTTTTTTAAGGATTCTTTATCACGTTTGGGCGCCAGTTTTCAGGAAGTGTCTTATCCTGGAGTTATTTCAAACACAAACACTTTTCCGATTTACCGAACTTATAAGTTTTATTGCTGAAAATGAACTAAAGCTAATTACAAATTGAACTTAGAATGTAAGCTAGCCCTAGTACCCTAAATATGCTGATTCAGCGATCCCACGGTGTTCGCTGAAGTTCCGCAGAAGACGGGGCATTGCCCAAGCTACGGACGCTGACCTGCTGCGCCTCACGTTGATTAAGCTCTCTACGCTCAAGCAACACCCGCAGCATATTCAATGCAGCAGCTAAACAGATTCCGAGACAATCAGCCGAGCACACACAACATATCTTTCCCGGCAGCCGCTCAAGGCTCAGCAGCGCGCCGCTAACACCTCACCAGCGCAGGCAGACATTTTATATCGAGAGGGTTTATAGCCAAGTAAGTTTGATAAACACTAAATTAGGCGTTTAATTCTATTTTGACAATTAAGTAGATAAATTAATATATTATTAGTTATTTTAATTATATGCATCTGTATATTTTATCTTCTGAATATTCGGATTGCGTCGGAACAAATCATGTTGATACTTATATTTTAGATTGCCTGGCAAATACTTAACGTTAATAGTTAAGGAGGTGAGAGTCTTCGCAGAAGCCTTCAAACATATATATTATATTAAATTACTAAAAAAAAAATGTTCGGATTTTCTGTCCTTTTTTTTAGTTTTTCCGACATTTTTCCCTGTTTTTATGCCCTTGCAGAGGGTATTATAATTTTGTCACGATGTTTGTAACGCACTGATGGAGGCCTCACAGACCCCATAAAGTATATATATTCTCGTTCAGGGCTACGAGCTGAGTCGATATAGCCATGTCCGTCTGTCTGTCCGTCTATTTCTATGCAAACTAGACTCTCAGTTTTTAAGCTATCATGATGAAAATTGGTACAGGTTCGACTTTTTGCTGCACGCATTACATATGTCGGAACCGCCGGATCGGATCACTATATCATATAGCTGCCTTAGAAACGATCGGTTCTGAATCACATTTAGTATGAACAATTTTTTTGTTTCTCAAGATATCTCAATCAAACTCACGAATTGTGTGTTTGATACAGTTTCATACATCCTTACCATAATTGGTTCAAATCGGAATGCTATATTATATAGCTGCCATGGGAACGATTGGCTCTGTATCAACATTTAGTATGACAAACTTTTTTGTTCGTCAAGATATCTCAAGCAAAGTCACTTTTTTTCCGGAAAAAAATTGGCATTACTGATCCGCTGTGTTCGCTGTTTTGGTGAGTTTGAACAGCTGATTTGCACGCGTGCTGGCCGTTGCCCATCGCTGAACTAGATGCAGTCACTAAATAGAAATGCTTAGCAAATTAATATCAACAATCTTCATCTATGAGCTCTTTGCTCAAATTTTAAGTTTTTAATTAGATGTTCCAATGCACTAGGGGGCATTTGACCCGTTGGTGAGGCCAAAACCTATGTTCTGATAGTCGCCAATTAAAAAAACTTAAGATCTGTAACTTTGCTTACCAGAAATTCCAATAGATGGCGCCACTACGAAGTTATCAGCTGATAAACACAGAGGTCGCTACTGCAAAGCACGTGCTTTGAAACTATACTGCTTTGAGCGCATTTTAAAAGTGTCCAATATTAATAAATTTAACAACATTAGTGAAAAATTTTGTAATGAGCTCTAATCAGTGTGGTTTGAACTATGTGTCTGTGAGTGTCAAATGCAGAAATAAGTCGTGTTGTTCATTTAATAAAGTAAAAGTGTAAGTCATCTAAAAAATAAAATTTTTTCATCAATTCTCACTTTTGAAGAGAATTTCAAAGTGTGTCCAGAGGAGTCAATTGATGAAATATATTGTGTGTTGTAGAGAATTTAATTCTTGTTAAAATGCTGGTAATTAAAATTGCCCCTTTTACATTTTTTTGTTTGGCAATTGGATGAGGCGATAGGAAAAAACGCAAAAGTGGACTTTTTAGACCCAGTACTTTAAAAAAGGATCAAATGGGTCTATTACGTTTGTGCAAATGTGTGTAACAGGCAAAAGGAGGCGTGGCAGACCCCATAAAGTTTATACATTCTTGATCAGCGTCAACAGCCGAGTCAATAAAGCCATGCCAGTCTGTCCGTCTGTCTGTCTGTCCGCCTGTCCGATTTTTGAGTTCCTAGATCTCAGAGACATGTAGGTTAACTTATATCTTGCATTGATCAAGTTTGTTTTAGGTATTTTCCACGGCCCCCTCCGCCCCAAGAAATTAAAAAACAAAATTACAAAAGAGCCTTGATTTTTGGTATCTATAACAAAATTTCATTTCAATCGGATGACAAACGCGGAAGTTTTTTAACTAACAAACAAGAAGCGACGCTAGCGACAACTGGCTAGCGTTGTTTGTCAACTGATATCTTCGTAGTGGCGCCATCTATTGAAATTTTTAGTATTCAAAATTATAGAACAATCTATTGTGAACGCTTTGCACTCAAAAAGTACAGGATCTCCTTCTGTCGAGCTGGCTCCACCGTAGCTTACTGCATTTTTTGTAAATATATATAACCTACATATCGCTCATTTTCTAGAAAAGTGACACATGTCCCATATGACTTATACGACTTGTTTGTATCTCCCCTATCCACATATGTACATAAATACAGTGAATCAAAAAAGTCCTTATATATTTCCAATAGTTAAGTATTTTTTAAAACGTTTAAACAGCTAAGTGAAATAAATAGACAAATAAATTTACACAAAAAAATTATTAATTCCGGTCATGGTTTACTTAAAATATGTACGTATGTATGTACCTAAGTATAAACGCCAACACCAAAGTAGACAAAGCTCGGCTTTATTTTATTTTTCACAGTTCGCGTGGCAAGTCACATCTATACATTACAATAGAAAAAAACTTGAAAATCTACAAAACAAAATTTCGCCTATAAATAGTGGTGATACTGGGCCGGAGTTTCAATTCGGTCTTCACTTTCGCTTAAACCGGACTTGTTTCTTGTTTCTGATCGGTCGACTGTCGGAATCTTCAATCTTACTTTTGTTGCTGTCTGTTGTTAATGTTAACAAGTAGCAGTGACACAAATTTCTCGGTATTTTGCTTAAAATAGCTAGCAATGAATGCTACAATTTCAATTCTAGCATGCTTAGCCATTGCAATTTTTTTGGCCCCTAACTTCAGTTCGGCTGCTGAAAAGACAGTCACTGACGAATCTAAGAATGACGATGAAATCAAAATTTATAAACGCCTAATTCCTGCCGATGTTCTTAGAGGTGAGTCAGAGCTGTTTTTGTGAATCTGCAATACTGTAAAATAATTCCTTACATGTACATGCATATGAAAGTATTTAAATACATTTTAATTATTTCTTATTTATGTGTGTACATATAAATTTAAAGAAAATATGTGGCAATAAAACGATATATATATATATATATATATATATATATATATATGTGGTATATATATATATATATATATATATATATATATATATATATGATAGTTTCTTCGCCGTTTTCAATGTGGTGCGAATCCAAAGCCAGTTTGTCAGTTTGGAGACGGACAGATATGTACATGTACACAAATAAGCCCCCAATCCCATTCACCAACACAAATTTAAAGCGCAGCAATTTTAGACTCGCTTGAGCTGTTTTAAAATCATTGAGTTCAACCAGCGTATAATTCACTTACTGTCTGGGTATGTGGACCAAGGCCACTCAAAAGGGAATGGAATGGGCAATCGGGAATTCTAAAATTTTTTGTAATTCAAAATCCAAAAATAATTTATTTCATAATTTACAAGTTTTGTTGTATTTTAATATCTGATCTAATTAACTCGCAACCGAAGCAGGTTCGCTGAAGCACGCACACACCCGCCCAATACAAGTCCAAAACCAAGTCCAACCCGACTCAACACAAAATTTAGGATTGCCAAAAAAGAATGTATCATGTAACCATAACCGCACCCGGCTGAAATTTATTTTCCCAATCTGAAACCATTGCAATGCATTGGCGGCCTCAGTAGACCCGTTGGGACACTGCAAAGACCCAACACATGTCCATCTCTAATCTGTGCATAGGCTCTTTATAGGGCCACCAACTGTTTATTGTTACTAATTGACTGACAATTGTATAAGATTGGTTTTTGTCTTTCAACGACCAAATGAGACATTTACAATTTACTATTTGCCCAAATTCAATTAACTGTTTAGTTCAGGGAATGAAACCGAAACGAGTATTTCGGCAAAAGGTTCTACTTCGGGTTTGTCCTTTCGGTTCTGGTTCTCGTATCGGTTCATACCGGTACAGAAAATTAATTTTTAAAAATTTTTAAATGTAAAGATAATTACGCATCAACAGATATAATTATGTGTATGTATAAAAGTACAAATGCAGCATGCCTTTGAGCATGGTAAGTCGTACATAAAATCCGAGACATTTTTTTATAGTGCAAAACTATGCTCGTACGAAAAGAAAAAAAAAAATTGTAAATTTACCGAAACCTTACCGTTACGAACCTTTCAATTTTCGGCTCTTGAAAAATAATTTATTTAGGTTTCGGTTCCGGTTGAAATAAAGGTTAACGGTTCCGGTTTCAATCCTTGGTTTAATTCTATTGCTCGCATTGTTTTAAATGCAAAATAAGACAATTTTAAGCAGAGAAATTGAAAAATTAAAGCAAATTATGCACTAGCAAATGCTTGCTAATCTGAAAAAATTAATATTTTATTATATTTAGACGTAGTACTTTAAAAATATAAGGGTCTATTAAGTTTCTCCAAAAAAATGTGCGTAACAGGCAGAAGAAGGCGTGGCAGACCCCATAAAGTATATATATTCCAGCATCAATAGCCGATTTGATAAAGCCATGTCCGTCTGTCTGACTGTTCCTTTTTTGAACATCTAGATCTCAGAGACTATAATAGCTAGAGACACCAAACTTGGTATGTAGGCTCATCTATATCGTGCATCGATCAAGTTTGTTTTAAATTTTGCCACGCCCCCCTCCGCCACACGAAATTTAAATACAAAATTTCGAAGTCGAGTTACAAAAGCACCATTAATGCTAGCGCCTTGACATATAATAAACACTATGGCCCAAACCTGTCTAGAAAATTCCATTTCACTCGGATTATAAACACGGAAGCTATTCAACTAACAATGTTACTGAAAAAAGGAAGAAGAAGAGACGCTAACGACGTCTGTGTTTATCAACTGGTACGCAACTTTAAGGAGCAACCACCGTAGCTTACTTCATTTTTAGACCCAGTACTTTAAGAAAGTACAAATGGGTCTAATAAGTTTGTCAAAAAAAAAATTGTGCGTAACAGGCAGAAGGAGGCGTGACAGACCCCATAATTAACATCCGAGTCGATATAGCCATGTCTGTCTGTCTGTCCCTTTTTGTGTCACCTTGATCTCAGAGACCATAAGAGCTAGAGACACCAATTTTTATTTTTTTTGCACAAACATAATAGACCCATTTGTACTTTTGTAAAGTACAGGGTCTAAAAACTGCTATACATTTCCAATCATTACAAGTAAAGTTCAATTTTTTTCCCTTATGCAATACTTGGCAGTAAATAAAATTTATTGTTTTTAGATTTTCCGGGCATGTGCTTTGCATCGACTCGCTGTGCTACAGTTGAACCTGGAAAATCGTGGGAGTTAACACCATTTTGCGGTCGCTCAACTTGTGTCCAAAATGAAGAAAATCCAGCAAAGTGAGTAGATCAAAGATAGTTAAAAGATGGTAGCTGGATACTTATCATTTCTTCTTATTTCTACAGACTCCTGGAACTTGTCGAGGACTGTGGGCCTTTGCCTTTGTCGTTATCGAACGATAAGTGTAAGCTGGATATCGAAAAAACAAATAAGACGGCTCAGTTTCCCTTCTGCTGTCCTATCTTCACATGCGAGCCAGGTGTTAAATTAGAATATCCTGAGGTAGAGAAGGAAGTTGATAAAAAGCACTAGAAATTTATTTTAACAGCTTCGTTTCAACCTTAGCACGTCTTTTAATTCCTCACGAAGTAAAGTATTTTATAACTTTTTCCAAATTCTCTATAATTGAATTTAAAAAAAGTTGACAAGTAGTTTCCATTTTCTATTGTTTCTTATAGTTGAAATTTATTACAAAATAAATTAACTTTTCAGCCATATGATATATATTCTTTTGTCGAAATGCACCCATGTCTGTAAATGTTTATATCAACGTTTTTAAACGGCGTTCAAGAGATCTTTAACGTTAAAGAAAGTATAACTTGTAATTACTTCAAATTCTAAGAAAAAAACTTGTCAAACTTCATACTGAATAACTATAATTTTATAACTAATATATATGTATGTAAAATATTTACAACGTGGGATTCTGTTATCGCAATTTGGTTTTGTGTTGTTTGTATATATTAAAAATGAAGTAAGCTACAGTGGAACAAGCTCGACAGTAGGAGACCCAGAACTTTTTGAGTGCACAGCGTTCACTAAAGATTGTTCTTCAATGTTGCGTACCATTCAATAGATGGCGCCACTTGATAAACCTAGAGGTCGCTAGCGTCTCTTCTTCTTCCTTTTGCCTGTAACATTGTTAGTTGAATTACTTCCGCGTTTGTCATCCGATTGAAATGAAATTTTCAGGACAGGTTCGGACTATAGTGTTTTGTTATAGATACCAAAAATCAAGGCTCTTTTGTAATTTTGTTTTTTAATTTCTAGGGGCGGAGGGGGCCGTGGAAAATAACTAAAACAAACTTGATCAATGCAAGATATAAGTTAACCTACATGTCTCTGAGATCTAGGAACTCAAAAATCGGTCAGGCGGACAGACAGACAGACGGACAGACTGGCATGGCTTTATTGACTCGGCTGTTGACGCTGATCAAGAATATATATACTTTATGGGGTCTGCCACGCCTCCTTCTGCCTGTTACGCACATTTTTTTTTTGCACTAACTTAATAGACCCATTTGTACTTTTTTAAAGTACTGGGTCTAAAAAACAGTAGGTAAGTGCAAACAGAATTTTTTGTCGTCAGACTATGAACCACAACTGAAAGCTATTATTAAACTTTAAATTTATATAAATCTTCGTTTATGAAATTTAGAAATAAAATAAAATCTCCTTTTCCCTTTCTTACCATTTAATACACAGAAAATCGCTCATTCACGACAATTTTGAATTTGTATCCTCTTTTGAATTAACAAGCGGCTGCATCAACAGAGTTACTATTCAACTTCTGTTTATTTTATGTGTTGTATTGGCAACTCTGATTGACAACTCGGCTAACCGGCGGAGTTTATTACGTGTATGTGTTCAGTCACGTTGTACGACATTTATGACGATATCATTGATACATTTTTGAATCCAACGAATCAATTGCTTAACATTTTTGGCCTCCATGCCTTTCATATATATTATATTAGCATCCCGATGATGATTTCGAATAAACGAAGTCAAAGTTATGCTTAGACACTGGTACACTTCCTGGTTAATGGCTAGTCCACTTGGGCTGAAAAATGGTTCTGAAATACCTTTGTCCGAATCGGCCATATATATCATAACTTTCTGCCTAAAAATTTTTTTGTACTTACATATATTTTAAACGTTGTTTACTGGCATTTGTGGCCCACTGGAAGGTAGGGATGTTTATATTTTTAAAATATCTATATCGATGATATTTCGATACAAAAAAATATATATATCTTTTTAGTAATGATATTATCGCCAAAAAAAATTTCTATATCATCGATATTTGAAATATCTGGATGAATTTTAAACTAGCTTCGTTTCGTTAGTTATATATCATTATAGGTTTTGTGCATTGTGATAAAAGCATAGCGGCCAAAAATCATAAGCTTTGCGCTGATTCTGCTGATCTGCTAGTTAACAGAGGTCAGACGCATGCCTTGCGTTTTTGTTTTGATTTGTGCTTTGCTTGGTGTGTACTCTGTGCACTCAGTGGCAGCATCTGTCGGATGACCAAAATTCCTCCGTTGCCACATTTCGTATCATGTTGTTGTTACCAATCTGAATTTTGCCTATTTCAAAGTTGATTCGCAATATTGCCCTCAGCCTTCGTTTACCCTACGCTGATCGGGTGTTATGTGCGAGTAAAGTGTAATGACATAATATTAAGTAAATGCGTGCAATATTTGATTTAATTAATTCCTAACAATATTATTATTATTAAATAAAATAATATCATATAAAATTTTATATATTTTTTGATTTTCTAATGCTGCGTATAAACAATTGCTTTAGTCTCTAAATTCTTATAATATAATATATTTTTAATAGTTACAAATTCATATAGATATAATAAGAATTCATAATATATATCATACTGCTTAAAATAATGTTCTAGAAAAATTTTTGGTCATCCGCCAGACGCTGCCCCTGACTGCACAGAGTACACACCAAGCAAAGCACAAATCAAAACAAAAACGCAAAGCATGCGTCTGATCTCTGTTAACTAACAGAATTTCATGAACATGGAACTGTTAAATCCCATTTGGCGCGGCATAGCCGCAAGCCAATTCAGTTAGCCAGTCAATTCCACTCTTCTTGTTACTTAGCAGTATTTACACTCGCTCAAAACGCCGTGAAATGAAAACTCCATATAAAAAAACAGCGAAAATTTTTCCCCGTTTCATTCAAGTTGGTTCACACTTCTCGTTACGTTTCATAAAGTAAGGGCCTGCCGTTCTGTTAAACTCAAATGGCACTGTTAGATTTAACATAGCACAGTTTACGGGCCATTTCATTTTGACGTAGTGAATTAAGCTCCACCCCTTATTTCATCAGAGAATGATGAAATTATGACCTTTTGAATAGTAAAGTGAGTGGTGTGAGGGAATTAACAACGTTTAATTGAGGTCACTGCTAATACCGCAGATTTTCAACGGTCATAAGGACCAAACAAGTTGACTAGACTTTATTTATTTAATTAAAATGATATGCCTAATAAAATGAATATGTTATAGCCGCTTTCTGGCCTGATGATAAATTATAATCATATAACATATTCATTTTATTAGGCATATCATTTTAATTAAATAAATAAAATCTAATTAACTTATTTGGTCCTTATGACCGTTGAAAATCTGCGGTATTTAAGCAGTGACCTCCAATTAAACGTCGTTAATTCCCTCACACCACATTTTCCCCAAATTTTACTATTCAAAAGGTCATAATTTCATCTTTCTCTGATGAAATAAGGGGTGGAGGCTTATTTCATTACGTCAAAATGAAATGGTCCGTAAGCTGTGCTATGTTAAGTCTAACAGTGCCATTTTGAGTTTAACAGAACGGCTGGGCCTTACGTTATGAAACGTAACGAGAAGTGTGAACCAACTTTGAAATGAAAAACGGGGAAAAAATTTTCGCTGTTTTTTTTATATGGAGCTTTTCATTTCAACGGCGCTTTGAGGCGAGTGTAAATACTGCTTTACTCAATGAACTTTCGTCATCCAAATGAATAATTTTTTATCATAATTTTTGCACATCTAACGACATTAAACTTTATCGATGTTGATTTGCTCTTCTGTAAAATGTGGTTACCCCGAATTCTTTCTGGCCTTAATATTAACAGATTCAAGTGATTTACAAATGTGAGACTGTGACCTTTTAAGTTTCCTGGCAACCTATATTTAGCTAATGCCAGCTTTAGGGTTAGATCCAGTCTTTTCGGATTTCTTCCTTATTTTGGACACACTGAATCATTTTCCTTCCGAATTTTTTGTTCTTTCAATGCTCAATGAGTTCAATATTAGGGAAAAAGTGCTTTGTGGACAAATCTCTTCCATAAAATGGTCTACCGTGAAATTCTTTCCGAATAAAATGTGATCTTCGTACAAACGTACGATTTTCAACGGTCATAAGGACCAAACAAGTTGACTAGACTTTATTTATTTAATTAAAATGATATGCCTAATAAAATGAATATGTTATAGCCGCTTTCTGGCCTGATGATAAATTATAATCATATAACATATTCATTTTATTAGGCATATCATTTTAATTAAATAAATAAAATCTAATTAACTTATTTGGTCCTTATGACCGTTGAAAATCTGCGGTATTTAAGCAGTGACCTCCAATTAAACGTCGTTAATTCCCTCACACCACATTTTCCCCAAATTTTACTATTCAAAAGGTCATAATTTCATCTTTCTCTGATGAAATAAGGGGTGGAGGCTTATTTCATTACGTCAAAATGAAATGGTCCGTAAGCTGTGCTATGTTAAGTCTAACAGTGCCATTTTGAGTTTAACAGAACGGCTGGGCCTTACGTTATGAAACGTAACGAGAAGTGTGAACCAACTTTGAAATGAAAAACGGGGAAAAAATTTTCGCTGTTTTTTTTATATGGAGTTTTTCATTTCAACGGCGCTTTGAGGCGAGTGTAAATACTGCTTTACTCAATGAACTTTCGTCATCCAAATGAATAATTTTTTATCATAATTTTTGCACATCTAACGACATTAAACTTTATCGATGTTGATTTGCTCTTCTGTAAAATGTGGTTACCCCGAATTCTTTCTGGCCTTAATATTAACAGATTCAAGTGATTTACAAATGTGAGACTGTGACCTTTTAAGTTTCCTGGCAACCTATATTTAGCTAATGCCAGCTTTAGGGTTAGATCCAGTCTTTTCGGATTTCTTCCTTATTTTGGACACACTGAATCATTTTCCTTCCGAATTTTTTGTTCTTTCAATGCTCAATGAGTTCAATATTAGGGAAAAAGTGCTTTGTGGACAAATCTCTTCCATAAAATGGTCTACCGTGAAATTCTTTCCGAATAAAATGTGATCTTCGTACAAACGTACAAAGCGTTCGCGAAGGTTGTTTTCCGCTATGGAAATATGAAATGGCCTATAGGATATTTTTAACAATTCCTGTTACACCAGCGTCAGAAGAACGTTCATGTAGAAAACTTAAATTAATAAAGAACCAGATGCGATCGTAAATAGAAGAGGAGAGACTAAGTATACTTAGTTTGATATCTTTTAAATATATCATAGCAGAATCTTTATATATTGATTCAATAATAGAAGAATTTGCATTTTTTAAATCTAGGAAAGTAAGAATTTGTGTTTTAATCTTAGTCTTTGCTTATAAATTGTTAAGGGCGCACAGCGCAAGATTTTGCAAAACTAGGGGGACTTAAATCAGTAGCAGTCGTATTTTTAAAGCTATCGGTTTGAAATTTGAAGGGAATGTACAAATATCCTCAAAGAAATTTTTGAAGTAAAAATGAAAGTATGCGTGGCACGTTAAAGGGCGTAAAATACGCAAAAACCAGACATTTTTCGCTTTTTTACATTCAAATTCCAATTTTAAAAAAATTCTTTTTTTAAAAAAATATCAGGTTAGTATTTTTGGGTCTAATTTTAGCTACTTAAAAAATGTCTTTTTAAAAGATTAATGACAAAACAAATTTTTTATTTTGTTATTTGATAGCAGCTCATAGTTTCCGCTATAACTTCCAATTTTATTAGCATATGTTATTAGTCACACTAATACCAGAAGGATAGCACAATATTTGTGACTTTTTGGCGATATTTTGTCATGGATAAAACTTTGGACTGACCATTTTCGAGTGCTGCCGAAGGTGTTGTATTGGTGCATTGATAACATTGTGTTCACCATTAATGCAAGTCCAAATGGTCCAAATCTGTCCTGCAAATTTCATTCAAATCGGATATTAAAGCGGAAGTTATTGAACTAACAATGTTACGGGCAAAAGGAAGAAGAAGAGACGCTAACGACGTCTGTATTTATTAACTAGTACGCAACTTTAAGGAGCAACCACCGTAGCTTACTTCATTTTTAGACCCAGTACTTTAAAAAAGTACAAATGGGTCTAATAAGTTTGTGCAAAAAAAAAAGGCGAGGCAGACCCCATAAAGTATATATATTCTTGATCAGCGTCAACAGCCGAGTCAATAAAGCCATGCCAGTGTGTCCGTCTGTCTGTCTGTCCGCCTGACCGATTTTTGAGTTCCTAGATCTCAGAGACATGTAGGTTAACTTATATCTTGCATTGATCAAGTTTGTTTTAGTTATTTTCCACGGCCCCCTCCGGCCCTAGAAATTAAAAAACAAAATTACAAGAGAGCCTTGATTTTTGGTATCTATAACAAAACACTATAGTCCGAACCTGTCCTTAAAATTTCATTTCAATCGGATGATAAACTCGGAAGTTATTCAACTAACAATGTTACAGGCAAGAAGAAGAAGAGTCGCTAGCGACCTCTATGTATTCCTAGTGGCGCCATCTATTGATTGGTACGCAACATTGAAGAACAATCGCTTTTCACTCAAAAAGTACTGGGTCTCCTACTGTCGAGCTTGCTCCACTGTAGCTTACTGAATCTTTTTTATATGAAGTTTTGACAAGCAGAATGAATTTCGCTCCATTACATTCGGTCTCATTGACAAGCAGAATGGATTTCGCTCTACTGGATACTATGCTTAAAGCCTAGTACCCAGCAAAGTTTTTGCAGGAGCGAACTTAAAGTGCCTAATATTTCTTTAGTAGGCAGCTCAAAGCAGAGTTGCTAACACATCACATAAAATAAACAAAAGTTGATTGGTAGCTCTGTTGCTGCAGCCGTTTGTTAATTCAAAAGCCGAAATAAACGCATTGAAAAAAATGCAGTAAGCTACAGTAGAGCATGCTCGATAGTTAAGACCCAGTACTTTTTGAGTGCAAACTGTTCACTATAGATTGTTCTCCAATGTTGCGTACTAGTCTCTTCTTCATCATTTTGCCCTTAACATTGTTAGTTAAATAACTTCCGGGTTTACCATCCGATTGCACTATGGGAACTTTGACCGATTTTTTTTGAAGGAAGTCTATTGTTTAAGTTGTTCTGATCAACAAACTTTTGATGGCAATATATAGAAAACGTGTTATGATCCGACTAATCGGTCGCAGCCAAGTATCGATTTGCCGGCTAGCTATCGATATTACTCAGGGATGAGTACGACCTCGATACTGGGCTAGTCGGGTTAACAAAATTATTTATATTTTTACTTTCGGAAATTTATTCGGACTTCGGTCTCATAATGCCTATACGGACAAATTGCTGGCATGCTGGATGTTATTCCACCTTACGCCGCCCTCCCATCCTATAGTCGGCTGCGATAGTTTGTGCCGACTCCCTAATCCAGACCCAACCTCACCACATACCCATCCCACCCTTAATAATTAATTAACAAATCATTTCGTTCTCTAAATTAAAATTATCATTATCTGCTATCATTTTATCGGCTATATATTACTTAATATTATTTCCTATAATTTTACTATTTTAATTTACTTGTACCGATAGTTGGCATAAAACACTAACATAACAGTCGACTTAAAAGACCCCACTATTTAACCCAAATGACCAGTCTGGCAACCCTCAACAGATGTTTGCGATAAAACGTTAACAAATATATATTAAGTGCAAATTAATTTATAAATATGTATAGAAATAAAAATTAAATAAATATAAGAGTTTTAATTAGTAGATATATTTATGTGTGTATGGTTAATGTTCTATGTATATAGTTCTATGTTCTATGTATATAGGTGTTTTCAGTGTTTTTGCAAAACTTCCCTAACCCTACAGAGCTCTTTATGTTCAGAGGGGCATATGGGCAGTGCCCACACAATGTGTGTATTCGGGCGTTATTCTGCATGAAAATACAGGGAATTTCCCTATCTTTATTTAAGTAGGGAAGCAAACTATAATCTAGTTCCGTATATAGTCTGAGCTATTCATCCTGGAGCTAGTGAACTGCAGGTTTAACGTTCCAAACTTGTTAGAGGATCCCCAAACAGTTTTTCTTTGAGAAATAGAGAGGTTCCTTTCTCAGATCGAGCCAGTAATGCCAAATACCGTCCATCGAGATTCAATTTTTTTTCATCAGAAAAATTTAATTTTTTCGAAATTAAACCAATATACCATTTTCCTTACCGAGGCCCAGTTTGTTTCCAAGATCCTTAGAGCAAAATCGATCCGCGCAGCTTTGTGACGTGTGTTCAATTGCGGAATATTTTTGAGTACACCTCGGACAATGTGGCCAGACTTATTTAAAGTGCGCCAAACAGTCATGGAAGACACTTTTTTGCGGGAAATTGCAACAAGCTGGGCACAAGGTACAATCGAAGTGCTACCTTTTTCAATGATGCGCCTTTTAGCGCGGTCATCTAAGATTGGGTTTCGACTAGTGCTTCGCTCTTTACCATTATCTAGAGGATTCCTTAAGAAATTGACACTTACGGTCCCACTGCGACCGATGTCTCTTGAAATATGGCTCACATTCCAGATAGAATTCGAATAGGCAAGAAAAGAGCCCTTTTCTTCCTCCAGAAGCAATGTGAAGCGACCCCTTTTATTAACTTTTGAGTAAATTACTTATAACAACGACAAGGAATACCAAAAATCCCAGCTAGAATATTTAAACTTCACTTTTGCAATATGTCTTATAGTTTTGATACGTCTGCATACTGTCAAAATACTTGCACATATACGAAAAAATAACTGTAGCTTTCCAGGCAATGATAAAAAAATAAATAACTGTCAAATTTCTTTTATGTTTGTTTTTCTATTTATGTTTTTGTAAACTTCTAAACGACAACGAACTTACGAGGGAATGTATACAAATTATTGATGTGTCTTATAATTTTGATAAGAACTATTTTATATTTATGTTTATTCAGATTAATATTTACAAGCTTATATTAAGCTTATTCTAGAATTGTGAGGCACAAATTAATTGAAGCTTAAAATATAAGATAAATTATTTAAAATAATAATGCCAAAAGGAATGTCAGTTAAGGAATTCATATTCCGATTAGAGCACATGCAGAAGGTGTACAAAGTGCCGTGGTCGGATGTTATCAGGTATTTCTATGCTCTAGTAGAGGGCAAAGCCAGGGACTGGTTTTGGACACATGTCCGAACCGCGCTAATTTTAGATGTGCCATATTTGCGACACAGCCTGAACCAGCATTTTCAATGTCGGAAAACGAGCTTTGAGCAGGAGCAGGAGCTGCGTGAGAGTAGGCAGCAGCCGGGAGAGAGCCAACATAATTTTCGGACTATAACATGATAAAGACAGTAAAAATTAACATCATTGATGGCATACCGCTTGTTATCTATCCGATGATGATTACGAACCTGGAGAAGCTGCGGGACGAGTGCCACGAGGCGGAACGATGGCTGGCAAAAAGGTGGACCAGACCAGACATCCACAACCGCCACTGAAGACACCACGACATCATGTCCAAGATACTCATGCCGGAGTATGACACAAACGGAGGAGTTGCGCTCCAATCCTCCGACGCCAATAAATGTTCCTCCGAAGATTGCATGCCAGATGTTGGCAATAATATTAAGGATAAAGCATGTGTAAAGAAAACATTAATTAATAGTAATAGGAGTAACACACCATGGGGCGAATGCTCGTTGCGTTTTCTGATAAGTAGCGTATGAGCAGGCAAGAGCTCGCATTTTCGTTGTGGCCACATTGAACGTGCAGCGCGCGAGACGGCAAGAATGAAGCATAGTGTGCTCGGCGATTGAACCTGCAGCTATAGGCGAGAAGCGTGACTTCGCAAACGTGAAGATTATTGGTCATCTCATAGGCAGCTTGCTAGACACGGGATTAGTTT
Source organism: Drosophila testacea (assembly GCA_035043265.1). Taxonomy (NCBI): domain Eukaryota; kingdom Metazoa; phylum Arthropoda; class Insecta; order Diptera; family Drosophilidae; genus Drosophila; species Drosophila testacea. The sequence goes on along the minus strand of JAWNND010000842.1, from coordinate 2,336,278 downwards.
GTTGGGCAACGGCAGCATCGTTTTCCTGGAGAAGATAGGAGCATCGTTGGTTTACTTCTCATCCACAGTTTAAGCAGCCGGAGAAACTAGGCCTACCATTGTGGGAAAAATTAAGATGCCAGTAGAATCCAATTGACCGAAGAGGTCATATGTCTAGATGCGTGCAAGCTGAACACAGTAACAACAAAAGTAGCATACCCATTACTTCAGCAGCGTGGACCTCAAGTATGTGTTTTGGCAAATTTGAGTTGGAGCCGAAAAGCCGTGAATATACCGCTTTTACCATTGCATGACGTCCTCTCAACCAATTCCGCAAGATGCCTTTCGGTCTGCGCAGCGCTGCTCAACGTTTATGTCGGCTAATGGACCGAGTAATCCCGCAGTCATTACAAAGCAAGGTGTTTTGTATATCTGGACCATCTCCTTATAATATCGAAGACCTCGGAAGAGCATTTGAGCTTGTTTGGAGATATTGCGAAGGCGTTAAGAGATGCTAACCTTATCATTGGCCTGGGAAAGTCCAAGTTCTGTTTTAGGTATCCTCGGTGTCTAGAATGCGTGATTGGAGATGGAGCATTGAGGACTGATCCGAGGAAGGTCGAGGCCATGGTCCAGATCCCGGTGCCGAAAGCAGTACGGCAATCGCGCAGTACTTTGGGAACGGCCGGATGGTATCAACGATTCATCCGCGACTACTCGAGCCTGCCAGCTCCACTAACTGATTGCCTGAAAGGGAATGCAAAATAAGTTATGGATCAGGACAGCATTTCATGCGGTAAAGAAGGTACCAACCTGTGCACCCGTGTTGGTCCATCCCGCCTTCAAACGACACTACTATATACAGTGCGACGCTATGGCGGTGCTTTTTCAAAGGGACGACGAATAAAGGGACAAACTAAGACCGAGAAGGAATGTTTGGCAGCAGTGAAGGCGATCGAGCGTTTCCGACCATATGCCCTTTACGGTCATCGCAGACCTTGCAAGTTTGCAGTGGCTCACAACTCTGAAAGATTTGAGCGGACGGTTGGCACGTTGGTCTTTGTCTCTGCAAGGGGTTAACTTCAACGAGGAGCACTGCAAGGGAAAGGATAACGTGATGGCTGACATGCTGTCGCGTCCATTTGACGTGGAGGAGCTCAACATGTTCGATTTTGAGACCACAGCATTTGAGGATGAGGAGTATGTTGACCGATTTAAAGTCGTCCATTAGAACCAGGATCAGTTTCCGGCTTTATGAACGAGATGACAGCAAGGAATTCTATTGAAAATTGTGTATTCCAGCATCCCTTGCTAGTCTGCTCATTGAGCAAGCACACGAGGGCGAAAGTCGGATGGACGGAGGGATTGCGAAGACGTTGGCCATGCTCGAGAGTTCGTATTGGGGTGCACAGTTTGCCGAAGCTCGTTTGATTGAGGGCAATTGTCGCTCCAAAATAGAATTTGTTTTTCTTTTAGACCCAGTACTTTAAAAAAGTACAAATGGGTCTATTAAGTTTGTGCAAAAAAAAAATGTGCGTAACAGGCATAAAGAGGCGTGGCAGACCCCATAAAGTATATATATTCTTGATCAGCATCAACAGCCGAGTCGATATAGCCATGTCCGTGTGTCTGTCCCTTTTTTGGACACCTATATCTCAGAGACTATAAAAGCTAGAGCCACCAAATTTGGAATGAAGGTTCATCTATATCTTGCATTAATCAAGTATGTTTTGGAATTTTGCCACGCCCCCCTCCGCCTTCGTAAATTCAAAACAAAATTTCAAAGTCGAATTACGAAAGCTCCTTTAATGCTAGCGATATGATTTTTGGCATACATGATAAACTCTATAGTCCAATCCTGTCCTGAAAGTTTTATCCGGATGCGATAATAAACGGATAGTATACGGCTGTTCGAAATTTCGAAAATATGAACACCTAAATCTCAGAGACTATAAAAGCTAGAGACACCAAATTTGGTATGTATGTACGTATGTTTTAGATTTTTGCCACGCCCCTATCCGCCCCCGGAAATTGGAATACAAAATTTCGAAGTCGAATTAAAGAAGCCCCTTTAATGTTAGCGCCTTGATTGTTGGTACATATAATATACACTATGATCCAAACAGTCCAGAAAATTTTATTCTAATCGGATGGTAATCACGGAAGTTATTTAACTAACAATGTTACAGGCAACAGGAAGAAGAGACGCTAGCGACCTCTGTGTTTATTAACTTCGTAGTGGCGCCATCTATTGTTTGGTACGCATTATTGAAGAACAATCAATAGTGAACGCTTTGCACTCAAAAAGTACTGGGTCTCCTACTGTCGAGCTTGCTCCACTGTAGCTTACTGTATTTTTTGAGTATCAAAGAAAGTGTAAGTGCAGCTTTAAAGACCATAAAGATTTAATTTATAATCCAAAAGCAAAATTATCGAGGTTATCCCATTACACGCATTTAAAGTTCACATTCGGAACTGAGTTTTAAGGAATTCACAGAATAATGCATTTTAATGTCTGCTTATACATATATATGGAAATTAATAGTACAGTTGATTAGCATAAAAAATTAATATTCCACTAAATACTTCTAGCTTTTAAGTTTTTTTGCCATACTTTAATTCTCTTAAAAAGATGGCATCACAACTTTTTTGCTATAGAGCTCCGTTTAGTTATGGCACGATTTTGGCCTTTTCGCTCCATAGTGTGGCGGTCACCACAGTGTGAACCCTGATGGACGACATAATCTCGCCGTTTGGAGTACCGGAGGTCATCTCCACCGATAACGGGAAACAATTCACGTCCAGAGAATTCGGAGATTTGATAAAACACTATGGTATCGACCATATGAGGACATCAGAGCATGTGAATCAGTCGGTGGACGAGAAACTCCTAGAGATACAAGTCCCGCTGTGCAGTTCCATACACGCAAACATTGGGGTATCGCCATACCTCGCAATGTTTGTGCAAAACATGTTTCTGCACGGCGACGACTACTCAGAGCTCAGAGCCCTGGAAGATGCTGCAATTGCGCCGCTAGTGAGATCCGAAAAGCAGCAAATTTATCGATCGCGCATCCAGGAGACACTGCACATGGCCCACGAAAGAGCTGAGAGGCGCTACAAACTCAAGACGCGCTGCGAAACATACTCGCCCTGTCAGGAGCTGTATAAACGTAGCTGTGTGCTGAGCGATTATCGACGCAACCCGAATGCCAAAGGCACATTTTTTCAATGTCTGTATAAGGCCTCAAATAGCTATCTAAATGATAAACTGACGTAAATTTCATAGAAACTAATGTCAAATGTGAAAGATATGTATTTAGTAAAGCTTATACGGACATTGAAATGGGCCTAAGAGTATTTTCTTATGTTATTACACATTTAGCTCAAATCTTTTCTTTTTTCTTTTTTAGAGCCTGTACTTTAAAAAAGTACAAAAAATTCTATTAAGGTTGTGCAAAAAAAAAAATGTGGGTAACAGGCAGAAGGAGGCATGGCTGACCCTATAAAGTATATAAGTATTTTCTTTATTCTTTATTCTTTTTAAACATATAAGAAGATTATGTGAAAATCTAATTAAGTTCAATTTATTAAGTAAAAGACAGCGGTTAACAGAGTCAAATGCTTTACTGAAGTCGGTCAAAATAACGTCAGTCTGAATTTTATTTTATAAAACCCTTGATCAGTAAAGACAAAAATTCTAGCAGGTTTGTGGTTGTAGATCTATGTTTCACAAACTCATGTTGGTGGGGTGAAATTATAGAAATACAAAAATGAGTAAGTTGTGAAGTAATAATAATAATAATAGCTAATAATAGCTCTTGAGTAAACCATGGGGGCTTGTTAGACCTCACAAAGAACCTTCGACGAACGCATTGATCAACAATGCAGTAAGCTACAGTGGAGCAAGCTCGACAGTAGGAGACCCAGTACTTTTTGAGTGCAAAGCGTTCACTATTGGTTGTTCTTCAAGAATGCGTACCGTACAATAAATGGCGCCACTACGAAGCTAATAAACACAGAGGCCGCTTTCGTCTCTTCTTCTTCCTTTGCCTGTAACATTGTTAGTTGAATAACTTCCATGTTTATCATCCGATTGGAATGAAATTTTCTCGACAGGTTTGGACCATAGTGTATATTATATGTACCAATAATCAAGGCGCTAGCACTAAAGGGGCTCTTGTTATTCGACTTTGAAATTTTGTTTTTCAATTTTCGAGGGCGGAGGGGGGCGTGGCAAAAATCCAAAACAAACTTGATCAATGGGAGATATAAATGAGCCTACATGCCAAATTTGGTGTCTGTAGCACTTATAGTCTCTGAGATCTAGGTGACACAAAATAGGACAGACAGACGGACAGACAGACGGACAGACAGACGGACATGGCTATATCGACTCGGCTGTTGATGCTGATCAAGAATATATACTTTATGGGGTCTGCCACGCCTCTTTCTGCCTGTTACGCACATTTGCACAAACGTAATAGACCCATTTGTACTTTTTAAAGTACTGGGTCTAAAAAAGACCAAAATGTTGTAACATAGAAACAGACCAAATTCTAAGTTACTGCTCGCAAAAAACTGAGACCTGTCATGATTTATAATGTGATTCTTTAATTTGTTAAAATCGGCTTATCTAAAACAGCGAGGTTTAGACGCTGCTTTAGGGAGCACAGTTTTTGCTCAAGAATAGGTAGATCGAGAATCATTTCTAACGTAGGGTGAAAAGAATCTTCGGGAAGCACAAACAGATCCATTCTACTAACATTACTAACTGAATGATCAGATACAAATATTAGGTCCAGAAGACGGTTGTTACAATTACGAATATTGTTTATTTGATAAAGTGAAAGATCTAGGATGCTATTTACAAACTTATGGGAACTAGTAGGAACTGCCAGATTATCCACAATAGAACAAGATATATCAGGTTAGTTAAAGTCTCCCAATACACACAAATAATGTCTATCCGAAAGTTGAGAGGATATCAATCGTACATTAGAAAAGTGTTCAAGATAATCAGAATGATTCGATTGCGGCGGGATATTGGAGCATGTTATATCAACAGAAGTTTGAGAAACAGTTAACTCACTAATTTCGACGGAAGGTCAGAATCAACTGCGATTAATACGCCGCCACCGACTCGTTACAAACGGTCAGGCTAGGTTAAATTTAGTGAGGCCCAAAACAGGTTAACAGTCAGGCAAAAGCTAGTAAATAGTTACCTAAATGTACAAAATTACAATTAGAGTTGACAAATTAAGAGTTATCGCTCTGCCACGTGGCAGAATCGGAGATAAATAAGTAATAAACAAATGGTATGATTATACATACATGCTAGAACTTTAGAACCTTAACTCCTTAACTGTAGACCAACTAAAATTTTAAACGATATCGGGAGCAATTTTCTCGAAAGATTAGCCGCATAAAACAAAATGAGGATGTTTTAAATAGATTATTTATAAGTTCTGATCTAATAATCTCATCTATATCCGAAGTACCCAAAAAAAAAAAATACCACAAAAATACCAAAAGGGGCACTTGATCTATTGAAGCCCTCAAATAACGCTGATAATACAGATATAGATACAGATACAGACACAAGACACAGGCACAGATACAAATACAGATACAAGTTCAGACACAAGTACAGACATATAAGCAGACACAGATTCAGATACAAATACACATACCATGTAATCCTTATCTAAAACTTTATTTGTTTATTATTAAAAAAAAATTTTTAAACGACTGACAAATGGTTTTTAATTTCTTCAGGTTTAAGTTTGGCTAAAATTAAAAGTCCATGCAAAATTTCCTTCGAATCTATCATAAAATAAGAAAAATATGAAGTTATTTAATTTTCTACTAATTTAAAAAGTTTTTAAAACAATTAAAATATTACAAACAAATTTTTTTGCTAACTAGGTTTTTATCTAATAAGTGAAAATAACTTGATGAGAAAAAATTATCGTGGCTGCCATATCATGCTCGGTTGATTTGATCTACACTTTTGGCCTCTGTTACCCCACAGTGCATTGCTGCAAATCTACTTTGAAATAGACAAAATTGAGATTTGTAAAAACAACAACATGATACGAGATGTGGCAACTGCGCATTTTTCGTCATACGCCAGAAGCTGCCACTGAGTGCACAGAGTACACACCAAGCAAAGCACAAATCAAAACAAAAACGCAAAGTATGCGTCTGATCTCTGTTAGCTAACTGAATTTCATTAACATGGAACTGTTAAATCCCACTTGGCGCGGGACAGCCGCAAGCCAATTCTGTTACCCAGTCAATTCATCTCTCCATGTTACTTACTCAATGTTCAATTTCTTAAAAACACCGATGTTTTCAAAAAGATGTTTTTCGAAATTCGACTTTTTTTATCTCCAAAAAGAAAAAAGCGGGAGGTAGCATTAAAATCGTCGCTAAAAAATTTAAGCGAATTGTGAGTTTTTTCAAGAGTATCTGAAAGGCTTCACCAAATTCAAAGATGCTCAAAAAACTGAAAAATCATACAGTCTAAAACAGGAATGCCCCACTAGATGGAACAGCGTTTTCTATATGATAAAGCGAATTTTACGGACAAAAAAAGCAATGGCGAAGGTGCGAGAGGATGTTTAGTAAGGCGGGATTGATTGTCAGCGAAAAACGGAGCTCATTGAAATCAAAAAACGTTTATATATTAGTTTTTGTGAATCGAAACGAATGGATCTCAACATAATTTAATACTCAATTAGTTTTAAGTTTTGAAAACCATGAGTTAAGCTATTTTCTTTTTAAAACAATTAATGCTAAAAGCACTATGTATTTAAGATTTTTGAGTTAATACACCAAAACATACAAAATAAATGCTGGATAATTTTAATGGGTTAGGTTCAAGACGATATATCGATACATCGATGTTTTCACAAAAAAAAAACCTCGAAACATAGATGTTTTTCCAGCTCTGCCGTGGAAATAAACATTCTATTTAAAACATCGAGGTTTCACTTTTCACCCATGCATTTTCTCGAAAAATGTTCTCCATAAAACTTAATACCTTTGTTGCGTGCTTCCTGGGCCTCTTCGGTTAATTGCCCAATTGAGAGCAATGCATTTTTTATAGTTTCCGGACCGTAAATAAAAATTGTATGTAGAGTTGGCGACATATTATACCAAGGGTACAAATTAACGAAAGGTCTCACAGTCTGCAAGGCGTAATTTTTTAATTTTTCTACATTAATATCATGGTTGCATGACACAACCATCAATTTTGTGTTCATTCTTTCCAGCAACTCGATGTCAATCCTTGTTATTTCCGCAGTCAATCCTGGGTTTTGAAAAAATCGCTTACCAGTATTACCATTATTACTGCTTCCAAAACCAGGCTTCGGGAGATCAATAAGTAAGCCTAGTTTTTCCTTGAACTCTTTCTAAATGCGAGTTTTTGTCTTGCCAACAATTTCTTTGTCCTCCGCCGATCTGTAAAGTCGAAAGACCGAATTTGAGATTTTCATTTTTCACTTCTCTTAATAACATTTCGTCAATATTTCGTTTTCGAATCTGTTCCTAAAATAAGTCAAATCTTATAACCATTGTTGTGGAATTATATGTACACATAGATTTCCAAATTACCGACAATATCACCAACGGTCTAAACACTTTTAAATAAACAAATAAACATAAACTTTCGTACTTGATTCAAGAATTTCCGGTGTTTTAATAATAATTTATTAAATTCCAATTTATTTTCATTACCTCTTTATTTATTAAAGCATTACTAAAACTTTTATTAATAATCTAGCTTACGTGGGATTCGAACACGGGACCTCAAGCTTCAGACTCGAAATCTCTATCCAGTGCGCTACAATGAAAACAATTTCGCGTATGCTACAATACATATATATTCTACACAAAAAGACAGGCTGGCACAGACGGTCAAACCCCTGGGTGGTTCGGCGTTCGCTTACCATAGGGTCACTCAAGTACCCATGTAGTTACTAGCCGAAAAGTTAGCTGGGTGGTTTTACATATTACATATCAAAATTGCATTTTCTCCGAAAAGGCAAAAAGGAGCACTCTTATTTTTAAAATATAATTTAAGAGACGGATGAAGCCCGGATCATAACAGTATGCCCAACGATAACCTAAAAAATTTAATTTTTTTTACCATTTTTTAAAAATGAAAAAAAATTTAAGAAATGTTTTTATGAAAACTGTATTAATGCTAATAAACTAAGAAAAGTCAAAACTTATTCTTCAATTTCCATATATACGTATAATCGTATCACGTTCATGAAAAAAACGATTGCGAACAAACATTAAAATGCATTATTCTGTGAATTCCTTAAAACTTAGTTCCAAATGTGAACTTTAAATGCGTGTTATGGGGGAACCAAATAACCTAGATGATTTTGCTTTTGGATTACAGCGCAAAATTTTATCATCGTAAAAGCTGCATTTACACTTTCTTCAATATCTCAAAAAAAAAATTTCTTTTGGCGCGACATTTGTTCTAGTACGATCCAATCTGGTACCAACAACTTTTGCGGATATATTTATATTGAGTCTGTTCATACGGATTGTATTTAACATCGATCATTCCATTGGGCGCCACTCTGTTACTTGCCGACAGTTTTATCGGGTGCACATCGATTGCCAGCTAGCTCTCCAGGGGTGGATAAGACCTTCGCTACACGGATAGTCAAATAAAAACTACTTATATTTGAAATGAAGTAATGGTGCTAGCGGTTCGCCTGCACCTTGCGTTGCCCACCTTACCTTATGCTGATCCTGATCTTCTAGGATCAACCCCCTATACCGACCGCTCCGTCCGTATGTCACTTTACTTCACACCATTAAAAAGAAATTTACACTTTCATTTTTGATTTTTATATCTTAATATTTACTTAACAAGCACTAACATTTCACTTTCAATTAATTTTGCAGGCCTTTATATATAAGACATCCCACTGGGACCACCCTACTCAACACCTAATGCTCGAGCAGCTGAGAAGAATATAAAGGGGACTCAGTGGCTGTTGACAAACATCAATAAATTTAAGCATAACACTTAATATGAAATAAATAGGTTAAATCAATAAATAGACAAATAAATTAAATAATAAACATAACAAAATAAATAAAGTAATCTGAGCAGGTGACTTATTTTAAATCTGCTTCATTCTGAATGCCGGAATAGGCGACAAAGCGGCTGGAGTTGGCAGAATTTGCCTCATACAATTCCGCTGTGGTAACAGGAAATGTTGAAGTGAATAGAAAATAGTAGGTACAAAAACCTGTGGCCACCCGGAGACGATGGAGAATCGCTCCTCGGGTGGTGTTCTCCTTCCTGCCTTGCCAAGGTGGCTTCTGACTGCTGTTGGTTTTGGGCACTGAAAGTTGCAAATTACCCAACTGCGGTGAGCTCTAGAAATTTATTGCTTTGGGATTTGTTAGATATAGATATATGGCGCTCAATCATTTGACTCTTTGAATGATAAAGCAATTTTAGTAAAATTTAAAAAAACATGGACGCAAGTAAAGTAATACTGTGTAAGGCCACGCGCACACTATAGCTGAAAGTGGAACTGAAAGCTGAACTGGGCATGAGTGAGAGAGCAGCCATTGACAAATGAGAGAAATAAGCTTTCAGATCAGCTTTCAGCTCTACTGATATTATGCGCACACTGTTCATCTCAAGATGACAGTTGATGTTGGCTTAGCTGAAAGTTCAGCTTTCAGCTATAGTGTGCGCGTGGCCTGAAAGTATTTACCGGACTGATCAATTTACCATGAGCGGCTGCTTCGATGTGGACAAATCTTATTTTTGTAAAATTGATAATTCCCTTGCATTTTTGGGAATACATTTTATAAGTACGAAAATCAGACTTCTACGATTTTTGCTATGTCGGAAATAATTCAGCAAACAAGTTTATTGCAATTCGAAATACTACGAAACACCTTCGGATACTACTAAATTTTAATGAAATAAGCATGTTATTGTCAAACAATGTTCAGAAAGATTCCGGGATGCGTTGAACGACGAACGTCATCCAAAAACACCAATTACTTCAACTGATGAGCATCACGTCAAACAAATTAAAAAATTTGCTCTCCAGGATGGTCCATTTCATTTTTTCAGCCAACAAAATTGTAAGATATGTTTTATGTTTCAGAAAAGTTACATCTCGTTTCTTAAAAAACACACTCCATTTTTTGGGTAATTTTTTCTACCATTTTGCAAAAACAAGACGTATATCGGATCAAAGGCATCTTTTTATACCCTTGAAGAGGGTATTATAATTTTGTCACGAGATGTGTATTGCATTGAAGGAGGCCTCAAAGACCCCATAAAGTATAAATATTCTTGATCAGGGCGACGAGCTGAGTCGATGTAGCCATGTCGTCTGTTTCTATGTAAACTAGTCTCTCAGCTATCTTGATGAAACTTGGTACAGGTCCGTCTTATTGCTGCACGCAGTACATATATCGGAACCGGGCGGATCGGATGACTTTATCATATATTTGCCATAGGAACGATCAGTTGGAAATAAATATTTAGTATGAACAACTTTTTTATTCCCAAGATATCTCAACCAAATACACACATTGTCTGTTTGATTAAGGTCTAAACAGGCTGACCAAATTTGGTGTAAATCGGACTACTATATCATATAGCTGCCATAGGAGCGATCGGTTTGAAAACAACATTTAGTATGAAAAACTTTTTTGTTTCTCAAAATATACACATTGTGTGTTTGATTAAGTTTTACACAGGCTGACCAAATTTGGTGTAAATCGGACTACTATATCATATAGCTGCCATAGAAATGATCGGTTCGAAAACAAAATTTAGTATGAAAAACTTTCTATACCCTTGCAGAGGGTATTATAATTTTGTCACGAAATGTGTAACGCATCGAAGGAAGCCTCACAGACTCCATAAAGTATATATATTCTTGATCAGGACGACGAGCTGAGTCGATATAGCCATGTCCGTCTGTCCGTGTCCGTCTGTTTCTATGCACACTAGTCTCTCAATTTCGAAGCTATCTTGATGAAACTTGAAACAGGTCCGTCTTTTTGCTGCACGCAGTACATATGTCGAAGCCAGCCGGATCAGATAACTATATCATATAGCTGCCATAGAATCGATCGTCCCGAAAAAAACATTTAGTATGAAAAACTTTTTTGTTTCTCAAAATATCTCAACCAAATATACACATTGTGTGTTTGATTAAGTTTTAAACAGGCTGACCATATTTGGTGCAAATCGGAATACTATATCATATAGCTGCCATCGGAATGATCGGTCCGAAAACAACATTTAGTATGAAAAACTTTTTTGTTCCTCAAAATATCTCAACCAAATATACACATTGTGTGTTTGATTAAGTTTTAAACAGGCTGACCAAATTTGGTGCAAATCGGACTACTATATCATATACCTGCAATAGGAATGATCGGTCCGAAAACAACATTTAGTACGAAAAACTTTTTTGTTTCTCAAAATTTTTCAAAAGATACACATTGTGTTATTGAATAACTTTAAAACAGGCTGACCAAATTTGTATAAATCGGACTACTATATCATATACCTGCAATAGGAATGATCGGTCCGAAAACAACATTTAGTACGAAAAACTTTTTTGTTTCTCAAAATATTTCAAAAGATACACATTGTGTTATTGAATAACTTTAAAACAGGCTGACCAAATTTGTATAAATCGGACTACTATATCATATAGCTGCCATAGGAACGATCGGTCCGAATTCTACATTTAACAAATTTAATTTTGTAAAAATTTGACGGCTTACACAGGGCACTGCAGGGTATCCAAACTTTGGCGCGCCAAAGTTAGCTTGCGCTATATTTTTTGTTTCTTAAGATATGTCGACTCACAGATTTTGTGTTTGGCTCAAATTTTAATAGCTTCACCAAATTTTATGCAAATTGGACTACTATATCATATAGCTGCCATAGGAATGATCGGATCGAAAATAAGTTCTAACAAATTTTGTAAGAAATCTGACAACTGTGTTTGAAATCTGTGTTTTCCCCAATCCTTGCAACAAATGTTGGACCAAATATTTTCCCTTGAATTTTTATTTCTATTTTATTTCCCGCAGAGCTAAATATTAAATTCTAGAATATAATTTACAATGTAAAATTTGGATTGTTTATTTATTTAAAATTTTGTGTCGACTGTTCATAGTCTGACAATAAATAAATAAATTGTAAAAGTGCTCTGGTTCAGAAATGGGGATAGTATATTTAAGGTGACGAAATGGAATTTGGAGAAACCTATTAAGAGTTATAGCCGCAGTCCGATTAATACTTGTACACAGTAGTTAAAGCAAAATAGTAGTTAATGCAAAAAAAAATTAAGAATGGAGAACAACTTGAAAATGATGAAATTATTGTTATACTTCAATAAATGTTTGCCAATTATGCTGTGCTAAAGGTCTTTTTATAAAAACTCCATTGAAATGCATTTTATCAGTAATGCCCCAAAAGAATCTTATGCTCGGTTTCAAAGAGGTCAAAAAGATTTATATTTGGTTTGCTCTTGGCCACTGAAAATTTCTCGACACCGCTCCAAAGCGATCGGATGTTTGCCAAACAGTGTTTGGAAAATTTCAGTTGAATCTGAAGTAGCTAGGAAAAAGGGTTTCTCTAGTTCCCAAAACTGCCTCTAGTTGGACTAAGTTCAGTACACTCTGTAACAAAAATATATAATCTATATACAAATCGTGAAAAAAAAACGAAAATCTTATTCTGTTCCCAAATACATTTTTGTACTAAAATATCTCAAAAGAGGGAGCTGCTAAAAAAAACTGGGACCAGTTTTGATATCAGCACACAAAAGTTCTTTACAAGCCATACTAATATTGCTGGAAAGTTTTAAAAAGTTGATTTTTGATTAGTGTTTGTTGACGAAAAAGGTTGAGCAAAATGCCCAGCCCTGCAAAACTCAAAGATTAATTACATTTATTTATTAATTTGTCTTTGTGGGCCGAAGCATTCTCTTAACGATAGGGGATTTTTTTCGTAGCTAAGACAGGACTTTTCTTACAAATCATCGCATCCATTTGGTCCAAAAGACTGCGGTAGTATTCCCTGATAGTCTATCAACAATATTCCTTGGAAAATATACGACCTCGTTTAACCTTTAATACTGTGCTTACACTGGGCCGCATCATTGGATTTTTTCGTTAAACGGAACATGCGGCAATGATGCCCATAAGAACCCTGTGAATAGAAGAAGACAATGATGCGGCCGCATCTCATGCGGCGCATCATTGGCAAGTGTTGCCGAATTCTGTTAGTATTTTTTAGACCCAGTACTTTGAAAAAGTACAAATGGGTCTATTACGTTTGTGCAAATGTGCGTAACAGGCAGAAGGAGGCGTGGCAGACCCCATAAAGTATATATATTCTTGATCAGCATTAACAGCCGAGTCGATATAGCCATGTCCGTCTGTCTGTCCCATTGTGTGTCACCTAGATCTCAGAGACCATAAGAGCTAGAGACACCAAATTTGGCAAGTAGGTTCATCTATATCTTGCATTGATCAAGTTTGTTTTAGATTTTTGCCAAGCCCACCTCCGCCCCCGGAAATGAAAATACAAAATTTCGAAGTCGAATTACAAGAGCACCTTTAATGATAGCGCTTTTTATTACACATAATATATATTATAGTCCAAACCTGTCCAGAAAATTTCATTCCGATCGGATGATAATCGCGGAAGTTATTCAACTAACAATTGTACGGGCAAAAGGAAGTAGAAGAGACGCTAGCGACCCCTGTGTTTATTAACTTATCTTCGTAGTGGCGCCATCTATTGAATGGTAGGGAACATTGAAGAGCAATCTTTAGTGAACGCTTTGCTCTCAAAAAGTACTGGGGGTCCTACTGTCGAGCTTGCTCCACAGTAGCTTACTGCATTTTTTAATACTGCAATTTTCCGGGGTATCGATGGGGTATCGACAGCGAACAGCTGTTTTTTTTCATCGAACATCGAATATAGCTTAACCGCGGGAATAATAATTTCAAATATAAACACAAAAGACAAAATACAAAGTCTTAAAAGCATTTTTGAAAGTGCACTGCAATTAACAATTGCACCATATACAACATTTGCCAGTTTAGAACCCAAATTGTCTCTATTTCAATAAATTAATCTGACATTGGCAGGCCAACAGCTGACAAATGATGCGAAAAAAGATGCGGCTCCAGTGTAAACGACGCGCATCATTTTTCCGCAACTTCGACAATGATGCGGCAGTGTAAAAACAGTATAAGGTCCATCTATGAAGGCGCAAACGAAGGAGCAGAGTCCTATAACTATTCTATCTAATTGGTATGCATTTCGCTTTGCCGATAAGTTATCCAAAAAAAAAATTGTATCACTGCACGAATTTCAGTTTTCTAAATGGTTAGGAAAATACCAAAACATGTGATCTTTAAGCCGCTGATTAAATAAAGCTTTTGACAGATCGTCGACAAGCTTTGGCATGTTTACAGGAAGAATGAAGCTTTCAAATGATATACAGCATTTGGTTCTAACTGAGCTAAAAACATGTCGGTTTCAAAACTTTTCAAGTAGTGTATACGAATAACTAGATGCTGACATACGATACTTAAATTATAGTAAATCTCTTCCGTTAAAATATGAATCTTTGTTGTTTTAGTAGATCTTTTTGATTTTGCCTAAAGGCAGGGCTACGCATTACAGGGTTAAACAATTTTACAAATCGTATGACATTTCTTGGTGCATCCCATTTATTACCACGCGCGTCAAAACTCTAAACACAAAAACTAGTCAACATAGTATGCTTTTTATTTATATTCAACAACTTGCGGTTCCACATACGAACGAAACAGTAAAAATTTGCAGCTATCAAGATATACATATGTACAAAACAAAACAAACAAAATTATAAAATAAGAAATTAACATGAGTAAAAGGTTTTATGGCTGCGTAACAAAAGTGCATTAGAGCAAAGAGCTAACTTAGGCTACACATAAATATTTCAAACAAAATAATATAATATATATGTTACTTTCATATATGTATGTATAACTCACTAAATACAAGTGAATGTGTGTACATATGTATGTGTCTTTGTATAAAATTTAATTTGCTATATTTGGAAAAGCATTGGAATGCATTTGTATGGTTTAAGATATACACTTGTGTGATTAATTCTAGTTCAAATATACATTTATAAATATATGTACATACATACATGCACAGCAGCACATGTGTTGGAACAATATGAATAAGACATTACAAATGATATATTGTGACATTTTTCCAATAATACTTATATCCATTTACACAATCATCAAGCATTTTACATTGCAAGAGATAATACTAAGCTACTTCTCCAAAAATTTTTTGAACTACGCGTCGTGCTAGTCGGTTTTTTTCCGGTTCTTAGAGGTGATCAATATCCAAAGTATCTGTCGTCAACAGCATGGATTCGCTATGAGTTTCATCCACCAAAGAAGATAGCGAATCATTTATCATCGCGGCGGACAAATCCACCGAATGGTGCTGGTCATCATCATCCACCCCATGTGATCGTTGAGATGAAGAAAGTAACGGATCGTGCCTAGCACCACCGCATTCATTAAGCATACTAAATGCTTCATTCTGTTCACATTCGCTGTGATGGTGATGTTGGTGTGAATGGTGTTGCAACTGTCTGCTAGTTCGATGGCAATGCTCTGAGTCACCACAACAACTGTTGTGGTTATCAACGTCTTTGCCATTACAGGGCTGTTGCAGGTCATCGGTCACATGATGCTGTCTACCTGACGTCGTACAGTAAATATTTGCGTCTAATGTGCCCCCTTTCGATCTAAAACTATTGCACTGTAACGATGTTGTAATTGGGGATTGCGATGCGGTCATTAAGTGGCTGCTATGAGATGAAAGCATCGGATCGCCCCCAAGCACCGGATGCTTACAATCTTCCATAAGCTCATCAATTTGATTCAAGCACATGCCGGGATCACTACTTATTATTGGAAGCTGCAAGTAAATGAAATAAAATGTACTCAATTAAAATAGACGAAAGAAGATTTATTTATACCCGATACTCGTGGACTAAACGATTATATGAGGGCATTCAGGTATAAAATTTGGTATCGGTATCACTATCAGTTGATGGAGAAGAGCTTAAAGTTGTCACTGATTTTCGATACCTGTGAGTCACTACTTACGCCAAGTATGTGACATACAAAACATTTGCAAAGGCAGCTCCAGAAATTCATAAAAATGTGTTCAGCAAAAGAAACACAAAGCACAGTGTCAAATCTAAGATGTGCCTAGTCACAGCCAGATGACTATATTATACCAAGATTATACTAGGCATGAGAAGAAAGAAAAGCTCTAATATCTATACATATAAAACTCTATGTCCTGACTGACTGACTGAAATATTACGCTACAGAACAAACGGGTAAAGCTATCAAGCTGAAATTTTTACACAAAATAGCTGGGACATATTTATCGTGCAATAAGACGGCGTTTTTTGATATTCCCACTGGAAGGGGTTAAAATGGGGAGTCAAAACCCAAAATTGCTTAATCCAAAAATTTTTTTTGTTTTTTTAGCTATCTCAACCAAACTTACAGATTATGTATCTTTTACTCACTGGTACATCCTAAAATTTGGTAAAGATCGGATAACTATATCATATAGCTGCCATAGGAACAGTCAGATCCAAATTAAAATTTTGTATGAAAAGCTTAGATGTTTTTAGAGCTATCTCAATCAAACACAGATTATGTGTTTCTGATTCATTGTAACATTCTGTGAAAAATTGGTAAATATCGGATGATTATATCAAATAGCAGCCATAGGAACAGTCAGATGCAAATTAAAATTTTGTATGAAGAGCTTAAATGTTTTAGAGCTATCTCAACCAAACTCACAGATTATGTATTTCTTACTCATTGTTACATTGTGTTAAAATTTGGTAAATATCGGATGACTATATCATAAAGCTGCCATAGGAACAGTGGCTTTTGATGATATTTATTAATAATCAAAAGCAGAGGAGGGGGTACGATTCGTTAATGTTACGACTTTCCAGCCAGCGAAGCGAGCGGGAGGCAAGCCCCCTAGTTTATAATTATAAAACTTTGCCCTGATTCACTCATGTTTTAACTAATTGTGGGTCATATTGGATTAACCCTCTTATACCCAAGAGTGCCTCTCAAAAAACGAGAAGCTTTTCAATCATTTGAATTATAGTTTTCAGTTGACAAGTAACATGTGAATTTGTGAGTGGAAGCTTTGATACCTCTCCGAAGCTTTATAACGTGCCTTTTTTCGTGTTCTTCAAATGCATCATGCTTTCGAGCTCATGATGGTGTGTTTCGTATTGTGTTTCTGTTTATTAATAAAAGTGAAATTATTACAAAATCAGCCAATTAAAAACTATTGTTATTGAAGGTAAGATATTATATAATCCAAATCAAGTTTCATATATGCAATTTTATAAATAAAAATAGTGCGTTGCAGCTGTGAATTTGTAATAAGTGCCTTGAGGCACTTTTGGGACTCCACGAAAACTTTTACCAGCAGCGCTTATTTCACAACTGCATGCAATTTCCGAGTTGGTTTCTGTTTATTATATGGTTTTTCTTTGAAGACTTTGACTTTGAAGATTGAAAGAAAATCGAATTGGCAGAGCGAATGCAACCGATGAACAGTTGCTGGAGTTGTGACGGACGAGGAACTCTTGAGTAACTCTAGTGATGAAGATGAAGGCAGCTTGGACTTGGTAGAAGCACTCAACACAGCATTGGAGGACGCCGAAACTATTTAATTTATAGAAAATACTGCTCAAAGATAATGTACAAAAGCTGGAAATTACCCAAAATCCTGTAAAGAGACCTCGTCCACCCCTGCAGACAAATGAATATTCAGTGCGTACATCTGAGCCTTCTTCTGGTGGTTTCAATTGTGCCGGTAAGA
Source organism: Drosophila testacea (assembly GCA_035043265.1). Taxonomy (NCBI): domain Eukaryota; kingdom Metazoa; phylum Arthropoda; class Insecta; order Diptera; family Drosophilidae; genus Drosophila; species Drosophila testacea. The sequence goes on along the minus strand of JAWNND010000842.1, from coordinate 2,318,310 downwards.
AAAATAAATTATAAAATGGTACTCAAATAACAAATTAATTTATGAAAGGTGTTGAATCGATAAACAAGGTGCCAACTAAGATGACATGGCGGTAGCAATCGATGCAGGTGTATGTCGACGACGTAGCTTTTCGGGGAGATTATTTACTACCAGGTTGTATAAAGGAACTTGAAACACCGTTGCAGAGTTTCTGTTACTTCTTCGATTCAGAGATTATGAACCTGGGTTATACTCAGAATTAAACAGTCTTTTAAAAACGTTCCATAAGTAGTATGGTGTTTATAGAAAATAGTGCATAAAAGCATTGTCAAAGTTGGAAAATATTGAAAAAAGTGAAAAACAAATGGGTTTGGGGGCAATTACGCATTGATGTCTCAAGTTTGGTCAAATAAAATCAGCTCAGAGGCTGATTATTTTTAGACCCAGTACTTTAAAAAAGTACAAATGGGTCTATTACGTTTGTGCAAATGTGCGTAACAGGCACAAGGAGGCGTGGCAGACCCCATAAAGTATATATATTCGTGATCATCATCAACAGCCGAGTCGATATAGCCATGTCCGTCTGTCTGTCTGTCCGTCTGTCCGATTTTTAAGTTCCTAGATCTCAGAGACTATAAGAGCTAGAGACACCAAATTTGGCATCTATTATTAGGTTCATCTATATCTTGCATTGATTAAATTTGTTTTAGATATTTGCCACGCCCCCCTCCGCCCCTAGAAATTGAAAAACAAAATTTTAAAGACGAATTACAAGAGAACCTTTAAGACTAGCCTTAAAGGTATATATAATACTCGCTATAGTCCTCGCTATAGTCCAAACCTGTCCTAAAAGTTTCATTCCAATCGGTTGATAAACGCGGAAGTTATTTAACTAACAATGTTACGGGCAAAAGGAAGAAGAAAAGACGCTAGCGGCCTCTATGTTAATCAAGTGGAGTCATCTATTGATGGTACGCAACATTGAAGAACAATCTTTAGTGAACGCTTTGCACTCAAAAAGTACTGGGTCTCCTACTGTCGACCTTGCTCCACTGTAGCTTACTGCATTTTTTGCTTTTGATTTGATTATCTGTGTGACCGTTCTCCGAGAAGAAATTTACACCACATTTGATGTATTTTTTTAATTGGCTGATTTTGCAATATGTAGAACGTTGTAAGTATTTCGCATTTGGTGCTTTGAACAAAAATCAAGTCAGTGTGCAAAGCGGGTCGTTCCTGCAACAGATTCTGATTTGCTTAAAAATAAGCTAATTTTAAGCATATAAATATAGCGCAAGCTTACTTGGGCACGCCAAAGTTTGAATACAGTGACCGGTAAAAGCCGTAAGACTTTTTACAAAAAGTATTAGACGCTGATTTTGAACCGATCGTTCCTATGGCAGCTATATGATATATAAGTCCGATTTACACCAAATTTGGTCAGGCTATATAAACCTGTAACGTTTCCCGCCAGCTCCGACATATGAACTGCGTGCAGCAATAAGACGGACCTGTACCAAGTTTCATCAAGATAGCTTCAAAGCTGAGAGACTAGTTTGCACAGAAACAGACGGACAGACGGTCAGACGGACATAGCTATATCGACTCAGCTTGTCGCCCTGATCAAGAACATGTATACTTTTTGAGGTCTGTGAGGCTTCCTTCAATGCGTTACACATTTCGTGACAAAATTATAATACCCTCTGCAAGGGTATAAAAATATAACTTAGAAGTTTGGTTGAGATATTTAAAAAAACAACAAAATTTTGCATCCTAAGGTTTGACTTGAGACCGATTGTTCCTATGACAGATATATGATATAGTCGTTTTATTTGAACCAAATTTGTTAAGTTTTGTAAAACAACTAATTAAATAAACAAACAAATAACAGGTAATTTTTTTTTAAATTAAACTTTGACCATCAAGCTTAAAGCACCCTGTAGCCCTATCCTATATGAGTATTTATTTTAAAGCTTAAGAAGTTTTCTATGCAATGTTTTGTAAATTTTGGAAATATCTAAATTGGTGACGCTTATGTTTTGTTCGTGCGTGTTTATGTGTTCTAATCAGGAAATGAAACCGTAACCGGAACCGCTAACCGAAATTAACCGTTTCAAATGTAGTACCGGAACCGAAATAAATTATTTTTCAAGAACCAAAAACACAGAGGTCGCTAGCATCTCTTCTTGAATAACTTGAATAACTTCCGCGTTTATCATCACTGGAATTAAATTTTCTGGATGTACCAATAATCAAGCCGCTGGAATTAAAGGGGCTCTTGTAGTTCAAAATTGAAATTTTGTTTTTCAAAAGTCCAAAACAAGCTTGATCAATGGGAGATATAGATGAACCTACATGCCAAATTTGGTGTCTCTAGCTCTTATGGTCTCTGAGATCTAGGTGACACAAAATGGGACAGACAGTCGGACAGACAGACGGAATTTGTGTGTCTCTCAATTTCTTTTTTTACTTTTTATTAATATAACATATATGAATATATTATATTATAATAATTAACATATTATTTAAAATGTACAAATGAAAATATACAAATAGATAAATATATAATATAAATACAATATGCGCGTTTGCTACCTAACATATGCAGCCCAGCAAGACACGAACAAAACGAACGAAACAATCAAAGCGAGACTCTAAACGTTCAAAAATCGAGCCACTTGCTTTTTTAATCTGTTCTGGTGAAAAAATTAGGCACGAGTATCATCCCGAAAGACCACTCACAATCGAGACTCGGGACTGTACGCAAAAGATCACATTCGAGACACGAGACCCTATGACGTCAGACACTCGATTGATACCCGACTCAAAAATGTTCGATCATGAGTCATTGATGAACAAAACCGAACGCTCATAGACCAGTATGCATCAGTTCGGACGATGTGTCTCGAACTAAATGTTCGAATCGAGCCCTATCTCAAAACGTTCACGTTTATTTCACTCAAAAAAGTGAACAAATCATACCGAGTTCGAGTCTGTGTTCGAGCCTGAGCGAAACTCTCATACTCGTTGCAGCTCTCTGGTATACATATGTATTAAGCCGGTTAGTTGTGATTGTATGCAAATGGAATTTAACATCGTCCTTTTCTACAGGGAATTTTACAGTCGGGCCCTGCCGATTGAATGATATATTTTCACACGAATAAGGCGTTCATGCTAACTAATTCCCCGTTTGTGTTTTTATACCCAGTACTTTAAAAAAGACCCCATAAAGTATATATATTCTTGATCAGCATCTTCAGCCGAGTAAACATAGTTTAAAAAAAATGCAGCAGGCTACATTGAAGCAAGCTCGACAGTAGGAGACCCAGTACTTTTTGCCACTACGAAGATAAGAGGTCGCTAGCGTATCTTTTTCTTCCTTTTGTACGTAACATGGCACACATTGCACAAACGTAATAGACCCATTTGTACTTTTTTAAGTAAATTTATTAAATAAATAAATTTAAATAAATTTTAAATCTTTAATTTTAAATTTACTGTATTTGCGCTCGATGTATAAGTCCCATTGATCAAGTTTGTTTTAGATTTTTGCCACGCTCCCCTCCGCCTCCGCCCCCGGAAATTGAAATACAAAATTTCGAAGTCAAATTACAAGAGCACTTTAATCCTAGCTACTGTCGAGCTTGCTCCACTGTAGCTTACCGCATTTTTTTTGTATGCACTTACCTTGCTCTCAGTAACATCGTCCATTACAGAAGCCGAATGACGACTTTGTGCCAAAGAGGCTGATGGCGTAGGACTCGAGCCCTTTAGATATGGGATGCCAGACGGTGTAGGCGCTGATACTGATGTGAGATTATAATCAGATAGGGGAATGCCGTGAGATTTGGCCTGCATTTCCAATTCCTTATTAGACAAAAAGGGTTTTTTTTTAATTTATTTATGATGAAAATTTTACTGCAATATTCACCCTTATGCGAGAAGTAAGTTTTCGATTCTGAAGTTCCATTTGTCTTTGGCGACTTTCATTTTGCCTTAAACGAGATACCTCATGCTTTAAGCACTTGATGTAATCAACGGACGATTTAAGAATAGTACCCTTATTCGGGCGTATATCACGCACAACCTCGTAGAAGGCCTCACTCCCTTTTGGCAGCAGAGTGCCTAGCTCTTTGATTCTGTCATTAATGTTAAAACGACGTCGTCGCTCAACTTTAGTAAAATTAAACAGTTAGTTAGAATTTGTATTACACTTGCAAATAAAAGTAAACTAGTTTCACTCACTCATATTGTGATTATCCTTTTTCTGACGATCCTTAGCTAAAGCATTTATTTCGGCGTCTGTCAAATTTTGCGGCTCTTGCTTAATTGACAGCTCAGAGCTAAAATTTTTATCAAAATTAAATGAATCGTTCTGCAATATGTCGTCAAAGAGATCGTCTGCCTACAATTGAATACAATATATGTTGTTCCAAGATTAATACATTTTGAATGCTAAAGTCTTAAAAAACGTAAGATGTACGGAGTTCTAGGTGCGGCCTTTTTTTAGACCCAGTACTTTAAAAAAGTACGAATGGGTCTATTACGTTTGTCAAAAAAAAATGTGCGTAACAGCAGAAGGAGGCGTGGCAGACCCCATAAAGTATATATATTCTTGATCGGCATCAACAGCCGAGTCGATATAGCCATGTCCGTCTGTCTGTCCCATTGTGTGTCACCTAGATCTCAGAGACCATAAGAGCTAGAGACACCAAATTTGGCATGTAGGTTCATCTATATCTTGCATTGATCAAGTTTGTTTTAGATTTTTGCCACGCCCCCCTCCGTCCCTAGAAATGGAAAAACAAAATTTTAAAAACGAATTACATGAGAGAGAAGAGATAAACGCGGAAGTTAATAAACATTAAAGAGAAATTTATAGTGAACGCTTTGAACTCGAAAAGTACTGGGTCTCCTACTGTCGAGCTTGCTCCATCATAGCATACTGCATTTTTTTTAAATTATTTTAGTAAACACTTACATCGCTGTCAAATGAAGGGAGCTGAAAGCAAAAGATAGTATATAAATTATAAATATTTTAAAAGTGTTTTGCATGCTAAAGATTAAATACCCTTGCATTTATTTTTCGACTGTTAAAGGTATGTAAGTCACAACAAATACATTAAAAGTTTTTTTATACCAAAGGTAGATTTTTTAACGATCGGCTCTATGACGGCTGTATGCAATATTTGTCTGATATAATCCAAATTTGGTCATGATGCATAAGTTATTACGCATAAGTTATCCTATGGAACTATACACACTACCATACACCAAAAGTGGGTTTTTGACCGATCGGTGTTATGGGTGCAATCCGACCCGACCTGTTCCGACATACACTGCGCGTCATCAGGATAGCGCAGGCCCCCTACACTCATTTTCATTTGCTTTTTTCATTATATGTGAACTCTCTCATAAGAATATAAGGCGGGAGCAAATAACCGTTATATTTTATTTATATTTTGTTTTATTTTCGCCAAGAAAGCAGGCACTTATTTTTGGTCATCAGGATAGCGCCTCCAAATTTAACTTTAATTCGCTCACTTGTTTTGGGAAGCAGAGTCACCAAATTGTTTGTGGAGCTTTAACTAATCATTATCTTCAAATAAATGCACACTATAGGGAGAGAACCTGTTTTTTATTTTTGGAGAAAAGATCAAAAATTGAAACATCCTTTGATTCTGGACTACACTTCCACAAAACTGCTAAAGAAAATAGAAGACGCATAGATTTATAGATTTAGATTTATAATTTTCTTCAAAATATGGAAAACTATGGAAAAAACTTTTGGTTTTCCAAGCATACAAGAGAGCAGTGCTAAGAGAACCTTCCAATTCGGACCACTTTTTTACGAAGGTCAAGGAAAAAACGGGTGTTAAGACAAGATTAGCAACGGTGCAATGAGTTATCAGGAAAGCTGAAAACCTACAGAGACTAAAACTAAAAAAAAATATAGCGCAAACTAACTTTGGCGCGCCAAAGTTTGGATACCCTTGCAGTGCCCCGTGTAAGCCGTCAGATTTTTTACAAAATTTGTTCTACATACTAAATGTTGGTTTCGAACTGATCGTTCCTACGGCAGCTATATGATATAGTAGTCCGATTTACACCAAATTTGGTAGGGATGTATGAAACTATACCAAACACACAATCTGTTAATTTGGATGAGATATCTTGAGAAGCAAAAAAGTTGTTCATACTTTATATATGTTGATTTCGAACCGATCGCTCGTATAACATCTATATGATATATTTGTCCGATGCGAACCAAATTTGGTAGGGATGTGTAAACGATACCAAACACACAATCTGTCTGTTTGGTTAGGATATCTTTAGAAAAAAACGTATTTCATATTAAATGTTGATTTTGAACCGATCGTTCCTATGACAGCTATATGATATAGTTGTCCGATTTGAGCCAGATTTAGTAAGGATGTATGAAACTGTATTAAATACACAATCTGTGAGTTTGGTTGAGATATATTGACAAACAAAAAAGTTTTTCATACTAAATGTTGATTCCGAACCGACCGTTCCCATGGCAGCTATATGATATAGTGATCCGATCCGGCCGGTTCCGACATATGTACTGCGTGCAGTAAAAAGACGGACCTGTACCAAGTTTCATCAAGATAGCTTCAAAACTGAGAGACTAGTTTGCATAGAAACAGACAGACACACGGACATGGCTATATCGACTCAGCTCATCGCCCTGATCAAGAAGAGGGTATTATAATTTTGTCACGAAATGTGTAACGCATTGAAGGAAGCCTCACAGACCCCATAAAGTATATATATTCTTGATCAGGGCGACGAGCTAAGTCGATATTGCCATTGTCATATTGCCATATTGTCTGTCTGTCTGTCTGTCTATATCTTGCATTGATCAAGTTTGTTTTAGATTTTTGCCACGCCCCCCTCCGCCCCCGTAAATTGAAAAACAAAATTTTAAAGACGAATTACAAAAGAACCTTTCAAACTAGCGCCTTGATTTTTATACATATAATATAATACTCACTATAGTCCAAACCTGTCCTGAAAATTTCATTCAAATCGGATGATTAGCGCGGAAGTTATTCAACTAACAATGTTACGGGCAAAACGAAGAAGAAGAGACGCTAGCGACCTCTATGTTTTTCAAGTGGCGCCATCTATTGAATGGAACGCAACATTGAAGAACAATCTTTAGCTTTGCACTCAAAAAGTAATGGGTCTCCTACTGTCGAGCTTGCTCCACTGTAGCTTTTTGCATTTTTTTATTATTTGTTACATTCTGAGAGAATTTGGTCAAGATCGGTCTACTATATCGTATAGCTGCCTTAGGAACAATCAAAAGAAAAAAAACGTTTAATATGAAGAGCTTAGATTTTTTTAAGCTATCTGAACCAAATTCACAGATTCACTATTATTTTAAGTCCAATTGCAGGGAAAAATTAAATTTAAGTTTCCCGCTTTGTTATAAGAAATGACGTTAGAGCAATAGGTGTGAGAAGTGTACCCTATTTTCACTCTACATTTTTCTCCGAGCTTTCAGAGAGCGTAGCGACCCGGGGGTTGGCGAGCGAAGTGAGCAGGGGCAAGGCTTTTATAAAGTTAGCTTCATAACTGACAATTTTTAACCGTAACTGAAAGCGTTACCGAAAAAAAACTTTTACATTATTTCGAAACCAATTAACCAAAATCCTTTAAACGGAAATAAAATTTGGGAAACCGATTCAAGAAAAACGGCTTGTTGCGGTTTTTTCTAACGACTTAAATTCAATGCAATTTTAGACCCAGTACCTTAAAAAAGTACATATGGGTCTATTACGTTTGTGTTACAGGAAGAAGGAGGCGTGACAGACCCCATAAAGCATATATATTCTTGATCATCATCAACAGCCGAGTCGATATAGCCATGTCCGTCTGTCTGTCCCTTTTTTGTGTCGCCTAGTTCTCAGAGACCATAAGAGCTAGGATACCAAATTTGGCATGTACGTTCATCTATATCTTGCATTGAACGGGTTTGTTTTAGATTTTTGACACGCCCCCCTCCGCCTAGGGAAATTGATATATAAAATATTAAAGTCAATTTACAAGAGCCCCTTTAATGATAGCGCCTTGATTTTTGGTACATATATTATACGCTATGAGCCAAACCTGTCCAGAATTTCATTCCAATCGGATGATAAACGCGAAAGTTATTCAGCTAACAATGTTACGGGCAAAAAATATTAGATGTTCATTTAGAAACGATCGTTCCTATAGCAGCTATATGATATAGTGATCCGATTTGGACAGGCCATTCAAATCTGTACCAAACACAAAATCTGTGACTTTCGTTCAGATACCTCAAAGAAAAAAAAGTTTTTCATACTAAATGTTGATTTTTAATAGATCGTTCCTATGGCATGATATAGTTGTCCGATCCGGATTCCGACATATGTACTGCGTGCAGCCAAAAGACGGACCTGTACCAAGTTTCATTAAGATAGCTTAAAAGCTGAGAGACTAGTGCGCACTGCAGGTAGCAAAAAAAAAAAAGCGTTCGCCGCGACGCAATTTTGCATAAGCAAATTGCACATTTTTAGGCTAGGTGCGTTCATCGTATGTTAAACTGCGCCGAAGACGCACCTTGGAATTATGAAAAATCGTTTTGAAAATAATCACAGAATCACGTGGTACAAGTCGCTTGCCTGGACTCGTTGAAAAATGGCATCAAATATAGAGGTTTAGTAAATAATTTATTTAAAATACTTCAATTTCTGAAATGCACAAAGTTTGCATATTGCTCGCCTTGGGAATGTCACAACTTTCAGGAAAAATTAAGAAACTTAAACTCAAATGAACCATTTGAATAAATGTTATTCTCTCCGAAAGATGACCAAAATACCAACATAAAATTTTTTTTCAGGTTTGAAGAGCTCTTCCACCGAAGCGTTAAAAAGGAAAGTTAGGTCTGTTAACTTCAAACAATTCTCTACCTAACTGCATTTCACGTTTTGCCAGATTCCAACTCGAGAGTTTAGATTTTTGTTACGTGAGTCTCGTGAGCCACTGTGCGACGCCAGCACATAACTACACCCATTCAAGACTCATAACATACATATGCAACAGAAGGGAACAATGAAAGTCCTAACAAAGTTTTCGTGAAAAATTATCAAACGACATATATATATATAGATATTTATATATATGTTTGTATGTACGAGGGTGTTCATACGCAATGTGTATTTACTTACATACATATTTAACTTACAACGCACGTAATCAAATAAAATATTGACGTTCTCACATTGTGTTAATATGTAGTACTTATACATGCATGTATGTATGCACATATGTACAAATAAATATGTATATGTTTGTATATTCAATTAATGTCTGTCAATCAGTCAGTAGCTAACCGGTGGAATTTAAACCGGTTTTTTTAAGCGATGTATCCAAAAAATTAAGTTTATTTGCTCGGCTTTAAATTAAGTCTTTCTCTTGATAATGTTTAGTGTTTTTAGTGTGTCTAAGATAAGAAGTAACGATGTATGTGTTTCAAATGTTCGCAGGCTTTTTAGACCCAGTACTTTAAAAAAGTACAAATGGGTCTATTACGATTGTGCAGAAAAAAATGTGCGTAACAGGCAGAAGGAGGCGTGGCAGACCCCATAAAGTATATATATTCTTGATCAGCATCAACAGCCGAGTCGATATAGCCATGTCCGTCTGTCTGTCTGTCCGTCTGTCTGTCCTATTTTGTGTCATTTGGATCTCAGAGACCATAAGAGCTAAAGACACCAAATTTGGCATGTAGGTTTATCTATCTCCCATTGATCAAGTTTGTTGTGGATTTTTGCCTTGCCCCCCTCCGCCCCGGAAATTGAAAAAGAAAATTTCAAAGTCGAATTACGAAAGCTCCTTTAATGCTAGCGGCTTGATTAATGGTACATATAATAAACATTCCAAACCTGTCCAGAAAATTTCATTCCAGTGATGATAAACGCGGAAGTTATTCAACTAACAATTTTACGGGCAAAAGGAAGAAGAAGAGACGCTAGCGACCTCTGTGTTATTAACTTCGTAGTGGCGTCATCTATTGCATGGTACGCAACATTGAAGAACAATCTAGTAACCGCTTTGCACTCAAAAAGTACTGTGTCTCCTACTGTCGAGCTTGCTCCACTGTAGCTCACTGCATTTTTTCTTTTGCTAATGGGGCCGTTTTTCCAAGATTTCTTTCTTCAATCGCTCCAATAATGTTATATAATAGTCACTTTTGATGGGTTTTCCTTTTTTAAGGTAGTCGATGAAAACTATTCCATGCGAATCCCAAAATACAATCGCCATAACTTTGCCAGCTGACTGTTGCGTCTTTCCACGCTTTGTTGTCGGTTTATCGCGTGCTGTCCACTCGGCTGACTGTCGATTGGAATCCGGAGTGAAATAATGAAGCCACGTTTCATCCATTGTCACATATCAACGCAAAAACTCAGATTTTTGACGATTGAACAGCTTCAAACGCTGCTCCGAATCACCCACTCGTTGTTGCTTTTGGTCAACTGTGAGCTCGCGCGGCACCCATTTTGCACAGAGCTTTCGCATACCCACATATTCACGAGAGATAAGTCCAACGCGCTCCTTTGATATCTTCATAGTGTCAGCTATCACCATTAACTTCACTTAACGGTCTTCCAAAATCATTTTGTGGATTTTTTTGATATTTTCGTCCGTAACTGCCTCTTTTGGACGTCCAGTGCGTTCATCGTCTTCGGTGATCATATGGCCTGTACGGAATTTAGCAAACCACTTGCGAATAGTTGCTTCTCCTAATGCAGATTTCGGGTAACACTTATCAAGCCACTTTTTGGCATCAGCATTTTTTTTTTTTCATGAAAAAACAACGTTTTATCAAAACACGAAACTCCTTGTTATGCTTTTTTTTTTTTTTAATAAAAGTAGCTTTACACAAAATAATATATCTCAAAAACTACAAGTCTGACACCTATGAAATTACAACATATATCTATTGAAGGTTGGTACTCCTCAAAAATGATACAGATTTTATACTCGTAGCGCCCTCTGATAGAAACGATACGAACTTTCCAGCCGAGCTAATACTGTACATAATTATTGCCATACACATGTTTGTATGTGTGTGCATCCAATAACAATTGCTCAAATATTTGTTAATTATAATTAATTGTAAATATTCAGAAACACTCGCTCTGCCTATCGCGCTTTCGTCTGCTCTCTACTCATTTGGCTTACAGCAATAAATAAACAAAACAGCGACAAACATGACAACAAAAAATAAATAAACAGTACATTTGAAACAAGTTTCATAATCGTTCGACAAGTTAATCTCACACATGTATAAGTTCGTATATGAACATATATGTACATTTGTTATACCCTTGCAGATGGTTGTATAATTTTGTCACGAAATGTGTAACGCATTGAAGGAGACCACCTCACAGACCCCATAAAGTGTATATATTCTTGAACAGGGCGATGAGCTGAGTCGATATAACCTTGTCCGTTCTGTCTGTTCGTCTGTTTCTATGCAAACTAGTCTCTCAGTTGGTAAGCTGTCTTGATGAAACTTTTTGCTGCACGCAGTGCATATGTCGGAATCGCCCGGATCGGATCACTATAAGAAATAGCTGCCTTAGGAATGATCGGTTCAAAATCAACATTTACAATGAAAACCTTTTTTGTTTCTTGTGATACTCAACGAAAGTCACAGAATTTGTGTTTGGTACAGATTTATAGCCTGACCAAATTTGGTGCAAATCGGACTACTATATCATGTAGCTTCCATAGGAGCGTTCGCACAGTGGGCCAAACAGGCACTCTAGCGGGATATAAGTCGAATTTCAACTTTTTAAAATTTAGTTATTTTTTTATTTTTTTGATGACAATACTTGCGAAAGCTTATAAAGGCTTTTGTATGAGCTTTTAGGTGCATTCCTGGTCTGCTGCGAGCTGCCAAAGTGAACATTTGTTTAGCACTTGGCCTGAAAACATTTGACAGCATTTTTCGACTTGTTTGTTGAGCCAAATTACAAAACAAACTATAGTTTATTAACTCAATATCTTTTTTTATCGTTCAGAAAACGTATGTACTAAATAAAAATTATATGTCTGTGTCCCGTCTTTTCATGTGTAGCAATGAAAAAGTCGTAGAAATAAGCTGTTTTAGCATAGATGTTTTTAGAGTTTTAGCTGGCTTTTTTGGACTAGAACGAACGTCATTCACTCGTATTCAAGCCAGTTTTAGCATTTATGTAAAGTATGAGTCTTTGTGGTTATTCAAAATGATAACCAACTACGACCAACTCTTAAGTCTGTTGCACTTTTTAGGTGAAATGTCAGTCTTCAAGCGCTCACTTTATACCATTTGGCTTAGCGAAAAAGAGGCAAAAAAAATTGTTGGCCCTAAATGAATTTGTATTCGGTACAATTTTCCAAGATATGTATCAAGTTTGATAGAGTTGTAGCTGGGTTGCTCATTAATTCTAACAATATTTCGGATTCGGATTCGGATTCATCAGATTCTAACCAATAAGTTAGTTGTTTTTACATACATATGTTATTTTTTTTCATTAAATTTAAATAAACAACTTAGAAATGTAAAAAATCAAAAACGTGTATTAATCTTTTGTATGGGAGCTCTGACATATAGTTGACTTAGAAAATTTAAATTTTCAGAATACTGCGTTAAAAACCTTAAGTTTAAATTTTTTTAAAATATCTCTTCATATACTCGAGTTATTAGTTTAATCCCGCTAGCAGACCTGTTTAGCCCACTGTGGTTAGGTTCGAAATCAGCATTTAACAAATTTTTGTGAAAAGTCTGACGGCTTATACAGGGCACTGCAAGGGTATACAAACTTTGTCGCTCCAAAGATAGGTTGCGCTATATTTTAAATTAATTTTTTTTATTGTAATGAGTATGCCTGAAAGTAAACCAACAAAATATGCATGTACGCTTACATACGGATACATAAATGTGTTTGATACTGGATGTCTCGAATTTGAAAAACTTAATTATTATAAGTTTCAAGCGGGGGCAAAAACATCAGTAGCAGTATTATATTATACAATGCGCTGTAATCATCAAAAATCATTGAACTTGTTCAGTTTTTACACCAAGCAATCGAGGTTCTATTCTTTCTTTTATTACAATTAATTCCTAAGAATTTTTCACCTAATATATTCGGTAGACAGACACATACCTTAGTTTTTCGGCGCGATGTTATGTTAAGTACCGGCATATTTAAAGGGTGACTTTAATCGCTTTTGGTCTTTTGTCCTAGCCGTTAGTAAATACGGTTTAATGCTGACCATGTCAAAAACTCCGCCTTTCCGACGGATTTGTGACAGATATCCAAGGCACCACGTGCATTATATTTATCTAAATATATATACATTTATATGCATTATTATTCAAACGCACTGCACTGCACCATTAATCCGCAATTTTTAAAGTGTTCAAGTGTTCATTGCATGAAGTGGGTTACAAATGATAAGTTACATATTTTTATTTCTGAGTATAAAGGCAATTAATGCATTCATGTTTAAACACACGTACCCACGACCCCTTTTGTCAGTAAACTAATAAAATATTCAGCGCACACAATTTTCAATAATACTTTAATTAGCCATGACAACTTGCTTAATTCAAGTTGGCAGACCGATCGAAAAATACCATTCGTGTCTACACATTAGTATTTTTACATGTGAAGCTGAAAATCAGCCGCTGCCAAGTACATCACACAAAATAATACCTAAGAAAATACTAAAGGGATCAGTCTGAAAAAAGCTGATCAAGTGGGACAATGCATTGTAATGGTCGCGTTTACCAGCACAAATCAATCATCTATCACAAATCAAAGAATTTATGATGTATGCTGGTGAACGCTTTTGATGGAATTTTAGGCAAAATACTAAATGCTAAACTTAATGGCATATAACAGATATATATTATATAAAAATATTTTAATGCAAACCCACGCCCTTTGCCAACATCACAACTTTAAATCTAGTGTTTTTTACCTTAAATTTACATTATCGATAAGTGCCCAGACGCATCACTGAGGCTCTGTGCCATTGACCAATTGAACAAAATGAACGATACCGTTCATTGAGTAACAGAATTGGCTTGCGGCTGTGCCGCGCCAAGTGGGATTTAACAGTTCCATGTTAATGAAATTCTGTTAGTTAACAGAGATCAGACGTATGCTTTGCGTTTTTGTTTTGAAGAGTGCTTTGCTAGGTGTGTACTCTGTACACTCAGTGGCAGTATCTGGCGGATGACCAAAAATGCGCCGTTGCCACATTTCGTATCATGTTGTTGTTGTTACCAATCTGAATTTTGCCTATTTCAAAGTTGATTCGAAGCAATGCCCACAGCCTGCGTTTACCCTACGCTGAGCGGGTGAAATGTTGCGCGCAATTACTTAATATTATTACATTACACTTTACTCGCACAGAACATCCGATCAGCGTAGGGTAAACGCAGGCTGAGGGCATTGCTTTGAACCAACTTTGAAATAGGCAAAATTCAGATTTGTAACAACAACAACATAATATGAAGTGTGGCAAATTTTCATCATACATACGTTTTGTAGGTACACACAAAGCAAAACAAGAAACCTAAACAAAAAACCGCAAAGCGGCCATCGAAGTTTGGCGCGTCACAGGCTTTTAACATTTTTCTGTTAGATTCTGTCTTTACCCACTTTTACACGACAAACTCCACTGCCTCTGTTATTTAACTGCCGTCATTTCTCCTCTTGATGTTAGTTACTCAATGGATACCGTTCATGAAATATCGAATAAGTTCATTCGTTTAAGAAATTCGTGCCAAGAAGGCGGAAATTGTACAGATCCTTGAGCACTTCAAGGTGGAATCAATATTAATAGAACTTTAGAGAATAGATAATTTACGTTTTCGCTGCTCGCTGTTTTAAAGTTTTCGCTGCAATTGGACTTTGGAGAACAAAAATCAGATTTGGCTGGAAAAAGTCAGCTTAGGCGGGAAATGGTCATCTGTCGAGATAAAACAAATCTGTTAATTTGGTTGAGAAAGCTTAGAAAAAAACAAAGCTCTTCATAATAAACGTTAATTGGCATCTGATTGTTCCTATGGCAGCTGTATGACAGTCATCCGATCTTGACCAAATTTTCACAGAATGTAACAATGAGTAAGAAATACATAATCTGTGAGTTTGGTTAAGATAGGTTAAAAAACAACACAGCTTTTCATACTAAAGTCTAATTTGCATCCAATTGTTCCTATAGCAGCTAAATGGTATAGTCGATTGATGTTGACCAAATTTTTACACAATGTAACAATGAGTAAGAAATACATAATCTGTGAGTTTGGTTGAGATGAGTCAAAAAAAAAAAAACAATAATATACCAAGCAACTTTGACCTTTGACCCCCTATTTTAACCCTTCCAGTGGGAATATCGAAAAACGAAATCTTATTGCAAGATAATTATGCCTCAGCTATGTTGTGTGAAAATTTCAGCTCGATACCCGTTTGGGCTACAGCGTGATATATCAGTCAGGACAAAGAGTTTTATATATATATATACAGATGAGACGGACACGTCTCTTTGCTCCATCATGTCAAAATGAAATGACACGCTAACAGTGCTATGTTAGTCTGGGGAGTGCGATTTGAGTTATGCAGAATGATATACCATTACGTTATGGAACGTAACGAGATGTGTGAACCAATGTTTAATTAAAACATTGTAAAATATTGCGTGAAACGTTAATTCAATTTTTCCCTGCAAGTGGACTTAAAATTATAGACCTTTATTTGTTACTAGGGGGTTTGCCCCCTGCTCGCTTCGCTCGCCAACCCCCGGCTCGCTACGCTCGCTGAAATCTCGGGGAAAAATGTGGAGTGAAAATAGGAAACATTTCTCACAGTTATAGCCAGACCTTATGTCATTTCTAATTAGATAGCGGGAATTGTAAATTCAATTTTTCCCTGTAGTTGGACTTAAGATAATAGTAATAAGTAGTACTTTATATTATATAGAGAATTTACATTTTCGCTGCTCGCTGTTTTAAATTTTTCGCTGCAATTGGATTATTGCAGCAAGAGCGAGTAACAGTGCCATATACTGAAAATTGATTTTGAAAGTCGCAACACTAATGAATCAAAATTTCGAAGTCCAATTACAAGAGCATTTTTAATTCAAGCACTTTTTTGGTACATACAATACACACTATGGTCCGAACCTGTCCTGAAAATTGAATTCCAATCGGACGATAAATGCGAAAGTTATTTACTAACAATGTTACGGGGAAAAGGAAGAAGAAGAGACGCTAGCGACCTCTGTGCTTATCAACTGATATCTTCGTAGTGGCGCAATCTATTGAAAATTCTGGTTCGCAACATTAAAGAACAATCTATAGTGAACGCTTTGCACTCAAAAAGTACGGGTCTCCTACTGTCGAGCTTGCTCCACCGTAGCTTACTGCATTTTTGTTCATTTACTTTTATTCCCCAACCATTTTTCTACGTTGACCAGATGAAGAGCTAATTGCGCAGTTGCTTGCATTGGGTATTTGGATCGACTGAGAATTGCTGTATCATCCGCAAATGTAGATGTTGTAAGTCGTCTGCTTGTTGGGATGTCTGTTATTAAGGAGCTTTGTTTGAATCTTGTGATTTAGAACGTCTAAACAGACTTTATCAAATGCTTGAGAGACATTCAGAAATATTGCAATGCAATATTCTCGATTTTTGAAAGCAATTCGTATATCTGATGTTATACAATTGACCTGCTCAATAGATTCTTGTTTTTCCCGGAAGCCAAATTGATGCGAGGGGACTTTGTTGTGAGTTCTTAGAAATGGATTTATCCGAGTCAGGAGGTATTTTTTGAAGAGCTTTGATAGACACGATAATAACCTTATACATAGGTCTGTACGACGAGGAAATTGTGTGATATTTTCCTGGCTTCTTTATCATTATGATGATTGACTTTTTCCATCTCTCTAGTAAGTGGCCTTGTTTTGTGATATTGATAGAGCAGACCGCACAATATGGGAGCTCAATAATCATTTTTGGTGTTATCGGGTCGCAACCCGTAGATTTTTTGGGGTTCAGATGCATTAACGATTTCGTTTGGGGACCTAACCGCCTACGGAGTTTCTGATGGGCATCACGGTATCTGTCGGTGAGGAAAAAGTGGGGTGAGCTCTCCATAGTGAGTGTTTCGTTAAATATTTTGAAAATTGCTCTATATAGCTGCGTTGAGCATGTGCTTCTTCCTGCTTTAAAGCTTTGGTGAGTTTACGTGTTGCGTCTTTTAACCTTATCCGTGAGCATGGCGATTTTTAAGATTGTCACTCTCGACGTAATCGTCGCTTTTCGTGGACGATTTGTAGATTTGTCATCTTTTGGCTGTGCAGTGCTTGTGTAGTTTGAGGTGTTGAAATGCGAGCTGCGGTAATTGCAAAGTCAATTAAATCGGGTCGTTTCTTGGGATATGTTGGCCAGTATGTTGGTCTGCCCATTGAAGCGTGGTCGAGCTTGTTGTTAGCTTTAATAATGGCATTGAAAAACTGCTTTCCTTTAGGGTTCACGAGTCGATCTTCCCAGTGTGTGTGCTTGACATTGTAGGCTCCTGCTGCTATAAAGTGTTCTCCTAGTTCAGTTATGGTGAGCGGCAAGGCAGTATACGTCGGCTTGGTTACCACTGTCCAGTTGTATGTTTATAGATGTGGCCTGATGGTAGTTTTCAGCTTAACGTCGATATGTTTGTCGAGAAGGAATTGAGCTAACTCAAGTTTATGCTATGAAACGCCATTAGCATTCCACATTAATTAAAAGACCTTGTACTTTAAAAAGTACAAATGGGTCTATTATGTTTGCGCAAAATAAAAAAGTGCGTAACAGGCAGAAGGAGACGTAACCGACCCCTTAAACACATGTATTCTTGATCAGCACTAACAGCCGAGTAACAATAGCTATATCCGTCTGTCTGTCCGGCTGTCACTTACTTGAGTTCCTTGATCTCAGAGACTATAAGAGCCAGAGACACCAAACTTGGCAAGTACGTTCATCTATATCTAGAAATATTCAAGTTTGTTTTAGATTTTTGCCAAGCTCCCTTCGCCACTGGAAATTTAAATACAAATATTCGAATTACAAGAGCACATACATAGTATAAACACTAACCTGTCCTGTAATTTTAATTTAAACGGATGATAAACGCGGAAGTTATTCAACTAACAATGTTACGGGGAAAAGGAAGAAGAGACGCTAGCGACCTCTGTGTTTATCAACTGATATCGTCGTAGTGGCGCCATCTATTGAAATTTCTGGTAAGCAACCTTAAAGAATAATCTGCAGTCAAAAAGTACAGGGTCTCCTATTGTCGAGCTTGCTCTTCCGTAGCTTACAGCAATTTTTTTTATTTTTAATAATTTATTAATTTTAATTTATTAATTTAATTTATTATTTAACAATAAGTTTTTATTCACATAAATGATAATTGTCATAATACAATTAATGCACCAGGCGCATAATTGCATTTTGCAATTAATTTACATATTTGAATTATAAATAATTTTGCAAATCTTTTATTTTCAATAATGTTAACACAATTTTTTTCAAAAATTTAATTTATGTTTGATTAGTATTTCGAAGATTGCAGATTTTATATTGTCTGCCGTATGTTATATACATTGGCAATAACATATACATATGTATGCCAAACTAGAAACTTCTTTTGTTTTGGCGCGTGTGCATTTATGTATGTATGTCATGGGACAAGGATAGCGACAGAAGAAAGAAACGATCAAATTATATGTATGTATATTGACTTTAACTCTGTTGCTAAGTAAAGCCGCTGCATTTTGCGCGATCAGTTTAGAGTCTAGACTCTAGAGATCGACTCTTACTTTTTTTCGCTTTGGCGTGTGCCCATAGTGCATATAATTCTATGTAAAAGTATAAACCGGACTTTTTAGACCCAGTACTTTAAAAAAGTACAAATGGGTCTATTAAGTTTGTGCAAAAAAAAAATGTGCGTGACAGGCAGAAGGAGGCGTGGCAGACCCCATAAAGTATATATATTCTTGATCAGCATCAACAGCCGAGTCGACATAGCGATGTCCGTCTGTCTGTTTTGTGTCAACTAGATCTCAGAGACTATAAGAGCTAAAAAGACCAAATTTGACATGTACGTTCATTTTTGCCACGCCCCTCTCCGCCCCCGGTAATTGAAAAATAAAATTTCAAGGTCGAACAACGAGAGAACCTTTAACGCTAGCGCCTTAATTTTTGGTACATATAATATTATACATTATTCTCCGAATCTGTCTTGAAAATTTCATTCAAATCGGATGATAAACGCGAAAGTTATTCAACTAACAATGTGACGGGCAAAAGGAAGAAGAAGAGACGCTAGCGACCTCTATGTTTATCAACTGATATGTTCGTAGTAGCGCCATCTATTGAACTGCAGACCTTCAAAAAATCACATGGTCGAGTCCATTACACATGGTTGTCAAAAAAGATGTTGGCTGGCGCTCGTGCGGTGATTATCGCAAACTTAATGCTGTTACAGTTCCAGATCGCTATCCAATAACTCACATCAATGATTTCACTCAGCAGCTTCACGGAAAAAAATGGCCTTTGCATTAACTTGAGCAAATGCCAACTAGCGCAGCAAAAAGTACAATTTCTAAGCTCCTCGATCAACGAAAACGGTATCAAGGCATCCACGACACGGATAGAAGCAATCCAAAAATATGAACGGCCATCAACCACCAATCAACTGGGTCGTTTCTTAGGCATTGTAAACTACTATCGCAGATGTCTATCTAATTGCTCACATATTCAAGAACCATTAACGGAACTGCTTAAGAATGTACAAAAAAATTACGCATCGCAGCATTTGAGGCAAGCAAACAAAGCGTACTGACGCGGCATTACTGGCTCATCCACTTTCCGACGCAAAGCTAGACCTAGTTTGCGATGCGTCAGATGTCGCCATAGGAGCTGTCCTGGAACAGCAAGTCAACGAGATCTGACAGCCGATTTCAAAAGCAAGAATTACTATTAAATGCCTGACTTCGTTTTCTACATTTACAAGACAGGGATGTACTCACAATTAAATTGTTATTTACTCACGAATATATCCATCGATGCAGGTTCGATGGGCACATCGAAGAAGCAGATGATGTGATCTGTGTGTTGTTGTTGCTGTTTGCTGTTAATGTAGATATGCAAAGATTATGAAACTGTGATTCGCTGCTGGTTCTTACGATTGAATTTTCAAATAATTTAAATCGGATTAGTTACCAGATTTATAAATTGATTTAAATTTCATATTTTTACAAACGCTTAACACAAATTCATTTGCCGAACAACAGCTGATTGCGCTCTCCCGTCACTACGGAAGGCAATGCACTGCGTTGGCAATACCGTGCTCTCACAGTACGATGATCTGCTCTCTCGCTCTTGCTGCTTCCTTTTCGGTAAGTGCGATCTGCAGAGCTCTGCTGTACCCTGTTGTTTCGTCAGGCGGGTATACAGACTCGTACGCTGATGCCTCAGAATGAAGAACAATATCGATGATGCTTTTCCTGCTGCCCACTTGCTTTCTTGCTACCAGCCGACTCTCTGTGCCGCTAAAGTATAGCTCCTGTCGCGCTATGCCCAGCAAACCAATATCAGCTTCCACCGATATATGTAGCTGCTTGCACGAGGTATAACCTCTAAGCGTGCTTGCAGGTTATTTGATAATAAATGAAAATAGAACAAAAGCCTACGTGCAAAAATTACTTCCAGTGAAAAAGGAGTAACTGTTCTTTTCTTGTTGAAGAGTTAGATCACTAACCAATGAATACATAGATGTGTCAAACAGCGATTTTCGTGTTACGCTTTTTTTTGCTGATCATAGGTCCAAGATCGGTCGGCAAATTTTACGAAGCTTGTAGGTCCAAGCCGAGCGATCAACGAACATAGCAGACCTTGCCGAGCAGAGAGAAACGATTTAAGACTTGATTGCATCAGTATCGTATCGACCTTACAGCAGAAGAGTAGTCTCTGTGTCGCTTGCTGTCTCATGTTTTTTTTGCGGACAGACAAATGCGCATGTATTTGGGGGTGGGTTTTTATGAAAACTGGCTACAGCGCGTTGCGTCGATCAGTAGTGAGGTTCATTTAAGAAATCTATGAAGCACATAGATTTTGGTGGCGCACAGTGGTTCGCTGTGACTCTTTTCTGTACAAAAATAATGTATTCTGCTTTTAATATTTCTGATCGACAAAATATGTAGATAACATATTTATTAATGCATATATATTTTTGTGTATTCGAATTCAAAAACATATGTATATATTGTAATAATTTGACGAATATCATGCATATCAAGCAAAGCATTTATAATATAAAAGCTACCATTAAAACAAATTCAACTATAAGCAATTATTGACAAAAAGTCATGTTCACTCATATTAAAGATACACAAATTAACTGATAATTGATTTTTAAAATTTAAAAAATTCTGTTAGGGTCAGAAGACATTATTTTTGTACAGAAAAGAGTCACAGCGAACCACTGTGCGCCACCAAAATCTATGTGCTTCATAGATTTCTTAAATGAACCTCACTACTGATCGACGCAACGCGCTGTAGCCAGTTTTCATAAAAACCCACCCCCAAATACATGCGCATTTGTCTGTCCGCAAAAAAAACATGAGACAGCAAGCGACACAGAGACTACTCTTCTGCTGTAAGGTCGATACGATACTGATGCAATCAAGTCTTAAATCGTTTCTCTCTGCTCGGCAAGGTCTGCTATGTTCGTTGATCGCTCGGCTTGGACCTACAAGCTTCGTAAAATTTGCCGACCGATCTTGGACCTATGATCAGCAAAAAAAGCGTAACACGAAAATCGCTGTTTGACACATCTATGTATTCATTGGTTAGTGGTTAGATGCTACAGCTGTGCGTGCGAGTGATCGATACTTCGCCCACTGCAAGTGCAAGCGAGACGACTATACTAACTGAGAGCCGCGTAGCGTTGCCAGAATTTTATAAGCAGAATTAAATACAATAATGGTATTCCTTTAAAACTGGACACTACACAATTCTTCATCAAAACGGATCACAGGCCGCTTGTATTCGCATTCAAACAACGGCCGGTAAAAGCGTCTCCTCGACAATACATTTCTCAATTCTCGACAACAATCCCGCATGTCAAAGGATCTGACAATGTCGTCGCAGATGCGTTTTCAAGGATTTGCGCAATCAGCATGCCTGTTAGCGTAGAGCTTCGTAGCATTGAGGAGGAACAAGCATTAGACTCTGAACTGTCAGAACTTCTTAAATGCACTACAGCCCTTCATCTGCAACAAGTACGATACGACAAAGATGTGGAACTCTACTGAGATGTCTCGACAGGATACGTGCGTCCGTATATATCACGTAATATAAGATAATCTTTTCTTTTATCCACAACTTGTCCCATACAAGTGGCAGATCAACCCGCCCAGAAGTACGACAGAAATTTGTGTGGTCATCAATGAACAGGGACATCATCAGCTGGTGTAGGGATTTGCCTCCATTGTCAACGCAGCAAAACAATGCACAACCACTTCATACCTGACAAGATCGCCGTACCTAACGCGAGGTTTGACCATGTTCACTTGGACTTAGTAGTCATGCTAATAGACCAGAACTTTGGCTAATGTCTCATCATGATTGACTGACTCACCCGCTGGCCAGAAGCTATACCACTGACAGATATCACCGCTGAAACTGTCGCAAACGCATTTTGGTCACACTGGATTGCTCGATATGGAAAACCTAAAACCTTTACCACTGATCGAGTCAGCCATGTTCAAGCAACTGGCAGAATTCATCGGCAGGGAACATATCCACACAACTTGTGTCCATCCCCAGTCAAATGGTTTGGTTGAAAGATGGCACAGGTCGTTCAAGGCGGCTATGATGTGTCATCCAAATACACCATGGATAAAAATTCTGCCTGTAGTCCTTCTTGGATTACCTACCAACCTATAGTGAACGCTTTGCACTCAAAAAGTACAGGGTCTCCTGCACTCGAACTTGCTCCACTGTAGCTTACTGCATTTTTAATTCCAGTACTTTAAAAAAGTACAAATGGGTCTATTACGTTTGTGCAAATGTGCGTAACAAGCAGAAGGAGGCGTGGCAGACCCCATAAAGTATATATATTCTTGATCAGCATTAACAGCCGAGTCGATATAGCCATGTCCGTCTGTCTGTCCGGATGTCCATTTTTGAGTTCCTAGATCTCAAAAACTATAAGAGACTAGAGACACCAAACTTGGCAAGTACCAAACTTGTCACGCCCCCTTCCGCCTCTAGAAATTTAAAAATAAAATCGAATTACAAAACCCGTTTAATAAACACTATGGTCCAAACCTGTCCTGAAAATTTCATTCCAATCGGTTGATAATCGCGGAAGTTATTCGACTAACAATTTTACGTACAAAGGGGAAAAGAGACGCTAGCGACCTCTGTTGTTGCAACTTATCTTCGTAGTGGCGCCATCTATTGAATGGTACGCAACATTGAAGAACAATCTATAGTGAACGCTATGCACTCAAAAAGTACTGGGTCTGCCACTGTCGAGCTTGCTCCACTGTAGCTTACTGCATTTTTTATACCCTTGCAGATGGTATTATAATTTTGCCACGAAATATGTAACGCATCGAAGGAGGCCTCACAGACCCCATAAAGTAAATATATTCTTTTTCAGGGCGACGAACTGAGTCGATATAGCCATGTCCGTCTGTTTCTATGCAAACAAGTCTTTCAATAATGAAGCTTTCTTGATGAAACTTGGTACAGATCCGTCTTTTTGCTGCACGCAGTACATATGTCGGAGCCGGCCGGATCGGATAACTATATCATATAGCTGCCATAGGAACGATCGGTTCAAAAATAAACATTTAGTATGAAAAACTTTTTTGTTTCTCAAAATATATCAACCAAATATACACATTGTGTTATTGATTAACTTTTAAACAGGCTGACCAAATTTGGTGTAAATCGGACTACTATATCATATACCTGCCATAAGAACGATCGGTTCGAAATCAACATTTGGTATGAAAAACTTTTTTGTTTATCAATGTATCTCAACCAAATTTACAGATTGTGTGTTTGATTTCATACATCCTTATTAAATTTGGTTCAAATCGGTCAACTGTATTATATGCTGCCATAAGAATGAGTTTTATCAAGATAGCTTCTTCATTGAGAGACTAGTTTGCATAGAAACAGACGGACAGACAGCAGACGGACATGGCTATATCGACTCAGCTCATCGCCCTGATCAAGAATATATATACTTTATGGGGTCTGACACGCCTCCTTCAATGCGTTACAAACTTCGTGACATTATTATAAATCCTCTGCAAGGGTATAAATATGATGGCTTACACGGCACTGAAAGGGTATCCAAACTTTGGCGCGCCAAATTTAGTTTGCTCTATACGTATTGTTTCGTATTACTGTTTTACACTGCCGCATCATAATCGAAGATGCGCAATGTAGATTACAGTGTATCAAAGACAGTTGACTACGTCAAGTTGGTGGCATTTTTATCGGCATTGTGTCCAGTGTAATCAGCTTTGTTGGTATGCTATCGGTTTTTGCTTAGCGGCGGGAATGTAAGGACGATATTAGCATTTAACTTTTGTTTATTTAATGCGTTGTGTTGGCAACTCTGCTTTGAGTTGCCTACCAGCAAAATATTTGGCACTTTTAGTTCGCTCCAACTTTGCTGGGTACTAGGCTTAACGGAAAAATCCAATGATGCGGCCCAGTGTCAAAACAGTATTGGAATTATAGAAGTGGCGTGAAAATAGCTAATTTTTTCAATACTGGTTAAATGTTTCAAAATTTATTGATAAAGAGATGAAAAAACAACAACGTTCACTTACCTCTGAAGCACTTGTTGCTACTGAGCTTAGGCTCGGAGACATTGGGGCAGATGTGGATTGCAGTGGGCTCGCTGTGCTGGCGCCACGATACTTGGAGTTACGCATTGAGTTAATAACCCCAGCATTTCGGTTCGTTATAGATGAGTTTACATTTGACTTGCCATACATACTCTTGTTATGTGGTGCGCTTGAATCACATGACGCTGCTTCTCCGCCTAAGCTTGCACTCTGATAGTCCATGCTGGCGCTTCCGAAGAAACTAGAGTTGCAGTTCCCGTTACTTGTACAGGTTCCGCTAGGACCACCAAACGGAGACGAGTGCATAGAATCATCAGAATGCATTGACTTTCTAAAGTTATTCGGGGCAACATCGCCTCCGAAACTATTTGGTCGCTCTGTGTGTACATTTCTATTGACCATTGGTGAACATTGTAGATTTCCAGTCGATACAGAGGTATTTTCAGTTTTGTTCTGTTAGCATTAAGAATAATAAGTATTACAAAAATAACACTATTTTTAATTGTATAAATGTGCAAAGGAAAGCTTACATCAAAATGTTGATAAGTCCACGCAGATGGCTTAAAGGATTCGCTGAGATACTGTCTGACTTGATTTTTCTGCTTTTGTATGACATGATATCTCGTTGGATTCTCAAGGACAGTGCTCACCTAAATAGTATATATTAAAATGTAGAACATGTCGGTTTATAAAAAAAGGTGTGCACGGTACAGAGTGTGATCCAAAAATAACCAAACTTTCTGACAGGCAAATTTATCACAAACTTTAACATTACGCTTTTTTTCTTTAGTGCACAAATAGCAAACATATTTTCTCTAAACGCGTCTAATTTCTCAGCTGTCCACATCGGGAAATTGGGTGCGTTTGACTGAAGAAAAACTCTTCCACCGTTATAAATTAAAAGTTGGTTTTTTCGCAGACTACACTTCGTAAATATTTACCTGCAGTACTTGAGGCGGTACATCGACCCCAATGCTTTGCAAAGGCACTTTAAGGGTAACTGGACTGGTCCCAAGTAACCGATCTTTTTGACTCTGTAACTGTAAAGATTGTTCTAAGCTAGATGATCCGCTGCCACATGCGCTGGTGCTGGTGCTATCAATGAGATCCGATTCATTGTTGCAGTTTGGCATCCCGAACCCATTTAGCATTGTTTGGTCCTGTGTATGTAGCAACTGCTGCTGTTGCTGCATTAACATTTGCTGTTCTTGCTGTTGCTCACGCTGTAACTGCAGCTTCAGCTGTGTACGGGACGTGGGCATCGCAGTTTTAAATGTTGGTCTATAAAATAAAATATAAACGAAATTAAATAATATGAATTAATGGACAAATGATAACTACTACAAGTGTATGAAATACACTTAAATACATTTCAAAAAAGTTTAAAAACAATAATGATTGAAAAATTGATTTTTCAAAATACATATTTATATTTAAATAGAGATATTCAAGAAGAATATGCAATTCCGTAAATATCTTTGTCATTAATTTTTTATTTATAGGTGTGTACGTAGTGCGCAATAAACTAGAACCTAATAATTTTAGAAAGAAAACACAAAAAGAATATGTAATTTAATTTAAACATTGTAGCTAAGTATGTATCAATGAATACCTACCCACCCGTTAGTGGCGGCAGCCCCACAACGCGGGTGTCTGTAGTTTCTCTAACTGCAATATCCCCCAAATCTACGATGCTTGGATCCATTTCGAGAATCATTTCCAAATCTTTGTCGATGCCAACGGTAACTCGAATATTTGTGGTACTTGAATTAATAGGTTTCTTTTCTCTGTTACTAATTCTTGGCTCTTGTATTAACGACGCATTGGGCTCATCAAGATCCATAAGAGTAGACGGCTCCACACCAACTTCAATGGCGGCTGTCATTAATGGCTTACTCTGTTCTGCATTTGGGATCATGTCCTCCACTTCACCGTTTGTTTCCATTGATGACATTTGCAGTGTTTGGACACGCCTAAGAAACTCTTGGAATTCTTGCAACCGTTCCTCCGAGGACGGCGATAACGACTTTGAGTTCTGCATCGCCACATTTTGTATTGAATGCTCCGATCTTTGATCCAATAGTCCAACGAAAGATTCATCTGCCTCTTCATTATTTTTTTCAACCTCCTTGTTCGTTTTCTTACCCCAATAAGAAAACATTTTACATTTGTAAAGTAATATTTAACTTAATCCAAACTTCACGTTTTTTTTTATTCCTTAGTTGATTTAATCCAATGAGAGCCCTATAAGTGTTAGAGCAGACATCGCAAAGGCCTTGATCTTGTTTTGCTAGTCAGAGAATGCGAATGCGGAAAATACTGATATTTCTGTGAGAGAATTGTTTTACGCCACAAACGCAGTACATACATATACATATGTATGTACATGTATGTATGTGTATATGTAAGTATTATAATGGGTGTCTTTAAAATAGCCTCAAAAATTTTGGAATTGTTGATAAATAAATTATATATTGACTATTTATTGAACTTAACATAATAACTTTTATATGCATTTAAAAATTTGAATTTTATTTACTCGCCCTGTAGTTAAAAATATATATGTGTGTATTTTTGAGATTAAGTGTGTATCTGCATTAAATATTTTGGCCATTGATCGCACATGCGTGTTGCATATGTAAATACATACATAAATATATGGCTAAAATTTATATACACTATGAGTATACGTATGAAAATATAACCATTTTTAAACCCATCTATCTGAACTCTGAACTGAAAATTATCGTATATATACAGTGACATAAGTTGGCAGATAGAGTTTTTGTTATACATATATATTGTTATATAATATAGTCATCCGATCTTTACCAAATTTTCTCAGGATGTAGCAGTGAGTAAGAAATACATAATCTGTGAGTTCGGTTGAGATAGCTCTAAAAACAAACAAAAATTTTATACTTAGCAATTTTGACCTTTGATTCCCCATTACAGCTCCTTCCAGTGGGAATATCAAGAAATCCCGTCTTATAGCACGATAACTATGTCTCAGCTATGTTGTGGGGAAATTCGATTTCTGAAGCCGTTAGGCCTACAGCGTGATCAGTCAGTCAGTCAGAACAAAGAGTTTTATATACATAACAAGGAGCTTGCCCCCTGCTCGCTTCGCTCGCCAAACCCCGGCTCGCTGAAATCTCTGGGAGAAATGTTAATTCAATTTTTCCCTGCAATTTGTAATAAGAAAGCGGGAAATGTAAATTCAATTTTTCCCTGCAATTGTAATAGTACTTTACATAATATAGAGAATTTACATTTTCGCTGCTCGCTGTTTTAAAGTTTTCGCTGCAATTCGATTTTAGCAGCAAGAGCGAGTAACGGTGCCATATACTGTAAATTTATTTTGAAAGTCGTAACCAATGAATCGCACTCCCCCCCACCCCCTCCTTCTTTTAATTGTTTATTAATAGCATCAAAAACCACTGTTCCTATGGTAGCTATATGATATAGTGATCCAATCTTGACAAAATTTTCACAGAATGTTACAATGAGTAAGAAATACATAATCTGTGAGTTTGGTTAAAATAGCTAAAAAACAACAAAGATCGTCATACAAAATTTTAATGTGCATCTGATTGTTCCTATGGCAGCTATATGATATAGTCATCCGATCTTGACCAAATTTTCTGAAGATAGAGCGTGAGTAAGAAATTTGAAAGTTGAGATAGCTCAAAAAACAAAAAAAATCATACTAAGCAATTTTGACCTTTGATCCCCCATTTTAGCCGCTTCCAGTAGGGAAATCAAAAAATCCCGACTTGTTGCACGATAATTATGTCTTAGCTAAGTTGTGTGAAAATTTCAGCTCGATATCTTCAGCCGTTTGGCCTACAGCGTGATCAGTCAGTCAGACAGTCACGACAAAGAGTTTTATATATATATATAGATAGAGAATTTATATTTTCGCTAATCCCGATTTTAAAGTTTTCGCTGCAATTGTTTTAAAGCAGCAAGAGCGAGTAACAATGCCACTCTGCTTTTGATTGCTGTTCCTATGGCAGCTATATGATATACTCATCCGAGATTTACTCAGTCAGGACAAAGAGTTTAATAACAATAATAATAATTAGAATGTAACAATGAGTAAGAAATACATAATCTGTGAGTTTGGTTAAGATAGCTCAAAACACAACAAAGCTCTTCATTCAAAATATTAATGTGCATCTGATTTTTTCTATGGCAGCTATATGATATAGACATCCGATCTTAACCAAATTCTCAGGATATAGCAGTGAGTAAGCAATACATAATCTGTGAGTTTGGTTAAGATAGCTCAAAAATCAACAAAGATCTTCACAAAATATTTTAATTTTCATCTGATTGTTCCTATGACAGCTATATTGTCAAGATGTAGCAGTGAGTAAGAATTACATAGTCTGTGAGTTTAGTTGAGATAGTTCAAAAAACAACAAAGCTCTTCGTACAAAATATATAATATAGTCATCCGATCGAAAAACCCCATCTTATTGCACAGTTATTTTGTCTCAGCTATGTTGTGTGAAAATTTCAGATCGATATCTTAAGCCGTTTGGCCTACAGTGCAATGTATCAGGACAAAGAGTTTTATATATATATAGATAATAGAGAATTTACATTTTCGCTGATCGCTGTTTTTAAGTTTTTGCTACAATTGGATTATAGGAGCAAGAGCGAGCAACAGTAACATATACTGCAAATTTATTTTGAAAGTCGCATCACTAGTACCCCCTCCCCCACTGCTTTTGATTATTTATTAATAGCATCAAAAGCCACTGTTCCTATGGCAGCTTTATGATACAGTCATCCGATCTTGACCAAATTATCTCAAGATGTAGCGTGAGTAAGAAATACATAATCTGTGTTTGGTTGAGATAGCTTAAAAAACGAACAAAAATTCATACTAAGCAATTTTGACCTTTGACCCCCGATTTTAGCCGCTTCCAGTAGGGATATCAAAAAATCCCGACTTGTTGCACGATAAATTTGTCTTAGCTAAGTTGTGTGAAAATTTTAGCTCGATATCTTCAGCCGTTTGGCTTACAGCGTGATCAGTCAGTCAGACAGTCACGACAAAGAGTTTTATATATGTATATAGATAGAAAATTTATATTTTCGCTAATCGCGATTTTTAAGTTTTCGCTGCAATTGTTTTAAAACAGCAAGAGCGAGTAACAGAGCCACTCTGCTTTTGATTACTGTTCCTAGGGCAGCTATATGATATACTCATCCGAGATTTACTCAGTCAGGACAAAGAGTTTAATATATGTATATACATAGATTTAAATTCAAATTTCGAACCCGATCCTTGGGTTCAGGGGATCCTTAAAGCGGTCCGCGAACCGAACCACTAAACTACTAAACTGCTGAGCAGTTTGTATGGATATCGCCTACATTTTTTATCGAGTTCTACCAGAATCCGTCATCAAATCTTAGCTCCACAGAAACCTTAGATTCTCCGATTTTTGCAGCAAAAAAACACAAATGGCGCCACTGTGCGTCTTCTGTCGTGGCGGTTAGCTTCAAATACCATACATATATATGTGTATATGCATGTATGTTTGTGTGCATTTAGGTATGTAAATCCCGCTTTGCGATAAGATAATAAAAGGCTGCTAATCATGCGGAAAATAAAACCGACTTTATACAGGTATTGGTTGTACACACGAACACAACTTATATGTTCGCTTATATATGTGTGTACACAATATGAGTATGTTTGTATGTATACGCAATTATTTATGAACATACATATATGTAGATACTAGCACACACACAGAGCCCGTACTTACATTTCATCTGTTCGCAGAGAGCGTGTAGACTTCAATTCATAAAATTCAACACTCTCCGAATTGCCAGCTACCATCACGTTAGGCAAGAAATCCATATTTGAGTCGTTATCATTAAGCAAATTTAGATTTAAATCAAACTCCAAGTCAAAGCCGAGATCAATACCGGATTCGGCCATGACTCTACAGAGAAGATGGCAGACTGTGCCTGAATGTAAACGATTCTTTTTAATCAAATTATCAGAAACGAAAACAAGATATTCAAAGTTGTATACACAAATACTGCAACTCGTTTGGTTTAAATCAGTAATCAAATATGATTGAGACTAATTGAATACGTTGTCACATTTTCGCACAAGTTTCCACGCGCCTTCGAATCTGAAGCAAGTCTACAAGCATTGGAAACGTAAAACCAGTGTAGGGACCGCTTGAAAAATAACTCTCAAATATTAGTTATATGCATAGCGTAATAATTATTAGGTGGTATCAGCGCTCTTTTATGATACAGCAATTATCAAGCGCGCATCGATCATTCATGTTATCGAAGCGCATACCAAGTAACAGGCTATCTCTTTTATATTTCAATCCTTACTGGTATAGTCAAAACAAGATAAGCAGTGTTGTCTCTGTCGCTCTCACTAATCAGTAGGGGATCACGCTTTTCTAATGACACAACCTTGTATCATTATACCATTGGTTTATCGATAGTGTAATGCCAATGGTCCAATGAGTATTTAACAAGAAGAGTGGAATTGACTGGCTAACAGAATTGGCTTGCGGCTATGCCGCGTCAAATGTAGATTTAACAGTTCCATGTTAATGAATTCTGTTAGTTAACAGAGATCAGACGCATGCTTTGCGTTTTTGTTTTGATTTGTGCTTTGCTTGGTGTGTACTCTGTGCACTCAGTGGCAGCGTCTGGCGGATGACCAAAAATGCGCCGTTGCCACATTTCGTGTCATGTTGTTGTTGTTACAAGTCTGAACTTTGCCTATTTCAAAGTTGATTCGCAAGCAATGCCCTCAGCCTGCGTTTACCCTACTCTAATCGGGTGTTATGTGCGAGTAAAGTGAAATGACATAATATTAAGTAAATGCGTGCAATATTTGATTTATTTAATTTTTAACAATATTATTATTATATAAAATAATATTTAATTTAATTGTATATATTATTTGATTTACTAATGCTGCATATAAACCATTGCATTAGTCTCTAAATTCTTATAATATAAAATATTTTGATTAGTTACAAATTGATATACATATAATAAGAATTCATAATATATATACATCATACTGCTTAAAATAATGTTCTAGAAAAATTATAAATATATTTTAAAAAGGGTATCTGTAGTCGAGTCAGGTGTCAGCAATGTCCAGATGCAGGCAGAATCGTAGCGAGCTCATACACATTCATCTGTGTGTGACCAGGAATCAAAGCACAAAGAAAAAAGACTAACAAACCGAAGGGCGAAGCAAAATATTAACACTCACACATGTTTAAAATCACACAGATGCCTTAAAATTCATCTGTGTGTATGAGCTCGCGACGATTCTGCCTGCTACTCGACATTGCCGATACCTCACCCTACTACAGATACCCTTTTTATATTGATAATAAAATATTTATAATTTTTCTATAACATTAATAAAAGCAGTATAATAATTATTATTAATTATTATTATTTTTTAATTTGTAACTATTTAACTACATTTTTATTTCAAAAATTTAGTGGCTAATGCAATTGTTTATATGCAGCATTAGGAAATCAAATAATATATTAAATTAACTATAATATTATTTTATATAATAATAATATTGTTAAAAATTAAATAAATCAAATATTGCACGCATTTACTTAATATTATGTCATTTCACTTTACTCGCACATAGCACCCGATCAGCGTAGGGTAAACGTGGGCTGAGGGCATTGCTTCGAATCAACTTTGAAATAGGCAAAATTCAGATTTGTAACAACAACAACATAATATGAAGTGTGGCAACTTTTCATCATACGTTCTGTAGGTACACACAAAGCAAAACAAGAAACCAAAACAAAAAACCGCAAAGCGGCCATCGAAGTTTGGCGCGTCACAGGCTTTTAACATTATTCTGTTAGATTCTGTCTATACCCACTTTTACCCGCCAAACTCCACTGCCTCTGTTATTTAACAGCCGTCATTTCTCCTCTTCATGTTAAATACTCATTGGCCAATGGTCATTAAGTAAGTAACAACAAGAGATGAATTGACTGGCTAACAGAATTGGCTTGCGGCTGTGCCGCGCCAAGTGGGATTTAACGTTCCATGTTAATGAAATTCTGTTAGTTAACAGAGATCAGTGAACAGAGTTAAGTGAAATGACATATTATTAA
The DNA here is from genome assembly GCA_035043265.1 of Drosophila testacea. Classification (NCBI taxonomy): domain Eukaryota; kingdom Metazoa; phylum Arthropoda; class Insecta; order Diptera; family Drosophilidae; genus Drosophila; species Drosophila testacea. The sequence goes on along the minus strand of JAWNND010000842.1, from coordinate 2,285,204 downwards.
GTAAATGAGTGCAATATTTGATTTAATTAATTTCTAATAATATTATTATTATATAAAATAATATTATATTTAATTTTATATAAATTATTTGATTTCCTAATGCTGCATATAAACGATTGCATTAGTCTCTAAATTCTTGAAATAAAAAATTATTTGAATACTTACAAATTGATATATGTACATATAATAAGAGTTCATAATATATATCATACTGCTTGAAATAATGTTCTAGAAAAATTATAAATATATTACGGATGATACAGCAATTCTCAGTCGATCCAAATGCCCAAAGCAAGCAACTGCGCAATTTAGCTCTTCATCTGGTCAACGTAGAAAAATGGTTGGGGAATAAAAGTAAACGAACAAAAATGCAGTAAGACCCAGTACTTTTGGAGTGCAAAGCGTTTACTAGATTGTTCCATAATGTTGCGTGCCATGCAATAGATGGCGCAATTACGAAGTATGTTAATTAACACAGAGGTCGCTAGCGTCTCTTCTTCTTCCCTTTGCCCGTAACATTGTTAGTTAAATAACTTCCGCGTTTATCATCCGATTGGAATGAAATGAATGAAAACAGACAGACGGACATGGCTATATCGACTCGGCTGCTGATTCCGATCAAGAATATATATACTTTATGGGGTCTGCCTTCTGCCTGTTACGCACATTTGTAAATCACACATATTTAAAATCACACAGATGGTTTAAAATTTATCGGTATGAGCTCGCGACGATTCTGCCTGCTACTCGACATTGCCGATACCGCACCCTACTACAGGTACCCTTTTTATGATGTTAATAAAATATTTATAATATTTCCAATGCAATTGTTTATATGCAGCATTAGGAAATCAAATAAAATAAAATAAAATATAATATATATATTTTTTATATATTTGTAGCATTTTTTTTTTAATAATAATAACATTGTTAAAAATTAATTTAAATAAATATTGCACGCATTTACTTATTATACCCTTGCAGAGGGTACTATAATTTTGTCACGAAATGTGTAACGCATTGAAGGAAGCCTCACAGACCCCATAAAGTATATATATTCTTGATCAGGGCGACAAGCTGAGTCGATATAGCCATGTCCGTCTGTCCGTCGGTCCGTCTGTTTCTATGCAAACTAGTCTCTCAGTTTTGAAGCTATCTTGATAAAACTTGGTACAGGTCCGTCTTTTTGCTGCACGCAGTACATATGTCGGAACCTGCTGGATCGGATAACTATATCATATAGCTGCCATAGGAACGATCGGTTGAAAATAAACATTAAGTATGAAAAACTTTTTTGTTTCTCAAGATATCTCAACCAAACATACACATTGTGTGTTTAATTAAGTCTTAAACAGGCTGACCAAATGTAAATCGGACTACTATATCATATAGCTGCCATAGGAACGATCGGTTCGAAAACAACATTTAGTATGAAAAACTTTTTTGTTTCTCAAAATATCTGAACCAAATATACACATTGTGTGTTTGACTAAGATTTAAACAGGTTGATTAAATTTGGTGTAAATCGGACTACTATATCATATAGCTGTCATAGGAACGATTGGTTCAAAATCAACATTTATCAAATTTTGTAAAAGTTCTGACGGCTTACACAGGGCACTGCAAGGGTATCCAAACTTTGGCGCGCCAAAGTTAGCTTGCGCTATATTTACAATATGCCATTTAATATTACTCGCACATAACATCCGATCAGCGTAGGGTGAGCGCAGGCTGATGGCATTGCTGCGAACCAACTTTGAAATACACAATATTCAGATGTGTAACAACAACAACATGATATGAAGTTTTGCAACGTTTCATCGTAAGTTTTGTAGGTACACACAAAGCAAAACAAAAAACCGCAAAGCGGCCATCGAAGTTTGGCGCGTCACACGCCTTTAACATTATTCTGTTAGATTCTGTCTATACCCACTTGTACACGCCAAACTCCACGGCCTCTGTTGTTCACAGCCGTCATTTCATCTCTTGTTGTTACTTACTCAATGGCCAATGGTGGTGTTCAGCACACAATCGATATTGGCTATTGCCACTGTAATTAACAATCGATATATTTTTTTTATTAGTTGATAAAAAACCTTGTTCGCTTTAGTGTCGATAAACAACTTTACTTACAGAAAGTGTAAAAAAATTTAATTTATAGTTAAATTTTAGTAATGTCAATGTCATTTGTGATTTAATTTGAATAGGATTCTTCTGTTTTACCTATTGTACCGACAAACGAACCAGCAGTTGCATTTTGTTTTGTACTACATGTACGTATTGCATGAAAGCAAACACATCTATACATATATGAATTTACATCAACATACATACATAAGTATATTTGGATTTGTGCGACTTGAGTTTGTACCTTTATATTTACATATATTTGTAAGAACATACCTAAACGTTGGTCATAAACTTGCTAAGAAGCTACAGGAATAATTATAAATTATTTTAAATTTCTAATTGTGTTGCTAACCAAATATATAAGTATGTATGTATTCATATGCAATCGTGAATATAATTGGATATTTGCACACTCCCATACATACAAGCGTGCATATGCATTCCGTCTTTTTGCTTAAAATTTAACTTATGAGTTTTAATAATTAATTAACCATATACATTTTTACTTAAATAGCTGAAGTGCCCAATTTGCAAAATGGATAAAAAGATCTCATCCACTTCACAGCCACGCATTTTAAAGAAGAAACATTTTAGAGTAAAACATCAAAAAGTTAAACTATTTCGAGCTAATGAACCGATTCTGAGCGTATTCATGTGGGGAATAAACCATACTGTATGTGTACTATGTCTACGATTTTATTTTTAATTTTAATAGCCCTACCATAACATTTACAGATAAATGAATTAAGTCATGTGAACATACCAGTAATGTTGCTGCCAGACGATTTTCGGGCATATTCAAAAATTAAAGTCGATAACCATTTATTCAACAAGTAAGAACTGTAGTATGTAGAATGGATTGACTTGACTTTATTAATAATAATTCTAAACTTTTTTTTAACTATGTAATTTAGAGAGAATATGCCGTCACATTTTAAGGTAAAAGAATACTGTCCCTTAGTATTTCGCAACTTGCGTGAGCGTTTTGGTGTCGACGATGTTGACTATCGTGAGTCTTTAACTAGATCACAACCACTGCAAATAGACTCGTCGGGAAAGTCGGGAGCACAATTTTATCAGAGCTATGATAAATTCTTTATAATTAAGAGTTTAAGTTCCGAAGAAATTGAACGCATGCATGCCTTTCTTAAACAATACCATCCAGTAAGTCCCGAACACATTTACAGTCTCTACAAACTACAAATATTTGACATATGTAATTATATTTTTTTAATCAGTACGTTGTTGAACGGCATGGAAAGACCCTCTTGCCGCAATATTTGGGGATGTACAGGATTACTGTGGAGAGCGTGCAGTATTATTTTGTTGTTATGCGAAATGTGTTTAGCTCTCAGCTGACTATACATAAGTATGATGAGAATGTCTATATCACATATACAGTCTAATATTTAGTTTGGTTTTATAGAAAATTTGACTTGAAGGGAAGTACTGTAGATCGCGAAGCTTCTGAAAAAGAGCTTGAGAAGCATTTACCCACGTATAAGGACAACGACTTCATAAAGCAAAAAGTCAAGTTAGAGATTGGAGATGAGCCCAAGAAAAAATTAATGGTTACTCTAGGCAATGATATTGATGTAAGTATTCATGCCACAAATAATACGTAAAAATTTTGATTTTAATATAAAATGGGTTGTAGAAAGTGCATCAATGTTAATTTCATCTCTTATATTCTGGGAATTAAACCGAAACAGATATCGGTTCTGTTTTCGTTTACAGTACGTTGCGAAATAATATGTTTCGGTTCCGCTATTAGTACCAGCACATGCAAGTATAACGCAAATTTTAGAGTTCCCTTCAGACTGTCGGCTTTTGTGTGTCTTTTTTTTCTAAAAAGCCTACGCTGCCGTTTGAACACGAAAAATTTTTGATCTACATTTAAAAATACAAGGTGACCGATGTAAATAGAACACGTTTTATAGCCTGTCTTTTTGCTTTGGTCAGTGGTCGCCTACTAGATGCCTACATTTTTGTATGAAATTCTAGTACAGAGTGACTTCTGTAGTACAGAGTGTGACCAGATTCTGTAAAAACATAAAGCTATGGGATTCAGGTGTGAGCACGAAGCGAATATTGTGAATGGCAAACTTTTCCGTCGGTCAGAAAAAGCCACACAAAAGCCGACCGTCTGAACGGATCTTAAAAATTTTAAAGACCAAAAGATTATTAACAAATATATATATATGTTTGTATGTATTTTATTCATCATAAACTTAAGTTAAATATTACGATTTTTTTAAACAATTCAAAATTACAAACAAAATAGCACCTCTTACATAAAATTTTAAAATTTTTAGCCAACAGTTTTCTACTAGATCTGGCAACCTTTGCTTATTTTACGCACTGAGATGCCATATTATTTCAAATTACAAAGTTATAGCTTGTTTACATTGCCGCCGCTAAGCAAAAACCGATATATTATCGGCAAAGCAGCTTACACTAGACACAATGCCGATAAAAATGCCGCCAACTTGACGTAGTCAGCTGTTTTTTGTTTACTATAGATCAAACAGTCTTGTAATTTATTGCAAAAACGTAATTGATGCAGCCAATTTGCTTCACAGACTGTGGCAATGCGCGCATATATAAACGTGAATGTGCCCTTGATCATTATTTGTTGACCATTTCTGCATATATACGCATATTTTTCTGTCCCCACTCAGATAAATTAATACGTCCCCCTTATTTTCATAAATAGCGTGCCCATTTCCACAGTTAACCTTTTGCGCTTCGCTGTTACTGTTTCCTTTTACTTTAAAAAACGTAAGTAATAGAAATAAAAGAAGTTAACATAAAAATATATAATTGCGCCATTATCAATATTCCATATCAGCTGTTTTTGTTGTCGATTACCTAGTTTTTAATCGAAAACAGCCGGCGTTGCCACACTTTGTGTCAAAAATGTTGCCGAAGTTTTTGCCGTACTGTCAGCGGCACGCCGTTTTACCGATATATTTTTGAGCCCAACTGTCAACATTTTTGTATGGTAGCGACAAGCTTGCCGGCATCAAAGCAGCAATTTTTCGTTACGGTGCTATACCGGTAGCAGTGTAAGAGCGCTATTAAAGCCAAGCGAAAACAGTTTGTTTTTTTAAATCGCTGACCCGTTAAAAAACAATAAGACGTGCAAAGATCAGATTTTCTTGACCTATTCTTGAGCTGGCGCACTATCGTTCTTTTTCGATGAATTAATCCATAATTCAAGGATATATTAAGATATAAAAATAAAACATAAAAGTTTGCCAAAGAATTATCCTTCTTCAAAGCTTGCTTAAGGTCAAACACTCATAAGCAAAACAAATTTAATGCTGCCACTTCTAAATAAAATAATAATATAATCGCTTTCTGGCCTGATCCTACATTTCAATCATATATATTTTGTCAGGCACATCATTTTAATTAAATTAAGTAAAGCCTAATTAACTTGTTTGGTCCTTATGACCTTTGAAAATCTGCGGTGTTAAAGCAGTGACCTCCAATTGAACGTCGGTAATTCCCTCACACCACATTTTCCCCAAATACTACTATTCAAAAGGTCATAATTAGACCCAGTACTTTAAAAAAGTAAAAATGGGTCTATTAAGTTTGTGCACAAAAAAAATGTGCGTAACAGGCAGAAGGAGGCGTGGCAGACCCCATAAAGTATATATATTCTTGATCAGCATCAACAGCCGAGTCGTAATAGCCATGTCCGTCTGTCTGTCCCTTTTTTGAACTCCTATATCTCAGAGACTATAAGAGCTAGAGCCACCACATTTGGCATGAAGGTTTATCTGTATCTTGCATTAAACGAGTTTGTTATAGATTTTTGCCACGCCCCCCTCCGCCCCCGTAAATTTGAAACAAAATTTCAAAGTCGAATAACGAAAGTTATGGAGTTTTCATTTCCACGGCGTTTTAGGTTGAGTGTAAATACTACTTAACTGACTAAAGTTATGCCCTAATGCTCTTACAACATCTGACCGCCTGAAATGTTGACTCAAAATGTTGTAAAACTCAGATAGCACGCGTTTTGCATCCAACAACTGTAATTAAACTGGTATAATGATGCAGCAGCACACGTCACCATTAAAATTTTCTTATTTCTTGTCGATCCTCCATTTAAAGAAAACTTTAAAGCAAAGTTATCGGAAAACGTTGAATTTAGATATCATTTAAATTCAAATATATTTTAGACACAAATGTGTGAACACTACACACATTGTTAGCATACAAAGCGATTTTGTGCAAAATCATCGCTCCTAACTTTTCCAATGATTTATGATAAATTTATATATTTTGCGCAGAACAATTTTGGTGTAAATATTTAGCTTGTCTGACCTTACCTTTAGCCATCTTATGTATATTCTTGCAGAGGGTATTATAATTTTTGTCACGAAGTTTGTAACGCATTAAAGAAGACGTGTCAGACCTCATAAAGTATATATATTCTTGACCAGGACGACGAGCTGAGTCGATATAGCCATATCCGTCTGTCTGTCCGTCTGATTTTTAAAGCTATCTTGATGAAACTTGGGACAGGCCCGTCTCTTTGCTGCACTCAGTACATATGTCGGAACCGCCCGGATCGGACCACTATATCATCGGATTAAGATAACTCAACAAAACTCACAGATACAGTTGAGTGTTGGATACAGTTTCATACATCCTTAACACAGATACAGTTTCGTACATCCTTACCAAATTTCGTGCAAATCGGACTACTATGTCATATAGGTTAGAATGAAAAACTTTTTTGTTTCTTAAGATAACTCAACCAAATTCACAGATACAGTTGAATGTTGGATACAGTTTCATACATCCTTAACACAGATACAGTTTCGTACATCCTTACCAAATTTGGTGCAAATAGGACTACTATATCATATAGCTGCCATAGGAACGATCGGTTCAAAATCCACATCTAACGGCTTATACAGGGCACTGCAAGGGTATCCAAACTTTGGCGCGCCTAAGTTAGCTTGCGCTATATGTTCTTTTTAAGATGGTATCAACTGATAAAATCGGTGCAGAAACATCGAATCTACAATTTTTTTATGAATAATAAAGGTTTATGTAACGGTAGAGTTAAAGATTTTTGTTTGTCATGGTTATTATTCGATGTCCTAAGAAAAGATTGAAATTAAACTTAAATTAACTTGAAACAAAGAACTTTGTGAAACTAAGTTACGATAAAATTTTGTTTTTTGGTTTTGAAAATTGAAATTTCCTGCTTTATCAGCGTACTAATGAAACCTTGCCCATCAACGATTCCACAGGAAGCCCCTGCCACGAGCTTACACAGCTTGAAAGCGGCAAGGAATCTTAGCAAATTCCTCGAGATTATTTCCGGAATCAAGTGCACAGTATGAATGTGAGACGTGTCATCTAGCAACATAGCCAACAAAATGCTTTCTGCATGTGCGAAGAAAAAATTTCTTTCCATGGCTTTCAGAACAATGATCCTCAAATCATCTCTTATATACAAACTATTTTTTTGTTGGCTCAGCTGTTGCAATGTCTAAGTGGAGAATTCTTTCTCACCACCGAGACCGAACCCGATGGACCGAAAGAATAAATGTCGAAGTTGTAGTTCATTTGCACCATTGCAAATGTCGATTCAGATGTCTTTCCAATAAACATATGGCTGTGTTTTTTGGTCCAAGGTTGTCAGCTTTGATGTGTTGTCAGCACTAGATGCAGCGTTCACGTTGGGATATATTAAGTTAGTTAAAAAAAAGTATGTAATGTATGAGGCGTGGCAGACCCCTGAAAGTGTATATATCTGAGTCGATATAGCCATGTCCATCTGCCCGTCTGTATGAACGAAAGAATCTCAGAGATGGTAAGAAATAGAGACACTAAATTTGTTACAAAGACGTCAAATTTTGGATGACACGCCCCCTTCGCCCACAAATCGAAAAAAAACGACATAACTAAAGCAATGTTACAGCTATAGACTTGAGATTTGGCACGTGTGATGATTAAAAGGGTCCGGACCGACCGGCAAATTCAAATTTTTTATGAGTCATCCCACTCAAAAAAACATAACTCTGGCAATTCGACATTTAAAAACAATTATTCCATATAGTGACGCTAATGTTTTGTGCGTGCGTGTGTATATATGCATGTGTATGCGTGAACAGGTTAACTCTGTTTTGGAAATTTATACCGTTCCTTACTTCCACAGGGTATTTGTCGGGTCTTCCCGACTGAATGATATATGGGCTAATCCTGCGTTGCGGACGTTACTTTTGTACGCAAATTCGATTTTAAGACCAAGTACTTTAAAAAAGTACAAACGGGTCTATTACGTTTGTGCAAATGTGCGTAACAGGCAGAAGGAGGCGTGGCAGACCCCATAAAGCCATGTCCGTCTGTCTGTCCTATTTTGTGTCACCTAGATCTCAGAGACCATAAGAGCTAGAGACACAAAATTTGACATGTAGGTTCATCTATATCTCGCATTGATCAAGTTTGTTTTGGATTTTTGCCACGCCCCCCTCCGCACCCGCAAATTGAAAAATCAAATTTCAAAGTCGAATTACAAGAGCCCCTTTAATGCTAGCACCTTGATTTTTGGTACATATAGTATACTAGGGGTTTTCCCCCTGCTCGCTTCGCTCGGGGAAAAATGTGGAGTGAAAATAGGAAACATTTCTCACAGCTATAGCCGGACCTTATGTCATTTTTAATAAGAAAGCGGGAAATGTAAATAAAATTTTTCCCTGTAATTGGACTTAAAATAATAGTAATAAGTAGTACTTTATATAATATAGAGAATTTACAATTTCGCTGCTCGCTGTTTTAAAGTTTTCGCTGCAATTGGATTATTGCAGCAAGAGTGAGTAACAGTGCCATTTACTGAAAGTTGATTTTTAAAGTCGCAACACTAATGAATCGTAACACCCCCCCCCCCTCCCCATCCCCCTCCCCCTGTCCATCTTCTTTTAATTGTTTATTAATAGCATTAAAAGCCACTGTTCCTATGGCAGCTATACGATATAGTGATCCGATCTTGACCAAATTTTTACAGAGTGTTACAATGAGTACGAAATCCATAATCTGTGAGTTTGGTTGAGATATCTTAAAAAATAACAAAGATCTTCATACAAAGTTTTAATTTGCATCTGGTTGTTCCTATGGCAGCTATATGATATAGTGGTCCGATCTTGACCAAATTTTCTCAGGATGTAGCAGTGAGTAAGAAATACATAATCTGTGAGTTTGGTTAAGATAGCTCAAAAAACAAAAAAATTTCATACCAAGCAATTTTGACCTTTGACCCCCATTTTAGCCCCTTCCAGTGGGGATATCAAAAAATCCCGTCTTATTGCACGATAATCTCAGCTATGTTGTGTGAAAATTTCAGCTCAAAATCTTAAGCCGTTTGGCCTACAGCGTGATGAGTCAGTCAGTCAGTCAGTCAGGACAAAGAGTTTTATATATATAGATTAGTTATTCAACTAACAATGTTACGGGCAAAAGGAAGAAGAAGAGCCGCTAGCGAACTCTGTGTTACTTAACTTATTTCGTAGTGGTGCCATCTATTGCATGGTACGCTTTATTCAAGAGCAAACTAGTAAACGCTTTGCACTCAAAAAGTACTGGGTCGCCTACTGTCGAGCTTGCTCCACTGCATTTTTTATATTGACACATCAGGCGTTCACAATGGTATATTTAGATGAAATTTTTTCCAAAATGCACTTCGTTGGCAATACTTTTAAACCTTTTTTTAAAATAAAATGTTAAGTGTTTAAGAAAAAAAAATGCAGTAAGCTACAGTGGAGCAAGCTCGACAGCAGGAGACCCAGTTCTTTTTGAGTGAAAAGCGTTTACTACATTGTTCTTGAATGTTGCGTTCCATGCAATAGATGGCGCCACTACGAAATAAGTTAACACAGAGGTCGCTAGCGTCTCTTTTTCTTCATTTTGCCCGTAACATTGTTAGTTGAATAACTTCCGCGTTTATCATCCGATTGGAATGAAATTTTTTGGACAGGTTTGGACCATAGTGTATACTATATTTACCAAAAATCAAGGTGCTAGCATTAAAGGGGCTCTTGTAATTCGACTTTGAAATTTTGTTTTTCAATTTGCGGGGGCGGAGGTGGGCGTGGCAAAAATCCAAAACAAACTTGATCAATGGGAGATATAGGTGAACCTACATGCCAAGTTTGGTGTCTCTAGCTCTTATGGTCTTTGAGATCTAGGTGACACAAAATAGGACAGACAGACGGACATGGCTATATCGACTCGGCTGTTGATGCTGATCAAGAATATATATACTTTATGGGTCTGCCACGCCTCCTTCTGCCTGTTACGCACATTTGCACAAACGTAATAGACCCATTTGTACTTTTTAAAGTACTGGGTCTAAAAATGCTTGCTTAAAATACCGTTGTGGACGTTACAAAAATGGAAGTCGACTTTGAGGCTCATATACATTTGCACATATTTTACCGAATTTCGCATAATAAACAAAGAAAGTCCAATAACAAAAAATGCTTGCAAATTCAGAAAAACTGTATTTTTTCAAAAACGCGATCGGTTTGCTCATCAAAGTGAATTAATTTATGTGTTGATTGCTTGAATAAATAAAATAAATGCGTTTCTGAAGAAAATTTTTACAAAATGTGATGAATTGTTCGTTTTTTGACGTGGTTTAACTTTTTCTGGATGAGCCCATATTTATATCATAATTATCCCCACTCAATTTTGGGTTGATTTATTGAAAAAGAAGCTCAAGATCGGGTAAACGATTAACAATACAGTAGATCCAAAAAACAAAAAAAAAAAATACTTTTCGCTCCAGCCTAATATATAGTACGTAGCACGATCAGAAAACGATACTATGTTAATTTTTGTGAGTTTCGAAAATAAAACAATGCCGGATTGTGGGATTTATGTCTCGTCAGAAATGTTTATCATTTACTTTTACTGCGCTGCTAGAATCAGCGAATTCAACAATTAATCTTTAACTGAGTAGGTGAACTTAAGGTAAGTTCTTAACGAAGGATGATCTGCCCTGTAAATTATCGGCAGGCTGGAAAATGAAGATTTTTGACAAGAAAACGAAATATCTCTTTTCGGCCAGTCTTAATAAATCATTGAGGCTGTCGGCACGATGTTAAAGCGGTCCTAATTATACATTACAACATTTGGCTGATACGTTATTTACAGTTGATTTTTCCTTTATACACATATATTCTCGAACAGCTCCTAACCAAGTTGCACATAATGGATTACTCTTTACTCGTTGGTATACATGATTGTGTGCGTGCTGAGGAAGAGGCCCTTCATGGGGACAATGCTTTGGCTACAGGACGGAGTGAAAATAGCGAGAGCGAAGAGTGCGATAGTGGCGAACGGTAAAAATTGTATTTCTCTAAAAATTTATCAGGCATGTTCTAGTTTTTACATTTTCTTTACACTCATATAAATTAGTATTCTTTTATGTTGCATTTACATTAAGTCGGTAAAATTCATAGTTTAAAGTAAAAGAAAATATATAAAGAAATTCACTTTCGTAAAAACTTACCGAAACTGATAACCAAAACAGGCCATGTATATAAAATCAGAGCAATAAATATGAAAACCTTTTAAAGCTGGACGTACAACACACCCCCTGACTCCCCAGAGGTGCCCAATACAAGGAAGTTGTATATGAAGTCGACATTTACTCTATTCCAAGTATTGATGGTAAATTCGATTAAATATTATTAAGCGCTGGATATCAAACGTAAATTTTAATAAGTTACAGAAAGACGAGAGATCTACTTTATAGCTATAATCGATGTTCTCACGCAATATGGTGTTAAGAAGCAGGTAAAAAAAAATAAATTAGTAATTAAGTAATTTTTGTTATGTACCCTTCAATTTTAATATAATGTACTTAATTTTAATGTGATATTTTAGGCAGCAAAAGCGGCAAAGACAGTTAAATATGGTAGTAATGTTGATGGTATATCAACATGTGATCCTGAACAGTATGCCAAAAGATTCCTGGATTTTATGGATAAAGCTATAGAATAATATATTTAATTGTATTTGCCACATTAAAATCAATCATGTATACATATAAAATATGTCGTTACATTATTCCACGCTCTGTGACTAATCACAGTTGTTGTAAGCAATAAAGAACGTAAGGAACATTTATATGTACTTATATTCCAGCCTGTTGGAAGTGATCATTCAATTAATCGTATTATTTTAAGAACAGAATTTCACAAATTAATTGAAATTTAAAACAAAACCCTAAACAAAAGAATCCAAACAGTATTTGAAGACAGATTTGAATTTGTACTTATTATTCCCACCCCGACTTTCAATATATTCAAATATATTTCATAGCCAATTTTACAAATAACTAGTCTCCTTTGACAAATATCCATGAATTTTCTGATGACGTGGAAACTAAAAGAAAACTAATGTACAGTTGTGATAACAATTTATCTTCATTAAATTATTTCACATAGTTAAATATTTGAGAAATAAATAATTATCATTAAATACAATTGACATTTATTTAAATTTCAACTCAACAAATTTTTCAAACCAATTAAGTTATAGTTGAATTTTCGACGAAAAGTTAAAAATTATTGAAAAATCCATTTTTAAGTAATTTGTTATTGTGTTTTTGTGGGTTCCATTACACCACAGACGTTATTACTGAAAACGATAAGTATAATTATATTATTATCACGTTTGTCGTAATAAACATGTACAGAAATAGATACTAACAACAAAGCGATTAACCTGATGTCGGGGACCACTAGGTGATTTACGTCCAGAACTTCTCATATTTTCAAAGCGCTCGCGTATTCTGAAATTCATGTACTAATGTTAAGTCGTTAGCTTTATAATATAGTATCATAGCTTACTTTCTGGCACTTTCTATTGTTGAATCATCAGAAACTTGCTGGGAGTAGATATCAACATATCCCTCATTAATTTCGCGCTTGATTTCATTAACCTCCCATTTTTCAAATTTGGCGCGTAATTGTTTTGCCCGAGCTGCATTTTGTGCCTATAGAGGAATCAATCAATGAAATGAGTAAAAATATGATAAGAACATCAATATTGAGATTAGATAATAATATTAATTTAGTCCCAGACACTAATCTTCTACTTATTATGTACCTCCTTGAGAGCCTCATCGTTATTTGAATTTAAGTTCAAAATTTCTTTGTCAACATCGCTTTCATCATCGTCACTCTCTTCGTCATCCTCTTCGCTGTTTGATTTATCATAAAAAGTACGCATATCTTCGGGGGTGGAGGAAACATTTAAGTGGTCTTGGACCCACTAAATCGGATCCCTTGCATTTTTCAAGCTCCATTTCTCGAAACTTGTTTAACATGGTCGACGTGGTCTGTGTTTTCTGAAGCACATTATCCTGAAATGATGAGTTCTGATTCAGTAAATTCAGTTGTTCAGTGTCGGAATCTGGTGTAGGCAGTTTGACAACCCCTTCACGAGGTGGCGTTATGCGAAACTGTCGTTTTTTAGCATCGTTGAGACGATAAGTTTCAAAAACTTAAATTTTTGACTTATTTCTGCAGTTGCGATTTTAACATCTTCTAGCTTTTCATCACATTTAACGACGTCAACATCTTCGTTCTGAAACAAGTAAGAAGTAAATAGAGGTGCTACGCGCAACCATAAAATCAGGATTCAAACCGAAACGAATATAGGTTTCAGTTACGGTTATGGTCGGGTTTGGGTTTTCGGTTAAAGATTTCGTCAAAAACTTGTTTATCGGTTTCGTAACGGTTAACCATGTCTCCTATGTTTCGGTTTCGAAATACGGGTATGATTTCGGTTTCCAAAAACCTAAAATATTTAATTAAAATTAAATTCAATGATCACTTAGAAAAAAAGGATACGAAAGCATACGCATGGTACTCATGTTAAATTACACTCAAGTAAATATTTGAAATTAATTCTAAATAAAAAATTTATTGGATTTTTTATCCACTGGAAAGATCCGAATCAAACCGTTATTATTATTTTATTATAATTTTTAATAGCATCGTTTTCATTTAAAAAAGAAGCTTATTCGTAAAACTTGTCATTCTTACAAGATGTACATTAGGGTGCATCGATTTGTATGGGTCCGACAAAAATGAAAAATGGTTCCCCATATTCATAATCTACGGTCAATTCTAAGATAATTTCACGAAGAAACCATAGTTCTAAAATCAATTCCCAGTCCGCGCTTTTTTTAGTTGAAAAAAATTGTTTTTGAAATTTTTTTTTATTACCATTCCTTCGGTGTTTTTGGTCCGATCCTGACAAAATTAATATCAACACTCTTGCTAGATCCAAGACTTTTAAAATTCCATAAGATCAAAGGACCTATTCTCATTAAAACAAAATTTTTGTCCTTGCTTGGATAAATTTATGAATTGATTCTGGTAAGAACGATCTCAAAAAAGTCGTTAAAGTCAACGCCATTGAAAACTCTGAAATTATTCAAGAAATGTTCCTAATATGGTAGTTGGATTTAAAAAATGTGTTGAATATATTTTATTGATGTTGTAATTAACATTTGTTGGGTACAAATTACTCTTCTGCAACAGCAAATGCAAAACATGCTTTCTAAACATGTTCTACATTGAACTGTACAGTGAGCCGGAGCGAAAAAAAATATTTTTTTTCAATTTCTTGTGTGCGGAATCGTTGACCCGCTATAAAATAATATTTTGTGCAAATATCAAAAAGCTGAATCACCTATGAAAAAATTAAAAAAAAAAAAAATCTCAAAAACTACTCCATATAAACATATTTAAGATATGTAATTTTTCATGTTAACAGGGCAACATCTATACGTGAAAAACACTTTGGTCTAAAAGGGAAAATGGCTGTAAACTGGTGTAATCTATAATTTAACTAAATAATTACATTATTATTAAAATTTTTTTTTCAATTTCTTGCGTGCGGAATCGTTGACCCGCTATAAAATAATATTTTGTGCAAATATCAAATTTTTTGCAGCCCATCCTAAGGTGGCGCACCGAGGTTCTTTTTAAAAATCAACCAAAAATTGAAAATTTAAAAGGATGTTGAATAATATGATATAAAAAGAAAACATTGTTTTTCACATAATGCTTTTTTTTTACACATTGCCCTAACATGTTTCTTTATAAAACTGTATCAACTATTAAGATTGGTGCAAAAATATAGGAGCTAGAATTTTTTTATGGATATCAATTTGGGTAATACCCGTCAGTTTAAATACAAATCGTCAGAAAGCGAACACAATAAAATGAGTTCCGTAGTATGGACCTTTTTGGTTAGGGTAAAATAAAATATACTGATTGGTGCAAAAATATAGGAGCTATAATTATTTTATGGATATAAAATTGGGTAATACCCTTCAGTTTAAATACAAATCGTCCGAAAGCGAACACAATAAAATTCAAAAAGTATATTAATCGCAAAAATAAAATAATAATGTAGGCATAGAGCTTGGACTTTCCCGAGTGAAACAAGTCATCGTTCATAGAAATCGGTTGATAAACTATGGAGTATACGACTTTTAATGGCAAACAACAAGTTCTAAGATTGTATATTTATCGATTTTAGTGTGATACTTCAATATCGATATTGGATATCTTCGTGCGATACAAGTGCAATACACGTATATCGCACAAAGATATCCAATATCGTAATTGAAGTATCGCACGAAACTCGATATATATAAAATTTTAGAACTTGTTTTGATTTTTATTTTTGCGATTAATATACTTTTAGAATTTTACTTTGTACCCCTTTTTGTGTTATTGTCGCAAAAAAATTGAATTTTTCAACTTTAAGAGGCTCTAACATTATAAAGATCGAGCTGATTTCAAAACTTTGAATGAAAAAATTTTAGAAAATTTCATTACCTTTAGTTAAAGCCTAATTTTGTTGAAAACGGTAATCGCGTTTACGATTTATGCTCGAAAAAGCTGAGTCACCTATGAAAAAATTTAAAAAAAAATATCTCAAAAACTACTCTATATAAACATATTTAAGATACTTTTTCATGTTAAGAGGGCAACATCTATACGTGAAAAACACTTTGGTCTAAAAGGGAAAATGGCTGTAAACTGGTGTAATCTATAATGTAACTAAATAATTACCTGTCGATTGCACACAGTCGACATTAAATAAATAAATGAACACCAAAATTGGGGTGAACTCTTTGCCCGAACTGGGTTGTTACGATTCATTGATGTTTCGACTTTCAAAATCAATTTTCAGTATATGGCACTGTTACTCGCTCTTGCTGCAATAATAAGGCCCGGCTATAGCTGTGAGAAGTGTTCCGTATTTTCACTCCACATTTCTCCCCGAGATTTCAGCGAGCGTAGCGAGCAGGGGGCAAACCCCTAGTATTATATAAAGTACTATTACATACATTTCGTAACCGCGGTGAGGAATATTGTGTTTCGCATCTTCTATAATTAAAATTCGAAATGCGGTTAACGAATTAACTATATGCACAACATATTGGTTGGCACTTTAAGAAGCATTGGCAAGTGAAAGGCAGGCGAGATACAGGACCTGCTGCTGAACTTTTAAAAATGTTTGTCTGACTGCCTTTGCGACTTCTTGGTACTCTAGCAGTGTAAAACAATTACAGTTGAAGTATTAAGTTTGTGAAGTTCAAAATTTTATTTTTTAGTAATAGAGCTCAATATTGAATAACATTCGACAAATTAAAATAATACTTTTGGCTTGAACCAATCCGAAATACTTCTGTATGGCTTGAGCCACCGAACTAAACCTTACCCAAACCCTTTAGAGCAGGGGTGCGCAAAGCTGCCTTATGGATGTGCACGCACCAATACAAATAAAGGAAATCGATCGCACACATGTAACGAACTTTTCTTTTTAGTTCAATGTGTGCACTGGAAAAATAGGAACATTGCAATGCATATTTAAAGTTTCCTGCGAAGAAAACACTTGCCAGTTGATCACACATATTAAGGACCTGTGGGAAAAAACTTTTCAGTGTACACCAAACGAAACGACAACAACAAAATACATTCGCAATAGCGACGGCGAAACGAAGCATAAAATTGCGAAGGTTCGGCGAAAGGATCAGTGAAAAATTGTTGTTGCTTTGCTGCAACGAATAATGCGGAAGGGTAAAGAACGAAAAATTGTTTGTGTAATTTGCAATGTGCGCCAGAACCTTACCAGTGTGCAAGCCTCACACACTTCTATATGCTATGTGCAACACAAAAACAAATGTGCGTCGTGTGCATAGGCGCTGCGCACCCCTGCTTTAGAGGGTTGAAATTTTTAAAAATTTTGCTAACATGCCGGTGTATTGGATCTGATACCTTAACCGAGAGGATCAAGCTAATATATAAACTTTTGTCAAAATATTCGTTTCGGTTTGATTCCCTTATCTTCAATTTTAAATATCCAGTTTTATACAGGGATGCCACAGAAATCACTTCCGCTTGAATTTCACTTCAATTGCATTCCGCCGTGACACAGGCCAAATTCACCTAGGTGGTGCTGCCACCTAGTCCGATTTAGATATTCGGATTCAGGGTTAGTGATGCCACATTTTGTAGTCAGAGTTCGACGGAATTTGAAAAAATGTATATGGAAACACATCTGTTTTCTTTAATTTAAGCATTAAAAAAATAGCTCTTTTGAGGTAAAATAAGTTTTGCTGCAAAATAATTTTACTTATTGTGCAATTTGTGAAGACATTTGTGGAAAATTGTACTTCGGACAAATTCGGAAAGGTTTGTGAAAATGCTAAATAAAATTAAATCATTCGGAGATCTGTGGCACCTCAAAAATTTCCGCGCGGAAATGCTGACAGCTGAAATCTATTTCACTAGTGATTTCTGTAGCACCCCTGTATATTTTTTGTTTAAAATTAAAAAAAATTAATAAATTGACATACCCCTTGGATAAATTGATTTTGGCCCACGCATTTACTAAACGTGGTTGATCGATTTCTCTGTAATTTATGTTGGGCATTCGAATTTGATGTCACATTTGCATCCAGCTCCATAAAAATGCTGCGTGATTTCTTACTTATAGCTGCATATATATTTAAATAAAGAGTTACAAATAAATTAATCACATGTAACATTTTTGACGTACCCGACTCAAAGACATCAGCATCCTCTGAGAGTCCTGAACAGTTCGCGTTGCTATTTGGAGTCTGCGGATCAAAAGACTTGTCGGAAAACATTTCACCGTTCTCAAATCGATCTTTAATGGAACGCGCAGCAATTCCAATATCCACGTCCGGCTTTTTTCCAACAGATGTGATGGCCTGCTCTGATTCGGCGACGGCCTGCTGGTACATCTCTTTAATTTTAGCCTGCTTACCCATAAATAGGCGTGATCGTATGTTTTGTATTTCCTGTTTCCGTTCTTCACGACGTTCTTCTTTAGATTGCATGTGTCCATTCTCAAATCTGGTTTTAATATCATTCATTGCATCGCCGAGGCCAATAGGCCGCTCCTTTTGTGTGCATCTTTTAGAGCGTACCAGGTCGGCATCCTCGTTTTTCTCCTCGTCACCTTCATCTTCACTAATATCAGTGTTGTCACGTGGAGCAAATTCGTTTTCGTTGTCCCAACTATTTAAGCGGTATTTTGTAAGGATAGAAGAGTTCCGTTTAATCACTGGACGTTGCTGAGTTGCCAATTGTTCTTCCTCAAGTTTCTTCTGCTCCACATGTTCAAAAACTTGGAATCTTGATCGTACATTAAGTTTATAAAGCTCATCGAGTCCCAGATCCGGTTTGTCTGATGCTATAAATTATAAAATGCATATACTTTTAATCGAAAGCATATTGTACAGCCTACCACGCACAACATCCGCAGGAAGTACAGTCGGCTGACTTTCACGTATAATAAGCTCCGCTTTTCGGGACTTGGGTTCCATCTGCTCAACCACTTTTGGTGCAAACAGCCTGTTGATTTCGAAAATCATGAAAGAAAATTAAAGACAAAAACAATAACGGCTGATTTCTCATCTTGCCTTTTGCCTTAACGACATGATAAACTTGTCGGTTAGAGAAATTTGGCTTTCCTGTGATAAATTTACTCCCAGAGTCTTGATAACTTAAAGGGCGGATCATCCTCCCTTTATGTTTCTAACTTTAGCATACTCAGTTCAAATTCTCGTGTTGAACTCAAGCCTCGTACCTACCAGAATATTCTGTTTGCTTTTAGCTACTGTTTTTTTATATGGTTTTGCCAGTCACCGTACACGATTTTTCAGTGCTGGGGACCTTGCAACCTTTGCCCATTTTAGAGCACGGATATGCCAAGTCATTTCACACTTTAAATATTTCGATAATGGCAAGATGAGAAATCGAAAAATGCAAAATCCTATATTTAAGGTAAAGAGAAGATGAGAAATCGACCCTAAGATATAAATTTAAAGAATTTAAAATAAATAATAAAAGATCTATTCTAGTAAAAAAAATATATCATTCAGTCGGGAGGGCCGGACAGTAAAATACCCTGTGGAAGTAAAGGACGATGTTAAATTCCATAAGCATGCAAACAGAATAAGCCTGCTCAAAACATATGTATTTACATACATGTAAACATATTATTATATGAAATAATTGTCTTCGAATATTTTCCGTGTTTATTATCCGATTGCGATCAAATTTTTACGGTGGTATATCATCACCCTAAGTATCACTTATTCCGAATCTCCAGAGTCATACAGACTGACTCATCAAAAATTTGAAGCTACCGATTGGTCTGGACCATTCCAATCATTACACCAAATCACCAGTCTGTAGCTGTAACATTGCTTTAGTTATGTCTCTTTTTTTTTAATTTGTGGGCGAAAAATAAAATAGATGAAATCTACATTCGCCTAGGTTTACCATCTCTGAGATCCCTTCGTTCTTACGGACATGGCTATATCGACTCAGCTCGTCGCCCTGATCAAGAATATATATGCTTTACGGAGTCTGCCCCGCCTCCTTCTGTTACATGTCTTGTTACATACATTTTTTTTTTTTAACTAACTTAATATACCTATACAAACACGGCGTACAAATGAAAAAAATTAATTAACCAGCTCAATACATATGTACATACATACTATATCGTTCTAAAAGTCACCGGCCTGACAATGAAAAAAAACATATTTTTTTATTCAAAAATTAATATATTCAGTCAATATAGTCTCCGTCTAGCTCAATGCTTCTAGTCCAATGGCCTTTCAACAATTCAGTGCCTTTTTATAATGGTCCGAAGAAAGTCCCTCAAAATGGGCTTCAGTTTCCTATCAACTTCTTCATTGGAGTAAATTTTATTCCCTGCATCCATATTTTCAACTTTAAAAACAGGTATTAGTCACTGAGGGTCAGATCTATGGAATACGGAGGATGAGTAAGCAATTATCAACTAAATTCTTTAAACTTTTCCGTTTCATTGAGATTTTTCATATGCAAATGGTCGTGCAAAATCGAAACCACCGACCCAGTTGAACACGATTTGACGGACTTGTCTTATCATTTCTTAGATAAACACCTTTTTTGGTCCTTCCAAACATTTTGCATACATACACTACTGGTCAAAATAATAAGTACACGCTGACGGTCCCTCTTTTACGTCTCATAAAACTTTATTAATAAACATAAAGAAAAATTCAATTTACTTTTAGTTTTCTAACCTTCAGCAAATTATAAAAATAATAGATATAAGATTTTTCAATTCAAATATAAAGCTTGTGATCGATTAAATCTAAATAACATAAACAAGGGGTGGTCAAAATAATAAGTACGGCAATTCTACAAAGCCAAAAACTTAAAGCGTATACAAATTTCTTCACTATTTTTTTTTTTTTTTTGAGTAATTCTACATAAGTATTCGGTATATCCACCCTTATTTTGTATGACTTGAGCCATTCTTTTTGTCATACTCGCAATAAGTTTGCGGCAAGTCTCCACTGGAATTTCATACCATGTCTTTTGCACAAATTCCCACTAGTCTCACCAAAGGTTTTCAATCGGATTCAAGTCAGGAGACTGAGTTGGCCAATCCATAACGACCACTTTGTTCGCCGTAAACCAAGCCTTGACTAGTTTTGCGGTGTGTTTTGAGTCGTTGTCTTGTTGATAGACTAATCTTAAGGGCATATTTTCCTCAGCATATGGTAGCATAATATCCGTCATTATATTTCTGTACCCAAACTGGGTCATAGTACCCCTTATTCGATGTATTGGACCACGCCATACCAAGAAAAACATCCCCAGACCATTATACACCCGTCTCCGTGTTTAATGGTTTTCTTTGTGTACCGGGGATCGAATTCTTCGCCTTTGGGTCGTCGAATATATCTACTGGAGTCATTTCCAAAAGATTTATTTTGTTTCGTCACTCCATAATATGTTGCTCCATTTTTTCGACCCCTCTGGCCTAGACCATGACAAATGATTAAATAAAGGGTGCTCCCTCTTTCATTTTCGATGAAAATGTTTTATAACACCGTAACCTCTCAAAATATAAACAATAGGAAGCTATGCATTCAAAAATAATCAAGATATTCAATAAAAAATTAGCACGTTACTTGTGTACTTATTATTTTGACCAGTAGTGTATGTATTGAGAAGGTTAATTCTTTACTGCTACAGGTATTTTACTGTACGGCTCTCTCGACTGAATGATGTATTTTTTATTACAATTTCTTATAAAATTTTTTTTTTTGAGTTTAACTACTATCCCTTTTTTAATTTCCGAATTAAAGTTTTCTAAATATGAAACTTACAACTTAAAATGTACGTTGCAGAAGAGATTTCCTTCGTGGCTTTGGTAATTATCGAACCTAGAAGAGATTTAGGACTTATAACTTATATATATATTATATTACTATATATATATATATATAATATATATAATAATATATATATATATATATATATATATATATATATATATATATATATCATTATCAACCGATTGGAATGAAATTTTCAGGACAGGTTTGGACTATAGTGAGTATTATTATATATATATATATTAAAAATATATTAAAAATTCGTAATGCACATAATATAAATTAATGTATATACATATTCTTTAAAGATTATATATAGACTATATAAAGACTTATATATATATCTTTATATAACACTGGGGAACAGTCATTTTGCGGTATGGAAGCTTAAAGGCAATTCTGTATAAGACTAGTGTATCGATTACTAGTAAATTATTAAATTTTTTAAATTGCTCTAGTTTTTGAGATAAAGACTATTAGCTATTTCACTGGAAAACCCTAAATAAAAAAATGCAGTAAGCTACAGTGGAGCAAGCTCGACAGTAGGAGACCCAGTACTTTTTGAGTGCAAAGCGTTCACTCAATGAGTATTTAACAAGAAGAGTGGAATTGACTGGCTAACAGAATTGGCTTGCGGCTGTGCCGCGCCAAATGGGATTTAACAGTTCCATGTTAATGAAATTCTGTTAGTTAACAGAGATCAGACGCATGCTTTGCGTTTTTGTTTTGATTTGTGCTTTGCTTGGTGTGTACTCTGTGCAGTCAGTGGCAGCGTCTGTGCTCAGCCTACGTTTACCCTACGCTGATCGGATGTTATGTGCGAGTAAGTGTAATGACATAATATTAAGTAAATGCGTGCAATATTTGATTTAATTAATTTTTAACAATATTATTATTATAAAATAAAATAATATTGTATTAAATTTTATATTTTATTTGATTTCCTAATGCTGCATATAAACGATTGTAACATGGTTAGTTGAATAACTTCCGCGATTATCAACCGATTGAATGAAATTTTCAGGACAGGTTTGGATATAGTGAGTATTATGTATACCAAAAATCAAGGCCAAAATCTAGTTTTAAGGGTTCTCTTGTTATTTGTCGTTAAATTTTGTTTTTCAATTTCTAGGGGCGGATGGGGGCGTGACAAAAATCTAAAACAAACTTGATCAATGCAAGATATAGATGAACCTACATGCCTCTAAGATCCAGGAACTCAAAAATCGGACAGACTGGCATGGCTATACTCGGCCGTTGGCGCTGATCAAGAACATATATACTTTATGGGGTCTGCCACGTCTCCTTCTGCCTGTTACGCACATTTTTTTTTCACAAACTTAATAGACCCATTTGTACTTTTTTAAAGTACGGGGTTTAAAAACCAATACGTATAATAATATATAAGCAGTTCATCAAATAATTTTCAGGAAAATTTATAAAAAAATAAACGTTTTCTGGAATATTTTCTGTTATGGTTTTGCTAAGGACATATTAACGTTCAACAGTGGTCTGCCATCATGTAGCGGTCCCATCGACCTTGGTATCTTTCTTACATTAACCTTTTACATTCACTGCACAAAAGTAACAGTCATTTAAGTGATTAGTAGGCTCAGTCCAAATCATTGGTACTCCAAATTGAAGTCCTTTACGTCCTCCTTGACTCAAGTATCGCAAAGATTCTACACAAAGCTTACGGGCGATATTGGGCACCAACTATTTATTTTTATGTGCAAGCTTTATCGCAAAGTATGCTTGGTAGGCTGTTATCACAAACTTCGTGATATTTTATTTGGTTTTGCAAAAGCTCCTTTAAACTTAAAATAAGACACGAACTGATAATTTCAAGGTTTAATTAATTAGTAAAATTGTTCTAAATAAATACGTGAATAGATATTACACCTTAGTGTGTTTTAATCATATTTATATGTATATCTTTAAAGGAGTAGTTTCGTTTATCTGAAGAACCAGAGCCAAACCAAAAAAATAAATGCATACCGTAAAAGCCTATTACAAGTGTTTACAAAATCCATTAACAAAATTAAAGCCGCACTTTTTTTTGTTATTGTTCCGCAGTGTAATCTATGTATATCATCTTTTAGGCAGGGGTTTAAACCGAAACGAATTAAGGTTTCCGCTACAGTTACGGTTATGGTCGAGTTTTGGTTTTCGGTTAACTTAAGCCAAATCTACTCATAATTTGAAGTTACTTCATGTACATTTTGGTATCAATGGAAAGGTCATTTGAATTCCGTTTGAATGATATAAAACTTTTCTTACCCCATTAAGTACCCTTAGCAAATTTCGAACTTTTGTAAAAATCCACTTTTTGAACTTTTTCTCGACTTTAAAACAAAAAAAAATATTTTGAAGCTTATATTTTTTATGATTTTTTGAATGGGATGATCTCAGAAAATTTTTGTATGAAAAGGAGGAAAAAGTGGCTAAAATAGTAATTTTCAGCAATTTTCATGAAGTAACTTTAAAGTCTGAGTAGATTTAAGTTTAGTTTTGTGTAGGTTTGTATATATTTATATTGTACACATAATATGTAAGTATTACATATTTTTTACTTATAAATAAATGGGAAGAAACTAGCACATACTTTAACTGTTTAGCACAGCCCTTGCATCGCATGCAGTACTTGTGGTATACACCTTTATCGCCCTTAAATTGAACTATAATTTCCTCCAATTTATACACTGGTTTGTTGCACTGTCGACAGTTGGTCTGCTGATCATCCTGTGGGTTCTAAAAAATGGCTCTCAGTTTTGCAAACATAATGATATACAGAGAAATTTATATTTGTATTAATGTATCTAGCTTGAGTTTACACAAAGGATTACTTAATGAAATCATAAATGGTGGTTGGGATCATCGAAATGTTTGGATTAATAAATGATTCGCTTACACTGAATATTTCTTGGGCTTTACTAGTATCACTTGAACGTACATGGATTAAATTACGCTTTTGAAGGGCGTCAAATTTATTGAAACTGCTTTTCTAAGAAATAAAATTATTATTACGTTCAATTTATCGATATACATGGTTTATATAGCTTACCACAGATATATTCTGGCTATCGTATTCATGTTTTTTTGGCTTTTTTGATTTCCCTTTTTTCTTTGAAATATTATTAAAGTCTTTAATGGTCGAAGGGTTATTGACAACGTTTCCTTCAGTTTTAATGTTTGTTTCCACATCTGCGGTCGCTGGTAATTCCGTGTTAGCTCTCATTTTGGTATTAGTTTCACAGATTTTTTTTACTACTTTTTTTGATGTTATTATGGATTTGGAAACCAAGTGCTCTTCCTCGGCATTTAAAACAGTTTTCAACTAGAATATAGTGTCAAAATGTTATAATACAAAAAAATTAGTTTACACAATTATTCTATGTATGATATTATGCAGCACGTATCTTCTAAGAATGGGTTCATCTGCAATGCTACTTAGTAGATTTAATGGAAATACTACGGTTTCCAAGATCTGATGAACTCGTCAAAATAAAAAGAAAATTTAGCACAAGCTAACTTTGGTCCGTCAAAGTTTGGATACCCTTGCAGTGCTCTGTATAAGCCGTCAGATTTCTTACAAAATTTGTTAAATGTTCATTCCGAACCGATCGTTCCTATGGCAGCTATATGATAAAGTAGTCCGATTTAAACCAAATTTGGTGAGGATGTATGAAACTGTATCATATTTGAAAATTGGGTTAAGATATCTTGAAAAAAAAAAGTTTTTCGTACTAAATGTTGATTTTATACCAAACTTTCATATTGCAGATATATGATATAGTAATCCAATCCGGCCGGTTCCGACATATGTATTGCGTGCAGAATAAGACTGACCTGTACCAATTTTTATCAAGATAACTGAAAACTAAGAGGCTAGTTTGCAAAGAAAAAGACAGGCAGACGGACATCGCTATGTCGGCTCAGCTCGTCGCCCTGATCAAGAATATATATACTTTATGGGCTCTACGAGGCCTCCTTCAACACGTTTCGTGATAAAATTATAAATGCAAGGGTATAAAAATGTAATAAATTTTTTGCAATTATGGCTTAGTTTTCGAGATATCGGCGTTTAATTATTATAATTAATTATTCTAAACAGAGCGAGACAACATTGTCTTTAGCGATGCATTAGGTTGACTACTTATCGTTTTCTGTCTTTATTAGTGGATGTGGTCTTATTTGTCTGCATCGGAAAAAGGAACATTACAAAATTTTGAAAAAGCCACTCTAAATAACGAAGTGATATGGTAACTTGTAAATCAGTATTTACACTCGAATCAGGGCGCCGTAGATATAAAAAAACTCCATATAGAAAAACAGCGAAAATGTTTTTTCAGCTTTTCATTTCAAAGTTGGTTCACACTTCTCGTTACGTTTCATAACGTAAGGGCCTACCGTTCCGCCAAAACTCAAATGGCATTCTTAGACTTAACATAGTACCGCGAAGCAAAACCGATATATTACCGGCAAAACTGCTTACACTGGACACAATGCCGCCAACTTGACGTAGTCAGCTGTTTTTTGTTTTATACATCAAACAGTCATATATTTAATTGCAAAAACGAAATTGTTGAAGCGAATTTGCTTCACAAACTGTGTCAATGCGCGCATATATAAACGTGAATGTGCCCTTGATCAATATTTGTTGACCATTTCTGCATATATACGCATATTTTTCTGTCCCTACTCAGATAAATTAATACGTCCCCCTTATTTTCATAAATAGCGTGCCCATTTCCACAGTTAACCTTTTGCGCTTCGCTGTTACTGTATCCTTTTACTTTAAAAAACGTAAGTAATAGAAATAAAAGAAATTAACATAAAAATATATAACTGCGCCATTATCAATATTCCATATCAGCTGTTTTTGTTGTCCATTACCTAGTTTTTAATCGAAAACAGCCAGCGTTGCCACACTTTGTGTCAAAAATGTTGCCGAAATTTTTGCCGTACTGTCAGCGGCACGCCGTTTTACCGATATATTTGAGACCAACTGTCAACATTTTTGTATGGTATCGACAAGCTTGCCGGCATCAAAGCAGCACTTTTTCGTTACGGTGCTATACCGGCGGTGCTATACCGGCGGCAGTGTAAGAACGCTATCAATACTGCTTAAGGTTGGGGAGAAAAACATATCGCGACTTTTAGAATAAAATGTTTGAAAAAAATTAAAAATGATCTGCTAAAAACATGTTGTCTAACACACTGTAAAGGGAAGCTAACACGCTAAGCAGTTTGTATGGATATCGTCCGTACTTAAGCCCTGATATCTCGAGAGCTAAGCCCTAAAGCCTAGTACCCAGCAAAGATGTGGCAGCAGCCAAAAAAAGTTGTCTAATTGGCGCCCCAAAATTCGTAGAATCCTCCGTAGATCAGTAAGGTTAATTTTTCTGAGTTTAAAGTATGTATTTGTATCTTCTAAGCGATATTGCCGTGCCACATTTCCGTGCCAGCTGATTTTTATGACGCAGCATTTAGTGTTCACATTAGATGTGGGCGCGGGACTCCCGATAGAAAATAAAGGACCGAGCGCGCCCGATATTTTTTTTGTGAAGCCCGAACCCAAACCGATCCGGCCCGTCAGATTTTACAAAATTTTTTAGATATTGATTTTATCGATCGTTCCTATGGCATCCTATGAAATAGTAGTGCGAATTGCACCAAATTTAGCTAGGCTGTTTAAAACTATTTCAAACAAACGAAGTGGAGTTTGGTTTATATAATGCTAACCGCTCGATATAGTATGCACTATAGTCCAAACCTGTCCTGCAAATTTCATTCAAAACGGATGATAAACGTGGAAGTTATTCAACTAAAAATTTTACGGGCAAAAGGAAGAAGATACGCTAGCGACCTCTGTGTTTATTAACTTTTAACTTATCGTCGTAGTGGCGCCATCTATTGAATGGTACGCAACATTGAAGAACAATCTATAGTGAACGGTCTGCACTCAAAGAGTACTGGGTCTCCTACTGTCATGCATGCTCTACTGTAGCTTACTGAAATTTTTATACCCTTGCAGAGGGTATTATAGTTTTGTCACGCATTGAAGGAAGCTTCACAGACCCCATAAAGTATGTATATTCTTAATCAGGGCGACGAGCTGAGTCGATATAGCTAAGTTCGTCAGTCCGTCTGTTTCTATGCAATCTATCTCTCAGTTTTGAAGCTATCTTGATTAAACTTGGTACAGGTCCGTCTTATTGCTGAACGCAGTACATATGTCGGAACCGGCCGGATCGGATCACTATATCATATAGCTGCCATAGGAATGATCGGTTCGAAAACAACATTTAATGTGAAAAACTTTTTTGTTTCTCAAGATATCTCAATCAAATATACACATTGTGTGTTTGATTAAGTTTTAAACAGGCTGACCAAATTTGGTGTAAATCGGACTACTACATCATATAGCTGCGATAGGAACGATCGGTTCGAAAACAACATTAAACAAATATTGTAAAAAATCTGACGGCTTACTTAGGGCACTGCAAGGGTATCCAAATTTTAGCGCGCCAAAGTTAGCTTGCGCTATATTTTTAAATATAAATGAAGATTTTATTTACGAGTCGGCGTAAAACTCTAGTCTCTATCAAGGCTGCAAACCTCAAAAATGTTTGGGGAGGTTTGGTTCGGTGGTTCGAACCATAAAGTAAGATTAGGGTTCGGTTCGCGGACCGGTTTAAGGAGCCCCTGAACTCAAGGTTTGGGTTCGAACCTTGGTTCAATGTTATACATTTTTCTTGCTTTTATTGTTGCTTTCTTTTTTACTTGATGCATATTGTACAATATCTTTTTATATCAAATTCTAAAATTTTAAAGTGTTAAGTCAAAATATTTTTGCACAGAATTGGTCAAAGGAAATTTGAATACATTGATAGCACGTTCTTGCAGATTTCTTGAAAATTTATCAAATTCTGTTAAAACATCTATTAGAAAAAGCCCGCCAAAGCCCAAAAAAGAAACAACAAAAACAAACAAATCTTAAAGTCCGAACCGAACCTTTTTTATGAAAGTGCTTCGGTTCGGGTTCAGTGCTAAAAAATTTTTAGGGTTTGGTTCGGGGTCTGGTTCGGGTAGCCCAAAAAACCTAAACCGATCCGGTTCCTCGAGGTTCGGCTCGGAACCGGTCTGCAGCCTTTGTGTCTATACCGTCGTGTTAATATGGCAAGTGGTCTCGTCACTAGCGTGATATTTAATAATATGTAAAAATATAAACTGTTGAATTTTTATTCTTAAGGTGTTGGCACATTTACCTATATATGTCAAATTCTTGCTCAGTATATTGCGCCAATAATTCAGCAGAGAAGTTCGGTGAAATGTTGGGTGAAAATTTAAATTTCGGAAGTCGAAATGACACGAAACTCCTTCAGGTATCTTTAAATATAAAGAAAAGCAGATCTCAAAAAATAAGACGCGTACAGCACCCAAGCTATCTTGTTTTGCATAATTTAGCGTCTAGTGACTACTAGTTATTTAATAAATGAAAATCACCGATTCGAGGACACCATTTTCATTCGATACTGAAGCTCTAAACCGATACAAAGAAGACTATTTTTGGATGTTTTGAGGATTGGAAAAAACGACGTCATGAGTGCAATTCATCAGGAGCGGAGTATTTTGAAGGCGACGAAATAGATGTTCGATAATAAATAAATATTATAAGAGTTACGCTCACAGTCCGGGTCGTATTTGTACAAAATAGAATACAGCTAGTAGCCTACAGCCCAGCAAACATCGCTGCGTTTGTGTTCTTGAGATCTATTTTCGTCATTGCCGTCCACAGTGATATGTGCAAAAATTATTGATTATAATTAGTAAAATAACTTCAAAAAATATATAATGGAAACTAAATAATATGAATAAAATCTTCTACTTTAAGATCAATTCAAATATATGTAAATCTTGTCATCTGTTTATCATTAGAATATTATCTATATTACAATACACAAAAGCAAAGCCCAGCACTTCTTTTTGAGGAAAATATGATAATTTACGTACTTATATGTATACGTATATTGATATAACTCACCTTTTTAGATTCCATAGCGGGAAACTGTTCTAAAAGAGCAAACTATTTAAGCTATGCCTATTGGATTGCAAAGATGTAATTAACATATTACAAAACTTCTCCGCTAAAATAAATGAACAAGCAATTAACTTATAAATATATGTACATTTAAAGATACTAAAGCATCGACCACAGAAAAAAACAAGCAAAGACGGGATTCTGCTTATTATACTTTTTTTTTAAGATATCTTCGTTTACCTGCTATGATAAATACTTTGAGTGTATGTATTTACATATATATAAAAATAAGCATTCCTTCGGAATTCGGGCACCTCGTAAATACGAATATACAAATGGATTACGAGTGTGTGAATACACACATGTAAATAACCAACAGAATGCGTTGGTATATGGTATAGATACAGATGTGTCAGCACCTACCCATCCAAATTCTGTGGCTGAAAACTTGAAATGTTTTACAATTTTTGTATAAAACTTATTTTTCTGTGTGATTTTGTGTTTGGATTTTTTAATCCCATCAACTAACTACATATTAATACATAGGAAAAAACATAGGAATGTTTGCTACTCATCATTTGCAGAAAAGAGCACTTAATTACTATCAGTATATATCAGTAACAACAGTTTTCAACACTTTCAATTCTTGGTCTAAAAATTTTAAAAAGAGACAATTTGTATGTAACTTTGTGTGTCTAATTTACTGTGTTACTTCGTGCAGCATTTCGTCCTCTTTGCGCGAATTAATCGTATGTAAGTGGTATTTTGTTCGAAATTTACTTTTTAATGCAAATTTTTTTTGCTTCAAAAAAGCGCATCTCCCGTTAAAATTCCATCTTTACTTACTATATATTAGGCCAATTTATATTCAAGCCTAAGTACAGATAAGTAGAAAAATTTTCCCCTGAAAATCTAGTTATTGGCACTACGATCAATTCGCGCAAGGGGTTGATATTTGCTTATGTAAAAAGTAGATTAAAATTCATGCGGATATCGTCAGTACAAATTTTCATTGATAGTTGATGGGAACATATTCAAAGTGTATTACCGGTTAAAACTAATGTGTTTAAAAATGTTTTTTAGCTTTGTAATGCGAATCGAGCCGACGACTGTTCAGATCTAGACACGGGCACAAAACTATATGGGGAGAATTGCTAAGCTTTAGCAATTTATGTATAAGCAAGAGCTTTTTCACTGAATAAAAAGTTTCAAGATGTCTCTCTCTCTCTCTCTCTCTCTCTCTCTCTCTCTCTTTAAATAAGTATTTTGTTAAACCAAAAGTTAAATTACGAATGGTGTCAGAAAAATCAATAGTTTTAAATTTAAACACTTTATTCAAACGTTAAATTTTTAATTTTGCATTATTTGATATTGATTCATGTTTTTATAAATATTTTCTTTATTCCCTACTTAAAAGCTAAAATTAATGTAGCTGAGATAATGTCTATGAAGGAACACATTATACATGTACATATATGAAAAATATCAATTAAGTTAATTACAATTAATTATTAAAGTTATAATGCTTACTATAGAGATGGAATTTTATCGATGGCGATAATTTCATATCAATATTATTTGGTACAAGGGGTATTAATTAGTATGGTAAATAATACGAGACATCGTATCCTTGTAAACGATATGAAAAAGAAAAGTTTACATATAATATGTTAGAAATACGAGCTAGCCCATGTCCATGTCTGTCTGATTACGGTGTAATCGAATATCTTTTACTTAATGCTATTTCGATGATGCTTCTTTTTGTTGCACAGAACCCCGAAATATTATCATAAAACTTTTATAGGAAAAAGATTGTTTGAATATCGAGTTGTATTAAAACCCTATATCTTTAAGATTTCTTGACAAAACTCATCGTATATACCTTTTTGTATTTGTTCTATACTCACTAACCCAATTGTATAAAAGTTTTTTTTATTATGTGGAGCTGCTTCAAGGGTATACAAATCTCCCAAACATCTAAATAGCTATTTTTTGTGTTTACATTATATAAGAAGAACAGCCCGTCAATACAAACGATATTCGCATATATTTTTTCCATCTATTTTATGCAAGCTTATATAAATAAAGAATATTGAATATTTAACGATATTCGGGCTTTGCTGCGACTTTGTAGTTGTATTTCTTTATTTACTGTGTAAGGCATTGGGAAATTGTACGCGTATTAATAAATTGCATAAAAAGAGACATACTGGTCCAATCTAAATAGATCTAATCGTAAAATATACCAAAAATACTGCACATTTGTTTTGTTTGTTTATTTCAGTTGTAATACAATAAATAAAGATGGAAGGAAATTTGCTATTTCATACGACCATCTGACTGAATAAGTTAGTTATCAGTTATAGAGATTTTGCATGCAAAAGCGTTTATAAATGCCATTTCATTTTGTTTATTTTATTATTTTGATGTGTAGTTTAGCCTGCTTGAGATCTTTGCATTAAAGTGTTCATATATGTCATGTAAACGGGTGACTACGCAATATTGCAAGGTAGCCTAGCGCTTGCATAACCTGCAAAATAGTGTTAGACCTACAATCGGACTGACATATGATTATGTTTGTTAACAAAAAATCAAGCATGAGTTAAAGTCTATCACTTGTATGGCAGAGTGTTGTTAATTGATTTGGTAACAACATACAAAAATACTGCACTCAAACTTATAGATGTATTTCAATAAATTTGCTAAATGTTTACCGATGCTGTTTTTATGTGTAAGGATGTGCTGCAGTGTGTTGTTAACACACGACATTAACAAAATAACCCCTTCATACTTTTAAATGCATTTCTATAAATTTGCGCAAATTTTGCTAAATATTTTTCGATGGTGCTTTTAGACTTTGTGCGTAAGCGTTGTTTAATTGTAAGTTTGCATTTGCTATTGAGGAACCACTAATAGGGTTATCAACAGTACTACTATGTGTCTTAGTGCATTCCATATCCCCGTGAAATAAAGCCTGCGAAGCAACCGGATTGACAGCGGCAAGGCCAGAATCAGCAGCGGACAAAACAGGTGTCGTAGAGGCAGTATATACGGTAAATGAATTTGGGGTTGTGATTGATTCCGGTAGATGAGTTAGAGATTTTGTGACACCCCCCTTCAACGAGTTTATTGTGGATATATTGGATAAGCCTGTAATTATAGACGGTTACATTTATATCGTTCCTTGTTATAATGTATTTGTAGCTCTTATTGTCTTACGTTCACATCCATTGGGAGCAGCATATGGCATATATGCCAATGACGATTGATATCTTGAGGTCGCGCCTGCAGTGATCACATTATTGATCCCGCTACGTGCTGCAAAAGCTGAGCTGCTATCTAGTGAACTTAATGGTGGAACAGAACTCTGCGACGTGCTACAATTAACAGATGTCTGGCTTATGATGTTGGCTAAAATATCAACGGATACTGTAGATAGGCTAGTCGGCGATGTCATTGAGCCAGTTAACTTGACATCGCAAAATCCCACATGGTTAACGCGACCACTGCAATTGCTGTTCTCTCTTTCCGAGCCAGTTGATGTTGTAATGGTCTCACTGACACTATTTATATTAATACCTAAAAAACATGGAACGAAAATAACAGGTTTGAAACCACATTTCAACTACTTAAATTAGTCAATGTAAAGGATCATCTTTTAAAATTATAAAAAAGAGTGAGTTAAACAACTTTAAAATATAGTCTAAACTAACTTTGTCACGCCAAAGTTTGGATACTCTTGCAGTGCCCCGTGTAAGCCGTCAGATTTTTTACAAAATTTGTTATACATACTAAATGTTGGTTTCGAACCGATCGCTCCTATGGCAGCTATATGATATAGTAGTCCGCTTTACATCAAATTTGGTAGGGATGTATTAAACTATACCAAACACACAACCTGTTAATTTGGTTGAGATATCTTGAGAATCAAAAAAGTTTTGTTCCTATGACAGCTTTATGATATAGTTGTCCGATTTGAGCCAAATTTGGTAAGGATGTATATCACTGTATTAAACACGCAATCTGTGAGTTTGGTTGAGATATATTATTATATATGATATTATATATGATTATATATGTATATATGATATATGATTCCGAACCGATCGTTCCTATGGCAGCTATATGATATAGTGATTCGATCCGGCCGGTTCCGACATTTGTACTGCTTGCAGTAAAAAGACGGACCTGTACCAAGTTTTATCAAGATAGCTTCAAAACTGAGAGACTAGTTTGCATAGAAACAGACAGACAGACAGACGGACATGGCTATATCGACTCAGCTCATCGCCCTGATCAAGAATATATATACTTTATGGGGTCTGACACGCCTCCTTCAATGCGTTACAAACTTCGTGACAAAATTATAATACCCTCTGCAAGGGTATAAAAAAATAACAGAGTTATCTATTTAAACAAAGTTTATTTTATAAATTAAATGATGTATTGAGTTTTATTTATTGGCAATAACGACTGCATAACGCCAAAAAATCGATTGAACCAAGTCCTATCTTTATGTTAAGAAAATATTGTTCCAAGGCTTCCCAGTGCAGTAACTGCCTCTTGATTATATTAATAAAGTTAATCGATTTTCGATTGAAATCAGGAGACTGCGCAAACTACTGCAAAATATTTACCCGCGTATCAAATTTTGTGTCGGAATTTGGATTTCCTTTATAGTTGGTTTTTTTTTTCTTTTTAGGGCAATCTCAACCAATCTCACAGGTAATGTATTTTGTACTATTTGTTACTGAATTTGGTCAAGATCGGATGACCATATACATAGCTGCATGGGAGCAATCGGATGCAAAATAAATTTCACTATGATGACCTTTGTTGTTTTTAGAGCTATCTATATCAAAACCACAGATTATGTATTTTTTACTAATTAAACTAGCTAATTTCAATCAAACTCACAGGTTATGTTTTTTTTTTTTGCAATTTGGAACATACTGAGAAAATTTGGTCAAGATCGAAGCGAGCACGGTGCAAGCCCCCTAGTATAATATAAAGTACTATTATGTTAAGTCCAATTGCAGAGACAAATTGAAAACAGATAATGACATAATGATGTTAATGATGTAATTAGCCCCCTACTCGCTTCGATCGCCAAAGTCCGGCTATAGTTATGAGAAGTGCTCCTCATTTCCACTCCACATTTCTTCCCGAGAACGAATGTATTTCTGTGGAGTGTAACTTTTAACTAGGTAGCTCTAAAAAATATTTAAGTTATTGTTATATTATTAAGTTATTATATTCTTGATCATGGAGTCGAGCTGAGTCGATTTATAAAGAAAGATGTATATTCTGCCTTCAGACTTTGCTCAAACATCACTTGATTATATTCATGTTGGTAATGGCAGCGTAATTACCCAAGCAATCAAAAATCCCATCTAGTGGAATTTCAATATTACTTTGATAGACGGATGGTCCAATGTCCAATTTAAGCAGTCAAAGAATATATTAATTCTTTTTTTGTATAACTAACATTCATGCAAAATTTCAAAACGAAACAACCCGGAACTGCGTATCAGTGCTGCCGTTGGTCGATCAGAAAAACAGAATAGACGGACCCCAAAAAAGGAACAAAAAATAGACAGACCTCTAAATTCAAACTGGGATATACTTTTCATGTACACAAACGTTATTTATTAATCATTATTATTATTATACTATATTTTATATAGTATGTTAGTTATTCTTATTCTCTAATTCTTTTCTATATTCTATAATTCTTCGTCCACTTCAAATAATTTCAGCATATCAGGATTTTTTTTTGTAAATTTCTATTGGCATGGTAAAAACTTTGCAAAGTGGCGCCAAATAACAAGTGGCATTCACGCTGTGTGAATCAAAGAATCGATTTCTCATACCGATAAATTTAATATAGCTCGTTTACAAGTGGATGGCCCATTACGGAATCGAAATCAATGCTAACAGCGTTGCCACTTATTTTTTTTTTAAAATAATATTTGAATATTTTTTGATAATAATTGAAATTGTAATAAATATTTTAAGTCAATATTTAAAAAATTTCCCAGAAGTGAAAAAAGGACAGATATCCGGATAGGGGATGTTTCAGAAAAGTTCAGGCAAATTCATTTTAAAAAGGGACAGATCTTTCCTGAAAAAGGATGCTAAGGCAGCAATTCTGCGTATTTGGGTTCTTCTACAACACGCAAAAATACCTTTAACGTGGTATCCACCTAGTGACAAAAGCAACTCCAAAAATAACTGATTAAAATTTTGTAGACAAAATTTGAAAAGATGGGGTATAAAAAATTATAATCAAAAAAAAAAATTTGGCATTCGCCACAGCACAGCACAATTATGAACTCGGAATTTATAACAGTTCTGGTCGTTGGGACAAGGAAACGTAATACTGAGGTGGAAAAGGGGCACTTATAGCGATTGTTTTTTAATAATTACCTGTGACTGGAGATTGATCCCCACTGATGCTGCCGCCTCCACTAATACTGCTGGACCCACCACCAACCGCTCCGTTGCCGCTTGTACTACTTGGAGGCCTTGGCAATCGACGCCGAAGCCATGGGTGTTTCAGAGCTTCAGAGGGCGTTAATCGCTTTTCTGTATCCCATTCGAGACAGCCACGAATAAAATTGAGAAACAGCGGATCCTTGCAACCGTCTAGAGCCTTTGAAAGACTTTTTGAGCAGGGTGGACCACGCGGCTTGCCTCGACGTGACTGGCCACCAATTAAAACCACCATGCCATCAGACATTGTGCGGACAGTGCAATAACGTGGATAGCCTTTGGGACTAAAAAATGTTTTCGCTCGCTTTGAGTTCGCCAATAGAGCTTTGCTTGGCATTCCAAGAACTTCTATAATACATGCCAGTTGATCGCTCTCATTCTCTCCTGGAAACAAGGCGTGACCCGATAAAAGTTCAGCGAGAATGCATCCCAGAGACCACATGTCAATGGCCCTACCATAT
The DNA here is from genome assembly GCA_035043265.1 of Drosophila testacea. Lineage (NCBI taxonomy): Eukaryota > Metazoa > Arthropoda > Insecta > Diptera > Drosophilidae > Drosophila > Drosophila testacea. The sequence goes on along the minus strand of JAWNND010000842.1, from coordinate 2,248,300 downwards.
TTTGCGCCCAAAATTACCTCGGGAGCGCGATAAAATCTTGACTGTATATATGTATAGACACGCTGACTTTCAAAGCAAGAGGATCCAAAGTCTATTACCTGTATAAAAATGTACAAATATTAAAGTGGAAACCTTCAATTGCATTAAATTGCTGTTTAAAATAGACCAAATTCAGGAAATAGTATCAGGACCGGAGCCGGCTTTGAAACCATTAACCGAAATTAACTGAAACCGAAACTATTTTTATAACATGATAAAATATGTTAGGTTTGTTAAAAAGTAATAGTATGTAACAGGCAGAAGGAGGAGTGGCAGACCCCATAAATAATACATATTCTTGATAAGTATCAATAACCGAGTCGATATAACCATGTCCGTCCGTACGTATTGGCAGGCAGATCGAGTTATTCTTAAATTTTGGATGCCAAGCCCCCTTTGCACACAAATCGAATAAAGCGAATTAACAAGAGGAATTTTAAAGCTGCATATTTGAGATTTGGAACGTATCAAGCTTAGGAGGGTGTGGACCTTCCATTTATTTGACACTTTGGATGGCACGCCCTTTCGCTCACAAATCTCGAAAGCCCATAGCTCTTTGGCAATTATTATGCTAGAGTCTTGAGTTTCGGAATGATACTTAAGATGATGTTAATCCACCGTCAAAATTTTATGATCACGAAAGTTATTCAAGAAATAATTTTTCAATTAGGTGAGGTATTTGATTTTCTGTGTATGCAAACATAAAATTGTTCGCTTGTTTTTATTCAATATTCAGGGGTGCCAAAGAAACCAATTCGACCAAAATTAAACCAAAAAACCTCAGCAAGCTGGTTGACACAAAAATCAAATCTCAATTCTCAAAACAATTGTAGAAAGATTTAGTACAACTCTGAGTTTATTGAATAAAACTGTATTACTGTTTTTCAATTATTAAAAACACATAATGTTAATTTTTTTATAAAATTTTTGATTTTCTTATAAATACCACAAATTTCGAATTTGTATGAAATTCAATTTAAGTCTATGGCAGCCGATCTCTGTTACTCCGGAATTATGTCCGAAGAATGAAATCTCAGAGTTTTCTGGAAGGCTGGTGTTAGTTTAAAAGGTTTGAAAAGCAGCTTTGAGGCAAAATGTCTGAGATTTCTGTGGCACCCCTGATTGAGATTTTTTCGCGGTTATTTCGCAAAGAGCGAAACTAGGTCTTTGCCCGAAATACTCATTTCGATACGGAGAAACCGGACGAGATATATCCTTCGTTATTAATTTCTGACCAAAATTATTACCTTTATTCCTGATCGGCCTTGCTGTTTTAGTAACACGTTTTCCGGCTTCATATCACAGTGGATAATCTCATTTTTGTACAGCGCATCCAAGCATTGAAGAAGGGAATGAGCAAATTTTCGCACCAGTTGTAAGCTGAAACCCTTAAAACCATTTTTCTTGATCAACTCGTACAGATTGATGCTTAAGAGTTCAAAGGTAATGCAGGTGTGATTCCGGAAGGTGAAATAGTCATACATATGTATGATGTTCATGGTGTTGTATTTATCATGGCGTCTTAAATGATGCAAAATGCGTATTTCTTCCTGTGCCTGACGATGGAAGCGCTTTTCGTTTCGAACAATTTTCAGTGCAACATGCTCATGCGTCTTATGATCATAAGCCTTAATCACTTGGCCAAAGCTGCCTTTTCCTATGATCTTTAGCATTTCATATCGATAGGCAACATGATCATGTGGTATATGAATATATGCACCCTGCTCATTATCATAGTCCGAATTGTTGGGTCCATAAATACCTGGCCGTTTTTTTGCATTGGCGCCAATGAAATAAATTTGCGGATAAGCTAATATTTCACTTCGCTCGTATGGTGTCAACTTATGCATATAAAGTATCATTACTTGTTGCGGAGATACAACCAATGCCTTTGGCTTATCTTGTAGGGCACTCTTCTGTTGACCAGACATAATTATTTGTTCATGAAATGAGTATTGATCGCTTGTTATTACCAATTTCTGGTGCTGCGATACCAAAGCTAGTGACTCAACCACATCCACATTTAATGATGAATCTTTTAGAGGCGAACATGGCGAATGTTCTAATTTGGTGACCGTTGTAGCGGTTGTTACATTTCCAAGTGAGCTGGCTATAAATTTAAGAATAATTATATATATATTTATTTAACGCATCAATTTAGCAATAGAATATTTGTCGATAAGAAAGCTGCAAGCTTTCAAAATAAACGCTTGAGTCACAGAACTAGTTTTCAGTTCGGGTGTCGGACCATTTTCAGGAAACCAAAGACAGAAGCAGTACGTATTTACACTTGCTGTGAAACGACGTGTAAATGAAATTTTTTTTACAATTTTAAATTTTAAAGTTGGTTTACACTTCTCGTTGCGTTCCATAACGTAATGGCATATCGTTCTACTAAAACTCAAATGGCACTGCCCAAACTAGCATAGCAATGTTAGCGTGTCATTTCATTTTGTCGTGATGGAATAAACCTCCAGCCTTTATTTTGTCAGTGAGTGATGAAATTATGACCTTTGAATAGTAAAATTTGGGGAAAATGTGGTGTGAGGAGATTACCGATGTTCAATTGGACGTCACTGCGTTGAAAGGTCATAATGACCAGAAAGTTAATTAGGCTTTATTTTGTTTAATTAATATGATATGCCTAATAAAATATATATATAACACTAGTTTACAAATGAATTATCTGTGTCTGCCTTTTAGACATAAGTATTTATCCCGTATAGATTTTGACCTTCTAAACATGAAAATGTATCTTAAAAATTTGTTTATTGAGTAGTTTTTGAGATATTATTTTTTTAAATTTTTTCATAGCTGACTCAGCTTCTTCGAGTATAAATCGTAAACGCGATTACCGTTTTCAACATAATTAGGTTTCAACTAAAGGTAATGAAATTTAAAAAAAAAAAAATAATCTCGATCTTAATAATGTTAGAGCCTCTTAAAGTTGAAAAATTCAATTTAATTGCGAAAAGAACACAAAAAGGGGTATAAACAAAAATTCAAAAAGTATATTGAACGCAAAAATAAAAATAAAAAATATAGCGCAAGCTAACTTTGGCGCGCCAAAGTTTGGATACCCTTGCAGTGCCCTGCGTAAGCCGTCAGATTTTTTACAAAATTTGTTAAAGGTTGATTTTGAACCGATCGTTCCTATGGCAGCTATATGATATAGTTGTCCGATTTACACCAAATTTGGTCAGCTTGTTTAAAACTTAATCAAACACACAATGTGTATATTTGGTTGAGATATTTTGAGAAACAAAAAAGTTTTTCATACCAAATGTTGTTTTCGAACCGATCGTTCCTATGGCAGCTATATGATATAGTAGTCCGATTTACACCAAATTTAGTCAGCCTGTTTAGAACTTAATCAAACACACAATGTGTATATTTGGTTGAGATATTTTGAGAAACAAAAAAGTTTTTCATAGTAAATGTTGTTTTCGAACCGATCGTTCCTATGGCAGCTATATGATATAGTAGCCCGATTTACACCAAATTTGGTCAGCCTGTTTAAGACTTAATTAAACACACAATGTGTATATTTGGTTGAGATATCTTGAGAAACAAAAAAGTTTTTCATACTAAATGTTTATTTCCAACCGATCATTCCTATGGCAGCTATATGATATAGTTATCCAATCCGGCCGGTTCCGACATATGTACTGCGTGCAGCGAAAAGACGGACCTGTACCAAGTTTCATCAAGATAGCTTCAAAACTGAGAGACTAGTTTGCATAGAAACAGACAGACAGACGGACATGGCTGTATCGACTCAGCTCGTCGCCCTGATCAAGAATATATATACTTTATGGGGTCTGACATGCCTCCTTCAATGCGTTACAAACTTCGTGACAAAATTATAATACCCTCTGCAAGGGTATAAATATGTGGCCTTTATACGATCAAAGGCCTATTCACGTTTATATATGCGCACATTATCAGTTTGTGAAGCAAATTTGGTGCAAAACAGCTGACTCTGTCAAGTTCGCGGCATTTTAATCGGCATTGTGTCCCGTAAAGTATTTGGTTTTGCTTAGCGGCGGCAGTGTAAGGTCGCTGTTAAAGTACTTATTACAATTTCAATTATTTTTAAATATATAATCAATTTTTTGTCCCTTTTTTGGGATTTGTCTATCCTGATTTTCTGATCTACCAACGGCAGCACTGATACAAATGGAAAAAATACTTGAAAGTATTTAAGTATGGCATCGTAAAGCATAAAAATACATGCGCTGCCAGATGTTTTTGAAATGGAAAAATTACACCAATTTTGTTTGAAAGATAGCTATAATTCCCGCTAGCCGCTAGTTTACAATTTATCCCGCATACGACAATTGCAAGCCGCTAGATCTAGCGGGAAAATAGCTAGATTGGCAACACTGTCCATGAGCAGCAAAGCGTAGCACGAAAATCGCTGTTTGACACATCTATGTACATATTCATTGGTTAGTGTTTTCTATAAATAGTTCAGTGATGGGCACGTTTATCGAATTGTTATCGACAGCTCACACAGACACAGTGCTGCCAGGTGTTTAGCTCCCGTATAGGCTAGATTTTGAATAGTAATATAGCGCAAGCTAACCATGGCGCGCCAAAGTTAGGATACCCTTGCAGAGCCCTGCATAAGCCGTCTGATTTTTTTCTTACAAAATTTTTTAGATGTTGATTTCGAACAGTTTGTTCCTATGGCAGCAATATGATATAGTGGTCCGATTTGCACCAAATTCGGTCAGACTATATAAATCTGAATCAAACACAAAACTTTCGTTGAGATATCTCAAGAAACAAAAAAAGTTGGTTTTTGGCTTGTGGCATATTTCATCACCAGCAGCCAAGGCAAAATGCAACTTCAGTTCACACCACTGATGAAAAATTCTAGACACCGCAGGTTCTATTAATTGCCACTAGTATCGCAAACTCAGGGAATCTTTAAGGCCGTTTGCAAAAATAATGTAATCTTAATTTAATCTTAACAATACAAGAGTTATAGGCTATTTTCCCGAAGTATCATTCGGCGCCATTCACTACAATTTTGTTATTAGAGCATGAATGCATGAATGAAAACGGCGAGAAGGTGTAAATTGCAATGACATTGCGCTTCTCTACGAGAATTGCTTTGCGCATAATGGTGTCTATTTTTGCCAAGCCCTTCAAGCGCTCGATCAAGATGGTAAAGGAGCTCCTACCCTTTCGAAAACTATCTTTGAAGAATTTATTCGAGTTGCTTGGGGCGTTGCGCTCCAAAAATTTACCATTTGGGTGGCACAACTATTCATAATATCAATTTTTTTTTTTTATTTTTTTTGTCATGAATTGACCAGCTGATTTATTTAATCGAATGACAAATCGACAAAATATAAGGAAAATTGTCGTGGAAAGACCAAATCAAACCAAACATATTAAATTATTAATTAAATGAATGAATTTATCGGCGATATCACATCGCAAATGCATAAGCTGGCGTATCGATGAACCCATGGATTAGAGAACAAACTCACGATCATATGCATAGGGCTCACGTAACAATTGACAAAAAAAAAGGTCCGATATTTCTATGCCGTGAAACATTTTATACTTATAAAATATTTTGATGTAGTCACGAATACATTTTTTGCTAGAATATTAAATATGAACTTACAATTTGCGCGCAAAAGTTTAGATACCCTTGCTGTGCGCTGAGTAAGCTGTCAGATTTTTTGTACAAAATTTGTTAAATGTTGATTTTAAACCGAACGCTCTTATGGCAGCTATATGATATAGTAGTCCAATTTGTACCAAATTTGGTCAGGCTATGTAAATCTTTAACAAACACAAAATCTGTGACTTTCGTTGAGATATCTCAAGAAACAAACCAATTTTTCATATTAAATTTTGATTTTTAGCCGATTGTTCCTATGGCAGCTATATCATATAGTGGTCCGATCCGGTCTGTTCCGACATATGTACTGCGTGCAGCAAAAAGACGGACCAGTACCAAGTTTCATCAAAATAGCTTCAACATTGAGTGACTAGTTTGCATAGAAACAGACGGACAGACAAACGGACATGGCTATATCGACTCAGCTCGTTGCCCCGATGAAGAATATATATACTTTATGGGGTCTATGAGGCCGCCTTCAATGCGTTACACATTTCGTGACAAAATTATAATACCCTCTGAAAGGATATATATGTAAATATGCTGGATTTATGGCTATAAGCTATTTGCAATTTATCTAGCCTGAAATAGGCTTAACTGGCAACACTGCACAGACACGACCAGACGCATGCCGAATGCTTGGGTCGTTTGCTTTTTTTGAATTAGTGCACATTGTGTGCTTTCAACGCAGGTAGAGCCTATGTCGCTTGATTTTTAAAGTGTACTTTGCAATGCATTCAACAAAAAAGTTAAATGCCTGCCCAACTGCAATGTAGAACAATGTCATAGGCAATTTTTGTATTTCTGATCACAGCCAATCAATGCCTCCTAATATAAAACACAAGAGATAGTTAAATCTCAGCAATGTCGTGTGAAAATCAGATCGATATCTTTACCCGTTTGTGCTACAGCGTGATGTCTCAGTCAGTGAATCAGTCAGTCAGAGTTTTATATAAATAAAGAAGATGTACAAAAACGTATGAATGTTACGTATTACACCATATCGTATATCACCATATTTCCTAATTGTCTGACTGACAGAGTCATAACGATGGATACGAAATGGGTAGAGCTACCGGGCTGAAGTTTTCAGACAATTTTTTTTTTTGTTTCTTTAGACATGTTTGGTGTAGTCTAATACAGACTGGCTTAATTTGGTTCAAATTGGAAAACTATATATAGTTCTAGGGGGTTTGCCCCCTGCTCGCTTCGCTTGACAGCCCCCAGCTCGCTACGCTCGCTGAAATCTCGGGGGAAAATGTGAAGTGAAAGTAGGGAACACTTCTCACACTTCACCGGACCTTATGTCATTTCTTATAAGAAAGCGGAAAACGTAGATTAAATTTTTCCCTGCAATGGACTTAAAATAATAGTACTTTATATAATAGAGAGAATTTACATTTTTGCTGCTCGAAGTTTTAAAGTTTTCGCTGCAATTGGACTTTGGACAAAAAAATCAGATTTGGATGGGAAAAGTCAGATTAGTCGAGATAAATACATAATCTGTGAGTTTCGTTAAAATAGCTCCAAAAACAGAAAAAGTTTTATACTAATCAATTTTGACCTTTGACCCCCTCCCCCCCTTTTAAACCCCTTTTAAAAAATCCTCGCACTGTACCTTCATAAAAGTTTACTATACCCAGTACTTTAAAAAAGTAGAAATGGGTCTATTAAGTTTATGCAAAAAAAAATTCGGTAACTGTATATGGAAGTGTGTGAGGCACATTGAAAACTACACAAACAATTTTTCGTTCTTTACTCTCCCCCATTATTCGTTGCTGGCGAAGCAAAAACAAGTTTTCACTGTTTGCTTTCCGCCGAACCTTCGCTTCTTGCAAAACAAAAACAATTTTATTGCTTCGTTTTGCCGTCACCCTTTCGAATGTATTTTGTTGTTGTCTTTTTGATTGTGGTACACTGAAAAGCTTTTTTTCCACAGGTAATTAAAATGTGTGTTTTCTTTGCCGAAAACTTTAAATATAAATTGCAAAGTTCTTATTTTTTCATTGTACACATTGAAATAAAAAAAAATGCTGTAAGCTACAGTGGAGCAAGCTCGACAGTAGGAGACCCAGTACTTTTTGAGAACAAAGCGTTCACTATAGATTGTTCTTCAATGTTCCCTACCATTCAATAGATGGCGCCACTACGAGGATAAGTTAATGAACCCCTGTGTTCGCTAGCGTTTCTTCTTCTTCCTTTTGCCCGTAAAATTGTTAGTTGAATAACTTCCGCGATTATCATCCGATCGGAATGAAATATTCTGGACAGGTTTGGACTACAGTATATATTATATGTAATAAAAATCAAGGCGCTAGCAGCAAAGGTGCTCTTGTAACTTTGAAATTTTGTATTTAAATTTTCGGGGGCGGAGGGGGGCGTGGTAGAAATCTAAAACAAACTTGATCAATGGGAGATATAGATGAACCTACATGCCAAATTTGGTGTCTCTAGCTCCTATAGTCTCTGAGATCTAGGCGACACAAAAAGGGACAGACGGACAGACAGACGGACATGGCTATTAGGCCGGAGCGAAAAACACTTTTTTTTATTTTCCAATTTCTTGGGTGCGAAATCGTTGACCCGCTATAAAATAATGATGTGTGCAAAAAATCAGATTTTTTGGAGCGCATCCTGAGGTGGCGCACCGACGTTCTTTTTTGAAAAATCACGCAAAAATTTAAAAATGTTGGGAAAAATGCGATATAAAAAGAAAACCTGATCTTTTTCACATAATGCTTATTTTTCATACATAGCCCTAACATTTTTCTTTATATAACTGTATCAGCTGTTAAGATCGGCCTAAAAATGTAGCTTTTTCGAACCCCTGATCTATATCTTGCATTGTTCAAGTTTGCTTTAGATTCTTCAAACGGCACCCTCCGCCCCCGGTAATTGAAAAACTAAATTCCAATGTCGAATACAAATATAAATAATAAAAATATGGCCCGAACATGTCCTGAAAATAACAATATTACGGGCGAAAGGAAGAAGAAGAGACGCTAGCTACATCTGTATTTATCAACTGATATCTTCGTAGTGGCGCCATCTATTGACATTTCTGGTACGCAACATTAAGGAACAATCTATAGTAAACGCTTTGCACTCAAATAGTACAGGGTCTCCCACTGTCGAGCTTGCTCTACAGTGGCTTACTGCATTTTTTTCTCCCGATATTTAGGGAAATTAAACGTTCTGATGAGCAAATGCAATTAATTTAGATTGTTCTGTCACAGTCAGTTAAATTCCTTTAGTCATCATTTTTCAAGGGTCTCTAGGAAAACGTCCAGAACAAAGAGTTGTCCGCAATGTGGACGTTGAAGTCAACACAAAAAGCGAAGAAAACATCACAGAGGACTCCCAAAAAAAAAATTTGTCGAATAGAATAACAATTGGGTTTCTGAGTGCGTCTTTTTTTTCGTTGGGTGTACCTTAAGATTATGAATTATTGTTTTGCGAGTTTATTAAAAAAATCTCTAAGTAATGATGCAATAAAAAATATATGTAATTAATCTTTTCCTAACTAAACTTTTTTTTTAATTGGGTTTCGGTTTGGACTCGAGGGGTATAACGTTCGTGTAACCAAAAATTAAAAAAAAAAAACGAACCGTACCGTACCCGTACCCGTATCGTGAGATTCGGTTTATTAACGGTTTGCAGCCTTTCTTAAAACGTTCGGCGTACCGAAGATTCAATACCCAACCTCTTCATATTGTAAATGACTTTATTGAAAACAATAAATATTGAAGACTAGCATACCTTGAATTGATCTTGAGACACCAATTCCATCTACGCTTGAAGCATATTCAATGCTATTTGAATCTCCCGTGTAATTGGAAATCTCATGCATTGTTGACTGTGGCTTAGAAAGTAGTTTACGGTCGTGAAACATAGCTGTCGTCGATCCATAGTTACTGCTAAAATACGGAATCGTTGAACAGGAGTGATTGGTCAAATTATTTGGATTCAAGTGACTGCCATTTTCACTTCCAATACCGCCTCCATTTTCGCTTGAAGCTTGGGGCATTGTCATTTTGAGTAGCGAAGGTGATGCAGCTTTACCGACTTTCATGTCGGTTGGAATTGACTCCAACTCACCAGTGTACGTACCCGCTTCTCGTATTGCGCTCGTGGCGGACAATTGCACATGACTCGGATTCTGTTGTGTGCCAACCATTTCGGTAAAACTATTGTTGTTTAGCTGCAAATCTGGTTGAAAATAGTTTTTAGTCTTTGTTATTAAGTCTAGAAGTGCATAAGTTGTGTTGTGATGCTGCAATGTGCTTTTTGTTGTTGGTGATGCTGCTTTTTATTTGAGGACTTAAAATCGCAGCTGCTATTGCACTTACTGTAACTTGTTCGCTAGTACTCGTATTGACAGACTTTAGTTCTGCATTGCATTGGACATACGGTATGATTTGGCTTAGTTCGGCTGTATTTACTGCGATTTTTGGATGTATCATAGATGAACAGGATGTAGATGTGGACGATAGATTTAGGCCCAGACCCTTTTTCGAGGAAATAAAATCTGCATTTATATCTTGCGAAGTATATGAAAATGACATCACTGATGGAGTTAAGTTCGTTGATTTAAAATATTTTTGTTATCGATATTAATTATATTAGAAAATATCATTATGTCAGTCGATCTTCGACTTTGACGTTCTAGTCGATACCCTCGCTTGATTCCAAGGCTTTGGACGTCGTCAAAATTAGCATCTACACTTGGATTGGAGCGATGGAAAGGTTAAGTAATACAAAGTATTGAAAGGCCAACAGCTTTTTCTGGACAGAGCTTCTGGCCAAACACCGTTCTTTATTGAAATTATTCTATTACTGTCCTGAATATCTAAGGATAGCCCATAATCATCACTTGGGCAGCCCTTTCAAAACAATCCATATGTTGTTCAAATTGAGATGTTTGGGTATCTGACCAGCTTCTTTTCCGAAATCAAAGATGATCCCTGATCTTTGTTTGATCCTTATTTTAGATGATTATTATACAGCTTTGCAATTATAAAGTCGAGTTGGTGTGACGCACTTTTGAACGTGCTTAAATGGAAATTTAATTGATAATCCTTACAATCTTTACGTTTTGTATTGAGTTGCCGCTCACAAAGACGATTCACAAGTGCATAAGTAACTGTATTAAGATCCAAACTGGGAAAAGAGATAACTTCTATGCTCTTACTTTTATGCTTTGCATTTAATTTGTTAGTGTATTCACTTTCCATCCACATCCAACATGATTGATACTCTTATTTTGTTTTGGATGCAATTATTGTCAAGTGTCGTTAGCACAGAAAATTAACTTATGTATGTATATACATCCACGCATGGGATAACATATACATACATGCAAATATAAGAATATTTGTGTCACCAATTAACTATTCACGTCCATAGGAGTATTCGAAACAATCAATTGAAAATACAATATGTATGAGAATAATATAACACAAGATGCTTATCGATATATCGATAAACAGCATACACATACATATACAAGAAAGCATTAATGTTTTTATGTACATATTCATTCAATGGAAATATATAGATACTTGCGCACGTGCAATAAAAAATGTCTACCATAAAGCCTAGTACCCAGCACTGAAAAATCGTGTACGCTGACTGGCAACTCCATATAAAAATAACAGTAGCTAAAAGCAAGCAGAATTTTCTGCTTTGACTTTTAGCTGGTCCGATCCCCAGCAAAAGTTGCCAGCTAAAAGAGTGAGCGTTTCTCAACACTGTTTTTAGCTACCATTACGCTGCCATTTAGCAGGTGATGAGAAAAATATATGTGGCGCTCTAATTTCAGCTGCTGGTCAGCTATAAGTGATAAGTGAATTATAGAAATATGAATATGGAGGGAACTGGAGCAAAATCAAAAAGGCGCTTGAACAACAAAAACAAGAACGGCAGACTATGAAGCACAACTGAAACTTATTATTAAATTGTGTATCTATATAAATCTTCATTTATGTAATTTATAAAATACATAAAATCCCCTTTCCCCCTTACTTACCATTCAATACACAGATAATCGCTCATTTACGACAATTTTCATTGGATTTATTTCCTCTTTTGAATAAACAACGGATGCAGCAACAGAGTTACCATTCAACTTCTGTTTATTTTATGTGTTGTATTGGAAACTCTGCTTTTAGCTGCCAACCAGCAAAAATTAGACAATTTTGTTACGCTGCTGCCACAACTTTGCTGGGTACTAGGCTTTAGGTTGGCAGCCCATTTTTAATGTATTTCTATCAAAGTGTCTTGCGCAGCAGTGCTATTTGAACGCGTGTTGGATGAATAACGCATTTATAAAAGAGTAATAGTGAATTTACACTAGTTGGGATTTTTCGGGTGCGTGAGGGACCACGCAAAAAATCCGAAAAGTGTTTCTATTGCGTTTGCTGATTGCATGGGTCATTTTGCCGCCAGTACGAACTTAAATGCTGTAATGTTTGAACAAAGTCTGAAGGCAGAATATACAGAATTAAGAATCGAACAGCTGTTTGTCAAGCACTTTTCGCAACTTTATCATTTTGATTCACTGGATACTGCCTTTCAGTTCCGACAGTCAAAAAATTTCGACTTCATTCCGAAACCATTTTTTTTTATATGAAGTTTTGACAAGCAGAATGGTTTTCGGTCTACTGGCTACTATGCTTAAATTGTCAATTACGTTGCACATAGAAAAGTGCACACTAAACTCGCTAATATTAGGAAAAAACAGATTCAATAAGTACAGAGTCACTGCAGAAATCCATTTCAGTAACAGCTATATTAAAAACAAATACTATTATGGAAATTAATCATTTCAATAATTTTTTTAATTCTGCGTCGCTTGCTTACGCAGGGACCACCAACTTGTTTTTTGTGATATGGTCTCACAATATTCGAGATTTTTGCAGGCAACAAACAGCTGAATGAGAATAAAATAATTTGATTATTTCGATCAGCTGTTCCATACAAATTGTGTAGTGTCGCTCAGAACAAATATGGAACATTTTACAGCACTATATGCTTAAACGAAATCAGCTTAGAGGCTGATTATTTTTTGTTTTTATTTTAGAATTGTCTGCGTGACCGTTTTCAACGATGAAAACTACACAACATTTGATGTATGTTTTTATTTGGCTGATTTTGCAATATGTTGAACGTTGTAAATATTTCGCATTTGATGCTTTCAACCAAAATCAAATCAGTGTGCGGTTGTTCCTGCAACTGATTATGGTTTGCTTAAAGATAAGCAAATTTAAAGCAAATAAAGAGCAAAGCAGTTCCAGGAATCCACCTTTTGTTTAAACATCACTCCAATATATTCTTGTTCGTACTGGCAGCAAAAGTACCCATGCAATCTGCTGACTATGGATGCGGCAAACGTAATAAAAAACACTTTTCAGATATTTTGCATGACCCCTAACGAAACCGAAAAATCCCAACTAGTGTAAATTAATTTTCTTGCATTTTCTTGTGTAATTTGTTTTATTCAGGTACACATTCTTAAATTGGCCAAAATGTGGGGGAAGTCAAATGAGATAATAAAATTCCGGACAACATGGAATGTAAGTATATACAAATAATAATAAAATATATTCAAAATAAAATCTAATGTATTTGCATATTGGTTTTAACTCTTTTCAGTATTAAGTAATTTAATGATAATTCATTTAAGTTATTGTAGAAAAATGTGTATCAAATAAAATAAAAGTATAAAATTTAATAAATATATATACATGTATACGCTTTTATTTCTACATCAGCCAGATCCCAAGGGAGGGAGAAATGTCAGCCAGAATTCCAAATCGTAGCGGAAGTGGGGATTTCCTACCGAATTATTTCGATCACGCTAATGTAAGAGCGAATGAGACTTTTACACGAGTGCAATCCTCTGAGTCGGGCTGCGGAAATTGGTAAATTTTTCTACGGAATATTTCCTTCTGGGCTATTCAGTATAGTCGTGAGAATCATCGACAAACTGTGTGCCGCGGAGATGGTGGAGACGCATATGCAAGATCCGCTTAACATTCTCAAAGTTAAGTTCATTTTTTGAAGTCTTTTACTAACCAAATTCAAGCTTATTCCTTAAGTTTGTTTTTATTAACCTATTTGCAATAAATTAACGCTCTGCTACAGCAGAGCTGTGTGGGGAATATCGAGCCTTATTTGCGAAAATAAACGTAAGCTCCATTTTTCCGAAATTGACTTTTTAGTTCAAAATGCATCAAATTCCAAAACACATCATCTGTTAAAATATTATAGCTTAAATCCTTATAGATCTGCAAAAAATTAACTGTTTATTATGCCAATTTGTATGCAAGCCTATGCACAGATAAGCAGAAAAAGCCCTCTCCTGAAAAGTTGGTTTTTGGCGCTAAGTTATGTTATGGTAGCCACTGAATATCGAATATATCCCAATTTTGAGAAAGGTGTAGCAGCTTAACTTCAAAAAGATATTGGTAGAATAGAGGAATGACAGGCTGCAGGAAGGTTAGGAAGTCGGCACAAACTATCGCAGCCGACTATAGGATGGGAGGGCGTCGTAAGGTGGAATCAACATCTGTCCATCTATTCCTTGCCAGCAATTTGTCCATATAGGCGTTATGAGATCGAAGTCCAAATATATTTCCAAAAGTAAAATAGAAATAATTTTGTTAACCCGACTCGCCCAGTATCGAGGTCGTTCTCATCCCTGAGTAATACCGATAGCTAGCCGGCAAATCGATACTTGGCTGCGACCGATTAGTCGGATCATAACAGTAATTTTCGCAAATAAGGCTCGAAAATGCGGAACCCATTTTTTATTTAGATTTATTTAGATCAGCAGCCTCACGCACTTTGACTTTTCGATCAGTCAACACGCTTGACGGACTTGTCTGATCACTACTAGGATAATCACCTCTTTTGGTCCTTCCGAACGTTTTGCGTCTTCGGTGCTTGTAAGACCGCGTTGAAAGTCGGAATACCAATCACCAATGTTTGATTTACCTGGAGCAGAGACCCCGTAATGCTTTTCCAGCAATGTCTTCGCTTCCACGGTATTTTTACCTATCAATAAAAGTGTGTTATCAAAACACGAAATTTAGCTTTTCAATTTTTCGAAAGGTCAAAAAGTATCCTAGAAATGAATTAGTCTGTCAATCAAATTATATTTAATTTTAAATTTTTAAATTTTAGTCCAATGTGTCCAATGTGTCTGACCGGGGACTTTTGAACGATCTAGTATATGTATTCTTAATGAACATCATCAGCCGAGTCGATATAGCCTGGTCCGTCTGTCGGTCTGTCTTTTTTGATTTCCTAGATCTCAGAGACTGTAAGAGCTAGAGACACCAATCTTGGCATGTACGTTCATCTATATCTTGCATTGATCAAGTTTGTTTTAGATTCTTCAAACGCCACCCTCCGCCCCCGGTAATTGAAAACTAAATTTCAATGTCAAATACAAATATAAATAACACAAGTATGGTCCGAACCTGTCCTGAAAATTTCATTCAAATCGGATGATAAACGAGGAAGTTATTCAACTAACAATATTACGGGCAAAAGGAAGAAGAAGAGGCGCTAGCGACTTTTGTGTTTTTTAACTTATGTGGCGGTTTGTCAATACTCCGCCTAGTGTAATTCCGATGCGATAAAATATAACAGATAACAGAAGAGAGTCAAACAGCAAACGAAAATATCTCACACCCCGCAAAAGCTCGTTTCACGATCCTTAACGCAAATAATATTAATAAATAAATTAAGTGATAAATAGAAAAGTAGAAAGGTGTATTTCATTCCCAAAATACCACATTGGTGACCCCGAGTTATATTTTCACCCAAATGTGTGGCACAAGCTACTTTTCAGCACCACACACACACACACGCACCAGCGACCCAAATTCTTGTTAAACGACGCGACGCTACTTACACAAGCGCATCTTAAATTTCACAAGTCGCTGAAATTCAAGAACACACCACGCTACAATTTGCGATCATAAGTAAAAAGGAAATTAGTTTTCGAAATGGCTACAGAAAACGAGGACAATATTTTAAACAGCAACGAGGCTCAACTTCAAGAACAAGTCAGGCTTTTCCAACCCCAAGTTGAGTCCTTGACAATCGGAGTATCTGGTAAACAGCCTATACATTCGGTTTCTGCTCAACGTATAACTCTACGTTTGCCAAAATTCACACCAAACAACTCACATCTCTGTTTTGTCCAAGTCGGGCGAGCTTTTTGTTTGCACGGAATTGTCGCCGATGCCGACATATTTGGCCATTTTACTGTAAATCTCGACCCTGGGCCTGCTTTTGCTGTAGAGGATTAAGATATTCCTCCACCGGATGATGGCAAAAACACGGCTTTAAAGTCTCGACTGTTGGAAAAATTTGCAGAATCGGCAGATCGGCTGAATCGGCAAGGTGTCGGAGCTGCCGGTTTGAGACCCACTGAGCTGTTATGCAACAAGCGTCGTTTCGCTCCAGAGTCAAGCAACAAAGAGGTAATCCGTACTCTATTTCTGCTCGAAATGCCGACACACATTCGCCCAATTCTAAGCATATGGCAAAACCTGGTCAAGCTGGCTAAAACAACCGATAAGATGCTCGAGCAAGATTTTTTTTGTTATTTGGCTTTTATTTATTGGATCTTCTCTTAAATTTGAGACTAACATAAAGTTTGCAAACCTTATAAATAAACAATAGTTAACAGTCTTCTTGGACTGTTAATTGACGCGCGGCCCTAAAATCTATCGTTGGGCTGGTAAGTCAATACGACGAAGACGGGATCGGCTGGTCAACCTTATTAGGCCTCTCGCGAGGTGGTTGGGGTGCGAGGAAAGCTTGGCAAAGTACTTTGTCTTCTGTTCTGTTATTACATCTTTGACCGGCTGGATATTCAGGTCGCTATGTATGTTTTCGTTTCGAACGTACCACGGTGCCCCGGTGATGGTTCTCAATATCTTTGACTGGGCTCGCTGGACAAAATCAATATTGCTATTGCAAGCACTCCCCCATAATTGGGAGCTATGAGCCAAATAGGTTTTACCACAGAATTGTAGAGCATAACCTTGTGATCAAGACTAAGGAGCGAGCGAGCGTTAATAAGCCACTGAAGACTATTGGCTTTTAGTTTAAAGTGTGTTCTCTTTGCTTCGATGTGTCTGTGCCATGTGAGTCTTCTGTCGAGTTGAGCTCCTAGGTACGTCACTTCGTTTGCTTGAAAGAGTACGGTGTTATTTAATCTGAGCGGTGGACAATTTTGCCTGTTCAGGGTAAACGTAACGTGCTTGCATTTCTGTTCGTTTATTTTTATCCGCCATTCGGATAGCCATTTTCTACGTCGACCAGGTGAAGAGCCAATGCGCAGTTGCTTGTATTGGGCATCTTGAGCGGCTGAGAGTAGCTGTATCATCAGCGTAGGTAGAAGCGGTTAGTTCCCTGCTTGTTAGAATGTCTGCTGTGTAGAGGACGTATAGTGTCGGCCCAAGTACGCTGCCTTGTGGAACTCCGGCTCCAATGGTGTGATCGTCGGATAAAGATATCGTAGAGATATGACCTTAGAAGCTTGTGTGTGTTATTTGGAAGCGTTGATTAAATTTTTTGCATTAGGCCGTCTAAGCAGATTCTGTAAAATGCTTAAGAGAAATCTAGAAATATTGCTTTGCAATATTCTCGATTTTCGAAGGCGTTTCGTATTTCTGATGTTATGCGGTTGACCTGCTCAATAGTTCCGTGCTTTTCCCGAAAGCCGAATTGATGCGATGGGATTTTGTTGTGGAGTCTTATAAATGGATTTATCTGATTCAGCAGACATTTTTCGAAGAGCTTTGTTAGACACGATAATAGGCTTATAGGTCGGTATGAAGAAGGGACAGTGTGATCCTTTCCTGGTTTCGGTATCATTATAATGATCGACTTTTTCCATCTCTGTGGGATGTGGCCTAGTTTTGTGATAGCATTAAAGAGTTCTGCGACAGTGAACTGCAGAGTTCACTGTCGACTGTACAAAGGTTAGGTTAGACCAGGTTAAACAGACGGCTCGGCCTAGGCCAAGAGCACCCAGAAGCCACTAGGTCCCGTTGTAGTGTCAGATAGAAAACTGTACGATTTAAAGGGAGGAAGGGAAGGGTTCATGGGAATAAGGCTGTGGAGGGTACACGTTGCTTGTGTGGATCCGTTAAGCAGGCTGGGCAGGCCCTTGAAACCACTTTGAGTCAAGAAAAAGTGATAGGTCGTCCAAAAAAACGTTTGAGGGTCCGCCCAGTTCCTCAAAGAATGACTTCCCGAGAAAACGGGATCGCCTTCTTAGTAGTGCAGGGCAGTCGCAAAGAAGGTGTTGGACATTCTCTGTCTCTTCTACGTTACCGCAGCTACGATAAAAGTCTTGGTAGGGTTCATCGTACCGTTACACCATTCGGCCAATGTAACAGTGTCCTGTCACTTTGGGTTGTATCCCATAGCCATAGTGCCGAGAAAATCTATCACCCCATGATATCCGCCCAGTACCTATCAGCCATGGTTCTACCCGCCCCTGTTAGTGCAGAGAGGATATGTTAGATAGGCCTTCCTATATCAGTCACCGCGCAACTTGCCGGTAGTGCTGATCCGTACCTAGCTCATTCATCAGCCATCTCGTTGCCCGACACTCGCATGTGTCCTGGCACCCAGACAAGTCTGATTGAGTGCTGCTGGCTGTGGTTCAGCACCGCGACAGTGTTTTATATGAGCTTGTTCTTGACGATATTCGAGGGTAGAGCCTTTATTGCTGCCTGACTGTCGATGTAGATTGATATGCTCCTTGAAGTTTCCCTCAAAAGTACGACAATTTGATCGCTTGCCAGACAGCATATATCTCCGCCTGGAACACGGTGCACCAGTCCCGAAGTCGAAAAGAGAGCTTTACAACAAGGTCACCGTCTTCGAACCATCTGTATAGAGTGACAGCTTGTTCCGCCTCGGTGGGGTCTCTTGCTGCCACTCTGTCCTATCTGGGAAGACAGGTTCATAACTGTCTTCCCAGATAGGATATCATTTGAATTCTGGGACACAGTAGTCATTTTCCTCGGCCCTAACTATAGTTCCTACCGATAGTAGGATGGCGCTGTGGCCTGTTTATCTTGGCTTAAGGAGGCTCAGCGCGTGTAGCCTTGCAGCACTCCTTGCAGCCGTGTACTTAAGGAAACTTTCTATCGGGTCCAGATCAAGCATAACATCCAGTGCTGCCTGGGGGGTAGAATGAACACATCCTTTTACACCCAAACAGGCAAATCTTTGAACCTTTCGGAGGTTTAGCAGATGGGAGATGGTGCAAGTCACCTCCTACCAGCGCCCCGTAGGTACGAATGGGTCTAACAACTGCAGTGTAGAACAAATGAATGATGTATGGCTGCAGTCCCCATCTTTTTCCAAACGTCTTCTTGCATATGAAGAAGGCTTGTAGTGCCTTTTTCATCCTCTCCTCCGAGTTTCTCTTCCAAGAGAGCTTGGAGTCAAGAATTACTCCAAGGTACTTTGTCTCTAACTCTTAGCTCTCTAGTTTGAGCTGTGTTCCACCCAGAGTTGGGAGTCTAAAGCTCGGTATCTTGTATTTCCTAGTGAACAGAACCAGAACATTTCAATTCATATTTAAAGTTTTCGAAAAGAGAAAACACTTGCCAGTTGATAAAACATTTTAAGGACCTGTGAAAAAAAACTTCCAGTGTACAGCAAACGAAAAGACAACAACAAAATACATTCGGAATAGCGACGGCAAAACGAAGCAACAAAATTGTTTTTGTTTGACAAAAAGCGAAGGTTCGGCGGAAAGCGTGCAGTGAAAAATTGGTTTTGCTTTGCAGGCAACAAATAATGGGAGAGGGTAAAGAACGAAAAATTGTTTGTGTAATTTGCAATGTGCGCCAGAGCCTGACCAGTGTGCAAGCCTCACACACTTCCATATGCTATGCGCAGTACAAAAACAAATGTGTGTCGTGTGAATAGGCGCTGAGCACCCCTGTTCTAGACTGACCCACAGTATGTGGGACAAGGGGGACATATCGGCGAGAACCCAATCCACAAACCCTTTCACCTACGATCCAGGGTTCCTGGATGAGAGCCACATCCACCTCCTCCTTGTCCATAAGCCGCAGTAGGTCGATCGAAGGAACCCTCGAATGATGCAGATTAATCTGCACCACCTTGAGTCTCTTCCGTTGACCCAACATCCATTCCTTTAGAGCCGTTGGGAATGAATGATTAAAGACAGCCCATTCCCAACTTCAGTTGGCTTTGCTTCCAGAGTAGGTGGCTCTTGGATTCTTTACCAATGCTGATCCAGAGATCTTTGCCGTTTCCCTTTTTGAGGGCCAAACCTCGCTTAATCGTCCAATCCTTGGTTTTGCAGTCCTCATTTTGGCATTTAATCATATTAAGGATGGTTCGACCACCCTTGATTGGAGGTGGGCATCTTGTAGAGCCAGTTATCTACAGTGATCTTCTTTTCCGGACCGGTTCTGTCGATAATGACCATTTGGAGCTCAGCCTTTGAGCTTAAGCTTGCCAGAATCCCTTCTTGACACATTCGCTTGCTCTCAGAGCCTTCGCTGAGTCATCGGACCTGTGCCTTTTATTGACAGAGGAGGGACTCTTTCTCCTCCTCCGACCAACCGTTCCCTCCTTTTGGGAGAGTGTGGTCGGTGCGGCTGCTTTTGTCGGTGCCGCTGCTTTTAAAACCGTCCGAGAGTTGGGCCCCAACATTTCCACCATCTTTGGCAAAGAAGGTGTGGCATTCCTGTCTGTAGTGGAGTCGGTAGATGTCTGGGGTCCCTGCTCAACCGGACCCTCAACCTACACTCTTGTACTTTGTGAGGCAGCCTGGGTGCTATCAGTAAACCTCCCAAACCGTCTTACATTGTACTCATGCTTCTTCCGCAGCTTCTTCTCTCTGGCTGTTAGTGACGCTGGGTCGCGGCTTTCAAGTCCCTTGAGGAACTTGAGGGAGGCCTTGTACCCAGAGCGCTGTTTGAGTTTGATATCCGCTACGTCCTTCTCCTCACTGACATGGTACCCGGTACCAAGGTCACGCCAACGGCATTCGTGCTCTGTGACTCATCTTCTAACGGCATCCGAGTTAACGCTTGCGTTAGTTCCTGCTCCGTCAGAGATGGGCCACCGAACACAAATTCCGTCTCCGTGGCCAGTGGCTCTAGGTCTACGCAGTCCTGCCTTTGGAGCAGACTTGAGCCTGCTGCAATGTGACGGTTGGCGACACGCAGAGAGGGTTGTCCCTCACCGTGCCCGCCGATGGTAGCAGTCACGCCTTCCTTTGGGTTGACATCCCAGCCCCTGTTTGATCACTATGACTCCCCATGATGGCTAATTATTTTCTGGGGCACCTCCCCATAAAGATTTTATACTCATTGCAAAGTAGCCATGGTTATAATCCACTGTCGCCCAGACCGAAGTCAAAGAAGGCTGGCTAGACACTGCATTGCCTCGGACAGACAAGAGACAATATTTTATCCGTTTGCACGGGACAATTCAGTGTCCATTGCCCAGCCGGCACCCACTTGGAGGGTTAGGCTAGAGGATTTAGTTGACTTTAAATAAAATAAAATAAACCATTTATTTGTGGGAACCGGTGCGAGAGGGAACTGAGAGTGTCGCTAAGTTCTCCACAGAGGGAGGCGATGGTTCGTGCTCAGATGCAGATCACGCAAGAACCGACAGAGAAAGGTTGACATTTTGCTATACAAGAGTTAAATAAATATAACAATTAAAACTGAACAAAATATACAGTTATTTACTGGTTATTACAGTATGAAAGCACATTGGAACACATGCACGCACACGCAAAAAAAATGCTACGCGTCGCTGTATGGAATAATCGAATACTAATACTCTGTCGTAGTTACCAGACGTGTTCTGCGTTGTGAACAATTAATAATAGCATTACAATTGTGTGTTTATACAATATTGCAATAAGTGTTTAGTTATTGTGCTGTGCATTGTTTCGTTTTACATAAACATCTAACTAACTAAGTAAATTTATTGACGCGGTTTTAGTACTGTGTTATTGTTGTTGTTGTTAAATTTTGTACGCTCTCACTCTCTTTTTGCATCCTCACTCTCTCGCTTTTATCTTAGTTGGTTATTAAGTTTGTTTTTAATTTTTGCCACGAACCCATCCGCCCCTAGAAATTGAAAAACAAAATTTTAAAGTCGAATAACAAGAGACCCCTTAAAACTAGCGCCTTAATTTTTGGTATATGTAATACTCACTATAGTTCAAACCTGTCCTGAGAATTTCATTCCAATCGGTTGATAAACGCGTTATTCAACTAACAATGTTACGGGCAAAAGGAAGAAGAAGAGACGCTAGCGACCTCTGTGTTTATCAACTTATCTTCGTAGTGGCGCCATCTATTGAATGGTACGCAACAATGAAGAGCAATCTTTAGTGAACGCTTTGCACTCAAAAAGTACTGGGTCTCCTACTGTCGAGCTTGCTCCACTGTAGCTTACTGCATTTTTTGTTTTTTCTTTTCTTTTTTTTGTGGTTATTTGTATACCCTTTTGATAGTCCTATTTATTATATTGTTGGTTATGCGATGAACTTATACATACATGTTAAGTGTGCCGGCCTCACGATGAAAGTGAAAGACTCAATATTAAACAAGGCCGGACTTGAGTGGTCCTGGGAATATTGCCGTGAAGCTGAGGCGGACATGCGTAAGTTTATTCGCCAAACTAGAGAGAAAAGCGGAAAAGCAGTTCAATGCCCTAAAGGTATTGGATGTCTCTCCAAAGTCTTCTATTAACAACCAGTCTTCTTCTTCTGTAACACCTAATAAATTCGTCTCTCCATTGTCTCCAAGTACTGCCTTCTGTTATACTCCTATCAAAGATCATAACGTATTATTAACGAATACTTATGTTTATCCAGCTATTGTAGTTAGTGATGATGATGCCGGTCCATCACCAAATATACACTTACCTAACGCACTGCCTGCGCCTTATTTGCCTGCGTCTATACTAGAGCCCTGCACGAATGCAATCGTTGTTATCTACTTCTATACTCTGTTTTTGTTCGATACCGTAAAATTAGCTTCAAACGAACAAAACCAAATACAAGCACAAAAGGAATCGGTTCTTGCTTTGTGTTGCGCAGCAAGCTTCAGCGAGTGAAAACGAAAATCGATCGGGCATGAAAAAATAGGAACAAGAGCAAAGGAATAAACAAAATACAGTAATTCTTGCGGGTTGTCTTGGTTCTTCCAAGCATGAGCGCGTCTTGCGAGTCTTGCTTTCGTTTTTGCATTTTACGTTGTCTCTATGTTTCTGCTTCATTTTCCGAAAAAAATTGAAGCGCTCAGACGCACGTGTGTCAAATGTAAAACCTGACTAAAAACTCAAGAAAGACAATGTAAATGTGCAGGTATTTATTCTAATATAACACAGTGTTACAGCAAAAAAAACCCTGGGAAATGATAGTGGTTTTCTGGTAGGGCTTATTAAGTATAGCAAACCTGCATACTTGGAATTTTGGGGACACCCCCAAAATCTGCATTTACCACTAAAAAACCGTATTTTGCTATGTATGGGTACTTAACAGCTTGTAACTTAGTGGATTTTTCATCAATTTTAAATATAGTAGCCGATTTAAATAAAATAAAAATGGACCTTTCGATTGGTGTATGTATTGTTGGGCCAAACTTGAAAAATCTATGCGTAACTACCCCCCAAACCCATTTGTTTATCACTTTTTTCAACATTTATCAACTTTGACAATCGCTTTATGCACTATTTTCTATAAACACCATACTACTTATGGAATGCTTTAGAAATACTGTTTAGTTCTGAGTATAACCCAGGTTTGATTTTAAAAGTCGGATGGTAATTGACCAAGATATTACACTTTTTAGACCCAGTACTTTAAAAAAGTACAAATGGGTCTATTAAGTTTGTCCAAAAAAAAATGTGCGTAACAGGCAGAAGGAGGTGTGGCAGACCCAATAAAGTATATATATTCTTGATCAGCATCAACAGCCGAGTCGATTTAGGACGCTAGCGACCTCTGTGTTAATTAACTTATTTCGTAGTGGCGCCATCTATTGCATGGTAGGGAACATTGAAGAACAATCTATTGTGAACGCTTTGCTCTCAAAAAGTACTGGGTCTCCTACTCTCGAGCAAATTTTTTAAGCTGCCACAGAATGGACAGTTCAAAACTGTCGTCCATTTAACATTATTCAGGATAGTGGGCTGAAAAAACTATTTGCTTTATTCGCCAGTGTGGGCGTACAATATTCAATTAGAGTTAATACCAATAGCCTTATACCCCATCCCTCGACCTTATCAAGGAAGGTGTCGGAACTCTACAAGTCAGAGAGCGATGTCTTGAAAGAAGACATTATAAAAGCTAGAAGTTCCGGGTATTGCATTTCATCGGATGTGTGGACTGACAACTACTTAAAGCAGTCATATGTTTCATGTACATTACACTACATAAAAGAAGGTGCAATGGTCAGCCGCTTGCTAGCTGTTAAGTCTATGGAAAATGACGCATCCACAAGTATAATACAATTCTTTAATTTTCGTATTTATAGTGTTAATAAAATTATTTATTTCAGGCGCAAATATTAAGAAAAAAATTACTAAAATCTTGCGTGAATTCAATTGCGAAATGGATGAAGACAAAGCCGTCGTCATTACCGATCGTAGGTCCAACATGATCAGCGCATTCAGAGGCAACTACCATGTTCATTGCATAAATCACCTATTTAATAACGTAATTGAAAAAGCTTTTAGTGAAATTGCAGAGTTGGCCGGACTTTTGCGTAAATGCAACAAGCTTGAAAAGTTCTTCAAAAAGTCTGAAACAAACTCTCAGCTTCAAGTGACACTAAAAAGCTTTTGCCAGACCAGGTGGAATACTGTCTTCTACACCCTTTCTTCAATAGGAAAAAACTGGGACAGTATTTCAAATATTTTAAAATATAAAAATGAAATTAACAGGCTGGAAGATTTAAACATAAACAACATCAATGCAATATCAAATATTCTTGGGCACTTCGAAAAAGCTTCAAAAGAATTAGAAGGAGAAGATTTCCCAACAATACACTTAGTTATTCCACATATTTGTAATTTAAAAAGAAAAATTTCTTTCGACCTGAGTGACACTGGTTTAGCAATTCAATTAAAGTCTTCTTTGGCAGGTCTACTGGAATCAGTTGTGGAGCCGCATATCACAGACTATCACAAAATTGCATTATTTTTATTCCCTCTAACAAACAGATTGATACAATTCAACATAGTTGAAAAAGAAAATGTTATAGAAAAATGTAAGGAGTTAATGAAAGCATACTGGTCAGAAAAGGATAGTGTAGAAGACCCAAAAGAAGCGTCTCAAAAACTAGAAATATTTGCAAGGCTCGTTCCTACATATAGCAACGACAACCTAAATCAGTCAATAGAATCTGAAATTCAGTCGTACATCTCCCTTAACGTAACGGAAGAGTTTAGGGTTTTGCAGTGGTGGAACACAAATAAAGACCATTTTCCACTACTGTTCAAAGTTAGCTGCATAATTTTAAGCATTCCAGCCTGTAGTGCCTCTTCCGAGAGGGCTTTCTCTCAAGCCAGAGTTTTAATTTCCGAGAAGAGAAGCAACATTGCCACAAACGGCAATATGATAAACGAATTAATGTTTCTAAATTTTAATTTAAAAAAGAAATAATTTAAGTTAATTTTTGATTTAAATTATGAAAGAAGTTATATGAAGTTGCT
The DNA here is from genome assembly GCA_035043265.1 of Drosophila testacea. Taxonomy (NCBI): domain Eukaryota; kingdom Metazoa; phylum Arthropoda; class Insecta; order Diptera; family Drosophilidae; genus Drosophila; species Drosophila testacea. The sequence continues at coordinate 2,222,856 of JAWNND010000842.1, read as the reverse complement.
TGAATTAACAACCATTTGTTTTGTATTAAAATAAAATTTTTTTTTTTTGTTTTGATTTATTTATTTAATTTTAAGTATAAACTGCGTCTTTCATTCTGATATTTGTGTTCAGCGAACAAATCCATTCGAATGGTACCCGGTATCGCAAGCACCAAGTTGTTCTTGGTTCTTCTTTCGCACGTATTCGCATGTTCCGTAATTTCAAGCCTTCACAAGTATCTCGTTCTCGCAAATATGAACATGATGCTTGCTTTGTTATGCTTGCTCAAACGGAATGTTGTGATATCGGTCAATGTTAGTGTATGAGTGTCTCGTTTTGCAGTTTCAAATGGATTCGTGCAGGGCTCTAATCTATACCTAAGCCCCTTGAAGCTGTTTCCTTAAGGAAACGGATATTTGTCTCTCGGTCGTATCCGGATACTTCGATTGATGACGTAAAAGCGTATGTTCAGTCGAAGATTCCAAATGCTTTTATAAATGTAAATAAATTTAAATTTTCTTTAGCTAGGGACATATCATCTTTTAAATTAAATGTACCACCGGAATTATTCCCAATATTTGTTGTAAAATATTTTGGCCAAATGATTTACTTATTAAAGAGTTTACTCCTCATAAAAGAAGTAGACCTACTGTGTCGCTACCGATAAAATTATACAGTTCAATCATCTAATCCTTCAAAAAACTAAATTTCCCTTTTCTGTTAGCTTATCAAAATGTTAGAGGCCTTAAATCTAAACTAACTAATCTATATGTAAACAGTATCTCTTTTGAATATAAAATTCTTGCCTTCACTGAAACTTTGTCAAAGCCTGAAATATCTTATTTGTCATTATTCACTAACAAGTACACCATATCCGGATGTGACCGTTTGTAACTAGTGGGTGGCGGCGTATTAATCGCAGTTAATTCTGACATTCCGTCGGAGCTAGTAAGTTGCTTACCTAATATTGAGTTTGTTGTTATTAAGTTAACTGTTTGTAAAACTTCTGTTGATATAACCTGCTAATATATCCCGCCGCAATCGGATCTTTCTGTTTTTTTGTCTTGAACACTTTTCTAATATACGATTGATTTCCTCTAAACTTTCTGTAAGAGATTATTTATGTGTATTGGAAGACTTTAACTTGCCTGATTTATCTTGGTCTATTGTGGATAATCAGGTTGTTCCTACTAGTTCTCATGAGTTTGTAAATAGCATCCTAGATCTTTCACTTTATCAAGTAAACAATAGTCGGAATTGTAACAACCGTGGTCTGGACTTAATATATGTATCTGATCCTACAGTTAGTGCTGTTAGTAGAATAGATCCGCTTGTGCTTTGCGAAGATTCATTTCACCTGTTCTTGAGCAAACTGTGCTCCCTAAAGCTATCTTGATGAAACTTGGTACAGGTCCGTCTTTTTGCTGCACGCAGTACATATGTCGGAACCGGCCCGATCGGATAACCTTATCATATAGCTGCCAAAGGAACGATCGGTTGGAAATAAACATTTAGAATGAACAAATTTTTTGTTTCTCAAAATATACACATTGTGTGTTTGATTAAGTTTTAAACAGGCTGACCAAATTTGGTGAAAATCGGACTACTATATCATATAGCTGCCATAGGGATGATCGGTTCGAAATCAACATTTAGTATGAGCAACTTTTTTGTATCTGAAGATATCTCAACCAAATTCACAGATTGTGTGTATGATACATTTTCATACATCCTTACCAATTTTATTTTAAATCGGACTACTATATCAACATTAAGTGTGAAAAACTTTTTTGTTTCCCAAAATATCTCAACCAAACCCACAGATTGTGTGTTTGGTATAGTTTTATACATCCTTACCAAATTTGGTGTAAATCGGACTACTATATCATGTAGCTGCCATAGGAACGATCGGCACTCAGTGAGGTCTAATAAGCCCCCATGTCACGATTTTTCACGTTAATCTATTGCTAAATGTAGTTTTAACTCACTTAACTTGCAACTTTACATCGATTATTTGTGTCGTTACCGGCTTCAGTTTGCTCAGGGTCATAAACGATATTATAATTTTGTAAATTCTAAACGTAAATCATCTTTATTACCTTATTCAGTTTCAAATGAAAATACGACGGCAAATAATGATCATTATTATTGTATAGAAAAAAGTCACAGCGAATCACTGTGCGCCATCAAAATCTATGTGCTTCATAGATTTCTTAAATGAACCTCACTACTGATCGACGCAACGCGCTGTAGCCAGTTTTCATAAAAACCCACCCCCAAATACATGCGCATTTGTCTGTCCTCAAAAAAAAACATGAGAGAGCAAGCGACACAGAGACTACCCTTCTGCTGTAAGGTCGATACGATACTGATGCAATCAAGTCGTAAATCGTTTCTCTCTGCTCGGCAATGTCTGCTATGTTCGTTTCTCGCTCGGCCTGGACTTACAAGCTTCGTAAAATTTGCCGAAGATCTGGGACCTATGATCAGCAAAAAAAAGCGTAACACGAAAATCGCTGTTTGACACATCTATGTATTCATTGGTTAGTGGTCAAACGATATGTAGACCAACAAATTTAAAAGAAATTTAAAATTTGTGTAAAATTCACTAAGTTACAAGTTGTAAAGTACTCATACATTAAGGGGTGTCCCCCAAATTTCAGGTATGCAGTTTTGGTATACTCGGTAAGTCCAACCAGAAAATCACTATCATTTCCCTGGTTTCTTTTGTCTGTCACACTGTGTAATTCATTTATGTGACCCGTTATATTGTATTGTTCAAATTCATTTTACGGCGTTGCTATGAGCAACGAGTTCAACACTGGCATTTAAACTGAGTATTCCAACTATAGTAACATATATAGCTCAAGATAACTTTGGCGCGGCAAAGTTTGGATACCCTTGCAGTGCCTTGTGATGTTGATTTCGAACCGATCGTCCCTATGGCAGCTATATGATATAGTTATCCGATCCGGCCGGTTCCGACATACCCTCTGCAAGGGTATAAAAAAAGGGAGAATGATCCGTCCTTCAAGTTATCGAGGGGCTGGGACTAAATTTATGACAAAAATTTGGCATTCAGTCGGGAGAGCCCGACAGTAAAATACCCTGTGGAGGTAAAGGTCGCCACTCAAATTTTCTTCTACTTAATTATATATGAGTTTTGTATTTCTGCAGAAATTTTTTGAACGTCGTTACATCAATGAGTTGCACATTAACTTCTGTCTAAATACGCGTATAATTTCAAAAATAATTATATGTATACATAAAAGACCACCCCACTTTTTGAACAGTACCAAAACTGCTCAGAATGACAGCACGTGCTTTTCGTTTGCAACAGCAGCTTTAACAGTTGAAATTTTAACATTCAACTGTTAACTTAACATTTTGTTATGCAGCAAAACATGTTAGCGTAAATATATGGAATAATTGTAGTCGAATATCTTCCGTGTTTATTGTCCGAATGCGATTAAGTTTTGGCGGTGGTGTTATATGACCTTAAGAATCATTCAAATCTCAAATCTCCAGCTTGATATTTGCGAGAGTTATGGTTTTTTGAGGTTTGTTGGAGATGGGGATGACTCATCAAAAAATTTGAGATAACCGATCTGTCCTGTAGTTGTGTTAATGCTGTAGATACAACGTTTTTAGCGATTTATGAGCGTAGGGGGCGTGGCTGCCAAAATTTTAAACAAACTTGATCTGCGTGCAAATATAAGAAGTCTTCATATCAAATTTGGTGCCCCTAGGTCTTACCATCTCTGTGATCCCTTCGTTCATACGGACAGACAGACGGACATGGCTATATCGACACGGCTTCTGATGCTGATCAAGAATATATATACTTTATGGGGTCTTCCACGGCTCCTTCTGCCTGTTACATACTTTACCTATTTGAGCAAACCTATTTTACACCACAGGGTAAAAACCAAATTTCTCTAAACGACAAGCTTATCAATTCGTTAAGTATAAAGTATTGATAAGAAATCGGCCCTTAATATAGCACGGCGTATAATACTGAATTTACACTAGCTGGGATTTTTCGTTTGGGTGAGGGGTCACGCAAGAAATCCGAAAAGTCTTTCTATTGCGTTTGCCGCATCCAAAGTCAGTTGATTGCATGGATACTTTTGCTGCCAGTACGAACATGAATATAATGCAGTGATGATTAAACAAGTCTGAAGGCAGAATAAATATATTTTTTTTTAATATTTTAAAAAGGATATGGTTAATACAAAAGCTTAAATAGTTCATTGTAAATTGTCAATTACGCTGCACAAAGAAAAATGCACCCTAAACTCGTTAACATTAGGAAACAACAAATTCAATAGGTACAAAGTCACTGCAGAACTCCATTTTAGTAACAGCTATATTAAAAACAAATTCTATAATGGAAATTAATCATTTCAATTATTTTTTCAAATATTCTTTCACGGTTTTTTCTCAATCAGCTGTTTGTTCCCTGCAAAACTCTCGATAAGTGCTCAAATTTTATCGATATAGTGAGACCATCGCACAAAAATCAAGTTGGTAGTCACTACCCAGTCGATCCAGTGGGCACGTACAGACCAAAGTCGCTACGGCCGCAGTACCAAAATTTTACATGAAGTAGGGTTCGATTCCTCAGGCTGCAGGCTGTCAGCAGCGCGCTCTGTAGTAAGAATCGTTCGATTCAGGGTGCGAATTTCCTACAGCAGCTTTCGCTACGAGCTCAAACGTTTTACTGAGTATGGTACTGACTGCTCTGCATATTACTCAGATTGGAATTCTTGCTCAGAGGTTTGAATTTCCCACGGCAGCTTTCGCTACGAGCACAAGCGGCTTACTGAGTTTGGTATAGCCTGTGCTGCATAGTATTCTGATAGGAAATCTTTTTAGTTGTAAGGGTTGTCAATACGTTTGCGGTACTCTTAGCTTAGAGTCTAGAGTACGCGATCGGCTACATTTTGTTATGTTGGCAACCCATTTTTTGTGTATTTCTATCAAAGTGTTTTTTGCGCAGCAGTGCTATTTAAACGCGTGTTGGATGAACAACGCATTAATAAATAGATAAGTCTGAGTTTTTCTTGCATTATATTTTCCCAATTCGAGCAAATGCATCCTCGAGTGTTAACGCACTATAAAACCAGCGATATTTTTTTTCGATTCGTTAGAACCACTAACCAATGAATACATAGATGTGTCAAACAGCGATTTTCGTGTTACGCTTTTTTTGCTGATCATAGGTCCAAGATCGGTCGGCAAATTTTACGAAGCTTGTAGGTCCAAGCCGAGCGATCAACGAACATAGCAGACCTTGCCGAGCAGAGAGAAACGATTTAAGACTTGATTGCATCAGTATCGTATCGACCTTACAGCAGAAGAGTAGTCTCTGTGTCGCTTGCTGTCTCATGTTTTTTTGCGGACAGACAAATGCGCATGTATTTGGGGGTGGGTTTTTATGAAAACTGGCTACAGCGCGTTGCGTCGATCAGTAGTGAGGTTCATTTAAGAAATCTATGAAGCACATAGATTTTGGTGGCGCACAGTGGTTCGCTGTGACTCTTTTCTGTACAAAAATAATGTCTTCTGACCCTAACAGAATTTTTTAAATTTTAAAAATCAATTATCAGTTAATTTGTGTATCTTTAATATGAGTGAACATGACTTTTTGTCAATAATTGCTTATAGTTGAATTTGTTTTAATGGTAGCTTTTATATTATAAATGCTTTGCTTGATATGCATGATATTCGTCAAATTATTACAATATATACATATGTTTTTGAATTCGAATACACAAAAATCTATGCATTAATAAATATGTTATCTACATATTTTGTCGATCAGAAATATTAAAAGCAGAATACATTATTTTTGTACAGAAAAGAGTCACAGCGAACCACTGTGCGCCACCAAAATCTATGTGCTTCATAGATTTCTTAAATGAACCTCACTACTGATCGACGCAACGCGCTGTAGCCAGTTTTCATAAAAACCCACCCCCAAATACATGCGCATTTGTCTGTCCGCAAAAAAAAACATGAGACAGCAAGCGACACAGAGACTACTCTTCTGCTGTAAGGTCGATACGATACTGATGCAATCAAGTCTTAAATCGTTTCTCTCTGCTCGGCAAGGTCTGCTATGTTCGTTGATCGCTCGGCTTGGACCTACAAGCTTCGTAAAATTTGCCGACCGATTTTGGACCTATGATCAGCAAAAAAAGCGTAACACGAAAATCGCTGTTTGACACATCTATGTATTCATTGGTTAGTGTTAGAACGTTGGTTTACACTTACGTTAAGTTCTGCAACCTTATGACATATCGTTCTGTTAAAACTCAAATGACACTGTCTAAGCTACCATGGCACTGCTAACGTATTCAAATATGAACCATCCATTTTTCGACTTTGAATGATAAGATTATGACATTTTGAACAAACAATTTAGGGAAAATGTGGGGTGAGGATATTAAAAAATATATATATATTTTAAGATTAAGATGTTTTTGTCGGTCAGACAACGCCTCTATCATTAGTTTTTTTTTTTTAAATTACAACTTTGAATTTGTTTTGTTTATGAGCAGTAGCTGATTTATATAAAGCGGGCATAATAAGAGCGCTGAGTACACGTTTATCGACATCGTATACGAATATCGATAATCGATATACTAATATTCTGTTAATACACCGAAAAATAAAGATTCTACGTTGGTACAGCTCCATCTTTTTGCTGTACGTAGTATATATAACGGCCGGATCGGACTAGTAATGGCAAAAACTCATAGAGGAAGTAACAAGAAGAGAAGAAATGACGTCTGTTAAATAACTGAGGCAGTGGAGGATGGCGTGCACGAGTGGGATTTTTCAGAATATAACAGAAAAATGTTAAAGAAGCGTTCAAAGTCTGAACTTCAGATGGTCGGCTTTTTTGTGGCTTTTTCTGACCGACGGAAGAACGTGTCCTATTTACATCGGTCAGTTTGGCTTTTTAAATTTAGCTCTAAAATTGTGTGCGTTCACATTGCAGCGTTGGCTTTTTAGCAAAAAAAAGCCACATAGAAGCCGGCCGTCTGAACGCATCTTAAAAGCGTGTGACGGCACAAACATCGAGGGCCGCTTTGCTGTTTGGTTTCTTGTTTTATCTATATATTTAAAACTCTTTGTCCTGATTAACTGATTTTCTGAGTCATCCCGCTGTAGGTCAAACGGCTTAGGATATCGAGCTATTAATAAACAATCAAAAGGAGTGGGTGGTGCTGTGACTTTCAAAATAAATTTGCAGTATATGGCACTGTAACTCGCTCTTGCTTCTATAATCCAATTAAAGCAAAAACGTTAAACCGGCGAGCAGCGAAGATGTAAATTCTCTATACTATATAGTCTTGTTATTTTAAGTCCAATTGCAAGGAAGAATGCAATTTACGTTTCCCGGTTTCTTATTAGAAATGACATAAGGTCCGGCTATTGCTAAAAGAAGTGTTTCCTATTTTCACTCCACACTTCTCCCCAAGATTTCAGAAAGCGTAGCGAGACAGGGGTTGACAGGCGAAGCGAGCAGGGGGCAAGCCCTCTAGTTCTATAAAAATAAATTTAATCAGTTCGAAATATGTTATGAATTATTATTATATATCAATTTGTGTCTTTGACTAATTTTTTATTTCAAGAATTTAGTAAATATTGGTTTAAAAAGAATTTTGATAAATTGTAAAATATATTTTTGTAAATAATGCAATCGTTTATAACTATGTATATGTTGTACAATGTACATACTTGTATCATTAGAAAATAAAAAAAATAATTAAATCAAGTATTTTTTAAATATTAATAAAAATTAATCAGATTAAATACTGCGCGCATTTATGTATTATTATGTCATTTCATTTTACTCGCGCATAACACCCGGTCAGCAAAGGGTAAGCGCAGGCTGAGGGCAACATTGCAGACTATTGAAATAGACCAAATTCAGACTTGTAACAACTACAAAATGATATGAAATGAGGCAACGTTCGTCATTCGTTTTGTAGGTACACACAAAGCAAAACAAGAAACCAAAACAAAAAACCGCAAAGCGGCCATCGAAGTTTGGCGCGTCACATGCCTTTAACATTATTCTGTTAGATTTTGTTAAAACCCACTCGTGCACGCTATCCTCCGCTGCCTCTGTTATTTAACAAACGTCATTTCCCTGTCATATGTCAAAATTTGAATTTGGTCCAACCAACCTCGTGTGGAAAGAACACATTATATTTACAGTTTCATCCATAGAGGAAGTAACATGTTACCACTAACCAATGAATACATAGATGTGTCAAACAGCGATTTTCGTGTTACGCTTTTTTTTGCTGATCATAGGTCCAAGATCGGTCGGCAAATTTTACGAAGCTTGTAGGTCCAAGCCGAGCGATCAACGAACATAGCAGACCTTGCCGAGCAGAGAGAAACGATTTAAGACTTGATTGCATCAGTATCGTATCGACCTTACAGCAGAAGAGTAGTCTCTGTGTCGCTTGCTGTCTCATGTTTTTTTTGCGGACAGACAAATGCGCATGTATTTGGGGGTGGGTTTTTATGAAAACTGGCTACAGCGCGTTGCGTCGATCAGTAGTGAGGTTCATTTAAGAAATCTATGAAGCACATAGATTTTGGTGGCGCACAGTGGTTCGCTGTGACTCTTTTCTGTACAAAAATAATGTCTTCTGACCCTAACAGAATTTTTAAATTTTAAAAATCAATTATCAGTTAATTTGTGTATCTTTAATATGAGTGAACATGACTTTTTGTCAATAATTGCTTATAGTTGAATTTGTTTTAATGGTAGCTTTTATATTATAAATGCTTTGCTTGATATGCATGATATTCGTCAAATTATTACAATATATACATATGTTTTTGAATTCGAATACACAAAAATCTATGCATTAATAAATATGTTATCTACATATTTTGTCGATCAGAAATATTAAAAGCAGAATACATTATTTTTGTACAGAAAAGAGTCACAGCGAACCACTGTGCGCCACCAAAATCTATGTGCTTCATAGATTTCTTAAATGAACCTCACTACTGATCGACGCAACGCGCTGTAGCCAGTTTTCATAAAAACCCACCCCCAAATACATGCGCATTTGTCTGTCCGCAAAAAAAACATGAGACAGCAAGCGACACAGAGACTACTCTTCTGCTGTAAGGTCGATACGATACTGATGCAATCAAGTCTTAAATCGTTTCTCTCTGCTCGGCAAGGTCTGCTATGTTCGTTGATCGCTCGGCTTGGACCTACAAGCTTCGTAAAATTTGCCGACCGATCTTGGACCTATGATCAGCAAAAAAAAGCGTAACACGAAAATCGCTGTTTGACACATCTATGTATTCATTGGTTAGTGATGTTACTTACTCAATGGTTTCATCCAATGATTATTTAACATGAAGAGGAGAAATGACGGCTGTTAAATAACAGAGGCAGTGGAGTTTGGCGTGTAAAAGTGGGTATAGACAGAATCTAACAGAATAATGTTAAAAGCCTGTGACGCGCCAAACTTCGATGGCCGCTTTGCGGTTTTTTGTTTTGGTTTCTTGTTTTGCTTTGTGTGTACCTACAGAACGTATGATGAAAAGTTGCCACACTTCATATTATGTTGTTGTTGTTACAAATCTGAATTTTGCCTATTTCAAAGTTGATTCGAAGCAATGCCCTCAGCCTGCGTTTACCCTACGCTGATCGGGTGATCAAGTGAAATGACATAATATTACGTAAATGCGTGCAATATTTGATTTATTTAATTTTTAACAAAATTATTATTATATAAAATAATATTATATTTAATTTAATATATTATTTGATTTCCTAATGCTGCATATAAACAATTGCATTAGCCACTAAATTTTTGAAATAAAAATGTAGTTAAATAGTTACAAATTAAAAAATAATAATAATTAATAATAATTATTATACTGCTTTTATTAATGTTATAGAAAAATTATAAATATTTTATTATCAATATAAAAAGGGTATCTGTAGTAGGGTGAGGTATCGGCAAATATTATTTTATATAATAACTAGGGGTTTGCTCCTGCTCGCTTCGCTCGCCAACCCCCGGCTCGCTACGCTCGCTGAAATCTCGGGGAAAATGTGAAGTGAAAATAGGACACATTTCTCACAGCTATAGCCAGACCTTATGTCATTTCTAATTAGATAGCGGGAATTGTAAATTCAATTTTTCCCTGTAGTTGGACTTAAGATAATAGTAATAAGTAGTACTTTATATAATATAGAGAATTTAAATTTTCGCTGCTCGCTGTTTTAAAGTTTTCGCTGCAATTGGATTATTGCAGTAAGAGCGAGTAACAGTACCATATACTGAAAATTGATTTTGAAAGTCGCAACACTAATGAATCGTAACACCCCCCCCTCCTCCACCCCATCTCCCAGTCCATCTTCTTTTGATTGTTTATTAATAGCATTAAAAGCCACTGTTCCTATGGCAGCTATACGATATAGTGATCCGATCTTGACCAAATTTTTACAGAATGTTACAATGAGTACGAAATCCATAATCTGTGAGTTTGGTTGAGATATCTCAAAAATAACAAAGATCTTCATACAAAGTTTTAATTTGCATCTGGTTGTTCCTATGGCAGCAATATGATATAGTGGTCCGATCTTGACCAAATTTTCTCAGGATGTAGCAGTGAGTACGAAATCCATAATCTGTGAGTTTGGTTGAGATATCTCAAAAAATAACAAAGATCTTCATACAAAGTTTTAATTTGCATCTGGTTGTTCCTATGGCAGCTATATGATATAGTGGTCCGATCTTGACCAAATTTTTTCAGGATGTAGCAGTGAGTACGAAATCCATAATCTGTGAGTTTGGTTGAGATATCTCAAAAAATAACAAAGATCTTCATACAAAGTTTTAATTTGCATCTGGTTGTTCCTATGGCAGCTATATGATATAGTGGCCCGATCTTGACCAAATTTTCTCAGGATGTAGCAGTCAGTAAGAAATACATAATCTGTGAGTTTGGTTAGGATAGCTCAAAAAACAAAAAAAATTTCATACTAAGCAATTTTGACCTTTGACCCCCCATTTTAGCCCCTTCCAGTGGGGATATCGAAAAATCCCGTCTTATTGCACGATAATTATGTCTCAGCTATGTTGTGTAAAAATTTCATCTCAATATCTTGAACCGTTTGGCCTACAGCGTGATGACTAAGTCAGTGAGTCAGTGAGTCAGTCAGTGAGGACAAAGAGTTTTATATATATAGATAATATTGTTAAAAATTAATTAAATCAAATATTGCACGCATTTACTTAATATTATGTCATTTCACTTTACTAGCACATAACACCCGATTAGAGTAGGGTAAACGCAGGCTGAGGGCATTGCTTCGAATCAACTTTGAAATAGGCAAAGTTCAGACTTGTAACAACAACAACATGACACGAAATGTGGCAACGGCGCATTTTTGGTCATCCTCCAGACGCTGCCACTGAGTGCACAGAGTACACACCAAGCAAAGCACAAATCAAAACAAAAACGCAAAGCATGCCTCTGATCTCTGTTAACTAACAGAATTCATTAACATGGAACTGTTAAATCTACATTTGACGCGGCATAGCCGCAAGCCAATTCTGTTAGCCAGTCAATTCCACTCTTCTTGTTAAATACTCATTGGGTTTCATCATTGTCGAATCGATAGGAGTTCCGTAAAAAGTCGATAAAATTGACAGTTGACCTAACATATTTATCGCCAGTCCACCTCATATTATCAACTTAATTTTGTACAAAAGTTTGTAATCAATATTTATAAAAAGTATACTTAAACGGAAATATGGACATAGCGAAATATAACGTAAAACTTTTTTAAATAAAAGTTGTAAAAATGCTTCGGTGATTTTCACATTATTGCCTACGTGACCTGGAGTACCCTCAACCACTTGAACCTTCGCGGAAATCTGCATTAAAGTCTTTAAGCTGGGATTTTAAATTAAAGAAAAAAGAAATGATTTAAAGCATTTTTATAAAACTGTAAGTATATGACATTTATACTTATATTGGCTGAAAATACAATATAAATAATGTAGTGCGTTTTCGTATTTGCATTAAGCAAAAGTGATTCGAACATGTCGATATGCATGTATATGCATGTACACATACATATTTATATAAATATGTAATTACATGAGAGTGGAGTGCTTTTTTATCCACCCACTCTGATTATTGTATATATGGATGTGTAAACTAATATCCTTGATGTATTAATCAAAATCAAAATATCGAATTAGTGACGAACTTGCATTCCGTTGGATGTTTTATAAACATCTTGCAATTTCCAAAACATAAGTACATACATATATGTTTTTCCACATAACGTGACCAAGAGGCTCGTCTTTACTTAGTTCGCTTACGTTTCCACCCTCATTGGTAACTTATGGTGGAATGGCGCTTGAAACTAGTTCAAAGGGGGTTGGGGTTGTCGTTGTTTTTGTGGCTCGGTTGTGCTAGGAAAATTCAAAATTTTTCCAAGTAAAAATATATACATTTTACATTTACACATTAACTGTTGAAATTGCAATCAATATGCATTTATAACATATTATAAAAAGTGGAATTTCGAAGTTTATAATTAATAATCAAATATTTCAATCAAATAATTCAACAATTTATCTGTTTCCGCACTGCAATGTTAATTTGAATACAAGAGGTGACTCTGTAAGAAGTCTGACCAGCATATATGTACAATGTACATATATCTCTTTCTTAGATTCATTTATAACTAAAAACTCTGAATTTAAGTAAGTTACTGATGCAGAAATATTTGTAAGTGCTGATCTGTTGTGTACAAATTTCATATTCATATCTTGTACACTTCTGTTCATAGGTTATACTTACTATTAGCCATGTATTAGTTGTCCAACATGTTTTTCTGATTAATGCCCGTTGCTTCCTGACACGCATTTTGTAAGAATGCTGTGCTGTAAGAATGCCCCTGTATATAAAACTCTTTGTCCTGAATGACTGACGAGCATAGCTCGCAAATAACTGTTAACCGTTTCACACTGTCGCGAAATAAGTGTTCTTCACTGAGACTTTGAGCAAAAGGTCTGAGAGCAACCGATTGGATTGTTCGTAAATAAATTTTGCTCGTGCTCAGTCGAAGATCACTTTTTTCTGTTCTCTTTTGCTCTGCTCATTCCGGGACCGTTTGCTTCTGAACGACGATTCAAAAAGTCTTTTGCGCATGTATGTGTGTATGTGAAGTTTCGTGGGTTTTACGCGTCAATTTGCTTTGCGAGTTTCGATTGAGCACAGTGATTTTAACAAAATGGGACAAAACATAAATTCATTATTAGTTGTTAAGCTTAATTCAAAATAAAATACTTAAAAAAATAAAACTATTCCTGTTTTAAACAAAAAATTAGTCTGAAATACATAAAAATTTTTCAAGAAGATCGAAAGTGAAATTTAATGTCGCAATTTTACACAACGTACCACTGTGCATCGAAAAGAAGACAAATAGTTGAAAAGACCGTTTGCGTTGAGTTTTTCAGTCAATCGGTCTTTTGGTGAGCCTCACTGTGTGAGCGTGAATCGTTTCACTCTTTACGCGCTGTTCACTCAAAGACCGATAAGCAAATTGCTCAACTGTTAGCGCTCAACCGAAAACCGGATCGAAAACAACCAAAGGGTCTTGCTCAGAGCGAGAGCGAGAAAGTATGATTTTTTTCGGTTGTTCTCGCGAACAGAGCGTAAGGAAAAAAACGGTTAACAGTTATTTGCAAGCTATGCTGACGAGACATCACGCTGCAGCGCAAACACGTAAAGCTGTCAAGCTGAAATTTTATTTCAACATATCTGAGATTTTATTTTTGTGCAATAATAGGTGTTTTGCGATATTCTAACAAGAAGGAGTCAATTTGGGCTCAAAGGTCAAAATCAATTAGTATTGCTTTGATTTTTGTACTATCAAAACCAAACTCACAAGTTTTGTATATAGGGGGGCTTGCCCCCTGCTCGCTTCTCCCACGAACCCCCGGCTCGCTACTATCGCTGAAACCTCGGTAAGAAATGTGGAGTGAAAATAAGGAACACTTTTCACAGCTATAGTCGGACCTTATGTCATTGTTTACAACAGAGCGGGAAACGTAAATTCAGTTTTACCCTGGATTTACAATAATAGTACTTTATATAATACTAGGGGTTTGCCCCCAGCTCGCTACGATCGCTGAAATCTTGGGGAGAAATTGGACGTAAAATAATAGTAATAGTACTTTATATAATAAAGAGAATTTACATTTTCACTGAGAGAGTAACAGTGCCATATACTGAAAATTGATTTTGAAAGTCGCAACACCAATGAATCGAAACCGCATCTTGTTGGGAATTTTTGGAAATTCCATTTGGAATTCTGGCTGGCTTTTCTCCCTTTCTAGGGATCTGGCTGCTGCAAAAATAAAAGCGTATACATAAATATATATTTTTTTCAACTTTGTTCTTTAGTTTTATTTAATAAACATTTTCATACATGAACTTAATATTAATATTATTAAATTAATTAATACAGAAAAGAGATGAAACGAAAATGTATATACATTAGTTTTTATTTTGAATATATATCACTATTATTTGTGTATACTTACATTTCGTGTGGGTCCAGTATTTTATTAACGCATAATGGCCAATTTAAGAATATTTACCTGTATAAAACAATTACACAATATAATGCAAGAAAAACTAAGACTTACCCATTTAAAATGCGTTGTTCATCCAACACGCGTTCAAATAGCACTTCTGCGCAAAAGACACTTTGATAGAAATACACAAAAAATGGGTTGCCAACATAACAAAATGTAGCCGATCGCGTACTCTAGACTCTAAGCTAAGAGTACCGCAAACGTATTGACAACCCTTACAACTAAAAAGATTTCCTATCAGAATACTATGCAGCACAGGCTATACCAAACTCAGTAAGCCGCTTGTGCTCGTAGCGAAAGCTGCCGTGGGAAATTCAAACCTCTGAGCAAGAATTCCAATCTGAGTAATATGCAGAGCAGTCAGTACCATACTCAGTAAAACGTTTGAGCTCGTAGCGAAAGCTGCTGTAGGAAATTCGCACCCTGATTTGAACGATTCTTACTACAGAGCGCGCTGCTGACAGCCTGCAGCCTGAGGAATCGAACCCTACTTCATGTAAAATTTTGGTACTGCGGCCGTAGCGACTTTGGTCTGTACGTGCCCACTGGATCGACTGGGATGGTTCTGAAAATTTTTTTAGAGAGAGAGATGATTTGAGGTCGAGGCAATTTTGCTATTGGACTCTGCTGGCAACCAGACGTTGCGCAGAGAAAGAAACCGAATTGCAGCCGAGACTGTGATGTAACATAAATTTGGTTCGAAACTTTGATGTTGATGTTCACCGATGTTTCCAAAATGAGAATTCGATGTTGTGTTAAACACCGGGTCGAATTTTCGATGCATCGATCATGTCCGATGTTTTTAATCATTCCTTTTTTTAGACCCAGTACTTTGAAAAGTACAAATGGGTCTATTAAGTTTGTCCAAAAAAAATGTGCGTAACAGGCAGAAGGAGTCGTGGCAGACCCCATAAAGTATATATATTCTTGATCAGCATCAACAGCCGAGTCGATATAGCCATGTCCGTCTGTCTGTCTGTCCGTCTGTCTGTCCCTTTTTGTGTCGCCTAGATCTCAGAGACTATAAGAGCTAGAGACACCAAATTTGGCATGTAGGTTCATCTATATCTCCCATTGATCAAGTTTGTTTTAGATTTTGGCCACGCCCCCCTCCGCCCCCGAAAATTGAAATACAAAATTTCAAAGTCGAATTACAAGAGCACCTTTGATGCTAGCGACTTGATTATTGGTACATATAGTAAACACTATGATCCAAACCTGTCCAAAAAATTTCATTCCAAACGGATGATAAACACGGAAGTTATTCAACTAACAATGTTACTTCCAAAAGGAAGAAGAAGAGACGCTAGCGACCTCTGTGTTTATTAACTTATCTTCGTATTGGCGTCATCTATTGAATATAACGCAACATAGATGAACAGTCTATAGTGAACGGTTTGCACTCAAAAAGTACTGGGTCTCCTACTGTCGAGCATGCTCTACTGTAGCTTACTGCATTTTTTTTTTTAATTTATTAAATTTTAGAGTTTAATTATGTTATTTTATTTTCAAAATTAAGCTTGGGTGTAATAGATGATTACATTATTCATAACATTAGCTTCGTTATTGATGTTAAGATGAAAATAAAATCAAAATTATAACAATTAATTATTTGTTTCTATAATAACGAGTATTTTTAACAATGTTTAAATAAAAAAATTAAAATAAAAACAATTAACGCTCTTTTAGCAGTCTTATTCGTTTGTGAATGAGTGTTTTATAATTTTCAAATTAAAATTATAAAAGTTAAAGCTTTTGAAGCAATACTTTTTTAGAAAAAATTTTATTTTCTAACCAAAAAAGCGATGCTTTGTCAAATATTGATGAATCGATAAACGTCGGCATAAGCCAAAACATCGCCCAAAAATAATCAATGCTCGATGCATCGATGGTTTTTACAACACTAAGCCGAGGAATCCCAGGTGCGGTGTTATCACCAGCCGATTCACCAAAGCGGTTGCCTTTTATGCGGCAACGGAATCTCACCGCGAAAATAATATACAATAACGCGTGTGTCTGTTCCATACGCCTTCTGGCGGCAGTGCATAAATCGCTGCAGCTGTCTGTGGAAGCAGCATCATCAGAGCTCCAGCACGCACTGATACCTTGTGTTCCTCCTAATTCACATTGTGTCTTTCCTGAAATCCGTCAAGTTGTTAAGAAATTATTATACAAAAAGCCAGACAAAATTTGTTTTGTGTTGAACATATCATTTATTAAAAGAAAATCCAAAAACCTGAGAATATAAATCATCGCGGAAATTAAAAAAAAGATTTAAATAAAAGAAATTAAAACTATAAACTTAGAATATTTATAAACAAACTTAAATAATTGGAATTCAAAACTAAAAAGAAAATTAAGTTAATTGTCAATCACATTGATAAACAGAAATTAATTTAACGTGTAAAATAAACAGAACAGGAGCAACATTTCAATTTCCAACATCAAATAGCCTAAATAAATGCGTGTATGCACATACATATGTACATATATTTATGTTCACATGTCATATAATAGTGCGTTTACAGACGAGGGTGCGTTTGTTGGTGTTGGGGGAGAAGGGAAAATTCTGCGTCCCTACCAAGTCGATCCAGCCCAGTCGATCCAGAGGGCACGTACAGACCAAAGTCGCTACGGCCGCAGTACCAAAATTTTACATGAAGTAGGGTTCGATTCCTCAGGCTGCAGGCTGTCAGCAGCGCGCTCTGTAGTAAGAATCGTTCGATTCAGGGTGCGAATTTCCTACAGCAGCTTTCGCTACGAGCTCAAACGTTTTACTGAGTATGGTACTGACTGCTCTGCATATTACTCAGATTGGAATTCTTGCTCAGAGGTTTGAATTTCCCACGGCATCTTTCGCTACGAGCACAAGCGGCTTACTGAGTTTGGTATAGCCTGTGCTGCATAGTATTCTGATAGGAAATCTTTTTAGTTGTAAGGGTTGTCAATACGCGTGTTGGATGAACAACGCATTTATAAATGGGTAAGTCTTTATTTTTCTTGCATTATATTGTGTAATTGTTTTATACAGGTAAATATTATTAAATTGGCCATTATGTGGGTTAAGTCAAATGCGTTAATAAAAAACGACCCACACGAAATGTAAGTATACACAAATAATAGTGAAATATATTCAATGTACAAACTAATGTATATACATTTTTGTTTCATATCTTTTCAGTATAAATTAATTTAATAAAATTAATATTAAGTTCATGTATGAAAATGTTTATTAAATAAAACTAAAGAATAAAGTTGAAAAAAATGTATGTATACGCTTTTATTTCTGCAGCAACCAGATCCCTAGGAGGGAGAAATGCCAGCCAGAATTCAAAATGGAATTTCCGAGAATTCCTAACTAGAATTTCCCTACAGTAGAAATGGAAACTGACTTTCAGCAGAACGTGTCTATGACGAACTCAGGAAAACGTTAAAGTTCGTGGCGGAACCTGCCGTAGCGAAGTGAAAAGTTCCTACCGAATTACCCCGATCACGCTAATGTAAAAGCGAATGAAACTTTTACACGACTCGGAGTGCAATCCTCTGAGTTGGGCTGCGGCAAATTAGTACATTTTTCTGCGGAATATTTCCATCTGGGTAGCTCACGTAGGGACTACCAACTTGTTTTTTGTGAAATAATCTCACAATATCGATTAAATTTAGGCATTTATCGAGTTCGATGGAGTTCTGCAGTGACTCTGTAGGGTGAACTTTTCTATGTGCAACGTAATTGCCAATTTACAATGTACTATTTAAATGTTTGTATTAACCATATCCTTTTAACATTATAAATAAAGAAAGATGTAAATTCTGCCTTCAGACTTTGTTCAAATATCACTGGATTATATTCATTTTCGTACTGACAGCAAAAGTACCCATGCAATTAGCTGACTATGGATGCGGCAAATGCAATAGAAACACTTTTCGGATATTTTGCGTGAACCCTCACGCAACCGAAAAATCCCAACTAGTGTAAATTCACTATTAGAGCAATGTGTCGGCTGGTCACACTTTATTTTGGTTTTAATTTTAAACTTTGAAATCTAACTGTAAAAGGTTAAACTAATTTTGTTCATACGAAGCCTGAACGAATGTCAAGCTAAATAAGTAGGAGGAACTTAAAACTCCCATAAATTGTTTTATACTAATCGCTTGACATTTTAGAGAAAATCCAATCTTATAGGCTATTTCCACGAGCCGTCATTCGCCACAATGATCTTTTGATCCAAAAGACGATATTCAGTGCATATAATTGCACTTTTCTGTCAATAATAGTCATTACTCTATCTTACAACCATTCTATTGTAACCAAAACAACGCTTGCTTGCAAAGTGAACAGCCGATCTATTTTGGAAAGAGAAATCGCTGAGTGATGTCAAATTGTCTTGGAAAGACAAAAATTAAACAAAATCGAATGACACCGAGTAACACGAATAAAAATGTTTTTGTAAAGATAAGAGATTCCTTTTTTACCGATGATTACCCACTAATGGATGCTGTTTCTAAAATTGTGATTCACTACTTTTATTTTCAGGGCTTGTCGAGAACTTGAATTTTAAATCTCTTACAATGATAGACCCAAGCTCAAGCGAAGAAGAGGGAGATGATGACACCGTCATTAACTTGCCAAATAAAGGAAGAATTTCTGTTCCACATAAATCTGTGACGCTTGTTGCCGGAGCTTCTACATCGAGCACCGGGACTATACCAACTCTCACGACTGCTTCGAATGTTCACAATAGCGATTCTACTGGAAACCATAGACCATCGACGTCTGTTGCTGGGAATGGCAATGGAGGAGTTGCATCATCGAAAATTGATCAATCTCAATTCAGCACTGAGGGCGGTACACTTGAGGTGCCTAACAATGGAATTCCAAGGTATGTATAGCTATACATAGAATTTATAAATTATTTAAATTTTCTTACTAATAATACAAGTGCCATCCAATGTAATGAAACTCGTGGTACACATACATACATATGTTGTTGTGTATTAGTGGGATTACAAATAAATAAAGTTATTTCCAGTATATGCATTAGAGTGCATCGATTTCTATTGGCCATTTTTCGAAAAAAAAATGATACCCCATTTTCATAATCTACTGTCAATTCTAAGATGTTTTCAGCAAGAAACCATAGTTCTAAAATCAATTCTTAGTCCGCGCTTATTAAGTTGAATATTTGAATTAAATTGTTACAAATACAAATATTCAACTTAAATAAAGCGCAAGCTAACTTTGGCTTGGACATGCTTGAAGTGCCCTGTGTAAGGCGTCACATTTTTTACAAAATTTGTTAAGTGTTGATTTCGAACCGATCGTTCCTATGGCAGCTATATGATATAGTAGTCCGATTTATACCAACTTGGTCAGCTTGTTTTAAGCTGTAAACACACAATGTGTATATATTTGAGATATCTTGAGAAACAAAAAAGTTTTTCATACTAATTGTTGACTTCGAACCGATCGGTCCTATGACAGCTATATGATATAGTTATCCGATCCGGCCGATTCTGACATATGTACTGCGTGCAGGCAAAAGACGGACCTGTACCAAGTTTCAAGATAGCTTTAAAACTGAGAGACTTGTTTGCATAGAAACAGACAGACAGAAAGACGGGCATGGCTATATCGACTCAGCTAGTCGCCCTGATCAAGAATATATATACTTTATGGGGTCTGTGAGGCCTCCTTCAACGCGTTACACGTTTCGTGACAAAATTATACATTATGCCCTCTGCAAGGGTACAAAAAGTGCGGACTAGGAATTGATTTTAGAACTATGGTTTCTTGGTGAAAACATCTCAGAATTGACCGTAGATTATGAATACGGGGTACTATTCTTTTTTCGAAAAAAATCGAAGCACTCTAATATGAATATTATATCTTTTAAACAATATAGCCACATACTATTAGGTTACTAGATGTTTGAAGTTTTTTTTTTTTTATGTTTATGATGTTTTTTAAAATTATCATTCAAAATAGACTTTATTTATTTTTTCAACGAGATATGGACTTTTAAGTTCTTTACTCAAAGTGTGTGTTTAAACCTCCATGAATAGTACCATGACTCAAGTTTGTTCTCAATAATTCCCTATAATGCATTTGTGACAGGCTCGCTAATTTAAGGTTTTTTATCATCAAATATTGTTCAAACAACCCTGCTCTGATTGAGGAACTTATAACCATATTTAATTCTATATACAAGTACTGATTTTAACCACTGCAGTATTATTGCTTTTTTATTAACGATTAAATTAGTAATTTGTTTTATTTTAGATCAAAGCTGTCAATAGGTGAAGCAAGTTTTAGGCGTTTTAATTGTTGTTCACTGATTAATTGTTGTAATTTGCAAAACTAAACTCAATTACAATTTTTTTTCTTTCGGACTTCTTCGTTCATCCAAATTTTTGACATATCCACATGTATGTATGTACATATCAACAATTACAAATCAATATAAATAATTGGCACTCCGTATACTCTATCAATATAAATACAAATATCGAACAAAACTTTAATTGCATATATGACGCGCTCATGCATCTGTTCAAAATCAAATATATATACCCACATTTACATATGGATATATATTTATAAATATCAACATTTATGTCATGCACTTAAATTAAAAATCAAATGATTATTGAGTGATCCAAAATACTCATATCGACCATCAATCTCATCAACATTGGGAAAAAATATTTCATACTAATGTGTATTGATCGGTGATGATCGGCTAAATAAAATTGGGGCGCACAGAGCGATTGCAATCCATAAGCAGCACGGCAGTAATAGAATTATATTGCAGCAATTAAGCCCGACAGCCCATCAGAAAAATCAACAACACTGTTATGAATATCAATACCACCAAATATCATCCCCGCACCCATATTTCAACGGTCAGAAAATAACTGCTGTTTCATCGCACCTGTTAAACTCTAACAGGCTGCAGTTAGAGGCCCAGTTTCAGAAGGTAACACAAAATACTAATCAAGCGTTGCTATTATCATCTAGTGGCATTTCTCAAGAAACTCTGAATCAAAGTGTCGGATCATCAAGAGCTAACTCGCTACCACGCCCACTTTCCCCGTCATCGTCTCTTGCCAGTGACAAACACGATGGTGGGGATCCGCATGTAAGTAGAATATGCCACACTTTTAAGATATTTTTGTACCGTTGCAGAGGGTACTATAATTTTGTCAAGAAATGTGTAACGCATTGAAGGAGGCCTCACAGACCCCATAAAGTATATATATTCTTGATCAGGGCGACGAGCTGAGTCGATATCTGTCTGTCTGTCCGTCTGTTTCTATGCAAACTAGTCTCTCAGTCTTAAAGCTATCTTGATGAAACTTGGCAGAGGTCCGTTTTCATATGTACATTCTTACCAAATTTGGTTCAAATCGGACAACTATATCATATAGCTGCCATAGGAATGATCGGTTCGAAATCGGCATATACATTTTTTTTTTTAAATATGACGGCTTACAAGGCACTGCAAGGTATCCAAACTTTGGCGCGCCAAGTTAGTTTGCCTATATTTTTGACTTATTTTGCACATTTTGTGAGGAATTTTTCGCATAAATCATTTGATAAATGACTACCAATTTTGAATAGGAGAAACACGAGCGCGAGGAAGAGGAACGCAAACGTCGCATTCAACTATATGTCTTTATATCGCGCTGTATATCGTATCCTTTTAACGCTAAACAACCTACGGATATGACAAAGAGGCAATCGAAAATTACAAAACAACAGCTGGAGATAATCACACAACGATTTCAGGTAGGTGTTTAGATAATACGAGCAGGGTCTGTAATTGTTAAGCAAACATAAATTTAAAAATACAAATTACAAAAAAAAAAAACAAATATAAGGTTGTCAAAAAAGTCTTGCGGTATTTCCGCAAGCTTGTCTTTGCAACCGCGTAGTTCTAGTTGTATTCGTCGCATCGGTTCACGCTAGAGCTTTTTGGAAAGCTCTTTTCGCGCGTTTGATTCATTGTTGTTTGTTTTTAGTCGTTCGTGAGTTATAGCATCGCAAACATGGAGCAAAATAAAGAGAAAATACGGCATATTTTACAGTACTACTACGATAAAGGCAAAAATGCATCTCATGCTGCCAATAAAATTTGTTTAGTTTATGGACCCAAAACAGTTTCCATTTCCACCGCACAACGATGGTTTCAACGTTTTCGTTCTGGTGCAGAGGTGATCGAAGATGCGCCACGGTCCGGAAGGCCTGTCGTCGAAAATTGCGATAAAATCGCTGAATTGATCGAAAGAGACCGGCATAGTAGCAGCCGTAGCATCGGCCAAGAGCTGGGCATGAGTCATCAAACCGTTATAAATCATTTGAAGAAGCTTGGATTCAAAAAGAAGCTCGATGTATGGGTGCCACACGACTTGACTCAAAAAAACATTTTTGCCCGTATGGATGCATGCGAATCGCTTCTGAATCGCAACAAAATCGACCTGTTTTTGAAGCGAATGATGACTGGCGATGAAAAGT
The DNA here is from genome assembly GCA_035043265.1 of Drosophila testacea. Classification (NCBI taxonomy): domain Eukaryota; kingdom Metazoa; phylum Arthropoda; class Insecta; order Diptera; family Drosophilidae; genus Drosophila; species Drosophila testacea. The sequence continues at coordinate 2,199,680 of JAWNND010000842.1, read as the reverse complement.
GGGTCATTTACGACAACGTGAAGCGCAAACGGTCGTGGACGAAAAGCGGTGAAGCTGCCCAGACGGTGGCCAAGCTTGGATTAACGGCCATAAAGGTTCTTCTGTGTGTTTGGTGGGATTGGCAGGGAATCATCCACTATGAGCTACTCCCCTATAGCCAAACGCTCAATTCGGACCTGTACTGCCAACAACTGGACCGCTTGAATGCAGCACTCATGCAGAAGAGGCCATCTTTGATCAACAGAGGCCGAATTGTCTTCCATCAGGACAACGCCAGGCCACACACATCTTTGGTGACGCGCCAGAAGCTCCGGGAGCTCGGATGGGAGGTTCTTTTGCATCCACCGTATAGTCCGGATATCGCACCAAGTGATTACCACCTATTTCTGTCCATGGCGAACGAGCTTGGTAGTCGGAAGTTGGCCACAAGAGAGTCCTGTGAAAATTGGCTCTCCGAGTTTTTTGACAATAGGGAAGCGAGCTTCTATAAGAGGGTCATTATGAAGTTGGCATCTCGTTGGGAACTCGTCATCGAACAAAACGGCGCATATTTGACTTAAATCGCATTATTATAACCAATTTTATGAACAATTGAAAATTCAATAATAATACCGCAAAACTTTTTGACAACCTTATATCATACATTTTATTTAAAAGTTGCGAGCATATTTTTTTTTTAGCTCGAACAAAAGTTTCGAAATAACTGTCACATTTGATTTTTAACATAACATTCAGTTGGGATAACCCGACACTAAAATAAAAGACACTACAAATTTATTGGTGTTGCGCCTTTTAAAATAAATTTGCAGTATATGGCAATCCAATTGAAGCGAAAACTTTAAAACAGCGAGCAGCGAAAATTTAAATTCTCTATATTTTAAAAAGTACATATTATATCTATATTATTTAAAATCCAATTGAATTTACATTTCCCGCTTTCTTATAAGAAATGACATAAGGTCCGTTTTTAGCTATGAGAAGTGTTTCCTATTTCACTCCTTATTTCTCCCCGAGATTTCAGCGAGCGTAGCGAGCGAAGCGAGCAGGGGGCAAGCCCCCTAGTATACTATATGTAAGCACATTCGAACACATTATCACGCATGTTCAAAACAATAGCGCCACTATATTAAACAATTGTCATTGAATATCTTCCGGGGTTTGAATGGAGAAGTGTACAACTACTAAAGCCGACGAAATAGTCAATACCGTCCGCTACCGTTAAAAAAGATCGATTTGAACCTCGAATTGATCGAAAAACGACAAGAATGGGCTCAAGACATACAAAAGTCATTCTAAAGCATGCCATTTTTCTGGCCCGTTAAGTAAAAGTGGTTAAAAAAAAAAACAGTTTCGTTGCTCGGATGGGAAATCTTTTCTTACCCGCCATTACCATTACCATTTGTTCGCATATATGGGTCACGCACTGGCGGAGCAGCACTTCTAGGATTTCGAGGATTAACGAAAATGGATCGATGAACGAATTCTTATAAAAGAAGAAGAGTTCTTTTGGCACGGTATCCATCAATTGCCCAAAAGATAGACAAAATGTCTGGAAAACGAATGCAACTACTTTGAAAAAAATTTCTTTAATAATTTTTGTGGAATAAGCGAGTCTTTTTCATGGAAAAAACGACATTTTAAACTTGCACAACTGGTATGTTCCATGTTATTATCCAATTAAATTTAATTTTGACTCAAATATCCAGCTTGCTAATTGATCATAGCTCTGGTTTTTTGAGATTTGTGAGAGAAGTGTGTGGCATATCTAAAATTTGAAATTTCAATCGGCCTGGAGCCTACTATCTCAAGCAGCCATCTCTGCCAAATCTCAAGCCTGTAGTTTTTTTTAATTGTTTTTGTCAAATCGTCTTTTTCGATATTTGGGCAAAGCGGGAGTGACATCCAAAAGTTTGAAATAAACTTGATCTTCGTGCAAATATAAGAAGTCTTTGGTGTACCTAGGTCTTACCTGTCTCTATCTATCTATCTATCTATCTATCTATCTATCTATCTCTATCTCTATCTCTATCTCTGAGATCCTTTTGTTCATACAGACAGACGGACCGACGGGCATGTATATAACGCCTCAGCTCGTCGCCCTGATCAAGAATATATACACTTTATGGGGTTTGCCATGCATCCTTTTGGCTGTTACATACTTGCAGAGGGTATTATAATTTTGTCACGAAGCTTGTAACGCATTGAAGGAGGCGTGTCAGACCCCATAAAGTATATATGTTCTTGATCAGGGCGACGAGCTGAGTCGATATCCGTCTGTCTGTCCGTCTGTTTCTATGCAAACTTGGTACAGGCCCGTCTTTTTGCTGCACACAGTACATATGTCGGAACCGGCCGGATCGGACATCTATATCATATAGCTGCCACAGGAACGATCGGTTCGAAATCAACAATTAGTATGAAGAACTTTTTTTTTCTTGAGATATCTCAACGAAAGTCACAGATTTTGTGTCTGACATAGATTTATATACTCAGACCAAATTTGGCTCAAATCGGACAACTATATCATATAGCTGCCACAGGAACGATCGGTTCGAAATCAACAATTAGTATGAAAAACTTTTTTTTTCTTGAGATATCTCAACGAAAGTCACAGATTATGTTGTGTGATATAGATTTATATACTCAGACCAAATTTGGTTCAAATCGGACAACTATATCATATAGCTGCCACAGGAACGATCGGTTCGAAATCAACAATTAGTATGAAAAACTTTTTTTTTCTTGAAATATCTCAACGAAAGTCACAGATTTTGTGTCTGATATAGATTTATATACTCTGACCAAATTTGGTTCAAATCGGACTAATATATCATAGAGCTGCCATAGGAACGATCGGTTCGAAATCAACAATTAGTATGAAAAACTTTTTTTTCTTGAGATATCTCAACGAAAGTCACAGATTTTGTGTCTGACATAGATTTATATACTCAGACCAAATTTGGTTCAAATCGGACAACTATATCATATAGCTGCCACAGGAACGATCGGTTCGAAATCAACAATTAGTATGAAAAACTTTTTTTTCTTGAGATATCTCAACGAAAGTCACAGTTTTTGTGTCTGATATAGATTTATATACTCAGACCAAATTTGGTTCAAATCGGACAACTATATCATATAGCTACCACAGGAACGATCGGTTCGAAATCAACAATTAGTATGAAAAACTTTTTTTTTCTTGAGATATCTCAACGAAAGTCACAGATTTTGTGTCTGATATAGATTTATATACACTGACCAAATTTGGTTCAAATCGGACTAATATATCATAGAGCTGCCATAGGACCGATCGGTTCAAGATCAACATTTAACAAATTTTGTAAAAAATCTGACGGCTTACACAGGGCACTGCAAGGGTATCCAAACTTTGGCGCGCCAAAGGTAGCTTGCGCTATATTTTCTTGACAATCTTAATATACCCTACAGGGTAAAAGTTAAGTTTTCTTTTTCAATTATCAGTTTAATAATTTTTGAAATTTATTATTAGTTAGTCTTTCACTAAAATGGGCAATTGGCACTTTTCAGGCATACAAGTCACCGGGCTTGGACGACATATCACCCGCCTTCCTACAGCAAGGGCAGAGTAAACTCCTGCCCATTCTTAGGAAGGTGATGATCAGTAGCCTAGCATTAGGACACATTCCGAGTGCATGGAGCAGAGCTAGGGTGGTCTTCATCCCCAAGACTGGGAAGAAAGATATCACCCATTCCAAGTCCTGTTGACCCATTAGCTTAACGTCGTTTTTGTGTAGAAACGCTGGAAAAGATGGTGGACAATAAGATAAGTGGAACGCTACTAAAACTAGCACCGCTGCAACCAACGCAGCATGCATATAGGGCAGGCATGACCACGGACACTGCCCTTTATTTATTTATTTATTTTTTTTATTATTACTTGGCTTTTATTTATTGGATCTTCTCTTAAATTTGAGACTAACAATAATTTTGCAAATCTTATAAATAAATAATAGTTAACAGTCTTCTTGGACTGCAAATTGACACGCGGCCCTAAAGTCCATCATTGGGTTGGTAGGTCAATACGACGAAGACGGGATCTGCTGCACAACCTTATTAGGCCTCTCGCGAGGTGGTTGGGGCGCGAGGAAAGCTTGGCAAAGTACTTTGTCTTCTGTTCTGCTATTACGTCTTTGACCGGCTGGATATTCAGGTCGCTTTGTATGTTTTCGTTTCGAACGTACCACGGTGCCCCGGTGATGGTTCTCAATATCTTTGACTGGGCTCGCTGGACAATATCAATATTGCTATTGCAAGCACTCCCCCATAATTGGGAGCCAAAGGTCCAGATAGGTTTTAGCACAGAATTGTAGAGCAGAACCTTGTGATCAAGACTAAGGGGCGAGCGAGCGTTAATAAGCCAGTGAAGACTATTGGCTTTTAGTTTAAAGTGTGTTCTCTTTGCTTCGATGTGTCTGTGCCATGTGAGTCTTCTGTCGAGTTGAGCTCCTCGGTACGTCACTTCGTTTGCTTGAGGGAGTACGGTGTTGTTGAATCTGAGCGGTGGACAATTTTGCCTGTTCAGGGTAAACGTAACGTGTTTGCATTTCTGTTCGTTTTTTTTCGTTGTTCTTTAACAACTTGTTTTCAGGTTAAAGTTCTACCTTGAATAGCGGCTGCGGTTTATTATCTCTGTTTAGGATGTTGAAAACTGTCTTAGCGCTAAATCCTTTATCTTGTAGCGCCTTAATTATTTCTTCAGGTGTAACGTCTGGCTCAATGCCATTCAGTACGGCTTGCAGTCCCTTGCTGCTTTTTAGTTGGTACGGATAGAAGTTCTTTTTACTGTCGTTTAGAAACTTCGACAATACTCTATAGTTATCTTCGGACTTCAATTGTACTTTTGTTTCATGAATGTTGCCCTTTACAAGGGGGATTATATGAAAATTGTCCGCCCCAATAAGCTCTATAATTTTGTTTACGAGAGCATTGGAGCTTTTCTCTCGGAAATTTATAGGGGATGGCTTTGGCTTTCTTTATTACCTTCGCCAGCTTCAGAGGGCAGATCGTCAGAGTTGTCTGCCAGAATTTTAAACTTGTTATTGTAAATTGAATTTCGTTTGTATCTAGGCTTGAGTCGCCACGGATTATTTTTGGCTTCGAGTTTAGGGGCTCGACTTTCTTTTAATTTGAATCTCCATACCATACCATACGATCCATACCAATCTGAACAGCTGGACCCGTTTTTGGTTTTTGATTTGTTTCTTGTTTTTCAACGTTGTTGTTCTTGGCGGCGATGGGGCTTGAGCTTGAAGTTGTTGTCATAATTGAATAATCCGCTTGCGTTGCAGAAATTGCTTTTTTTATGTTTTTATTAATTTTTCACTTGTGTTAATAATAACAACTGGTGTTAGAGTTATGTACAGCGTCTTAGCGCTATTGCTGTATTACTCGAATACAATTTAATGCTTTATTTATTTATTGCCCTTTATCAACTGCATAGAGCTTTACAAACGACAGTTGACACCAAGGAGTTGGCCATTTGTGATTTCTTAGACATAGAAGGGGCCTTTGACAATACATCTCATGATGCTGTCCAAGCTGCCCTATCTAGGAGAGGCCTAGACCTAACCACTAGCAGATGGATTGTCTCTCTGTTAAAGTCTAGACAGGCCACGGCAACAGTTCTTGATAGTACTGTTACGGCTACGACCACCAAAGGTTGTCCCCAAGGGGGTGTAAGTTAGTAAGTTAAACTTCAGCTTACATGTACAGAATGCGATAGCAAAGTGCTCTAGGGAACTCTACAAATGTCGCAGTATAGCCGGAAATTCATGGGGCACAGCACCTAAGATACTAAGATGGCTATACATAATGGTTGTCAGACCTATTTATGCTCATCTATGGAGCAATTGCTTGGGGTGGTAGATTGAAACTCATCTTTCTCCAGAAACATCTGCAGAAGTTGAAAAAGAATGGCCTGCGTCTGCATAACAGGAGCAATGCGCACCTGTCCGACGGTAGCCATTCAAGTACTAATGGAGCTCATACCGCTCCATAAGTTTATCGAACTTCAAAGAAACGCTACCTTGTTAAGAATGGCAATGGAAGGAGTTGGAAGGAACTGTATCCTAAGCCAAAGAGATGCTGATATGCTATCAGGTGAACTCCCCCTGTTGGTACAACCAAGTGACGAAATGGCAGCCGAATACATATTCGGGCGAAATTTTCAAGTGAAAGTGAGTAGCAAAAGAGAATGGACAACTCTCGGAAAGGTCTATCCCATGAACCTTCACACCATTAATGGGTATACCGATGAGTCTTTAACGTGTCAAGGCACAGGCCTCAGAGGATATCCCACCACGAATCCTTAGGAACTTACAACAGCATCTTCCAGGCCGAAGTATGTGCAATAGGGCAGTGTGCAGAATTCAATGTAAAATGCAACTATCGGAATAGAGCTATGTGATAGTCAAGCGGCACTGAAGGAAATCAGCAATACGAAAATAACATCAAAAGTAGTACGGGAAGTCAGCACGAAGCTAGACCTACTGGTATAAAACAACAGGCTTACACTGAGATGTATCCCAGGGCATAAAGATATAGCGGGGAATGAAGCATCAGATAGGCTAGCAAGAAGAGGAGCAAAAGAGCACCTTATAGGGCCAGAACCGTTCTGTGGCATAGAGAACCACGCGATTCGGAATCCCTAAGAGATGAAGATCGACACTTGCGCTAATTGTGCTGTGTCAACACTCAGGGGCTACGTCAGGCTAAGGCAGCTATAATCTTAAACCACTAACCAATACATAGATGTGTCAAACAGCGATTTTCGTGTAACGCTTTTTTTTGCTGCTCATGGGTCCCAGATCTTCGGCAAATTTTACGAAGCTTGTAGGTCCCAGCCGAACGAGAAACGAACATAGCAAAGATTGCCGAGCAGAGAGAAACGATTTACATCTTGATTGCATCAGTATCGTATTGACCTTATAGCAGAAGAGTAATCTCTGTGTCGCCTTATCTAGAAGAAGATGTAGGATACTACTACCAACAAAGATTCTTGAATTTATTCTTGAAATAGGGTTGCAGGAGAGCTATAAACTCAGAAGGGGATACAATAGATCTAGAAGGTCGCAGTATATTTTCCCACAACATAATAATAGTCTTTCATTATTACTTCATTTTTATACTCTGTTGTATACAAAACCAAACCAAAAACGAACTCGGGACCTTAAGAGATTCAGAGTCGGATACTCTATCCATAGGTCTGCGATAAAACCTTTTCTACATCTTTTAGACTAAAATATATTTTCTACACAGACGGACAAAGTTACAGAAATCTCAATGAAATTGAATTCAATTTGTGGTCATGCCACCCAAATCTAATCCGTCAAAGTCTCATCTCATTTCAATCATTTCAAGATGAGAGTGCAAATATTTTTAATTGATCAACTAGCCTTAATCTAGACCGTTTGCAACAAGTCAAATTCAAAATTTTCTTTGACTAGACCTAGTCATAAAAATAGTTGTTCAGATACTAACTAGTTAGTTTCATAACAATTTAAGAGCAAAATTTTGTATATTAGTTGACAAAATCATAAATACAGGAAAAAGTTACGAGTTACAAGTTACCAAAAAACTAGTTTTCGAGCCAAAATTTTAACATTGATATAGTGAACAACCTCTATTGTAAACAGGCTTTTTAATATTTAGTTCACTATATCCAGACACGACTGTAGTCCTATCGAAATGCAGTTGCACATTTTGTTGAATGAAACTTTTAATCGCATTTTCCCACCACTAGCTCCCATAAGAAATGTATGGGGTGAAATGCAACATTTGTCCGAAAATGCAAAATACAAGTGCAGTGAGGATAGTGCATAAAAAGTAGACAATGAGAGGAGCATCATTTGCAAGGTTGACTGAATTTTGTCTAGTCATTTTTGTCATCGAATACACTAGTTTACAAATATCTATTTTGGACTGCCTCAGAGATTATAATTTTTTTTTCATACACGAAAATAAATTTCAAATTTTTATATGTATTTTTATTTTTTATACCGTGTTTTTTGCACAAAAGCTTTTATTTTGCTCAAAAAGCTGAGCCCTCTCATAAAAAATTCGAAAAAAAAATCTTTAAAATTAGTCTTTGTCTTTTTGAGATTAAAGTCTACAGGATAACAATATATAAAACCCCTGAGGCACAATGACTGTGATATTTCGTATGCAATAACAATATAATTGGACCGCATAAATAACAGTTTCTAAACGAATTACAAAAAACAAAATTCCAAGCTTTATAAGAATTTTGATAAATGCACTGCAATTACCAATTGCACCATGTACAACATTTAACACATTATCACTCATATGTTAATTGTCTCTATTTTAATAAATTGTTCTCACATTGTCAGGCCGAACAACTGACATACGATGCGATAGATGATACGAATTCAGTGTAAACGCCTTGCATATCTTCCCACACCTTATATAATGATGCGGAAATGTAAAAAGGCTACATTCTTGCCCACGATAAAATTGGAAAAACCATTTCTTTATTATAAAATATTTCTTTATTCTTACCGTTAGCAGTATTTACACTCGCCCCGAAACGCCGTGGAAATGAAAAACTCCATATAAAAATATAGCGCAAGCTAACTTTGGCGCGCCAAAGTTTGGAGACGCTTGCAGTGCTCTGCGTAAGCCGTCAGATTTTTTACAAAATTTGTTAAAGGTTGATTTTGAACCGATCGTTCCTATGGCAGCTATATGATATAGTTGTCCGATTTACACCAAATTTGGTCAGCTTGTTTAAAACTTAATCAAACACACAATGTGTATATTTGGTTGAGATATTTTGAGAAACAAAAAGTTTTTCATACTAAATGTTGTTTTCGAACCGATCGTTCCTATGGCAGCTATATGATATAGTAGTCCGATTTACACCAAATTTAGTCAGCCTGTTTAGAACTTAATTAAACACACAATGTGTATATTTGGTTGAGATATTTTGAGAAACAAAAAAGTTTTTCATAGTAAATGTTGTTTTCGAACCGATCGTTCCTATGGCAGCTATATGATATAGTAGCCCGATTTACACCAAATTTGGTCAGCCTGTTTAAGACTTAATTAAACACACAATGTGTATATTTGGTTGAGATATCTTGAGAAACAAAAAAGTTTTTCATACTAAATGTTTATTTCCAACCGATCATTCCTATGGCAGCTATATGATATAGTGATCCGATCCGGCCGGTTCCGACATATGTGCTGCGTGCAGCAAAAAGACGGATCTGTACTAAATTTCATCAAGATAGCTTCAAAACTGAGAGACTAGTTTGCATAGAAACAGACGGACACACGGACAGACGGACAGACAGACGGACATGGCTATATCGACTCAGCTCGTCGCCCTGATCAAGAATATATATATATAAAAAAAACATCACAAACAGAGAATTCTAACATAAATTTTTTGTGATGGATTTTCATTTATCACAATCACAAAATTTTTGCATCATGATTGTGCATTGCTGGCGTTCACAAGAAAAAGCATAAAGGTTAGGTTAGGTTAGGTTATAGTGGTTGCCGATTGGACCGACACACATAGGCCTCAGACGGGCCCGTTGTGAAATCATGGATCACTCCGTTTACCATTTTGTGGTAGAAACTGATATTCTTACAGAGGGGTCCAGTTCGTTGCTTGGTTATATTTGCTTATCTTTCGCGGGCTGCATGATGCGAGCTCGCCTAGACTATCGAAAAACGGTTAACCCAGGAATTTGTATCTTCTCTTACTCAAGGCCGGGCAGAAACAGAAAAAGTGCTCCGAGGATTCTTCCTTAAACAAATTCTACAGAAGTCGTTAAGCGGGGCGTTAAGCCTACGTGCATGAGCACCTACTGTCCAGTGACCCGTCATAGCACAGACCACTGCAGAGCATTCCGTTCTACCTAGCTTGCACAGCTTGATAGAGCGGGTGCGGTCAATGCTCGGCCAAGTTTGTCGAGTAATCCTGCATGTCAGGGTGTTATCCCAGTGCCTGCTTGCGCTGTGGATTGAGTGTGTTTGAAGTGTGAGCTTGCAGGTTGCCAAGGGTATACATATACCCTCCTTTGCTGGAAGAGAGGGTCAGTCGTGCCTTGCCTGGCTAGCTCATCCGCTATGCAGTTGCCTAATATGTCTCGGTGCCCTAGCACCCATACTAGACTAATATCAGATTGTTCAGCCATCTCGTTTAGAGATTTGCGACAATTTGTGACTGATCTCGACTTTGTTGTAGTCGCTTCCAGCGATTTAAGAGCTTCTTGACCATCATTGTAGATGTTAACGGCTTTCACCTCAATGTTGTGGTCTCGTAGAGTCTGAAAGATAGATTGAGGTGTAGTTTTTGGGAATATACTTCTCCCCCTAACCGATTGTCTAATTTGAAACCATCTGTGTAGAAATTGATAGCTCCAGCGTTTCCTGAAGTATTATTTTCCCATTCTTCTCTTTGGGGTATAATTACTGAAAAGGGAGCCTCGATGTGCTCAGCTAGCATACAGTAGTCTGTCTTTTGGGCGACATATCTACTGTTTAGCAGAATCGAGGAGTGCCTTTAAGGGTTGGATTCCCAGTAACCGGAGTCTCTTGTGGCGCGCTCCGCCCCTATTTGTGAAAGAGTTCTGATATTAAGGATGGCATCTAGTGCATCGGTTGGAGTAAAGCGAAGAGCTCCTGTGATACAGAGTTCGGCCATCCTTTGGATTTTATTAACTTTGTTTATGACGGTCTGAGAAAGAAGGATCGGTCTGACGATTGCTGTGTACAACCATTGTACAATATATGGGGACATGCCTCACTTTAGTCCTATGGCTTTCCTACAAGTGTTTTTTTTTTTTTTTAATTCTTTATTATTGCAATAATATAAACATTTAACATAAAGACAAAGACAAAGGAAGATTCTTGCCCCTGCGGTACGGCCGCAAGGCATTGCTTCGCAAGGACGGTGGCTCCTCCTAGGTCGTCATCCCTCTCTCTCGCTCACATCTGCGAAGCTCCTTCATCACAATAGCAGCGAAGTTGTTAAACGCTGTTCTGCACATCCAGTGATCACCTCAACTAGGTTGCTGGGTGTCAGCTGCTGACCAGCGAATCGCCAGAGCTAACTCCTGTGGCGTTCAAAGCGTCCACAGACAAACACAGTAGGCTCTGTATCTTCTGAAGCGGTGCCACACCAACTACAAATCGGTGAGCTATCTTGCCCGAACCTACACAGGTATTGCCTAAAGCAGCCATGTCCACTAAGAATCTGAGTTGTGTACAAATTTACCGCTCCGTGCTTCCTGTTTAGCCAACGATTAACGTCTGGGATCAAACGGTGCGTCCACCGGCCGACGGCAGAGGTGTCCCATCGGCATTGCCATTCTCGCAGGCTTTCCGCTCTGGCTATACTACGCGCTGCTTTTTTGTCGACTCCCTGAAGGATGGCTTCGACCACAGCTTTCTCCTCTGCAACCAGTAGATCAATGGGAATGATTCCAGCGATGACTAGTGCAGCATCGTCGGATATAGTCCGAAGACCGCAGCATATCCGCAAAGCACAGAGACGGAGAATAGATTTAACGCCCCTGGCATAACTGGGTACTCTGATGGCATCTGCCCAAATTGGTACAGCGTATGAAATGACTGCTCTCACTACGCTGGTAAGAAGAACTCGTCTCTCCTGTTTAGGTCCACGTGTGTTCCAAAGCATTCGAAACAGTGGTTGACTGGAGTTTGCAGCTTTCTACTGCACGTAGCTGAGGTGCTCTCGAAAACATAACCTGGTGTCAATCATGACACCAAGGTATCGTATGGCACGTTTCGAAGCAACATCTTGGGAGCCCACGCGGAGGGACGCGGTCTCCACAATCGCTCGTGTGCTGACAAGCACAGCTTCCGTTTTGTGCGCGGCAAGCTGGAGGCCCACTGATAGGAGCCACTCAGATATTCTCCGTATGGCCGCGTTGCAGATTATTTCCACTGTCTTCAAGTGTTTGGATAGCACCGTGAGAGCTACGTCGTCTGCATAGCATGTTAATTCGCAGCCTGCAGGTAGCGCCAGCCGCATCACTCCATCATAGACGATGTTCCACTAGGGCCCATTACGGATCCTTGGGGAACTCCCGCCGAAATGTGATGGTATCGATTGCTGGACGCCGTCTCATAGTGCAGTAGCCTTCCCTCGAAATAATTTCTTACGATCGCCTGTAGGTATTGTGGTATACCCCGCTGACTCAGGGCGCTGATGATGCATTCCCACCTTACAGAATTGAAAGCATTTTTAATGACAAGGGTGACAATCAGGCAGTACTCCTTCTTGCCGCCCTTCCAACGAGTGCCTTCAGCTGCATCCGAGTCAATTTTAGCAACCCTGCTGCTAGCATCGACTGTTGAAATGCCTTTGCGGAAGCCGTACTGCTTAGGAGACAGTCCCCCGGCATCATCGATAGCCTTCTCCAGCCTTGTGCCGATAACATGCTCTAACACCTTTCCCATCGTGTCTATCAGGCATATCGGGCGATACGAAGATGGTTCCTCTGGTGGTTTGCCTGGCTTAGGAATGAGCGCCAGTTGCTGAATCTTCCATTGTGTGGGGAAGATTCCTTCACGGAGGCATTGGGTATATACCAAAGCAAAAACGTTTGGCTTGCATTATATGGCTAGCTTTACCGCTCTATTGGGAATTCCGTCCGGACCAGGTGCCTTATTCGGGTTCATCTTGCGGGCGACGAATAGAAGCTCGTTCACGGTGACTGGCTCGACAGTGAACGGAGGTAGAGACGCATCGTTGACGATCGGCAAGTCATTGGCGCTTGATGGGAACAAATTCTCAATGATAGCCCTTAGTTGCTCCGAGTCGGTGGGTGCGGTGTTGCTGGCGTGTAGTCGCTTCGTCACCGTTTTGTATGCTCGTTCCCACGGATATCGCTCGGCTGAGTCGCATAGCTGTAAAAAACACTCCCTTTTTCTCGTCCTGATAGCTATCTTCAGCGTTTTTCTGGCAGCGAAATAAGCTATATGCAGCTCCGGCCAGTTGATAGCGTTCCTTCGACGGGCCCGTTGATAATGTCTCCTGGCAGACAGGCAGGTGTGTCTCAAAGCAGCGATCTCGGTGGTCCACCAAAATGTCGGAGACTGGGAGCCCCTGAATGCCTTCTTCCGGCTCATGCTTGCATGGCATGCGCACAGTGTGTGGCTTGAGAGCTGGGTAGCCATGTGTTGTCCTGAGCCTGCAACTGACACACTCCTCATCTCTTCCAAGAAATTCGATGCCCGAAGAGTTTTCCTTGTCATTTGGATTTGCGGTCGGCTGTTTCTCACACCTATCGAGAACACCAACGCCTCGTGGTCACTGGCAGTGTAATTGTTACACAGGCGCCAGTTCAACAGAGGCGAAAGGGAGCTCGTGACAAAGGTAAGGTCAATAACCGAGCCAGCACCTCCCAGGTTGAAAGTGTTTGCTGTGCCATGGTTCAGCAAAACTACGTCGAGAGCCCCAAAGGCTTCCAGAAGAGATTGACCCTTTTAAATAGCATCAGAGCTGCTGCTTTTGGAAACGTCGCTTCCCCATTCTTGTGCCCATGCATTAAAATCACCTGCTATGACAGCTGGCTTGTGATCTCTCGCATCGCCGACCAGTTCGTCCATATCTGCGGCAAAGCTTTGACGACTCAAACTTGGAGGGAAATAGCAACTGTAGATCCAAAGGTGCGCCAATTTGGCCCTTACAAAATGTCTCGACGCAGAAGAAGATGTCGGTCGTATGACTGGTTTGCCCGAGGTACTTTGACTCCAGCAACCGTCATCTGGTGACATATAGGGCTCGCTGATAATGGCGACATCTGACTTCAACTCGCGCACAGATTGTGCAAGCAGATCACTGGCTGCTTCACAATGATTTAGATTTATTTGGTAAAATCTAAGCATGTGTTGAGTTGGTAATCTTCTCAGATGTTTTCGAGGCCAAGGGGCATCTGAAACCGCCTGCTATATGTTTGTGCGGCTTGCCATTTCCGGCACAATGGAAACATTTGGGCTCGTTTCTGCAGTCACGTATTTTGTGGTCTCCAGCCCCACATTGGAAGCACCATCCGCTTCTATCTTCTGAGCTGCCACAGTTTACTGCCATATGGCCAAACTCCAAGCATTTGTAGCATCTTGCTGGGAGATTCCGTTCTTGGATGCGGCAAATAGACCATGCTTTCTTGATCTTGCCGGCAGAAAGAACTTGCGTTGCGAGTGTAGCAGGCAGGCTGATTATCGCGCGCTGTGTACCTCAAAAAGCTGGTCGCAAGCTTTTGATGGCGTTCTCTTCGAGCGAAATGCCAATCTGCTCGCTGAAAGCATTTTGCAGATCTTTCGCTGTAGCCATCTCATCCAGATCGACGATCTCCAGCCTCGTCTGAGATGTAAGGGCTCGAGCCTCCACCTTACCTTCAAGGACACTGCCGATGCTGTCTCGGATCTGCTGCGTCGTCTCCGGGGTAGATCGATTCAGCTCCAGTAAAAGTGCACCTTTTGCTGTGCACTTGACCCTGCGTACGCTCTCGCCAACACTCTTCAGCTTTTCGCTTTGGTTGCGCGTAACCAGGTTCAAAATTTCCGCGTACGTCATCTTCCCCTTTGGTTCAATGATGATGGCATCTGACCGTGGTTTCGACTGTCGCTCTTTCGACTTCCACTTGACTTTCGTCCACGCATTACCTGCAGTAGCAATTGGCGCAGTGCTTTTCTTCTCTTTTTGCTGGTTCTGCACAGCGGGGGGGGGCCTCCTTTTTGCGCTTTGGTAAGCTTTTAGCCGATTTTTGCAGCCTCACAACTTTTTGCGCCAACTCTTTCATGTCCTTGTTAAGGTACCGAGCATCTCTTAGCATTTTTAACAGCTCCGTTGATCTTTCGACCAAAGTCAAAAGGATAATGCGAAGGTCACCATTCGCATCTCTTCCCAAGGTGGTCTTCTCCATGATAGCGCTGCTGAAGGATTGACTGGAATAACTGCCGGGGCTGTGGCGGGCACTGCAGTCTCCTGAATCCTATTGGCTGCCATCATCTCGTTTTGGTTTATTGCAGGACTTTTATCCTCAAACACGTCCGCCGTCTGTTAGGGCCAGGTGCCCTTGGGCGTTTTAAACTGCTGAGGGGAGAATCTCAGAGCCCTCGGACGCTTTAGAAAGGCCAGACTTTCGTCACCATCCATGTTTCGGGCACTCTAATCAAATTAATTTAATTTAAATTTTTTAAAAATTACCGCGCAGATTTAATTTGATCCAGTGAAATCCAACAGCAATAAAAAAAAATGGGTATAAAAAAGTTTTTGACGTTGCCAAAAAACGAGGTTATAGCCTTTCAGCTAAGAGTTTGCACTTGGCGCTCAGCTTTACCCGTTTCACCGAACTCTGCTAATCTGGCAACCCTGAGCTGATCAACCGCCGGCCGGCAACTCTGAGCGTGGGAAGTAACTCTGCACGATCAGCTGGCGCAAGCGAGAAAGCTATTATGCGTTGTGCGTTGAGTGAAAAGTGAAAATATATTGTTACTGTTTGTGTTGACACTCACACCATGGCAAGTAAAAGGCGCCAAACAAAGCAATAACAAAACACCCTCACCACAACGCAGGAAGCACTGGATGTAGACGGCCTCCCAAATCGACGAGACGTCTGCGTGACCAGACAGCATGCACTGTACGTACCGCCACGGCCAGAAAAGTCTCTGAGCAACTCTTCCTCTTCTTCCAGGTGCAATATGCGAATTTTTCGAGTCTCAAACACGGAGCGACGAAGAAACACAACCGCACATGAAAAGGAAACTCATATACAAGTGTAAAGAGCTACAAATACTTTCCTTCCTCGCTCTTGGATATTAAGATTCCAGTCCTTCCAGCTTCCTATTCAGTACAAGACCTAGGTATTTGGCGCTTTCACTGAAGGAGAGGTTGGATTCCTTAATCTTTGGAGGTATAAGTTTTGGAATTTTATACTTCCTGGAGAATAGAACTAGTCCCGTTTTATCGGGATTGATCCCCAGGCCTCTTTTTTTCCGCCCAGGTGACCAACATTTTGAGTTTGACCGTCATGAGGTCGCACAGTGTTTGGGGGTATTTGCCAGAGAAAATAATGGCAACGTCGTCTGCATAGGCTACCACTTGGCATCCTCCTCCCTCTATGTCACAGAGTAATTCGTTTACTACTATGTTCCATAGGAGACGAGACAGAACTCCCCCTTGGGGTGTTCCTCTGCTTATGTGTCTGGTTAACGAGGATGAGCCAAGTGTCGATGATACAACCCTGCTCACGAGCAACTGGTTTATCAATCCCACTAAACGGCCGTCAAACCCCAGGCAACTCAGCGCGCCTGTGATGGCCTCTTGAGTGACGTTGTTGAAAGCCCCCTCTATGTCTAGGAAGGCTATAAGGGTGTATTCTTTATACTGTAATGACTTTTCAACGGTGGCGACACCGGAGTGTAGGGCTGTCTCCGTGGATCTACCTTTACTGTATGCGTGCTGACTATTTCAAAGGAGTTCTTTCGGGATACTGGTTCTAAGATGTAGGGCCAGCAGTCGTTCGAAGGTTTTTAGCATGAAGAAAGAAAGACTAATTGGCCTAAAGTCTTTCGGTGAGGTGTGAGATGCCTTTCCGGCACTCTCCAAGTGTCGGGAATGTAACCTATTTTGTAAATTTGAATGAAGATCTTATGGAGCCAATTTGTGGCAATTGATCCAACGTGAATGAGTTTTGCAGGAGTTATATCGTCTGGGCCGGGCGATTTGTACGGCTGAAAGCTGTTAATCGTTCAGTCGATGTATCTCTTGCTGAGAAGAGATGCGTCTATAGGAACCTCCCCTAGTGGTTGGTTTGTTAGTGAATTTTGTTTACTACATCCGGGAAAGTGTGTTGAAAGAAGAACGTCTAACGCCTCTTCACTCGACGTTTTCCAGGACTGGTCTTTTTTCTTGATATACCCTAGTGTGGGATTGGGTTTGGAGAGGGTCTGCTTCGGAGGAAGATTCGATATCTGAGCAGAAATTGCGCCAGGAGCATCTCTTAGCGCGTCTCGTAGCCTTTTTGTAGGTTGCTAGGCTGGTTCTATACTCAGATCTAAATTGCTCAGAGGCAAAGAATTTGGCCTTGTTGAAAAGGGCTATACTTCTTTTACTTATAGAATTAAGATCGGACGACCACCAAGGTGGCTTTTTCTTGCCTTTCGGTTTACTAGCTAGGCAAGCCCCCCTGCTTTCAGAATTGCATGCCTCAGTAAAGGTGTTTACGAGGAACATGAGATTATCGATGGTGTGGGGACCCTCTGGATGGTCCGCAAGGATAGCTTTTGACGGGGAGCTATAGTATAAATAGATTCGTTTTTGGGTGACGCATATTTAGTACGTACTTAATGAATCTGTGATCGGAGATGGAGTGTTCTTGTGATACTTTCCATTCCTGTATTTAGTCAAAAATGAAGTGAGAGGAGAGGGTCAAGTCTATGACCTCTTTTCTATTTTTAATATTGAAAGTAGCGTCATTTCCTTTATTGCAGATCAGCAGATCTGTTCCAAGACTATAATCTATAAATGACTCACCCCTTACATTGGAGTTTGTGCTTCTCCATTTGGTATGGTGTGCATTTGCGTCGCACTCGACAATGAGGCCGATGTTATTTACCTCACACTCTTATACGAGACTCTGTGGGGTCCACTTCTTCGTAGGCCATATAGATGGAGAACAGCCTTACAGGAGTTTCCTGGAGCTCCAGGCTTACTGCAGTGTTATCTTCGTTACTAAAATTATGGAGCAAGAAAATACTTAAGTGTTTCCTAGCTAGTATACAAGTTCTAATTTTACCTTGTACTTCAGGCACTAAAAGCTTGAATTCTGGGGTCCCGAGTCCAGGAACCTTGCCACACACCAGCCAAGGTACCTGTATCAGGAAAACGTCGGCTCCGCCCTCAGCCAGGCGGAGTATGAGGGCAGCGGATGCTACCTTACAGTGGTGGAGGTTGATCTGCAGAAGTCTTATCGACATCTGAAGAGTTTACCTCCACCACTGTCTTGTTGGTGTCCTCATCATCGGACGATGCTGCCTCAATATCGGCTAGCCGACATAGGGCCTTAAGGTCGCGAGTAATCGTCGACGCGTCAGAGGCGTACCCCTTCCGCTCCGGATGTTCTGGATCTTCCAGCTCGGAGGAAGTGTTCTTTTTAGCTGGCTTGCTGTTAGAACATTCCTCCGTAGCTGCGTCTAACTTATATACTTTGATATATACAGAGCTGAATCCGAAGTTTACACTGGTCGGCATATTTATTTTGACATAGCTTACCTTTGACTACAAGTCCATTTTACCAAGTACTGTTGTACTTTACGGCTCGAAAAAAATTTCAAAATAAAGTGCATATGAATAACTGTAAATTTGCTTAATAAATTGCCTATTATCTTTTGTAATTTTTTTTCTGCTGATGAGAATGCAAGCACACCTCGAATTTGGCATCGCATAAGTATTTTGACAACCTTCTCTAGTTCAATGTTCTTAAGTAACAAATTTTGGTTATATTTTTTTTTAAATAATTTTGAGTCGTAGATTCCAAAAATGTAAGTTTTTTTTTTTGTCCGAACAATAGTTTTCGAGATAAAAATGGCAAGTTTTACAGGTAAAAACCTTAATTTTTCTTTTTTTAATTAAAAAAATAAATTAATAGTTTTAGCTGACTCGAGGTCTGAGTGTAATAATGTCGATATGACATTATTAACACAAATCAACAACAACAATACAGCACTAGCACTTGCTAATTGAATAGCAAGGAGCAATGGTTCGGTATACAGGCTGTTTCAAGAGACGCCAATCTCTATCATCAGTACCGTTTTTGCTGACTATTCTTAGCGATCATTGACTATTTAAATGCAGTAACGAGAGAATATTCACTTGGGAATTCTAACGTGCGGGCATGTTTGCAGTGATGCTATAAATAGAATAGCCCTATATGCGTGTATGTTGTTGTTGTTGTTACTGGCTTCACCGTCGGTGTAAGTTTTGCAATTGCAGATCAATTAAAACTAACAAAAAGACAAAAACTTTGTCTTACGTTTCTGGACACTTACACCGACGGTGAAGCCAGTAACAACAACAACAACATACACGCATATAGGGCTATTCTAATTATAGCATCACTGCAAACATGCCCGCACGTTAGAATTCCCAAGTGGATATTCTCTCGTTACTGTCGAATAGTCAGCAAAAACGGTACTGATGATAGAGATTGGCGTCTCTTGAAACAGCCTGTATACCGAACCATTGCTGCTTGCTATTCAATTAGCAAGTGCTAGTGCTGTATTGTTGTTGTTGATTTGTGTTAATAATGTCATATCGACATTATTACACTCAGACCTCGAGTCAGCTAAAACTATTAATTTAAACATTAAAAAGGTCACTAAAATCCACTGTAATTTAAAAAAAGAAAAATTAAGGTTTTTACCTGTAAAACTTGCCATTTTTATCTCGAAAACTATTGTTCGGACAAAAAAAGATTTACATTTTTGGAATCTACGACTCAAAATTATTTAAAAAAAAATATAACAAAAATTTATTACTTAAGAACTTTGAAGTAGAGAAGGTTGTCAAAATACTTATGCCATGCCAAATTCGAGGTGTGCTTGCATTCTCATCAGCAGAAAAAAATTACAAAAGATAATAGGCAATTTATTATGCAAATTTACAGTTATTCATATGCACTTTATTTATTTGAAATTTTTTTTCGAGCCGTAGAGTACAACAGTACTTGGTAAAATGAACTAGTAGTCAAAGGTAAGCTATGTCAAAATAAATATGCCGACCAGTGTAGGTCTGCTTCTATGGGTGCCAGTAACTCCTTGTTTAGAATTATCACAGCTTGGTTTACGGCCCCCTGTGTCGCCTCTACTTTGATTACTTTCCAATCCTGAGTGGACAGGCTGGGGTTGCTTCGCCTCCCCACTACCTACTACCTTCACATTTCCCTGGTACCAGCCCACGTCCTTAAAGACGGGAGGTGGACCAGGTTCATCCTCAAGCAGCTCGAAGCAGCGAATGGCTTAAGCCGTTTCCACTCACTTCCACTGATTCCTCAGGATTCTTCCGCTCTCATTACTCTTGTCGAAGACCCCTATGAGGATCCTCTCCTTCGCAATTTGGGCGAATGATTTACCCACCTGTACTCTGGTCTTTTTAGCAGACGGGCCCGGAGTCTCTTGCGACCGCTGCCTCTTTGTCTGAGCCCGAGTCCTGGGTGGCTTATATAGCATATCAGTCACATCATTAGACAGCTCCCTAATTTAGTTTGTTTAATGGTTTTATAAAATAATAGATCACAATGAAACGTAAAGGCTTCTGCCAACTTATTAAATAGTTACTAAAACCACTTGAAAATTATAAGTTCTATTTTGTCACACCTACTAGTACTTCTATGCTCGTGAACTAAGCTTATGAGCCTGTAACTTTTGAAATAGGTGAGATATCGGGTAGTAATTTGGAATATATATTCTGAATACTGCAAAGAAATTTTTGAGAGAAAAATAATAGTAGACGTGGCACTTAATAGGGCGTATATTTACGCTCAAACACGTTTAAATACCTAAACGGGTGCATAAAAAAAAATTTTTTCACCTACCGTGTGAGAGCGAGTAACAGTGCCATATACTGAAAATTGATTTTGAAAGTTGCAACACCAATGAACCGTAACCGTCTGACTGACTTTGGATAAAATCTGACTTCTATATGATAAACTTATCATTTGTAGAAATTGGAATGCTGCTCTCTTTAAGGGTGTACAAGCTTTGGCTCGAAAAATCCCAAAAGTTTTTGTGATCAACGAAAATGATATTTGCGACGCGTTTAATTCTTTTTAGACCCTGTATATTATTATTATATATATTCTTGATCAGCATCAACACCCGAGTCGAATTAGCCGTGTCCGTCTGTCTGTTCGTCTGTCTCTTTTTGTGTCGCCTAGATCTCAGAGAGCAGAAGAGCTAGAGAAACCAAATTTGGCATATAGGTTCATCTATATCTCCCATTGATCAAGTTTGTTTAAGATTTTTGCCATGCCCACCTCCGCCCCCGGAAATTGAAATACAAAAAGTCGAATTACAAGAGCACCATTAATGCTAGCGCCTTGGTACATATAATGAACACTATATTCCAAACCTCTCCTGAAAATGTATTCAAATCGGATGATAAGAGCGGAAGTTCTTAAACTAACAATGTTACGGGCAAAAGGATGAAGAAGAGACGCTAGCGACCTCTGTGTTTATCAACTTATCTTCGTAGTGTCGCCGTCTATTGGTACGCAACATTGAAGAACAATCTATAGTGAACGGGTTGCACCTTAAAAGTACAGGGTCTCCTTCTGTCGAGCTTGCTCCACTGTAGCTTACTGCATTTTTTTAAATAATTTATTTGTCCACTTGACGATTGCGAAATGACGTTGTATATAATTCGATGGATTACGACAACTAACTTTTAATCTTTCATAATTTTCTCTAAATCATATCTAAAGCTAAAGCGGCGAAACGTGGCGAATTCGATTGCAGCGACAAAGAGAGAGCTTCATTGGGCTCCCACTTCGCTCTAAACTGACTTACACTAGACTACATGATATTAAATCGCTACTTTAACTAACTTAAAATAGTAAAAATAAAAAAATCAAGACAACGGATGTCATCTGATTCAACACCGCCACCTTTGAATGGCTGCAGAGGCTTCAACATCCTGGTAGTAAGGCTATCTTTTGAATGGCCCTCTTGTAACCTCCTCCCTTTGTCGTCTTAATATCGACGACCCTGACCATGCCATCCTGCCCTACGTGTAGTGCCTTGACTCTGCTAACGAGCCAATGCTGGGGAGGCATGTTGTCCTCTGCGACGACGACGAGATCTCCTTCGGAGAGATTCGGCTGCTGCTGGTGCCACTTGACCCGGGACCAACACTGCCAAAACATGTAGCAAGCAGCTGAGCCCCTGCTGGTCCAGGATCCTGACTGCTGGTGAAGCCATCAGCGACCCGCCTATCAACAGGTGACCTGGAGTGAGAGCCTCTCCATCGCTTGGGTCTTGGCTCAGCGGTCCCAGAGGTCGAGAGTTATTTACGGCCTCGACTCCAACCAGCACTGTCTGAAGCTCCTCTGCGCTTAGAAGCACGCTGCCTACCGTCCGTTGGAGTAGGTTCTTGGCAGTTTTGACACCTGCCTCCCATAGACCTCCGATTGCATCCGTGCATCTGCGAACGTCCGTATTGCTCTCTCTTCTGCATGGATCTTCCTTCTCAGGTGAGGTTTGCACTTAATGCAACTGATACATGATCGTACTGTCTGACGACAGACCTCTTGAGCGTTAACTAGTCACAGGCACTCTCTAAATAGGCTTACAAGTGCTCGCGGACCTGAATGGTAGTTGGCTTGGTGAAGGTGATGGACATAACTCTGCACAAATTGCGAGCGTTTCCTCAACAGAAGTCAGAAGAAGAAACTTGACATCATAGGAAATAGGCCCATTTACTAATCGCCCCCAACTCGCAATAACAAAAAGGCACACCAAGATCCCCGAAACTCATGGATGAAGGGATTTATTCGCTGTAGACTTGGGCCTACACGCGCGCTCTATTTAACCTTTTCGATATCATCTTTAAACACTTGCCTTTGGATGACTTCAATTTTTTTCTCAAATGCCTCCTTGAGTTTAGGAGCGAAAAGTAAATTCTCAAATTGGGTAATTTTGTCTATGCATTTTTTAATAGTCCGGAACGCATAAGCGAACACTCTGACGAGTACCTCTAGATGATTTCCAGCAATTCTAACTTTGGTCTGGGAACTGTTAACCCGACAGCCGGTTTCCGAGTTTCCATCTCCTCTTTCGACAGTGAAAAATAGGGTTTCATAGGCCACTCATATTCATGTTCCAGTAGAAATACTGGAACCGTCATCCATATTGCCTCCATCAACTCGTCAACGTCACCATCTCTAGATACAATATCTGCTGGGGTCTGATTTGTTCCTACATGCCTCCACGTTGTGTTCTCTGTCCACTATTGAATTTTGGCCCCTCTGTTTGAAACGAAAGTAGACGACGTCGAGGGATGTGACCAAATCCAGTGGAGAGTTATTTTCGATTCTGACCAGAACACAATTCGTTCGATTGGAGCCTTAATCCAAGACTTAACTCGATGACAGAGTTCTGCTAAAAGGAGAAGGGCTCATAGTTAAGTCTAGAAGGCGTTTTAGTTTTGAGCGGCGCTACTTTAGATTTAGAGGTTAACAACGACACTTTACAACCATTGTAGTCAAAGAATTAACGTATACACAAGAACCATATGCTCTCATAGAAGCATCGGCAAAGGCATGAATTTGAACTGGTAAATTGGGCTCAATATGTACAAAGCACAGTTATCTTCTGTATATCCGACAAAGTCTGTTTCAGAGCTTCCCACTCAGTTTCTATATTCATTGGATTCGACTCATCTACATATAAACGTTCGCTGTTTTAGGGTGAGAGACTTGTGTAGTCTCACCCAATCTTTTTAAGCACCGTGTAGCAAGGAAGGGCGCTGGGGCAGTGCCATAAAATTCTCAGAGGCTCAGATGGATCTTTTCTTTGAACTATGAGCTGAAACTGTGCATCCGGTGCATTCACCATTCCTTGGCGATATATCTTTTTAATATCCAGCAGTAAGCGCATACTTATTTAACCTGAAGCGAAGTAGAGTAGAGTATAGCTTCTCCTGGATCGTAGGACCGACCATCAGGATGTCATTCAACGCAATCTGAGTAGACGTCTTGCATGACGCGTCAAATACAGCACGTCACTTAGTGGAAGTACTTTGAGGTCGCAAAACACGGTGATGCGGAATGAAATAGTGAGGTGTGCTACGAATTTCGTTCTGAATTTCTGTCTTGTGTCCCAAACAGATGTATTTTTCCATAAAGTCCAAGTACATTTCCCTTCATTTATCATCACGGGTCAATCTTCTTTCGAGCAACAAGAACCGCCATTTTGTTACTTCAAATGAGTCACCCAAAACCTTGGGATCGGACTTGAACGGTAGCCTAACTTCGAAACGCCCTGATGGTAAAGCTGGAGACTTTCTTTGAGGATAGAAGGCTTTTCATCGATAAGAATTTCTGCAAGGTATTATCTATAGATGCTATCATGTCCTCTTTACAACTTATATTTGCCACCTTTTGTTGGACGAATTCAAAGAATATCGTCCTGACACGATCCAACAAAGATGAGTTTTTTGTAAGATCTGACAATTTGGACCTTGTTATTTTGCCCTATGGATAACAGCTCAAAGTATGTTCAGCTCCTATTAACATTTCTATCTTTTGTGGCTTTTAAAAATAGGGATTCGTTAATTGGACGTTCTCAGGAGTTTTTCAACCTGTGTGGTCAGGCTGATAACAAATCGATCTAAAAATCCAAAAATCGGCTGAAAATCTTTTTCTTGACCTGCGAATTGACAGTTTATACATAAGGGAGCCGACTTTGCGAACTCAAACCTCTGTGCGACTGACAACGATGAGAGCAAAAAACAGTTCCCAATTCAATGTCCTTTTAAATTGCAGAAAACCCATTTATGTACTATAGTTTGGGCTTGAGCCTCAGAGCACGAAAATGAAGTACGTTTGTGTCTAGTTTGACATGACTTCGCCTCTGATATTGGTCTGGCAGACTCTTCAGCTGCCATATGCTGGTATCTGCGATTTAAAACCTGACAATCTTTCTATAGTGAAAGCTTGTCATATTCAAGCTGTTCATCCCATTTTCTCTTGGTCACTGGATCAACTTTTTTCATAACAAGATGAATTAGCTTAGCTTTTGAAATCTTATTATCATCGCCAACCGACAACAACATGCAGAGAAGACACTGTGCCGATTAGGCTTCTTAAAGCTGATACTGAGGGTGATAAAATTGTCGACAGACCAAACAACGCTGAAATATTATCCTTGAAGATAAGGCAGTCGTTGTCATATACATTTTTTAAACTTGCCATTGCTTTTTTGTAATTTTCCTCGGTGACTTGAAATGCTCTGATGTTCCTTGAGCTTCACCTGAGAGACAGTAAATCAATTCATTAAACATTTCTATCGTTAGAATCTAACCATCGTTATGAACCAGAGTCTCGAAAAGACAAATAAATGTCTGAATGTTTTCCACTTAACTTCGGCAAAGATATTACCTCTAGAATACAGTTTGGGCTCATAAGTCCAGCATCAACTTTCCTTTTGCAGTTTAAGCAATCACAGGTATTCTTCTGGTGTTTTGTCATTTTGTTGTTTTTAGATTAATTGTCCAACCGTCGCGGGTCAATTGACTGGTAGATTTATGTTTGTTAATCAGTTATTTTTGTTATTAAATCGAACTTTAACTTTTTTATATACGTTTGTATGTCATATGTGTCACTTGCCTAGTTGGCTTTTCTTTATTTAAAGAAAATAAACTTGTCCCTGCCTGAGACACGTTTAACTCTTTTAAAATAATTTATTTGGCCACGTTGCGAATAATTCGATGGTTTACGACAACTAACTTTTAATCTTTCATAATTCTCTCTAATAATTAATATAGGATATATTAAGCTAAAGCGGCGAAACGGGGCGAATTCGACCACAGCGACGAAAGAGAGCTTTGTTGGGCTCCCGCTTCGCTCTAAACTGACTTACACTAGCCTTTATGATCATACTTAGCTACTTTAACTAACTTAAAAAAATATAAATAAAAAATAATCAAGACAACGGATGTCATGTGATTCAACAGATAGCTTGTATTATATTTATACCCTTGCAGAGGGTATTATAATTTTGTCACGAAATGTGTAACGCATTGAAGGAGGCCTCACAGACCCCATAAGGTATATATATTCTTGATCAGGGCGACGAGCTGAGTCGATATAGCCATGACCGTCTGTCCGTCTGTTTCTATGCAAACTAGTCTCTCAGTTTTGAAGCTATCTTAATGAAACTTGGTACAGGTCCGTTTTTTTGCTGCACGCAATACATATGTCGGAACCGGCCGGATCGGATAACTATATCATATAGCTGCCATAGGAACGATCGGTTGGAAATAAACATTTAGTATGAAAAACTTTTTTGTTTCTCAAGATATACAATATACACATTGTGTGTTTGATTAAGTTTTAAACAGGCTGACCAAATTTGGTGTAAATCGGACAACTATATCATATAGCTGTCATAGGAACGATCGGTTCGTAAACAACATTTAGTATGAAAACTTTTTTTGTTTCTCAAGATATACAATATACACATTGTGTGTTTGATTAAGTTTTAAACAGGCTGACCAAATTTGGTGTAAATCGGACAACTATATCATATAGCTGTCATAGGAACGATCGGTTCGTAAACAACATTTAGTATGAAAACTTTTTTTGTTTCTCAAGATATCTCAACCAAATATACACATTGTGTGTTTGATAAAGTTTTAAACAGGCTGACCAAATTTGATGTAAAACGGACTACTATATCATATAGCTGCCATAGGAACGATCGGTTCGAAAACAACATTTAGTATGAAAAACTTTTTGGTTTCTCAAAATATCTCAACCAAATATACACATTGTGTGTTTGATTAAGTTTTAAACAGGCTGACCAAATTTGGTGTAAATCGGACAACTATATCATATAGCTGTCATAGGAACGATCGGTTCGTAAACAACATTTAGTATGAAAACTTTTTTTGTTTCTCAAGATATCTCAACCAAATATACACATTGTGTGTTTGATTAAGTTTTAAACAGGCTGACCAAATTTGATGTAAAACGGACTACTATATCATATAGCTGCCATAGGAACGATCGGTTCGAAAACAACATTTAGTATGAAAAACTTTTTTGTTTCTCAAGATATCTCAACCAAATATGATGATCAAATTGGTGTAAATCGGACTACTATATCATATAGCTACCATAAAAACGATCGGTTCGAAATCAACATTTAACAAATTTTGTAAAAATCTGACGGCTTACACAGGGCACTGCAAGGGTATCTAAACTTTGGCGCGCCAAAGTTAGCTTGCGCTATATTTTTAAATATTTTTAAGCTTTCGGCTAAGATTACTGTCCATGTTTCTTCTCAAGGCTTTTCTAAAGGGAGAGACTCAAATAATGGCTGATGAGGCTTTTCAAAATGCTGTACAAAGCTACCATGACGTATTTTTGAAATCAGAACGTGTTCTGAAAATGGTTCAGTCCGGCGCATGCTCGCAGCATGATTTTCGCGAAGTTTTCCGCAATAACATTGAGAAACGTGTAAGGTGAGTGTTTAAAAGCTGTTAATAATTTACATTTAAATAACTGCATTGTAACTACCTTATAATTAGATCTTTGCCAGAGATTGATGGACTAAGTAAGGAAACTGTGTTGACGTCGTGGATGGCAAAATTCGATATTATTCTCAAGGGCAGTGGGGAAGAAGATACAAAGCGACCATCGCGTATGCAGCAGTCCCTCAATAGTGAGCTAATCCTTTCTAAGGAGCAACTATATGATATGTTCCAACAGATTTTATCAGTTAAAAAATTTGAGCACCAAATCTTGTTTAACGCATTAATGGTAAGTAAGCTAAATTACAGCCGGCAGAACATTGCTATATGAAATTTGAAAGCTTATCGTCCGATCAGCTTTAAATTAATTTTCTGTGGTATTCTCACTGGGGTGTAAAACTGAATTCTGATCACCAATCTTCACATCCGATTGCCATTTTTATACCCTTGCAGAGGGTATTATAATTTTGTCACGAAATGTGTAACGCATTGAAGGAAGCCTCACAGACCCCATAAAGTATATATATTCTTGATCAGGGCGACGAGCTGAGTCGATATAGCCATGTCCGTCTGTCTGTCCGTCTGTCCGTCTTTCCGTCTGTTTCTATGCAAACTAGTCTCTCAGTTTTAAAGCTATCTTGATGAAACTTGGTACAGGTCCATCTTTTTGCTGCACGCAGCACATATGTCGGAACCGGCCGGATCGGACTACTATATCATATAGCTGCCATAGGAACAATCGGTTCGAACACAACATTGAGTATGAAAAACTTTTTTGTCTTTCAAGATATCTCAACCAAATATGAACATTGTGTGTTTGATTAAGTTTTAAATAGGCTGACCAAATTTGGTGTAAATCGGACTACTATATCATATAGCTGCCATAGGAACGATCGGTTCGAAATCAACATTTAACAAATTTTGTAAAAAATCTGACGGCTTACACAGGGCACTGCAAGGGTATCCAAACTTTGGCGCGCCAAAGTTAGCTTGCGCTATATTTTTTATATTAAGAAGGAAATAGTTAAGAAATAGAAGTGGGATTCATATACGGTTTTAAATTAGTTTTAGTTTTTTTTACTGATTAGTATTAGGTTACGTGAACAGCTTATAGCCCGACGGATCAGCTGATGGGCAAGTCTAAAAACTATCGTCTCTCCTTTGTCTCCATGTAATACCTTTATTTATACACCTATTAAAAATCCTAACTTATTAGTAACGAACAATTCTGGTTACACAACAATTGTAGTTAGTGATGAAGATGCCGGTCCATTAGCAAATATCTAGCTTTGTTCCTGAGCCCGTGGTCACTGAAGTCTCAGTATGG
Source organism: Drosophila testacea (assembly GCA_035043265.1). Classification (NCBI taxonomy): domain Eukaryota; kingdom Metazoa; phylum Arthropoda; class Insecta; order Diptera; family Drosophilidae; genus Drosophila; species Drosophila testacea. The sequence continues at coordinate 2,171,058 of JAWNND010000842.1, read as the reverse complement.
CGCAAATTAAATTTAATCAAACCAGTGTTCTCCCCAGGCCCTGAAGGGCTACCTACTCTTACATAGACTATTTAATTTATCTGTTGCATCTTGCTCATTCTCTTCTGCCTCGAAGGAATCACATATCACCTCGTTTCACAAAAGTGGTTCTATGAGTTATGTTAAAAATTATAGGTCAATTTCCAAAATGTCTGAACCACCTAAACTTTTTGAGAAAATTATTACTTCAGAACTTACTCATTTTTGTATTTCTATCGTTTTACCTTACCAACATGGTTTTGTGAAACATAGATCTACAACCACAAACCTGCTCGAATTTTCGCCTTTAGTGATCAAGGGTTTTAAAAATAAAATGCAGACTGAAGTTGCTTATACGGACTTCAGTAAAGCATTTGACTCTGTTAACCACTGTCTTTTATTTAATTAATGGAATTTAATTGGATTCTGCATTTTAACCTCTTTATTAACGATCTTCCTTCTATTGTTCTACATTCTAACAATTTAATGTATGCTGCTGATGTGAAATTGTGTCTGTCATTAAAGGACTGTTCCAGCTTTGACTTATTGCAAATTTAGTTTACTAAATCTTAATTGTCCTAAATGCAAAGTTATAACTTTCAATAGACACTTGCATCACATCATCAATCATACTCTTGATTTAGTACCCCTTACTAGATTAGATAATGTAAATGATCTTGGTATTCTCCTTGACCTTAACGATGTTCGATATACTATCTGAGAAAATTTGAATAAAATCGGACTACTATATCATAAAGCTGCTATAGGACCGATCGGTCAAAAGCCTAATTTTGTTCTCTGCACGGAGTATTGCATCGTATAAATTGATCGTTTCTGAAATTTATTTTAACGATCAATACTTTGCGAGATTCTTAAATCTAAGCATGTGGTTTTAAAGTCAAACAGCCAGTAAAATGTATTCGGGACGGATTTTCTACAAGGAAATTAAAAATTTTGTGAAAAAACATATCTGCCTCCAAAAGGCTGTTACCACGCTTTCTTACCTACGATTTGAATAAGTAATACCTTAAACGACGCCTAATTAATGCCTCGAGCCATTTAACTTTAAAAAAAGGACATAATTTTTTTTCATCTTCCTTGAATTTGAAAATAAAAAAATCGTAAAATGGCAACAGAAAAAATCATAATTTTCTAAATTTAAAAATATATATTTGTTAAACTATTGACTTAAATTAAAAACAATGTATGAATGATTAGTAGATATGTTCATTATATTATCGAGAAATAATTCAAAATCTAAGGGCACCTCATGAAAAAATTTAAAAAAGAACGGTCAAATTTAAAAAAAAAATTTAAAAACAAAAAAATGCAGTAAGCTACGTAGGAGCAAGGTCGACAGTAGGAGACCCCGCACTTTTTGAGTGCAAAGCGTTAACTATCAATCCCATTCAATAGATGGCGCTACTGCGAACATATCAGTTGATGAACAGAGAGGACGCTGGCGTCTCTTCTTCTTCTTTTTGCTCGTAAATTTGTTAGTTGAATAACTTTCGCGTTTATCATCCGATTTGAATGAAATTTTCAGGACAGGTTTGGACAATAGTCTCTATTATATGTACCAAAAATGAGGGCGCTAGTTTTAAAGGTTCTCTCGTAATTCGACTTTGCATTTTTATTTTTCAATTTCCGAAGCTGAGAGGGGCGTGGCAAAAATCTAAAACAAACTCGTTCAATGCAAGATATAGATGAACGTACATGCCAAATTTGGTCTCTCTAGCTCTTATAGTCTCTGAGATCTAATCGGCACAAAATCGGACAGACGGACATCGCTATATCGACTCGGCTGTTGATGCTGATCAAGAATTTATATACTTTATGGGGTCTGCCACGCCTCCTTCTGCCTGTTACGCACTTTTTTTGCACAAACTTAATAGACCCATTTGTACTTTTTTAAAGTACTGGGTCTAAAAACTACACCACGAAAAGTCGATTAATTTAATCTTTGGGTCCATATCTATCATAAATAAATAAATTTTGCCGAAGACCAGCTTTTTGTTTACCAACAACCAATTGTTTTTCTACACTTCGAAATAATTTAAAACGCTGATAGCACTTTGTAATTTTATTTCTCTTCCACCTTTCGCACATAGTTTAATTAAATCTATGTCTGACAATGAGTATATCGAGATACAATTACACGTATTCAACCGTATGTCAAGCCGCATAATTTTTGTGCTCCTTTTACTAGATACTTGCAAAATTAGATACTCTATTGCGACTAGCACATTATATATTATATTATTATATATACTTGTAGCACTGGGAATCTCAATAACGTCCTGATAGGTCATGGGGCTCGACCTTAGAATTGCAAGATCCGTAGCTTAGCTAAATTGGTAGAGACCGTTCATTTAACCATACAATATATACAATAACCATATAGCAGATGACTTTCCTTTATTCAAATATGTATTAGCTAGATTAACACATATTTAATTTTTGGTTGTAATTCTCGTATTAGCTTGATTCGGCAGATGAACAAGCAGCGGCCATCAGGCGAGAATTGGATGGTCGTATGCAGCGGGTGGGAGAAATGGAGAAAAACCGTAAATTGATGCCAAAGTTTGTGCTCAAGGAAATGGAGTCCCTTTATATAGAAGAATTAAAATCGTCCATCAATCTTTTAATGGCAAATCTGGAGTCACTTCCAGTTTCTAAGAGCAATATGGACAGTAAATATGGGCTCCAAAAATTGAAACGTTACAATCACAGGTAGTGTGAGAATTCATCAAATATTACATATATAATTCACATTATCTTTTTCTCTCAAAAATATATTGTAGCACACCATCATTTTTGTAAGTTTTTTATTAAATATAATATGATAAAATACCTGAAATAATGTGACAATTTCCTTTTTGTGAATTAAGAAAAATGATTTTACGTTCCCATGGATCTCTTTCGAAGCTAGAGGGTGATTCCGAAGATGGCACCACACAATTGACTAAATTAGACGTTGTACTTACTTTTCAATTGGAAGTAATTGTAATGGAAGTAAAAGGGCTCAAATCTTTGGCCCCAAATAGAATTGTTTATTGTACTATGGAGGTTGAAAACGGGGAAAAGCTTCAAACTGATCAAGCCGAGGCTTCTAAGCCTATGTAAGACTAACTTACATTTTTGCTTGTCCAAATGTTTACTCGATTTCGTTATTTCGTTTAATATTCGTACACAGGTGGGATACACAAGGCGATTTTACAACAACTCACCCTTTGCCAGTCGTTAAAGTAAAGTTATATACGGAAAACCCTGGAATGTTGGCGCTCGAGGACAAGGAGTTAGGGAAAGTAACTATAAAGCCATCTCCATTATCATCCAAAGTGAGAAACATTATTATTCTTACAAGAAAGCAAAAAATAGCCTCAATAAAAATATATACATTTTGGTAAATAGTCACCTGAATGGCACCGTATGATTGTATCCAAAAACTTACAAGATCAGGATGTGCGAATCAAGATAGCATGCAGACTTGATAAGCCTTTGAATATGAAGCATTGTGGGTACGTAAGCAAAATCAACATTATGTTATAAGTATTATGCATATATATTTAATACTAAATAATATTTCACTTTAGGAATCTCTTTGCCATTGGAAAATCTGTCTGGAAAAAGTGGAAACGCCGTTACTTTGTTTTAGTTCAAGTTTCTCAATACACATTTGCTATGTGCAGTTACAAGGAGAAGAAGTCCGAGCCGTCTGAAATGATGCAGTTGGATGGGTACACGGTGGACTATATTGAAGCTGCTAGTGGTATGTGAATAACTAAAATTTACCTTGTTGTACGTATACATATTCATTCGTGACTTTCCATTTTCAATTTGTTGTATAGCTAATCTCATGTTTGGCATTGATTTAAACGGTGGTAGATTTTTTTTTAACGCCGTGCGCGAAGGCGATAGTATTGCATTCGCGTGTGATGACGAAAACGAGTGCAGTCTGTGGGTGATGGCTATGTACAGGGCCACGGGTCAATCGCATAAACCCACGCCACCTATCACACAGGACAAAAATTCGGCCATGTCGAAAATTCAAGGAGGTAATTTTCCAATTTGTTTTCTCACATAATTTTTATAGCTTGGCTTTTAAATACATACATGCATATGTAATTTAGATGCTGATAAAGCACGCAAGCATGGTATGGAAGATTATATAAGCGCGGATCCGTGTACATTTGATCACGCCAATTTATTTAAAACCTTACAAAACTTAACACTCGAATATAGATTAAATGATCCATACGCATCTTTGGTAAGTCTACTTAATCCAAAAAATATATACTAAGATGTCTTAATGCTAATTAAATTTATATAAAAATTAAAAGGGATGGTTTAGTCCGGGACAAGTGTTTGTTTTGGATGAGTATTGCGCCCGATACGGTGTGCGAGGATGCTATAGACATTTATGTTATCTTTCCGATCTTTTGGATCGTGCTGAAAAACATCATATGATTGACCCCACTTTGATCCATTATTCTTTTGCGTTTTGTGCGAGCCACGTGCACGGTAATAGGTAATTTAGTATATATATTTGACAAGAAGTAATCGTATTATTTTAAGATGTTATTTTGTTAAAGGCCTGATGGAGTTGGCAGCATTACTCATGAGGAAAAGGAAAAGTTTTCCGAAATAAAAGAACGCTTACGGCAACTTCTGGAGTTCCAAATAACAAATTTCAGATATTGTTTTCCATTTGGTCGTCCCGAAGGGGCACTTAAAGCAACATTGTCATTGCTGGAACGTGTTCTTATGAAAGACATTGTGACTCCAGTACCACCGGAAGAGGTGCGTCAAATGATTAAAAAGAGCCTGGAAACTGCAGCACTTGTTAACTACACACGACTCTCGGCAGAAGCTAAAATAGAAGGTGCCCAACCATTGTTTGAGTTGATCATATTTTTCATATAAATTTATGCACATTCATATACATTACACATACGTACATATGTACTTATTGTTGAATGTATTTTCCTTTAACTAATCCACATTGTAAACAATAAATGTTATAGACCCATTTACTTTACAGAGGACTTACGTGGTGAAAATATTGTGCCCCCACCCAAGAAACTGGAGGATCTCATTCACCTGGCCGAGCTTTGCGTTGATTTGTTACAGCAGAATGAGGAGCATTATGGCGAGGTGAGAACTTGAGGTTTTTAATTAGCGCTGTCTAATCCTTCATTTTAGCTTTGTACTCATTAAAAAGTGTGTATACATACATAACTTTATCAACATACCAACAATGTTCATTGAACATACATATGTTTCCAGGTTGTCTATAGCCAATTTCGCATGTCTGTCTTTCTGTAAGCTCCTTTGCACCATTTACAGTTTATGTTAAATGTGAATATTGAAATCATAAATTATGCAAAATTTTATTTTCTACAGTTTGAGTTATGTTAAAGCTGGGTAAAAGGTATTGCGAAGTCGATCACTTTCGACTATTTTTTTTAATATTATTTGTTTCTTTAATCAGAGTAAGTACTAACTAATATTTTACATGTTGTGATACTTGTTTTATATGTACTTTAAATGTCATTAAAATGTAACTTTTTAGCCAAATACTTATATCAAATCCGATAGTACATTTTTCCTATCAATATGCTTTGAATTACTCACTCGAATCTCACACGACTTTTGCATTTTGAAAAAAAATTCAATGTTGATATGATTAGTTTTTGTGCTATTGGTAACAAATAACATAACTAAGATTTATATTATTTTAATTAATTAATCACCTATCTTAATAGTTGATACAGTTTTATCAAGAAAAATGTTAGGGCTATGTTTAAAAAATAAGCATTATCAAATAAGCAATAAGCAAAAGATCATGTTTTCTTTTTAGACCCAGTACTTTAAAAAAGTACAAATGGGTCTATTAAGTTTGTGCAAAAAAAAATGTGCGTAACAGGCAGAAGGAGGCGTGGCAGACCCCATAAAGTATATATATTCTTGATCAGCATCAACAGCCGAGTCGATATAGCCATGTCCGTCTGTCCGTCTGTCTGTCCCTTTTTTGAACACCTATATCTCAGAGACTATAAGAGCTAGAGCCACCAAAATTGGCATGAAGGTTTATCTATACATTGCATTGATCAAGTTTGTTTTAGAATTTTGCCACGCCCCCCTCCGCCCCCGTAAATTTGATACAAAATTTAAAAGTCGAATAACGAAAGCACCTTTCAAGCTAGCGATATGATTTTTGGCACACATGATAAACTTTATAGTCCAATCCTGTCCTGAAAGTTTTATCCGGATCGGATAATAAACGGATAGTATACGGCTGATCAAAATTTTGAAAATATGAACACCTAGATCTCAGAGACTATAACAGTTAGAGACACCAAATTTGGTATGTAGGTTCACCTATATCTCCCGTTGATCAAGTTTGTTTTAGATTTTCGCCACGCCCCTATCCGCCCCAGGAAATTGAAATACAAAATTTCGAGGTCGAATTGAAGACGCCCCTTTAATGTTAGCGACTTGATTGTTGGTACAAATAATATACACTATGGTCCAAACCTGTCCAGAAAATTTCACTCCAATCGGATGATAAACACGGAAGTTATTCAACTAACAATGTTACAGGCAAAAGGAAGAAGAAGAGACGCTAGCGACCTCTGTGTTTATTAACTTCGTAGTGGCGCCATCTATTGTTTGGTACGCATTATTGAAGAACAATCAATAGTGAACGCTTTGCATTCAAAAGTACTGGGTCTCCTACTGTCGAGCTTGCTCCACTGTAGCTTACCGTATTTTTATGTCATATTTTTTCCAATTTTTTTTTCAACTTTTGCGTGATCTTTCAAAAAAAATCGTCGGTGCGCCACCTCAGGATGGGCTCCAAAAAGTCTGATTTTTTGCACACATTATTATTTTATAGCGGGTCAACGATTCCGCACCCAAGAGATTGGAAAATAGAAAAAAAGTGTTTTTCGCTCCGGCCTAATGTACAGTGGCTCACAGCATAAAGTATGCAGTGCAGATGCTAGATTTTAACACTTCATAGAATTATTATAATTATTATTATAATTTCCAAGTGCGGAAGAAGCAAAATCAACATCTAACAAATGTTGTAAAAAATCGGACGGCTTATGTAGGGCTCTGCAAGGGTATCCAAACTTTTGCGCGCCAAAGTTAGCTTGCGGTATATTTGCTACATATATTACGCACTATATTCCGAACCTTTCCTGAGATTCATTCCAAATGAATGATAAACGCGGAAGTTATCAACTAACAATATTACGGGCAAAAAGAAGAACACAGACGCTAGCGACCTCTACCTAGAGCGGAAAGGCTCAAAACTTAACGGCTCACTAACTGCTTACACGAATGGGATGTGCCCACCCCTGGTTTAAAGTATCAAGTAAAGCAGTACTAACACCAATGGTCGGCACCCATACACTCCCATGTTAGCAGTGCGCGTGTGTGCGTATCAACAGACACGAAGTCATTGACGTTATCGTGTTTTACACTGAAAAAAAACGCTTTATAACGTTAAAAGATTACTTGTCTTGATTCAAAATATACATTAAAGGAAAAATGATAGCTGCATCTCATCGAAACGTGATGGCAAATGATGCATTGCGCATCACCATCACAATTTTCAACGAAAAAGAAAAGTTCTTCCCAAATTTCATCAAAAATTTTTTTTACGTGTACTTTCAATAGTTGCGCAGCAAGCGTAGCGTAACATGAACTTTCATAGCGTCGGTGTGCAGGTAGCGCTGCTTCAAAATGACAGCCAATGCACCGTGCATACGACGCGCCTAACACTGATTTACACTCAACGCGAAAAGAATCGACAAAAATCTAATTTTTTCGCTGAATTAACAGAACTTAAATATTTTTCTTATCGATATACGTGTTCGATATCGATATACGCAATGTTATTGTGGCCGCTTTATATTATATAAATCAGCTGTTGTTGCTGCTGTTAAACAAAACAAATTAAATGCTGCCACTTTTAAGCAAAATAATAATATAGTCGCTTTCTGGCCTGAAGATACATTATAATCATATAATATATTTATTTTGTTATGCATATCGTTTTGATTAAATTAGTATTGCATATGATTGCCCTTAGCATAGACAATTTGTTAACAAAAATATGATGATCATGGACCATTTTGATACAATGAATGGGACCCACTTCCTTGTAAGAGACACAACCCCATACGATAATGCTTGAACCTCGGCTTTTTATGGTCTTGCAAGTGAATTTAAGATTGTACATTGTATTGGGTGGTCGCCTAACATACATATACATAAGTCGCTCTTCCACCAATAATCTTTTTTGTAACTGTACACGCCTTGCCAATTGTTTTGCGCACAAGAGTGAAATTTTTCTGGGGCTACTTTCTTTAAGGTAATTTTAATGTTTCCTAAACTGTTCCGACACTTGCCGATATTTAAAAGATCTTTCCTGAGCTTTGAAGTGCCATTCGTATGACCTCTAAATTCGATATCGCTCTCTTTTAGCTCTTGATGTAAATGTTATTGCATTGTGCACCATTTTATTTGAACAATTAATTAAACTCGGCACTTCAACATTATTTTGTCTTCAAAAACCAGCTTTTTAATGTGTTATCTCATTTTTCCATGACCCATAACGAACATTTTTAGAGCCTGTACTCTACAAAAGTACAAAAGGGTCTATTACGTTTGTGGAAATGTGCGTAACAGGCAGAAGGAGGCGAGTCAGACCCCATAAAGTATATATATTCTTGATCAGCATCAACAGCCGAGTCGATATAGCCATGTCCGCCTGTCTGTCTGTCCGTCTGTCCCTTTTTGTGTCGCCTAGATCTCAGAGACTATAAGAGCTAGAGACACCAAATTTGGCATGTATGTTCATCTATATCTCCTATTGATCAAGTTTGTTTTAGAATTTTGACACGCCCCCCTCCGCCCCCGGAAATTGAAATACAAAATTTCGAAGTCGAATTACAAGAGCCCCTTGAATGCTAGCCCCTTGATTTTTTTTGGTACATATAATAAACACTATAATCCAAACCTGTCCAGCAAATTTCATTCCAATCGAATGATAAATACGGAAGATATTCAACAAACAATGTTACGGGCAAAAGGAAAAAGAAGAGACGCTGGCGACCTCTGTGTTAATTAACTTGTTTCGTAGTGGCGCCATCTATTGCATGGTAGGGAACATTAAAGAACAATCTATAGTGAACGCTTTGCTCTCAAAAAGTACTGGGTCTCCTACTGTCCAGCTTGCTCCAAAGTAGCTTACTGCATTTTTTTATTTTATTTTCTTAAATTACTTTGCGTTTATTTATTGGATCTTCTCTTAAATCTAAGACTAATAATAAGTTTTTAAATCTTGTAAATTAACATTAAGTAACGCTTCCCTAGAGTCAATCGCTGGGTTCGTAGGTCAATACGACGACGACGGAATCGGGATGTATAACCTTGTTAGGCCTCTCGCGAGATGGTTGGGGTGCGAAGAAAGTTTGACATAGTACTTTTCCTCTTGTTCTGCTATTACATCTTTGACCGGTTGAATATTCAAGTCACTTTGTTTTCGTTTTCGTTGCGAACTTAGCACGGTGCCCCGGTGATGGTTCTCAAGATCTTTGACAGGACTCTCTGAACAATATTAATATTGCTATTGCTGGCACTCCCCCATAATTGAGAGCCATAGTTCCAGAAAGGTTTTAGCACATTATTGTAGAGCTGAACCTTGTGGTCAAGACTAAGAGGCGAGCAAGCGTTAATGAGCCAGTGAAGACTGTTGGCTTTTTGTTTTAGGTGGGTTCTCTTGGCTTCAATGTGTCTACGCCATGTGAGTCTTCTATCGAGGTGTACTCCTAGGTACGTCACTTCGTTTGCTTACGAGAGTCCGGAGTTGTTTAATGTGAGCGGTGGACAATTTTGCCTGTTCAAGGTAAACGTAACGTGCTTGCATTTTTGTTCGTTTACTTTTGATTCCCCAACAATTTTTCTTCGTTGACCAGATGAGCAGCAAATTTCGCAGTTGCTGCCGTTGGGCATTTGGATCTACTGAGCATTGCTGTATCATCCGCAAATGTAGATGTTGAATGTCGTTTGCTTCCTGGGATGTCTGCTGCATTGAAGAACTGGGTGATATGGGAGCTCAATAATCATTTTTGGGGTTATTGGGTCGCAGCCCAGAGACTTTTTGGGCCGTCATCATTTTTAATAGTTTTCAAATTATATAAATTTCAATTATACTAAAAAATAACTTATTCTGAAATTGAATTTATGTTTGTTTTTGTATTTCGAAGTTTAGTTGGCTTTCGTATGTTAATGTAAATTTATAGAAACTTTTTCGCTTTGCCGCGTGCCAAAAGTGCATATAATTTTCTGTACAAGTATTAACCGGACTTATCAATTTACCATGAGAGGGTGCTCAATGTGGACAAATATTGTTTTTGTAAAATTGCAAACAAAACGTAGCAAAAAATCTTTTTTGTTGACCATGTTTTCGAGAATTTTTTCAAAAATAAGACGCATTTCGGACCAATCTTTTCTTTTGCCTGATTATGAACCTAATGGCAATCAAATAAGTAATATACACTAGTCCTAAGACACTATTTCGGTGCTAAAAGCAATTTGGAAAAAGGACATTTATGGATAATTCGAGGAATGGAAAAAAAAACGGACATAAGTGCTCTGGATCCAAAATTGATTTTGGAGAAAAAAAACTATTACAAGTTTTATAGCCGCAGTCCGGTTAATACTTGAACACAGTGGTAAAGCTTTTTTATTCTCTCTACAGCTTTACATAATCGCGTCGTTGCTTTGATACTTCTTCAGGTGGTTTTGTGCGTTTCATTCGAGAGTTGCCAAATTTAATTGCGAGTTACTAAATACGATTAATTAACATTCTTAAGCGCAATTATTGCAAGTGAAAATAGTTATAAGACCCTGTACTTTATTTGCTTTTCAGCACTTTTTGCTATATTCCATAAGTACAGGGTTTCCAGCTTGCTGCATTGTAGCTTAATTCATTTATTTTATTTATCTTAACCAAAACATGCAAACGCAGATTGTCTGTCAACTATGTATATTAGGTATATGATAACATAGCTACACTGGTCGGCATATTTATTTTGACATAGCGCACCTTTGACTACAAGTCCATTTTACCAAGTACTGTTGTACTCTACGGCTCGGAAAAAAATTTCAAAATAAAGTGCATATGAATAACTGTAAATTTGCTTAATAATTTGTCTATTATCTTTTGTAATTTTTTTTCTGCTGATGAGAATGCAAGCACACCTCGAATTTGGCATGGCATAAATATTTTGACAAACTTTCTAGTTCAAAGTTCTTAAGTAATCGATTTTGGTTATATTTTTTTTTAAAGTAATTTTGAGTCGTAGATTCCAAATATGTAAATCTTTTTTTTGTCCGAGCAATAGTTTTCGAGATAAAAATGGCAAGTTTTACAGGTAAAAAGCTTAATTTTTCTTTTTTTAATTAAAAAAAATTATATAAAAATTAAAAAATAATATTTTTTTTCATAGCGTTTAAAGCTTTTTCGTCTACGATCATTTTAAAAGTAGTTTGAACCAAATCGGACAACAATTACAGAAGTTTTGACTCTAAACAATTTTTCCTCATACTTCGCGTTGCAAAATCGTATGGAGCTTCATACAATTTTTTATTGACAATTGTATCTTTGAATTGTTTATAGTCAAAACTTCTGTAATTGTTGTCCGATTTGGTTCAAACTACTTTTAAAATGATCGTAGACGAAAAAGCTTTAAACGCTATGAAAAAAAATATTATTTTTTAATTTTTATATAATTTTTTTTAATTAAAAAAAGAAAAATTAAGCTTTTTACCTGTAAAACTTGCCATTTTTATCTCGAAAACTATTGCTCGGACAAAAAAAAGATTTACATATTTGGAATCTACGACTCAAAATTACTTTAAAAAAAAATATAACCAAAATCGATTACTTAAGAACTTTGAACTAGAAAGTTTGTCAAAATATTTATGCCATGCCAAATTCGAGGTGTGCTTGCATTCTCATCAGCAGAAAAAAAATTACAAAAGATAATAGACAAATTATTAAGCAAATTTACAGTTATTCATATGCACTTTATTTTGAAATTTTTTTCCGAGCCGTAGAGTACAACAGTACTTGGTAAAATGGACTTGTAGTCAAAGGTGCGCTATGTCAAAATAAATATGCCGACCAGTGTATTAGATATAGGATGTAAAATCTGAGAGCGCCAAAGATATCCTAATTTTTTTTTGGTTTTTTTTTTATATTAACCATTATATTAACCTAATGAAGTATTGGAATATTGAATTCTTCAATATATATTAATTTTGCACAGAATAAATTAATAGCTATTTATTTAATTTTGTCTAATTAGGCTATGAATATGCAATCAATTTGTTTGTTTACATACTTCCTTAATTAAAGTATATAATTACACTAGGCAACAGCAAGAACTCCCCCAAGCCAAAAATCACATTTTTTGATACATTGTATGCCTGATGCCGAAAATCGACTTTAAAAAATGTTCCTGGGTGTAGTTTTTTTAAAAAAAATTTTTAAGTTTAGGTGTTTTTTTTAGCGTTGCTTTTTGGTGCTCTTACATTTTACATAATATTTATCTCTAGAACGGCACAACCAATCTCAAAAATCATTACAAATTTCAAAAATAATGAACGTAAATATATACTACTAACCATTCATAAAATGTTTTTTATTTAAATCAATAGTTTAACCTTTATATATTTTAAAACTTAGAAAATGATGATTTGTTTTGGTATTTTTTTACGATTTTTTTACTGCAAAATCCAAGGAAAATTAAAAAAGAAAAGTTGTACCTTTTTTGCTTAAAAGTAAGATCGCTAGGGGCATAAATTAGGCGTCGTTTAAGGTATTACTTATTGAAATCGTAGGTATAAAAACGAAGTAACACCATGTTATAGGTAGGAAAGTTTTTTGTTAACATTTATGACTCCCTTGTCAAATGACTCCTTTCTATGCAAATTAATCTCTTAGTTTTGAAGTTATCTTGATAAAACTTGGTACTAAACCATTTTATTGTTGCATGTAGTACATATGATGGAACCAACCGGATCGGATCACTGTGTCATATAGCTACCATATATGTACATACAGCTACCATCAACATATAGTATGAAAAACATTTTTGTTTTTTAAGGTATCTCAACCAAACTCACAGATTGTGTGTTGAAAATAGCTCTATACTATCAGACCAAATTTGACCAAAATCGGACTACTATATCATATAGCGGCTATAGGACATATCGGTCAAAACCCGATACACGAAGTATTACATCGTATAAATTGATCGTTTCTGAACTGATTTTAATGATTGACACTTTTCTTGAGTATTTTTGTGATTACAAAATTAAACAACCAGACAGTCGAATTCGCGGCGGACTTAAAGTCTGATTTACTTAGACCATTTCGCTAGTGAATCACAAATTGTGACGAAAAACATACCTAGCTGTAAAACCTTATTACCTCGCTTTCTCACCTACTATTTCAATGAGTAATACCTTACACGACGTCTAGTCAACACCTCTAGCCATCAATATAAAAATGTAGAAGGAATTATTGTCATAAGAAATTTTTTTTAAATAGATATTTTTAATCTTTGGCTCCATGTCTACCATAAAAAAGCTAAATCTTGTTACCTAATGTAATTTGAAATAATTATAATCATCGATTTGCGTTTAAATTTAGTTTTTCTAAGAAAATTGAAATCATCTATTATCTAACTGCTTAGGTAATTGAAGATATTTCGTTTTACATTCTTAACATGTGAATGTAACCGTATGTAGTACATTTGTATTTGTATACTGATTTATACATATAGCTGCGCAAACATGATAAAAAGGATAAGGTTAAGACAATAAAGGAAGGCGGGGATGGAACACGAGACGAAGGTCGTTGGATATTGAAATCACTACTGCTTCTGGTCAGGGATCCACAAATACGAACCAAGTAACGTCAAAAGGCCAATTGGATGCTGGCGCTGTCGCTGCTAGTGACGGACCGCCCCCATTCCGATACTGTATGCCCACACATGCGGTGTACACATCGCCAGTTCAAACGGCACGTACTCCTCTTAATACCACAGTACTCCACATATCCAGTTACTTTTTCTTATGAACCTAGCAAGATAGAGAAAGACTAATCTTTAATTACTAACATACATACATATATATAAATTACTACATACATATACACTAAGTAAACACGCATAAAAATGCATATATATTATTTATACATACTATGTAATGTTCATAGCATCGCCCATCCATTACATAGCTAACACAACCATTAACAAAATATTCAAAATTTGAACATTTTCCTACATTAACAGTTCGATGGAAAGTTTTGCTTCTTATTTTAACAAGCTAACAGATAAGTGAATTTGATAACAAGAATAGAAAAAAAAACTGTTATTCAGTAATAGAGACAGGTACTGGAATATTAGATAATGCATTAGATATTGATACATAATAATATATAGACACTGTATTTCCGTATGGAACATCGTACCTTATTTTCCGAATTTTCAATTATTTAGTTATTTCCAAATGTCGTGCAATTTATTTGATCTTGTGATCAAATGCATGTTAAAGTGCTGGGCAATTAGGGTAGAAGCATGTATATAAAATGTAAATGTGATTTGGCTTTTAAACCTACCATATTCTCCATATTACTTAGTACATATTTGTTTCCGTTAATGTCGTCTCATCAATAAGTAGTAGGTTAATTCTAAGAATATATTATCTGTCTCTAATTCTTTATCTATCAGTACCTTTTCCACTTCTGATTCTCTAAATTTGATATACATACTTAATTAGAATGAGACGGTGCTCAAACTCAATATCATTAGTGGTCTCTCCCCTAATAAATGCATGTGTGTCGTAAGATCATATATGTTTCCTTTACGATAATAATGATGATTGTCCACTCTAATTTTTCTAATATTTGTAACAACAAATATTATCAAGAATAAATGTTTAATAAATATGTATTTATTTTCTAATGGAACATAGTTACATTCGCATATATATAAATATATATGTATGTATGTGCATCCCACATGCAAGTCATAACTATCATATCATTTCACTGCAGGAAACTACATACATATGTATATTTATCATCAAATATAATGTTTTAATTCAACTTATTTCTGTTCGCACTTTGCCTAATGTAATTTTAATAAGTGATATTAAAATAATGGAAACCACACTAGTATAGTAAATGTGTATATCTTATAATCTAGACTTTTTCGAATTCTAATGCAATTCCAAAACTTATTAAGAAAACTTGATGAAATTGTACTTCTTTGTCTGACTTTTAGTCCAGATTGGTCGACAAAATTTTTTCGACTCTTTTGGAACGAAATTCGATTAAACGCGGAACAGACTTAACTCAAAGCGATAAATGAAAAGAACAGAAACAATAGTCGCTTTAATTTACTAATTCAAATTTCTTTTGCAATGCTTTTAAAAATGCGTCAAGAAAAAATCAAAATAGTTCCGCGATGAAAAGGCAAAAAAGTATCAAATTGGAGTTGCAATTTTTATTATTTATATTAAAGTTACCTTACAAGGTACTTACCTTGTTATATAATATTGCTCTTATTGCTTTTTTCTTTAGGCATTTGCTTGGTTCAGCGATCTTCTGGTTGAACATGCTGAGATATTTTGGTCTCTTTTCGCAGTTGACATGGATCGAGTATTATCTGAGCAGGCACCCGATACATGGGACTCTTTTCCGTTATTTCAAATTCTCAACGATTATTTAAGATCTGATGGTAAGTTTATGCGAATACAGATTATATTTTTTTTGTATTGAGCAGTGTCATTAACATATTAATTTGTGTAGATAACTTGCGAAATGGGCGGTTTCACCAGCACTTGCGTGATACATTTGCCCCGTTGGTGGTACGGTACGTAGATCTTATGGAATCCTCAATTGCACAATCGATTCATAAAGGATTTGAAAAAGAGCGATGGGAAAGCAAAGGGTAAGTTTGAACAGACATTCATTCACATTCAAATCTGTTTGAAATTTGCATTCAAAACTCATGTTAGCTAAGTGCTTACTAATACATACGAATACAGTTACGTATTTCCATTCGATATACATATTATGGCACAAGTCTTTAGTCAAATGACTACATATATACTTAGCATAAGAGCAGATCGCTCTAACCAATTTTTCCTTCGATCGCTTTCGCTTTCAACTCATTTCATGTTTAGTAAATTCAATATGCCGTTCATATTTTCATATACTTACCTATTTCTGTGAAACTTTAGGATTAACGCCGCCTTGAACCCAGCCGCATTAAACAATGCAGCCCAGGCCCTAAACACGGCAGCTCTCAACCCGGCGGCACTGCTTAGCGGCAAGAAAGATCAGGTCAATTTCTATGTGCCGAAACTACCAAAGGGCACAGCTGCAGCGGCTGCCGGTGATGAAATGAGGTTTTTAACTGATCTGCACCTTACAACATTATTTATAATGCTCTACTGAAATATATCTATTCTCTTTGCATTTTATGTTCTGCCAACTGCATCATGCATAGCCAAAGAGTTGATTTTTCTCGAATTTAGTCAGCATAACCCATACTTATGCATTTCGCCAATGATTTACTTAATGTCAATTTTATATGTATGCTAACGATTAGATATTTTATGCTTAATAATACTTGCAATTCACCCATCAAAAGCAACCACCACCGTAACAATATAATAAATTAAAATTGTTGTATTCCTGTTTTTAGTTTCGTAATTTTTACTTCATACTTATTTACCAATGTTTCAATAGCATTATACAGATACTTACGAAGTCATTATACAATTATGGTGAAACCTCTACCCTTAATTGGTTATTTATTTGCATCGTAAGAAGTACTAACATGTGGTTTTCAGTCAGATACAGACAAACATTTATCTTGGTTTCTTCTGATGCCAACACATTTTAACAGTTAACTTCGGGAAATTTTTTTAAAAAACATTCACTTGATTTTGATTGTTTATATGACCTATGAATTTTACAAGTGTAAGACATTTTTGCTCTAATCCATATATTTATTTGCATCAATTTCTTTCTCTCTGGGCCAAAAAGATCATAAAAAACAAGAATCTTGGTTGCAACTGGTGTGTTGATACCCAAATATTATTTTAGTAATCGTAGTTTCTTAATAAAAAAAAAAGACCGACTCATACCAAGTTTCATCAAGATAGCTTGAAAACTGCGAGGCACATCTATAGCCGGATCGAAGCGAGTAGGATGCGAAGCCCCCTAGTTTTACATCAATCTGTAAATTTGAATAAGACGTAAATAAGTTTGCCAACCTCTTGGCTAGCTACGCTCACTCAAATCTCGGAAAGGAATGTGGAGTAAAAATAAAGCTATAGCTGTGTAACTGGACCTTATGGAATTTTTTTTAAGAAAGCGGAAAACAAAACAACTATTGGAACATTTTTCCGACTTTTATTTCACCTGTTACTTGTATACAGAACATATGTATATTAGGGTGGTCGCGGTATGCAGGGCAGTCTTTCAAAATGGCGATTTCAATGGTTTCACTAGCTAAAAAGTTTCCATTCTGACTATTGACAGCACACAGATTTTTCGATTTATGCATTTTTAACCTTCGGAGCCGTAGAAAAAATATTTAATTTGATTATGTTATATTGATTAAGAGTTTTAATATATTCAATTCCATCTAAATATTATACATATAAATCATAAAAGTTAATTATACTCTTCCATATACACTAGTCGGCATATTTATTTTGACATAGCTTAGCTTTAACTACAAGTCCATTTTACCAAGTATTGTTGTACTCTACGGCTCGAAAAAAATTTCAAAATAAAATGCATATAAATAACTGTAAATTTGCTTAATAATTTGCCTATTATCCTTTGTAATTTGTTTTCTGTCGATGAGAATGCAAGCACACCTCGAATTTTGCATGGCATAAGTATTTTGACAAAATTTTTATACCCTTGCAGAGGGTATTATATTTTTGTCACGAAATGTGTAACGCATTGAAGGAAGCCTCACAGACCCCATAAAGTATATATATTCTTGATCAGAGCGACGAGCTGAGTCGATATAGCCATGTCCGTCTGTCCGTCTGTTTCTATGCAAACTAGTCTCTCAGTTTTGAAGCTATCTTGATGAAACTTGGTACAGGTCCGTCTTTTTGCTGCACGCAGTACATATGTCGGAACCGGCCGGGTCGGATAACTATATCATATAGCTGCCATAGGAACTATCGGTTCGAAAACAACATTTAGTATGAAAAACTTTTTTGTTTCTCAAGATATCTCAACCAAATATACACATTGTGTGTTTGATTAAGTTTTAAACAGGCTGACCAAATTTGGTGTAAATCGGACTACTATATCATATAGCTGCCATAGGAACGATCGGTTCGAAAACAACATTTAGTATGAAAAACTTTTTTGTTTCTCAAAATATCTGAACCAAATATACACATTGTGTGTTTGACTAAGATTTAAACAGGTTGATTAAATTTGGTGCAAACCGGACTACTATATCATGTAGCTGCCATAGGATCGATCGGTTCAAAATCAACATTTAACAAATTTTATAAAAAATCTGACGGCTTACACAGGGCACTGAAAGGGTATCCAAACTTTGGCGTAATTGTTGTCCGATTCGGTTCAAACTACTTTTAAAATGATCGTAGACGAAAAAGCTTTATAATTTTTTTAAACTAAAAAAAGAAAAATTAAGCTTTTTACCTGTAAAACTTGCCATTTTTATCTCGAAAACTATTGCTCGGACAAAAAAAGATTTACATTTTTCAAATCTACGGCCCAAAATTACTTTAAAAAAAATTATACCAAAATCGATTACTTAGGAATTTTGAACTAAAAAATTTTTGTCAAAATACTTATGCCATGCAAAATTCGAGTTTGCTTGCATTCTCATCAGCAGAAAAAAATTTCAAAATATAATGGGCAAATTATTAAGCAAATTTACAGTTATTTATATGCACCGTAGAGTACAACAGTACTTGGTAAAATGGACTTGTAGTCAAAGGTAAGCTATGTCAAAATAAATATGCCGACCAGAGTAGATCCAAAATGAATTATAAGTCAAAAGTGGTAGATTTTGGAAAATTTCCGCTTTATTCACAATTAAAAAATTTTTTTTTAAGAACTTTTTGGTATGTATGTATGTATTAAGCAAGGCAGCAAACCTTCAAATTTTTTTGAGTGGTTCGGTTCGGCGGTTCGAACCCTAAAGTAGGATTAATGCTCGGTTCGCGGACCGGTTTAAGGAGCCCCTTAACCCAATATTCGGGTTCGAACCCTAATTCACTGCTATACATTTTACTTGCTTTTATTATTGTTTACCTTTTCATTTGTTGCAAATATCATAATCTCTTTTTATATCAAATTCTAAAATTTTTAACAACATTTTTTAAAAATCATTTATGAACAGAATCGTTCGAAAGAAATTTGAATACAACCAGAACGCCTTTTTTGAAGATTTTTTGAAAGTATATCAAATTCTGTGAAAACTTCTATCGCTAGGAAATGTATGCTTTAAAAAAGCTCGCCAGAGTAAAAAAAACTAAATTTGTATCGAAATTTTTACCGACCGCCGCAAATTTTTAATTCCGAACCAAACCTATTTTTTTTTTCGGAAGGATCAATTTCAAAAAATCAGTGACTAACATTGAAATTATCAAAAAGTTCTTTCGTATTATGCAAAGCAAGATGTGATAAATCTCATTTTAATAGTTTACTTAATAAAGGGAATAGCCGGAGCCGTTTTCTTTAAGCCGCGGTTTACTTTTTACGTTTTTTTTAACTTCCGGATCCAAGAAAGCTAAACCTACCATTTTTAGTGTCAAATACCACAAGTGATCTTTAATTTTGTCAGGTACCGCATTAAAAGTATCTGAATCAACATTTAAATAATTAACGCAAAAAATGTAAATTTTGATTGGGACTTTTAATGGAATTCATGAAGCCAAACCAAACCATAATATAAAGTTTGACAACAAAGATACTAATGTCTCGGGCACTGTTGAGCACTGAAGGTTGATATGAGAATTGGTCCCCAAAAAGAAAAATTTTGATTCTATAAATAGCCTTTAATATAAACCTAGCATGTGATGTCGCACCACCACAGTTGCCAACAGAATCGACAAGAAAACTGCATGTAAGTTCTAAAAGTTCCTTATAATCGTTGCGAACTTGTTTACTGCTGAACTCGTCTTTACAGTACCGTTTTATCTGCTCGCATTCATTCAATCATATTTTATCATAGACAATTGAATCTTTTTATCCGTTTACTAATTCCTCTTTGCTAAGTGAAAGCCAAGTGCCACCGAAACGTTTTAAAAGTTGTGGATCAGTTCCACTGGAGGAACCAAACTTGATTTGAAAAACATTTTTCAGAATAACTTCATATATGTGATGACAGCAAGCCAATCGGTTGAGTTTCTTGTTCAACAGAACACATGCACCATATTCTTGGCCGGTATTAGAGGCTGTTGTATCAAATGCGGATGCTACTACTCTGTGAGAAATTTTCCAGTCGACCAAAGTATTATAAACAGCATCAACTATATTTCTTCCTGTTCCTGATGTAATTATTTTGCATCATGAATAAAGCGAAAGATTTAAAAAATCTACCATTTTTGACTTATAATTCATTTCGGATCTATATGGATGTATAAATGACCAATAGAATATATTAAAACTCTTAATCAATATAAAATAATCAAATTAAATATTTTTTTACGGCTCCGAAGGATAAAAATGCATAAGTCGAATAATCTGAACTTTGAACCCGATCCGGGTTCATAAATACTTGACCGACCGAGTTCAAAATTTCTGTGTGCTGTCTATAGGCAGAATGGAAACTTTTTAGCTGGTGAAACCATTGAAATTCGATAATGTTGCAAAAATGGTCACCCTAATGTGTGTATATATGTACTTTATGGGATATTGTTCTTGTGAGAATATAAGGGAAAGAAGAGATCAGGTGCGTTGAAAGCTTGAAAAAGCTCACAGAA
This sequence comes from Drosophila testacea, assembly GCA_035043265.1. Classification (NCBI taxonomy): domain Eukaryota; kingdom Metazoa; phylum Arthropoda; class Insecta; order Diptera; family Drosophilidae; genus Drosophila; species Drosophila testacea. The sequence continues at coordinate 2,149,950 of JAWNND010000842.1, read as the reverse complement.
CTGCAGCGTGAAGGAACTAACCAATGAACAATTGTATTCATTGGTTAGTGGTGAAAGCTTTCCTGATTCTTTTCGCGCTTTAAAGCTGCAGCCATAAAGTATGTATTCCTTTTTTTTACTCATTTAACTTTTAGTATTTATTTAACATTTTATATTAATTTATTTTTTTCTAGTTTATCTTATTTTTTTATAGTCAATTGATAGTGTGTTTTTATTTTAGTTTCGTTTTTATTGTGCCATGTGAATTGCGTTCGGATTTATTTAATGATTTACAGGTCGTATGATCTGCTTTCCTTCAGTACAAACAATGCTTTAATTAGAATATTAGCAAAACAGAGATCTGGTCTAAAAATCTGCCACTTGAATGCTCAGAGTTTATTAAACAAAATGGATGAATTTAGGTTCCTTTTTATTAATTCTAATATTGCACAGTGGTCGCTCCCATACGACAAAAATATAAAAACCGAAATTAAAATTTTGCATTTCAAAGCATTCCAATTATCTCATAAATAAATACCTTTTTGAAACAAACGTATTTTTTGAATGTGACCATTCGCTCTTTGAGAAAAAATGCGACAAAGTTGTACTTAGTTTACACTAGTTGGGATTATTCGGTTGGGTGAGGGGTAAAAGTGTTTTTATTGCGTTTGACGCATCGATAGTCAGCTTTGCATGGGTATTTTTGCTGCCAGTACGAACATGAATATAATGCAGTGATGTTTGAACAAAGTCTGAAGGCAGAATAAACATCTTTCTTTATTTATCATGTTAAAAAGGATATGATTAATACAAAAACTTAAATAGTTCATTGTAAATTGGCAACGACGTTGCAGATAGAAAAGTGCACCCTAAACTCGGTAAGATTATTAAAAAACGAAATCAATAGGTACATAGTCACTGCAGAGCTCCATTTCAGTAACAGCTATATTAAAAACCATTACTATTACGGAAATTAGTCAATTCAATTATTTTTTTCAAATTTTCTTTCACAATTTATAGCGTTCTTACAGTGCCGCCGGTATATCACCGTAACGAAAAATTGCCGCTTTGATGCCGGCAAGTTTGTCGCTACCATACAAAAATGGTGACAGTTGGGTTCAAATATATCAGTAAAACGGAGTGCCGCTGTCAGTACGGCAAAAACAGCGGCAAAATTGTTGACGGAAAGTGTGGCAACGCTAGCTTTTTCGATTAAAAATTAGGTAATCGACAACAAAATCAGTTGATATGGAATGTTGAAAATGGCGCACTTATATATTTTTATGTTATTTTGTTTTATTTCTATTACTTATGTTTTTTAAAGTAAGAGGGTACAATAACCAAGAAGCGGAAAAGCTTAATTGTGGACATGGGCACGTTTTTCTGGAAATATGGGAACGTATTGAATGATCTGAGTGGGGCCAGAAAAATTTGCTTATAAATGCAGAAATGGTCAATACAATAAGAGAATATGGCCTATATACTATCAAGGGCCTATTCACGTTTATATATGCGCACATTGTCACAGTCTGTGAAGCAAATTCGCTGCATCAATTACGTTGCTTCAATAAATTATATGAATGTTTGATTTGTAGTAAACAAAAAACAGCTGACTACGTCAAGTTGGCGGCATTTTTATCGGCATTGTGTCAGTGTAAGCAGCTTTGCCGGTAAGATATCGGTTTTTGCTTAGCGGCGGAAATTTAAATAAGCTATTATTCTCATTCAGCTGTTTGTTGCCTGCAAAATCTCGATAAATGCCCAAATTTGATCGATATTGTGGGACCATATCCCAAAAAACAAAAAAAGCTACCCAGAAGGAAATCTTCCGCAGAAAAATGTACCAATTTGCTGCAGCCCGACTCAGAGGATTGCATGCCGACTTCGTGTAAAAGTCTCATTCGCTTTTACATTAGCGTGATCGGGGTAATTCGGTTCGAAATCCAAACTTCCCTACGGCAGGTTCCGCTACGAACTCTAACGTTTTCCTGAGCACGTCATAGACACATTCTGTAGGATATTCTGTTTCCATTTCTGCTGTAGGGAAATTCTAGTTAGGAATTCTTGGAAACTCCATTTGGAATTCTGGCTGGCATTTCTCCCTCCCTAGGGATCTGGTGCAGAAATAAAAGCGTATTCATACATATATTTTTTTTACTACGAAAATGTATATACATTAGTTTTTATTTTGAAAATATTTTTCACTATTATATGTGTATACTTACATTTTGTGTGGGTCCAGTATTTTATTAACGCATTTGACTTAACCCATATAATGGCCAATTTAAGTATATGTACCTGTATAAAACAATTACTCTATATAATGCAAGAAAAACTAAGACTTACCCATTTATAAATGCGATGTTCATCCAACAGGCGTTCAAATAGAACTGGTGCGCAAAAGACACTTTGATAGAAATACACAAAAAATGGGTTGCCAACATAACAAAATGTAGCCGATCGCGTACTCTAGACTCTAAGCTAAGAGTACCGCAAATGTATTGACAACCCTTACAACTAAAAAGATTTCCTATCAGAATACTATGCAGCACAGGCTTTACCAAACTCATTGTAGGAAATTCGCACCCTGATTCGAACGATTCTTACGACAGAGCGCCTTGCTGACAGCCTGCAACTTGAGGGATCCATCCCTACTTCATGTAAAATTTTGGTACTGCGATCGTAATGACTTTGGTCCGTGCCCTCTGGATCGACTGGGTAGCGACGCAGATCTTTCCCTCCCCCCTCACCAACAAGTAGCCTATGATTTTGTATGGCAAGTGACGTGCGTCGCCTGATTTTCCCAATTGAAGTAAACGCATCCTCGTGTGTAAACGCACTATTAGACGATGTGCTACGCAAGTGCGTTGTGTTTTGTAATAAAGTGACGACAATAGTTTTAGGTTTATGTCTGTTAGGCAATGATATGTTCTGGAATCGATCCTAAGTATTAAATCTAATGCCACTGGTCTTGACGATATAAACCCCAAGTTCCTAAAGTCTATTCTGCCCGAAATATTGCCTGTTGTCACCCATATTTTTAATATGTATATCATTAATGCCTTCCTCGTTTCCTAGTTCATGGAAGCTTGCCAAATTTATTCCAATCCAAAATCAAAAAATTACTACAGACTAATAGCTAATGAAGCCAAAACAAATTTTAATTAATTTTAATTAAAATAATTAATTTAATTATAAACAGTCTAGTTTTCGTACGAAAAGAAGTTGCACAACTGCGGTAATTCGTATAGTCGAAGACATTAGGAGACAAATGGATGGTGGCAATATTACGTTCCTAACTTTATTGGACTTTGGCAAGGCATTTGTCATGGTTAACCACGTAATTCTCTTAACTAAGCTAAGTAGGTTATACATATACATATGTTCTCCAGATGTGCACTAAATTTTATGAAGTCTTACCTTACTAATCGTTGTCAACTAGTATCCACTGTGCTGTTTCTTCGATGTTGTCTGTTTCTCGTGGGGTCCCGCAGGTATCAATTCTAGGTCCTCTTTTGTTTTGTATTTATGTAAATTATCTATCCAGTACTTAAGTCTAACATTTAACAAAACGTTGTCCTGGAATGATCATGTCAACTGTGCTGTTGGAAAAATGTATGGTGTACTTTATGTTTGTGACAAAAATATTTTTTTTTTACAAAACTAAAAATTAAAGTGGCGAAGTCCAAGTTAATTTTAATTCTCCTTTACGTGATTGGAGTTTTTGGCATGTGCGATTTAGCCAGCCAACATAAGCTACTTGTGGCTTTCAATAATATAGCACGACATGTATTGAATCGGCGTCGCACTGATCATATTTCGGTTTATTAAAGCCTTTATTGAATTTAGGACGCTAATTCTACGAAAAAATAATATGCATTATGTGGAAAACGATCATGTTTTCTTTTAATACCATATTTTTCCCCATATTTTGAAATTTTTGGTTGATTTTTAAAAAGGAACGTCGGTGCGCCACCTTAGGATGGGCTCCAAAAAATCTGATTTTCTGCACACATTATTTTATAGCGGGTCAACGATTCCGAACCCAAGAGATTGGAAAATAGAAAAAAAGTGTTTTTCGCTCCGGCCTACTGTACAATTCAACATGTGTAGAATGCATGTTTTGCATTTGCTGTAGCAGAAGAGTAATTTGTACCCAACAAATGTAAATTACAACATTAATAAAATATAATCTACAAATTTTTTTAATTCCAACTTCCATATATCGAACATTTCTTAAATAATTTCAGGTTTTTCAATAGCGTTGATTTTAAAGATTTTTTTGAGATCGTTCTTACCAGACTCAATTCATAAAATTACCCATGCAAGGACGAAAATTATGTTTAAAGGACAATTGGTCCTTCGATCCTATGGAGTTTTAAGAGTCCTAACAAGAGTGTTGAGTATGTTTTAAGGACAATTGGTCCTTCGATCCTATGGAGTTTTAAAACTCCTAACAAGAGTGTTGATATCAATTTTGTCAGGATCGGACCAAAAACACCGAATGGAATTGATTTCCGAACTATGGTTTCTTGGTGAAAACATCTTAGAAATGACCGTAGATTTAGATTAAGAACATGGGGTACCATTTTTTAACAAATTATACTAAAAATTGTACAAGAACAACAATACAACATAAGCCTTTACTAAATGAATAGCAAGGAGCAAGTGGCTCGGTATACAGCTGTTTCAAGAGATTCTTCGTCTCTATCATCAGTACAGTTTTTTGCTGAATATTCTAAGCAAATTTCTGCCGTATTTATGCCCTGTAACTCAAGAATTACCAACTTAAATAGCAACAACAACAAAACACATAATAGCGCTATTCACACACAAGCATAACTGCGATCGTTGCAGTTCTGTACCTTACAATTCCCAAGTGGTAATTAAAAAATTCGTTTTGTGCAAAGCGTTCACAAAAGATTGTTCTTCAATGTCGAAATTTTGATTTTCGATTTATGGGGTCGGAAGGGAGCGTGGCAAAATTCTAAAACAAACTTGATCAATGCAAGAAATAGATGAACGTGCATGCCAAGTTTTGTGTCTCTAGCTCTTATAGTCTCTGAGATCTAGGTGACACAAAAAGGGACCGTTTGCCCTACAGCGCACAATGAGGAATTTGACCAGTTTAAAAAACCCAACAAGAAAAATTTATAATAGATTTCATTCAGCGTGGTTTGTACTTTGTGTTAATATATCTGCTTTGTTGCTATGGGTTGTTTTATGTGTCCTTTTAAGTAATTTAAAAACTTCCGAATAAATTTTGACTTTGAGAAGGCCAAACTACCTTCGACAGCAAATGACAGCAAAGTGACTATATGCAATTTATAGAGTGATCAATTCTTTATCTTCAATTCTTTACTTTTCTCAAAGTTTGAATATTTGGCACATAACCTCCGTTTTATGGCGCTTTATAGCTTGCATTAGTTGAAACGAATATATTCTAATTGGTTGCAACAAAAAAACAACAATAAAATAGTTCTTTCATACAAAAGCTCATGTGTCGACTGATAGTTCTTGATCTTGATAATTTTTGGTCAATATGTCAGGAGCATAGCATATCTCATATATTAAAGGTTGGGTCAGGACATCTTGTAAAACAAAAAATGCAGTAAGCTACAGTGGAGCAAGCTCGACAGTAGGAGACCCAGTACTTTTTGAGAGCAAAGCGTTCACTAAAGATTGTTCCTCAATGTTGCGTACCATTCAATAGATGGCGCTACTTGATACACATAGAGGTCGCTAGCGTCTCTTCTTCCTTTTGCCTGTAACATTGTTAGTTAAATAACTTGCGCGTTTATCAGCCGAATAGAATGAAATTTTCAGGACAGGCTTGGACTATAGTGAGTATTTTAAGGGTTCTCTTGTTATTCGTCTTAAAAATTTTGTATTTCATTTTCTAGGGGCGGTGGGGGGCGTGGCAAAAATCTAAAACAAACTTGATCAATGCAAGATATAGATGAACCTACATGCCAAATTTGGTGTCTCTAGCTCTTATAGTCTCTGAGATCTAGGATCTCATAAAAGCGACAGACAGACAGACAGACAGACGGACATGGCTATATCGACTCGGCTGTTGATGCTGATCAAGAATATATATACTTTATGGTGTCTGCCACACCTCCTTCTGTTCGTTACGCACATTTTCTTGCACAAACTTAATAGACCCATTTGTACTTTTTAAAGTACTGGGTCTAAAAAGTTGTCAATACGAATTACTTATAGCTACTAATTTAAGGAGTGGTTTGCATGGGAGCTATAAGATATAGACGTCCGATTTGATTAATTTTTTGACAGAATGTTAATAGCGTATTAGCAAATCAAACTTGTACGTTTGGTTCGCTTGGAAGACACCGAATTTGCATACTCTTAAGAAATTAAAAAAGTCCGTGCCACACCTATTGCAAAAAACTAGACCAAAATATCTCGTCCCGTTCTTAATTCGGAAAAATCGGGTAAAGTTCCCATAGTGCGCTGTTATTGTGGCCGCTTTATATAAATCAGCTGTTGTTGCTGCTTATGAGGAAGACAAATTTAGAGCTGCCACTTTTAAATAAAAGGATAATATAGTCACTTTCTCACCTGATGATACATTAAAATCATATAACATATTTATTTTGTTAAATAAACTAAAGCCTAATTAACTTGTTTGGTCCTTATGACCCTTAAAAAACTAAGAGTGCCATTTGAGTTTTAGGCACTTGCGTTATGAAACCAAACGAGATGTGTGAAACAACTTTGTGATGAAAAACTAAAAACAAATTTTTCGCTGTTTTTTTTATCTGTTTTTCATTTCGATTTTATATTCCATAGACTGCAAAAGCGTTATTAAAATTATATCAGCGAAATTTTAAAAGGCTATCAAGTAAATACGTAATTTTCTTAAAAGTGAAAAAATTCAGAATTTAAAAATGAAATAATTTTTAGAAAATATCAAACATAAATTTGTTTAAGTTAAATTTTTTAAAATTTGCGTAATTTTCAGGTAATTGATTTTTAAAAACATTAAAATGCCTGTGGGCACCATCCGGTAACGGCCAAACCGCTAAACTTGGCGAGTTCAACTTTTAGCCAAATCCTAATTGAATTACAAGAGCTCCCTTAATGCTAGCGCCTTGATTTTTTGTACATATGATAAACACTATAGTCCAAACCTGTCCTGCACATTTCATTCAAATCGGATGATAAGAGCGGAAGTTATTCAACTAACAATGTTACGGGCAAAAGGAAGAAGAAGACATGCTAGCGACCTCGGTTTTTATCTTCTTAACTTATCTTCCTATAGGCATGGCGCCTATTGAATGGTACGCAACATTGAAAAACAATCTATAGTGAACGCTTTTCACTCAAAAAGTACTGGGTCTCCTACTGTCGAGCTTGCTCCACTGTAGCTTACTGAATTTTATTTAAACTAACTAAATAAAAACTTATGAAACTAACAAATACATTGAATTGAAGAATTGAGTAATTGCTTCTATCTTCCGTGTTAATTATCCGATCTTAATAAACGCGTAGGACTCTATTAATCATTATACGTGTTAAGTCTCAATTCTGTAGCTGCAACATTGCTTTAGTTATTCGTGTTTTTCTTATTGTGGGCGAAGGGGCCTGGCATCCAAAATTTGAAATAAACTTGATCTGCGTGCAAATATAAGAAGTCTTTATACCAAATTTAGTGCTTTGGCTCTTACAATCATTGAGATCCTTTCATTCAGACGGATAGACGAACATGGCTATATCGACTCGGCTTCTGATGCTGATCAAGAATATATATACTTAATGGGGTCTGCCACGCCTCCTCCTGCCTGTTACATGCTTTTTTGTAGACCCAGTACTTTAAAAAAGTACAAATGGGTTTATTAAGTTTGTGCAAAAAAAAAGTGCGTAACTGGCAGAAGGAGGCGTGGCAGACCCCAGAGACTATAAGAGCTAGAGACACCAAATTTGGCATATAGGTTCATCTATATCTCCCATTGATCAAGTTTGTTTTAGATTTTTGCCACGCCCCCCTCCAACACTTTTAAAGCTAGCGCCTTGGTTTTTGGTACATATGATAAACACAATACGTACTATATATATGTCGAAACCTGTCCTGTAAATTGCATTTAAATCGGATGATAAGAGCGGAAGTTATTTTACTAACAATGTTACGGGCAAAAGGAAGAAGAAGAGACGCTAGTGACCTCTCCGTTTATCAGCTTATCTTTGTAGTGGCGCCATCTATTGGTACGAATGGTACGCAATATTGAAGAACAATCTATAGTTAACGCTTTGCACTCAAAAAGTACAGGGTCTCCTACTGTCGAGTTTGCTCCACTGTAGCTTACTGCATTCTTATACCCTGTAGGGTATATTAAGTTTGTTCAAAATGTTTAAGTATGTAACAGGCAGATGGAGGCGTGGCAGACCCCATAAAGTATACATATATATTCTTGATCAACATAAGAAGCCGAGTCGATATAGCCATGTCTGTCTGTCCGTCCGTCCGTCTGTCTGTCCGTATGAACGAAATGAGAGATTGGCACGTATGATGATAAGACGGGTCCGGACAGACGGGTCAAATGTTGGATGAGTCATCCCCTTCTCCAACAAACCTCAAAAACCATAACTCTCGCAATTATCAAGCTGGAGATTTGAATTTTGAATGATTCTTAAGGTTATATAACACCACCGCCAAAATTTAATGGCAATCGGACAATAAACACGGAAGATATTCGACGACAATTATTCCATATAGTGACGCTAATATGTAAAGCTGATTAACAAAATGTTAAGTTAAGTCGAATGTTAAAATGTTAACTGTTAAAGCTGCTGTTGCAAACGAAAAGCACGTGCTGTCATTCTGAGCAATTTTGCTACTAATTTTAAACATGTATGCATGTGCATATATATACATAATAAATTTGACAAGATTGTTCAAAAATGGGATGGTCTTTAATGCATACAAATATTTATTTTTGAATTTATATGTTAATTTAGATCGAAGTTAATGTGTAGCTCATTGATGTTACGACTTTCAAAAATTTCCTGCAGAAGTGCAAAGCTCGTATGTATGTAATTAAGTAGAAGAAAATTTGAGTGGCTACCTTTACCTCCACAGGGTATCCTCCCGACTGAATGCTATATTTTTTATTGCGTTTGTTTCCTCTTTTGAATTAACGAACAGCTGCAACAGCAGTGTCATTATTAAAATTTTGTTTATTTTATGTGTTGTGTTGGCAGCTCTGCTTTTACCATCAAAATATTCGGCACTTTTACTTCGCCTCTGCCAAAACTTTGCTGAGGCCCTGGCTTACTTCATAATTCTGGTTCAATGGGTACCGCCTCGCAGAACCAGTTGCCAAAATATTCCCCAACCTATTCTCTCACACTTTTTTTATTTGAAGTTGAGGGGTCGCAAAATGGTTTACTGGAAAATTGAAGTTGAGCAGTATTTGATTAACAAATTTAATCATTATCAGGGGTGTTTCACAAATCTCTAGATCTTTTACCGACAATTGCTCTTGTTAACAACTGCTCCAAATGTTTGTTTTTATTAATGATTTAAATTGAATTCATTAAATTTTAAGTTTATTTAAAGGTTTAAATAATTCTTTTTACATTTGAAACCAATGGTTGCTTGTTTGAGGACACCAAAAATTGATATTCAGTTGCTTTTGGGTTGCTAGAGCTTTGTGGAACACCCCTGTATGCCCACCTTTGGGAAAGACTTGGTAAAGATCAAATAAAAATATGTATCTTTAATCAGTGTCCCATTGATGCTTCAGTAGCGAGCAAAAGGAAGAGCTAGGAAAATGTGAGCAAAAGCAAAATGACTGAAAAAAGCTCAACTGAGCAAAAGTTAGCCAAACAGAACAACTAAGCCTAAAAGAACTGAGGAAGTGAGCAATAAAAAACAATTAGGAAGACACATGTTCACTCGCTTAGTTAAGTCAGCAACTCCTTTTTGTTCACTCAGTCATGAGGAACCCAACACTAGATGCTAGATTCACATTACGCCCCAGAGCCGCATCTGCGCCTTGAAATCGGCAATTAAAAATTCAGATGCCCAGATTCAACACTGTAGCCACCAAAATTGAAAGTTGAAAATAAGACATAATTATTCACCGCAGTTTTGATTTTTCATCGCTTTGTAGAGACTAATTGAACAACCCTCGTAAGTAGCTTTTTATATACATATGTATGTAGAGATTATGCACATAACATGTTTCAGAGAGATTATATTTTCAAGATTTTATTACAAATGAAATGATAACACAAGGTAACAATATTTAGCATTTTTTTCTCGTCCATTTCTAAAAACAATCTTTTCTTTTATACATATTAGGAAAAATATTTTAAACAAATTTTAAGGTGGAGTTTTTTTTAAGTTCCTAAAATTTGACTGTTTTCTTAAGCGTTTTTTAGGTGATTTTTTAAATCTGCTTTTGAGAACGTCACAATCGATTTTAAAAAGGTGGACAGATTCCGAAAGCTAATAAATAAAACTAATGCAATCTAGTAATATACAAACCTAGTCCAAAGTATTTACACAAAATTAAATTTTTATCTACTCATCATTTGAAGTTACCTTATGTAAATTTTGGTATCAATGGAAAGGCCTTTTAAATTATGTTTGAATGATACAAAAATGTTCTTAACCCATTCGGTACCGAAGGCATTTTTGTGAAACCTGCTTTTTCAATATTTTTCATTGATTTAAAATAAAATATAGCGCAAGCCAACTTTGGCGCGCCGAAGGTTGGATACCCTAGCAGTACCACATTTAAGCTGTCAGAATTTTTACCACATTTTTTAAATGTTTATTTCGAATCGATCGCTCCTATAGCATCTATATGATATAGTATTCCGATTTACACCAAATATGGTCAGGCTATATAGATCTGTATCACGAAATCTGTTTTTCATACTTAATGTTGATTTTGAGATGATCGTTCCTATGGAAGCTATATGATATAGTTATCCGATTTGAACCAGATTTGGTAAGGATGTATAAAACTGTATCAAACACACAATCTGTGAGTTTGGGTGAGATATCTTGAGAAACAAAAAGTTTTTCATACCAAATGTTGATTTCCGAACCGATTGTTCCTATGGTAGGTATATGATATAGTGATCCGATCCGGCCGGTTCCGACATATGTACTGCGTGCAGCAAAAAGACGGGCCTGTACCAAGTTTCATCCAGATAGCTTCAAAACTGAGAGACTAGTTTGCATAGAAATGAAAAGACGCCTCCTTCAATGTGTTACAAACTTCGTAACACAATTATAATACCCTCTGCAAGGGTATAAAAATATTTTAAAGCTAAAAGTATCTCCAAACAAAATAAATAGTGAAAAAAATTTTTTGCTTTTATTTCTTATGATTTTTTGAATGAGATGCTCTTAGAAATCGTTTGCATGAAAAGGAGGAAAAAGTGGCAATAATAGTCATTTTCAGAAATTTTCAAAAAATCATAAAAAAAATGTAAGCAAAGAGATTTTTGAGAACATCGAAATATTCTTTTTTAAAAATCGAGGAAAAAAGTCAGCAGAGCTGATTTTCACAAAAATTCTAAATTTGCAACGGGTACTTAATAGGTTAAGAAAATTTTTGTATCATTGAAACGGAACTTAAAAGACCTTTCCATTGATACCAAAATGTACATAAATTAACTTCACACATTCTTTTGCCTACCATATCTAACACATTTCCTCCGCCTGCCTGCATCTAAGCCTCTTGTAGCTGTTCCCTTAAGAAAACAGATATTTATCTATCGGTGCATTTGATTGATGACGTAAAAGCGTATGTTCAATCGAAGATTCCTAATGGATTTCCTAATTTAATTTTTCCTTTACTAAAGACAGTTTATCTTTTAAATTGAATGTGCCGCCGGAATTATTCACAATAATTTGTTGTATAAAATTTTGGCCAAACGATTTGCTTATCAAAGAGTTTACTCCTCATAAACTTATTCAACTTAAAAAGCGCAGACTAGGAATAAATTGTAGAACTATGGTTTCTTGGTGAAAACATCTTAGAATTGACCTTAGATTATGAATATGGGGTACCACTTTTTTTTGTTCCCATACAAATCGATGCATTCTAATATACGTATATGTATATACTTACATATGTGTGCAATATTCTTACACACGGACGCAGAGAACTATAGCGTCCTTATATTTAATAATTGTCTTTAAATATCTTCCATGTTTTTTATCCGATTGCCATCAAACGGTCACGGTGGTTTAACATCACCCTAAGTATCACTCATGACAAAATTTAAATCTCAAGCTCATAATTGCCAAGGTAATGTTTTTTGTTGCGATTTGTGTGAGAAAGGAGCGGTTCATCCCATATTCCGACGCTTCCTAATCATTAATATGCCAAATTTCAAGTCTGAAGCTTTTGAATTGTTTTTGTTATTTCGCGTTTTGTTCGATTTGTAGGTGAAGGGAGGGTAGCTTCCAACCTTTAAGAATTCTTTATACCAGGTATTACCTAGGTCCTAGGTCTTACCATCTCTGAAATCCTCTCGTTTATACGGACGGACGCACAGGGCTATAACCACTAGGTTGTTCATGACAATCAAGAATATATATACTTTATAGGGTCATTAGCTTTCGGAATCCTTAAAACTTTTTAAAGTCGGCTTTGACGTTCTCAGGTAATGATAAAAATTTAAAAAAATTTATTTAAATTTAAGATGGTAACTCTGATACAAAATATAAGATCGTCTAGAAAAACGCTAGAAAAATCCACCGAAGAACAAATTTCTAAATCGTTTTTCCTCACCTGGGAGCCCTATATTAAAAAAAATATTTTTTTTTTAAAAGGTTGAATGTTACCTAATGTTAAATAAATAATGCTTTTTGATCGTGACCATATATGACTGAGTTTGGTCTTATTCATTTTAGCCACAAAATTTAGTGCTTAATGATTTAATTTTAATGAGTTTGTGTTATATAGATATTAGTCATGTTAACATGATAAAAGAAACAAATTACATTGTATGTGTGTATAACTGATAGATAAACCGAAATCCTGTAGTACCAATAATTATTGAATTAAATATTACTTATGCACTTAAAATAATTACTTTGACTTAATTCTGTTTTTTTATTCCTATTTTTTTTTTTCTAATTATGTTGCACTTAGAAATGGTTGTGCCACTTCCGAAGACCTGTTTTGGAAGCTAGACGCATTGCAATCATTCATCAGAGATCTGCACTGGCCAGACGCGGAATTTCGTCAGCACTTGGAACAACGATTAAAGATGATGGCTGTTGATATGATTGAACAGTGCATACAGCGAACGGACTCGTCGTTTCAGTCTTGGCTTAAAAAAAATGTGGCCTTTATTTCGACTGACTATATAATACCGTCAGAGATGTGCGCTATGGTAAATGTGATATTAGATGCTAAAAATCAAAGCTTTAAATTAACTACCATCGATGGTATCGATCTTGTAAGTATTAAAGTGTAATCACTGTTATATTTAAAAATTCGTACAAAACCTAATAAGATATTTTTTGTTAAAAAAAATGTATAAAACAGTACAAATTCCATGCAAAAATCGATGATCAAATTGACAAAGCGAATGTAGCGATGACACAAGGTCTAAGTGGCAAGCTTATGTCAGTGCTAGAGTCGACTTTGTCTAAATTAGCACGTTATGATGAGGGTAGCCTGATTGGCTCAATCCTAAGTTTTACGAACGTGTCGAGTTCAGGAAAGGATCTCGGTCAAGGTTATGTGAATTTCTTCCGCAACAATATGGATCAAATACGTGGCAAAATTGGTGATGATCTATGGACTCTCAATTTTTTCGAGCAGTGGTATTCTCAACAAGTAAACATGCTGTCGAATTGGCTATCGGAGCGAATGGACCACGCCCTACACTATGCACAGGTTACGTCCATCTCGCTTATAAATAAGGTAACATAAATAAAACAATGTAATTTATATATGTCCATAGATTCAGAAATTTTTTTCTATTAATAGAAAATATATTCGGATTTTGAGCTTCAGGGTGTTCTGGAGGACAAGCTAAACTCAAAAGCATATCAAACAGTTGCACAGCGAATGACTGCTGAGGAGGCTACCTGTGCGCTAACAATGCCCGATGTTGCTGAAGAAGATGAGTAAGTTACCTCTATAATAAAAATGATAATATACTTTGAACTTTTTCATGCTTACTTACTTACCTAATAACAACATATAGAAACGGTGACGATATTCATAATGGTGACGTGGAAGATGCTGGTGATGAATCTGGCGGCAATGCATCGCGGAGCGTGCCAAAGCCAAAAATAGCAGCTTCTCAAGCCGCCGCTGTCACCAATGTTGTCGCTGGCCGTGTTGGCAATTTGCTTGGTAAAGGCATTGGTGGACTTAGCTCAAAGCTAGGAAGCGGCGGTTGGTTTTGAAAATTGGCAATATTCTAGAATTTTTGGATTAAATCATTTACTGACGTCCAGCACCTAATACTAGCTTCGTAGCTTTTCTGAGCCAAGTTTGCAGACGCATGAATGTTTACTTAACACCTAAAGTTAATGGATAGAATTAATACTATTAAAAAAAACCAACAACATGTATTGGGGATTGTATGTAAAGAGTAGAGTCTTTAAATAACATTTCAATATTAAATTAATTATATATAATCACGATTTTGAAAAATGTTTTAGCAGACATATATAGAAATATACAACTTTATTTAATGTAAAAACAAATCATGTACATTTCAATCAATAGTTCTTCTTTTTGGTAATGAACGATTACTGATATACTCATTAAAAAAAAACATATATCTGTAATATAATCTGGCATTTGTTTTTACATAATTTTATATAAAGTTTAAGCAACATATGCATAACGTTATTACCTCTGAATATCTACTACATAATAGTGACATTATTTATTAAATAATTCTGCTTATATGCATATTTCTTAATCAATACAAATGAGTACTTAAGATAAATAAGTATTTGTATATTAATACGTACATACTTAAACGTAAATTGATGCTGTGGTAGAGTGGTAATTAAATGGGAAAAGTATGGTATTATTACTTTGGGCATCTTATACACCCAGAATAAAATATCTTACTTAATTATGTTAAATGAAATGATTTGCAAATATATACCTCCCTAATTATCAACCAAATGAAAATATTGCACAATATGAGCTAGACAGACCCGCTTGTTTAAGGTACTGTCTGAAGTATTGTTTCCACTTTTAACGATCAGATTTCACATTAAAAAAATTATTTTAAACGTAACTACTTATATGGTATATTATTATAGTAGTTTTATTATGTATACTTTTTATATATTAGTAACATTTCCTTTAAAAGAAAATTTTTACCGAGCACTTGTTTTATATATAACGGTACAGATGTAATGTTAGGGGTTACATATCTCTCATATAAAACAATTTAATTTGTATTTTGCTTCCTTTTCCGTGTTGGGAAGCATAATGAAATGAATAGTAAGCACGTAAGCGAACGTCTCTAGTAGAATGAAAAATATTATTCAAAGCTTAAGCTCTAAGAAGTATTTGTGTATTATTAAGTTAAATATTGAATTAACAATAGATAAATTTAAATTACCCATACTGAATGCTTATACAAGAATTGTTCGTTTCAGCTATGGTTACTTTTAAAATAATTAACCTATTTAAATTAGTTTCACTATTAAAGTATTTCATTATATGTATATAAATATTTAAGTATGTGTATTTATACATATATTTAAAATACATGAATTAATTAAAGTTTATCTACATGTATTCTCAAAACACCGGTCTAAATATTTCAGCATCCGGCTTATTAACTTTTACCAAACCCATGTGTTGGTACATTCAAAATTTTTAGACCCTATACTCTAACAAAGTACAAAAGGGTTTATTAAATTTGTGAAAAAAAAGTGCGTAACAGGCAGAAAGTAGCGTGGCAGACCCTATATGCTTCATCAGCATCAATAGCCGAGTGGATATAGCCATGTACGTCGGTCCGTCTGTCTGGCCCGTGAAATTCGCTTCAAACGAAGCAGACCGACCTTAGTGTGCAGTAAGCTTTAGAGCGGCCGTATTCTTGGTAGTTAGCGCACTGTACAGGATTTTTACTCTTGTGCGGCTCTTCGACTGTAATACTCCTATTCAACAGGAACTGTAGCTTTTATATGGGGTGGACTTCATTTTTCTTTAAGTTCCTGCTTTCTGGTTCGAGCTTAACTCTGAAGAGTGGTTACGACATTTTCAACCGACTTTGCACTGAAGTTATTATCTTTCAAAGCCAAAATGATTTCGGCAGAAGCCACCGTTGGATCAATTCCCTTTAGTACAATATGTGTTCCCTTAGAAATTTTTGAGCTGACATGTATAGTATCTTTTGACGCCACGCGCTGTCGTCACTTTTCAAAAAAACCCACCCCAAATACATGCGCATGTATGTCTGTCCGCCAAAAAAAATATAAAAATCAAAGTTCCGCAGATGTGTCTTAGGGCTGATTTTCGATTCGATACTGAACTTATCTTGCGGATAGTTGATTTCTGTCTCGTCGATTATCTCGGCCGCATCATCTCGCTCGGCTGGGATCTACAAGCTTCGTAAAATTTGCCAAACGTTCTTAAAATCCATGAGTAGAAAAAAAAAGGTTTGACACATCTATGTATTCATTGGATGCTACTAAGGATGTTTTTTATGCGGAGCTCGACCGAGCCTACTGCCGCTGCCCATCTCATGACATTAAAATCTGGGAATGAAACCGAAAGGAATTTCGGTTCCGGTACGTACCGAAACGTACCGGTAAAAGGTTATATTTCGGTTTTGTCCTTTCGGTTATGGTTCTCGTATCGTTCCATACCGGTACAGCAGAGTAATATTTAAAAATTTTGAAATGTAAAGAAAATCGAATTTAAAAAAAAAATATATGTGTATGTATGTATAAACGTACAAATGCACGCATATAATTCGAGATATTTTTGTATAGTGCAAAACTATGTTCGTACGAAATATAACAAAACAAATTTTTTTTTAAATATACCGAAACTATACCGGTACGAACCTTTCGGTTTTCGGTTCTTGAAAAATAATTTATTTCGGTTCCGGTTCCTGTACTACATTTGAAGCAGTTAATTTAAGTTGACGGTTCCGATTCCGGTTTCATTCCCTGATTAAAATACTTCTTGGAGATTAAGTCTTTAGTCTTAGGCAGAGACACTGATTGGATCTTATCAGTGTGGTTTTCGACATGGTAAGTCCACCATTGACCAGATTTTCACGATACGTCAAATCTTGGAAAAGTCGTATGAAAGGCAAATCGATACTTACTGTCTGTTTGTCGATTACAAGGCTGCCTTCAATAGCCCACGGCGAGCCCGCCTATATGCCTCCATGTCTAAGCTTGAAATTCCAAGCGAGGTCTCCGATAAGAGTATTATAAGAAAAGCTGGTGTACTTCAGACGTTTACAATCCTCACAAACATATGTGTACACTGTACAGCTCTTTAGATATGCTATATGATATTGATATCATTGGGCTCACCAAGCGTAATGATACTGCGGCTTTTGGATCAATCTAAAAGAAGTCGGCTAAAGTAGGTTTAGCAGTGAATATGGGCAAGGCAAAGTTTATGGTGTGCTCTAGCAGAGAATCGCGACATCTTGGTTCTCAGCTGACAGCAGAGAGCTATAACTTTGAGTCCATCAATTAATTCATTTCCCTTAGCACTGTTGTGACTAGTAGCCATAATATCAGACTGAAGTTTAAACGAGGAATAACACTTACAACAGGGGCTACTTTGGGCTCAGTCGGCAGATGAATAGTAGAGCTCTTTCTCGACAGACGGAGACAACACTCTACAAGACGCTCATTCTTCCGGTATTTCTATATGGTTCGGAGACCTGGACAGTAACACAATCGGATGCAGCTGCTATTGGGGTGTTCTAAAGGAAAATTATTCGCAAAATCGTTGGTCCTGTCTGCGTTGGCGGTACCTACCGCGTCAGGTGGAACGACGAGCTGTATAACGACGTGGACGTAGTCAGTCGAATGACAGTTCAGAGGCCCTGTCAAACCTTGGTGTCACCAACTGGCCAAAACGCGCGCAAAGCAGGGACGCGTAAAATCAAATTGTGCATCAGGCTGTGCCCCGACTGGGGTGTTTAAAGCCAAATAATAATAATAACAGAATTATAACTCCACAAAAAAAGGCTATGGAATGGTAATAATCCTTACAATAATCATAATATCAAAGAAGACTTTATTTGTATATTAAGTTAAAAAATAAATATATTCATATCAAGAAATAAAGAATTCTGGAGAATTTAACCTTTGATGGTGGAGGAGCTATGCAGTAAGCTTCATACTCTTATCCCGATCTTGACCAAATTTTCTCAGAATGCACAGTAGCCGGAATTTCCCAAATTTGCGCATAAACTAAATAGACATAGTAAGAGCGCTGTAACTTAAATTCCAAAATATTTATTTATGTTAAAAAATAAACTTAAAAAATGCAGGAAGCTACGGTGGAGCAAGCTCGACAGGGTCTCCTGTACTTTTTGTTCACTATAGATTGATCTTTAATGTTGCGTACCAGAAATTTCAATAGATGGCGCCACAACGAAGATATCAGTTGATAAACACAGATGTCGCAACCATCTCTTCTTCTTCCATTTGCCCGTAACATTGTTAGTTAAATAATTTCCGCTTTAATTATCCGACTGGAATGAAATTCTCCGACGGGTTTGGACTATAGTGATCAATGCAAGATGTAGATAAGCGTACATGCCAAATTTGGTGTCTGTAGTTCTTATAGTCTCTGAGATCTAGTTGACACAACAAGGGACAGACAGACAGATGGACCTTTGCTTTCCCCCATTATTCGTTGCTGGCAAAGCAAAAACAATTTTTCACTGTTAGCTTTCCCCGATCCTTCGCTTCTTGCAAAACAAAAACAATTTTCTTGCTTCGCTTTGCCGTCGCTATTCCGAATGTATTTTGTTGTTGTCTTTTCGTTTGCTGTACACTATAAAGTTTATTTTCCGCAGGTCAATAAAATGTGTAATCAACTGGCAAGTGCTGTCTTCGCCGAAAAATTTATATAAGAATTGAAATAAAAATAAAAATCGTTACATGTGTGCGTTCGATTTCCTTTATTTGTATTGGTGCGTGCACATCCATAAGCTTATTTTTTTATTGTTAATCTCATTTTAAACCTACGAATGAGTCATTATACATACATTTGCAGAGAGTATTATATTTTTGTCACGATGTTTGTAACGCATTAAAAGAGGCGTGTCAGACCCCATAGTTATATATATTCTTGATCAGGACGACGAGCTGAGTCGATATAGCCATGTCCGTCTGTCCGTCTGTTTCTATGCAAACTAGTCTCTCAGTTTTGAAGCTATCTTGATGAAACTACATGTCCGTCTATTTACTGCATGCAGTACATATGTCGGAACCGGATCACTAAATCATATAGGAACGATCGGTTCGGAATCAACATTTAGTATGAAAAACTTCTTTGTTTCTCAATATATCTCCAACAAACTAACAGATTGTGTGTTTGATACAGTTTAATACATCCGTACCAAATCTGGTTCAAATCGGACTCACAGGTTGTGTGTTTGATACAGTTTCATACATCGCTACCAAATCTGGCTCAAATCAGACAACTATATCATATAGCTGCCATAGGAACGATCGGTTCGGAATTAACATTTAGTATGAAAAACTTCTTTGTTTCTCAATATATCTCCAACAAACTAACAGATTGTGTGTTTGATACAGTTTAATACATCCTTACCAAATCTGGTTCAAATCGGACAATTATATTATATAGCTGCCGTAGGAACGATTGGCTCAAGATTAACATTTAGTATGAACATCTTTTTTGTTTCTCGAGATATCTCAACGAAAGTCACAGATTTTGTACCTGATACGTGTTTATAAAGCCTGATCGAATTTCGTGTAAAGCGGACTAATATATCATATAGCTGCCATAGGAACGATCGGTTCGAAATCAGCATCTAACACTTTTTGTAAAAATCTTACGGCTTATACCGGGCACTGCAAGGGTATTCAAACTTTGGCGTGACAAAGTTAGCTTGCGCTATATTTAGACCCTGTACTTTAAAAAAGTACAAAAGTGTCTATTTCGTTTGTCCAAAAAAATGTGCGTAACAGGCAGAAGGAGGCGTTGCAGACCCCATAAAGTATATATATTTTTGATCAGCATCAACAGCCGAGTCGATATAGCCATGTCCGTCTGTCTGTCTGTCTGTCTGTCTGTCTGTCTGTCTGTCTGTCTGTCTGTCTGTCTGTCTGTCTGTCTGTCTGCCTGTCTGTCTGTCTGTCTGTCCGTCTGTCTGTCCCTTTTTCTGTCGCCTAGATCTCAGAGACTATGAGAGCTAGAGACACCAAATTTGGGATGTAGGTTCAAAATTTCCAATTCGAATTACAAGAGCACATTTAATGCTAGCGCCTATATATACACTATAGTCAAAACCTGTCCTGCAAATTTCATTTAAATCGGATAATAAGAGCGGAAGTTATTCAACTAAAAATGTTACGGGCAAAAGAATGAAGAGACGCTAGCGACCTCTGTGTTTATTATCTTTTAACTTATCTTCGTAGTAGCGCCATCTATTGAATGGTACGCAACATTGAAGAACAATCTATAGTAAACGCTTTGCACTCAAAAAGTACAGGGTCTCCTCCTGTCGATCTTGCTCCACTGTAGCTTACTGCATTTTTTAGACAATTTTTTTTATCACACAGGAGACTAATCTTATTTTAATCATTGAAAAGAGTCAAAAAAGACTCTCCTAGAAGATTGCAATCAGTAAAAGATCTTACAATTCCTTGCTGGGAGGCAGCACCCCTGGTTTAGATATACAAATCAGAAAATTAACGCCCTATGTCTTTGATGATTTTGACAACGGATTGATCAGTGCTTGCTTTGAATATTCTGATGGGGACAAAATCTTGCCAATCATGCCCAATATGTGGTGCAACTCCAAAGCTGTTTTTGATGACAAGGAATATAAGGCGAAAATTTTGGAACCGAGGCCTCAAACACTACAATATGGTGTAAGTCTGGTGCTGGATACGCTTCTTTGAGTTTGTTCTTCATATATCCTATCGAATTGGTCTTAACAAATGGCAAATAAGAGGCACAAATAATAAATCGCGTAAAAAAAATATTCAGGTAAAGTTGTGGAAAGAAATGCGACTGCACGTTTGTAGACGAAAACAAAACGGAAGCGGCAATACTAACGATGGAATGGAATACTTCAAGGAGGGCTTTCGCAAACGTAAATTTATTTGCGTCCATATTGTTTATTTGCTTCCATATTGCGTCCAATTTTAATTGGCTAGCGCCTGGTTTTTGGTACATATAATAAACACTAAAATCCAAACCTTTCCTGAAATTTTCATTCTAATCGGATAATAAACGCGGAAGTTATTCAACTAACAATGTTACGTTCAAAAGGAAGAGGAAGATACGCTAGCGACCTCTGTGTTTATTAACTTATCTTCGTTGTGGAGCCATCTATTGACTGGTACGCAACATTGATGAACAACCTATAGTGGAAGCTTTGCACTCAAAAAGTACAGGGTCTCCTACTGTCGAGCATGCTCTACTGTAGCTTACTGCATTTTTATATATGGCTATGTATCCGTGGTATCCGATGTCGCCGAAAGTACACAAGATTTTGGTCCATGGAGCCCAAATAATTTCGGTGTCAACAGTTCCTGTAGGATGTTTAGGAGAAAATGGATCCGAAACGCAAAACAAATATTACCGATATAGACTGTTTCTTTGGTTCTTTGGATCCTCTTCTGTCAAGTATGTACATGAATAAAATATTAAACAGAAGTCGAAAAAATATCCCAACAGACGTAATTGCGCTTTTGGAAGAACCGACCGTTGTAATTTTTTTAAACTTTGTAATTTGTATTAAATGCCGCTACCGAGGCCCAATCGCACACTGTTCAACCCAGAGAAAACTACTGACTTTGTACAAGAAATTGGGTAAATAAATCTACTCTAGACTCATAGGTAGGTATGACAGATCCAATGGGTCGCAATTCAAGTTTTCCTCACCATAATTATAATAATAATCGCAGCACGCATCAAAGTTATTTAAAACACAATATTTAGATACAATTCTTTTGTCAACATGTTGGTTTTTTTTTATTTAACCGTATATTATTTTCTTATGAGTTTTACATCAATATTAATTACTTATTTTGTGGTCACATTATTTATGGATGTTTACTTATAAGCAGCATTCTGTTTGAATTTGTTGTTTATATCATTAATAATATAACTATATGTTTATGATAGTGTATATAACATTTAATTCTAGATATGCGTATGGGTGTGTAACATTAACCTTCTTATTAAATTATGTCTACTTATAGTTAGAGCAACTAAAATTAAATGGAACAATTAACCAATCAGTGTAAATACTAAATATTTAATGCAAATAATCAAAACGTTCATATATGTAAAACATTCATAATTATATTTATCTTGTATCTCGGTGTGGGGCATTGCATTAAAAATTACATATAATTCACAACGAAATGAAAGCAAAGATAAGCATAGCTAGAAAAACATAGTTCATAAATGTTACATACATACATACATATGTACATATTGACACATTTTCTCGGAATTATCCTTTGTGCTAAAACTTAAGTTTTACACGAATGAGTTTGTTTTTGCTTATCTGTGATTTGGCAGGCATATAAATTGGCACAATGAACATAAATATGTATGTATGTCCATTTTTGGGGAAGCTAGTAATAGGCATTTCAGTTATAAAATTTCTAAAATATCAAATATCAAAAAAAAATTTCCAAAAAATGACGCACACATATGTACAATGTACATTGTACATATCATTTTGAACAAAGGGTCGACATATACTTACATACATGTAGGTATGTACGTATATATGTTTATAAGTATTGAACATTCTGATTTTATTTTCTGCAGATGAATAGTCTTGAGATTTAAAAGAATGCATTTATATTGCGTATGTATGTATGTAAATTAAGATGAACGCAAACACATAAGATTCAATTATCTTTCTTTAATTGTTTGTCACAATTCCAGTATATATAGTTGAAATATGGTGTAGACTTATAACTTAAAGGTATTGTATGTGAATGGACAATAAATAAATCGGTAAATATTGCAAAGCCGTTTCAAGTGTGATATTCACTAGCTAATCGTTAGACATACAGATATATGTATGTATGTATAAATTAAAATGTAAATAAAACAAACACAGAAGAATTGGAAGCATAGTTAACGTAAAACTTAAAATTTCTTTTGATTAGAATACATTTGACTATAGTTAAATGTTTTAGTACGTACATACACACATATGAATGATGTGAAAATTATAAACGCACATACATATGTACATTCAGCTTAAGTGAAAACAAAGGAATACTGCATCTCAAATAGACATATTTAAATACATGTACATACATACTATGTGTTTATGGCTGGTTAATTGGTCGTTATCGTTGCGACGCCTATATACAAAAATATGCTCATGTAAGCTTGTGTGTAAAAGTGTCTGTGTATGTACATAAGTAATTCGTGCCGAGTACATATGTAATTTTATTCACTTACTTATTACCTAGTTTTATAAATTCTATTATTTGTGTGTGTACGTGTGTACATATGTGTATATGCTTATGTACATATTGTTAGTATTTATAATATGTATTTAACAGTCTTTGTTTTTGTTATACGTATAATTATAATTGGCAATGGCTTTAAATTTACATATTAGTTATTCCTACATACGTAAATGTTCATACACACATACATACATAATAAGTACTATATATCGAAGTTATTATCGCATTATATAAATCCTCATAAACATATTTATTTAAATCTATGCACTCACTGATTGTATTTATCTTACATAATTCCGATATAGTGTTTTTTTTTCATCGTGTCATCAACATATGTATGCATGCACAAGAACATATTAAAATATTTTTATTTGCCCGACAAAAAAAAAAAGACCAAATTAATAATTTTATTGTGTGTTATCAGATATGAAATAACACTCAAAAGTCAGTAAGCGGCATGCAGATAAATTTGACAAGGTCGACGACTAGTCAAAATAGGGCGAAGTTTTGTGAACATATGTAATACTATTCAAATGTGCAAATAGATGAATGTGAAAACACATTATTTAACTCAACATTTTGAAAAATTTTATATTTATGTTTGTACAAACATACATATGGTACTTGTGAGCGCATTTACCTACCGACATAGACATACTTATCTGCAGTAGTAGCTATCAGGTCCAATGATCAATAAATTCGTACGTTTTTCTTTACACATATGTAGTATGAACCTAAACGCTATACATGTGTACACATATGTATTTGTGTGTATATACGAATGCGCACACTTACATACATATGTACATAATATTTAAAACCAGAAAAAGAAGTAGAAAAAGGCATGAACTATGCGTACACAAAACGGAGCATACATAGCTTCAATTGAAGAACTCTGGTTTACAAATCTATAGCCAAACTCACCTACCATGCTTACAAAGTTTAATAAAAAAAATATAACATTCAATCGGGAGGGCCCGCAGTAAAATACCCTGTGGAAGTAAAGGACGTAACTCAAATGTTCTTCTAATTATATTGGTATTTCGTATTTCTGCTTTCTGCAGCAATTTTTTTGAAAGTCGTAATTACAATAAGTTGCACGTTACTTTCAAATTAAGTAAATGTATCAGTTCAAACATACAATTTTAAATGCATAACAAAATTTTAAAAAAAAGTAAAGAATTTCAGCGCGGCACAACTGGGCCTTGAAATCGACCCCGCGTCCGCCTACTCGCCACCTCTCCTAGACCATCCCACTTTTCAAATAATCTTGTTAAATTCAGTATTTGTATGCATGCACATCAGAGTGCATCAATTTGTATGGGCCATTTTTCGAAAAAAAAAATGGTAACCCATATTAATAATCTACGGTCAATTCTAAGAAGTTTTTACCAAGAAACCATAGATCTCAAATCAATTCTTAGTCCGCGCTTTTTTTAAGTTGAATATTTGATTTTTCTTACAAATTGCTTACAAGTTGTTACAAATACACGACGAGGGCGTCGAGCTGAGTCGATATAGCCATGTCCGCCTGTCTGTTTCTATGCAAACTAGTCTCTCAGTTTTGAAGCTATCTTGATGAAACTTGGTACAGATCTGTCTCTTTGCTGCACGCAGTACATATGTCAGAACCAGCCGGATCGGATCACTATATGCCATAAAACCGATCGGTTTGAAATCAACCTTTAGGGAAATACGGACTTTCAAGTAAAGGTCAGTGCGATAAAAAAATTAATTAATATTTTAATACCCTTGCAGAGGGTATTATAATTTTGTCACGAAGTTTGTAACGCATTGAAGGAGGCGTGTCAGACCCCATAAAATATGTATATTCTTGATCAGGACGATAAGCTGAGTCGAAATAGCCATGTCCGTCTGTCTGTCTGTTTCTATGCAAAGTAGTCTCTCAGTCTTGAAGCTATCTTGATGAAACTTGGTACAGGCCCGTCTTTTTGCTGGACGCAGTACATATGTCGGAACCGGGCGGATCGGACCACTATTTCATATAATGAATGAACATTTAGTATGAACAACTTTTTTGTTTCTCAATGTTTCTCACCCGAACTCACAGATTGTGTGCTTGATACAGTTTCATACATCCTTACCAAATCTGGTTCAAATCGCATTACTATATCATATACAAGGGTAGTCAAAATTATTTACACAAAACTTAAGTTGAATCTATCTATGAATTCAACTTTAGTTTTGTGTAAAACTTTTGACTACCTCTGGAGCTGCCATAGGAACGATCGCTTCGGAATCAACATTTGGTATGAAAAACTTTTTTGTTTCTCGAGATATCTCAACGAAAGTCACCAATTTTGACCAAATTTTGTGTAAATCGGACTAATATATCATATAGCTGCCATAGGAACGATCAGTTCGAAATCAGCATCTAGAAATTTTTGTAAAAAATCTTACGGCTTATACCGGGCACTGCAAGGGTATTCAAACTTTGGTGTGCCAAAGTTAGCTTGCGCTATATTTTTAAATTTAATTTATGATTATACTTTAATCATTTTATTTAAAAATGGCAACTTTGAATTTGTTTTATTTATAGGCAGCAGAAACAGCACGATAAAAGTACAGAAGTGCTTAAAAATATTTATTTTCTGTAAATAGCGTTGCGTTAGTCTATCGGCGGCTAAACTTTAGTATTTTTGTTTCTATGCAATCTGATCTCTCGGATGGTATACTGAGGTGTCAATTTAAGATTTAAAAGTAGACCAGTGTTCAAATTAAATAATAATGCCCAAATATCTTTCATATGGCTATATATGAATATGCACATATGTATGTATGCGACACGCATGTTAGTATGAATATTGTAACCATGTAATGAGAACCTCGTCATGTCATTTATACAATTATATTTGTTTAGTTTGTGAGACTAGGGCACACTCGAAATTTAAATAACTCACAACGACTACAAGGTAATTGTCGAAATTGCTTATATGTGATAATGGATAATTATCAGTAGTTGTGATATTACACGTGATGATACACATACATATAAAGAGAGTACTTTTTGGCACTAATCCATTAATGGCCACACGTTACATATGTTACAATAATGGCGATGGGATGCGGGAAATCGCGAAAACGCTTTTTATTGCACGTTCATTGATTATTGTATTATTGTTTGCATACATAGTATATACATATGTGTATGTTGACAGACAGGCCATAAAACACAAAAAACTGCTACGAAACGCTAATGGCTCCCGTCTCCGACGGGGTGTTGGGTGTTGGGGCGGCATTACCAGATGCCGCTGGTGGATCGGATGTATTGCGACGCTTCATACTATTCAAGGCGGGCGTGTCAATAATTGGCTGCACGGCTGACTCGATTCCAATTGCGATCCCACTGCTGTTGTTGTTGTTGTTTGAGGCTGCAAAGTGATTGCTTAACTGTTGCTGGAAATGTTGACTGAAGCTGCTGCTGAAAAGAGTGTGATGTGGAATCGTATGTGAATGTATGTACGGGTTATGACGGAGTGACGACGCAATGGCTGCAGCCGATTGAGCCGACTGAGAGTCACTTGCGTCGTTTAACGATATGTGATCCTCTCTTCGCTTGGTCAACTGATTGATGCTCAATGGATTGTTGATGTCACGTGGATTAGCGCCAATTGGATTGCGTTGTAACGTACTTGGAGCAGTTGGTAAGGCAGTTGTCGATGCTGTTGTAGATTTTGATGTAGTTACTACCTTACTTGCTGTTGCATTTACAGACCCGCTGAAAGTGCTAAATCCATTCGTTGCCGTTACCACAGAGGTAGAGGAGTTGGAACTTGCGGTCATCGTGTCCACAACAGTGTTGAGATGATGAAAAATTTGGTCGGTATTATTGGTTCCTATGGGAAGACTTAATCCCATGCCTAAATAACTGAAACGAGTGCCAAGCATCATCGCCCTATCATTTGCCGTTGTCGGCGCTGTACTGTTTCCCATTCCGGTCGCAGTCCCGATCCCAGTTCCAGTCGTTGACGCCGACGCTGGCGATGCTCTGTTTGAGGTATTTGGCGTGTTAATTATGCTACATGTTGAGCCACTGCTCGATCCAGATCCTAATCCTGATCCCGATCCTGCTCTTGTTTGTTGTTGGCATTGACTACTAGAAATCGTCTGTTCAGCAGAAGAGACCGAAAGCGAGAGCATATTGGCGGTTGCAGTTGGCAGCATGGGTGTCGCTGGACTAGTTAACATGTTCATATTGAGGGGACTGGCTAAGCTCGTTGTGGTTGAGGGACTCTGTAAACTGGATAAACCGCTCAAGCAGCCGGGGCTTGACAATGACTGGCTCATTGATTCCGTGTCCTCAGTGTCGGCAATTTTATTTGTTGCCTCGGTTTCATCGCCACTGCCACAGCTAACAGCACCTAGATCATCGTCGTCATCTTCATCTTCGCTCAGCTGACTCATGTTTCCCATATCATCCATACCACTACCGTCCTCCTGCATCCCGTTTCCGTTTAAAGCCTCCATGTATCGGATGCATTTTTTTTTACGTCTGCACAAATCATAAAAGAAAGCAAATAAACACACAATATATTAGTTAATTTATTACTTCAAAATGTGGGTCATGTGCTACTTAATGCAATTATGAAAGCATTCCACAACAAATGCACATGACCATAAACTTAATAAGTACATGCACAAGGTGCCAACGGCCTTATATTGATACACTAGATAATCCAAACAAACTTATTTATAAACATATCGATCGTGCATAAAATATAGTAAAAAAAAATTTAACATTCGTGTATGAATCAAATATACAAAAATATAAATTTTCAAATCAAAAGTGACAAAAAAGGAAGCAAGTTTTCGTTATCTCTTAGTAGTTTAAGCAGATGTACTGTACTTTTTATAAAAGAAAAAAACTCCTTAACAATTATCTAATCTGAAGTCCAACTGAGAGCTAAAATGTAAACATAAATTAATATGAGGCTTTATATAAAAAATAAACAAATATATTAACGAAAATTTATTGATTGTCGATAAGTGTATTTAATAAGACAGGCGATCTCGAATATAAAGGATATGAGCCGAAACAAAACAACAATAAACTGTGTGAATAGAAAAATTATTGAATCATCCAGTCAATGTAAACAACTAACAGAATCACCTTAAAGTATAAAAGTTCTATGCAATTTGATGCCAAAAATTACTAAACTTTTATAAGAATAACACATCTGAGTGTAAAATGGCTAAAATTAACCTAGGCTTAATAAATAACTAGGCACCCTCGTTGTTTAAATTAGTATAAAAAACACTTTAATTTGATCAACATCAGTTATTCACACCAAATGTATTATAATCATGATATGATTATTTATGACAATCATTTATTTTTATTAATTCATTTTATATTAATTGTGTATGTTTGGTTACATGTATTTTTTGCAAAAAAGTAACCATATTTATCATAAACCTTAAAAATTGGCCAAAAGCCATAGCCTACAACTACTATTGGAAATGATCATCTGATGGTTTAGGTAGCTATGGCTCATTTTGAAGTTGGAAATTTGGTACTCATTAGTTTAAGAACTTATCGGCCCATATTTATAAAAATTCGTTAAAAAATATGACCTGGGTTAGATTTAAAAGTTCGAGTACCACAACAAAATGACGACCACATTGGTACCCTGCAGGGATTTTATTTAGTATCAAAAAATAATATACTTATAGTACTCGACTCTGAGGCTTAAGGTCATCTGTTCGAATCCCACATAAATTTTATTATTTATAAAACATATAATTATAAAATAATAAATTAAGCATAAATCAACCCAATTCAATTTAAACTTAATACGTAATTTATTAAACAATACAGAAATAATAATAGTTATGATCAAATTATATAAAGGAGCAATAAATAAATTTAAATTATAAAACTGATCAAATATAAAGCCTTAATTATTTCTAACTAATTTGAAAGGCTATACACTTTTTTTTAATATATGTAGATTTTTGATTTATTCTTTTGGTATTTTGTCAATTATTTTTAAGGTTCGTAATATAACAAATTTGTTTTTTGTTAATTCCCAATAAAATTAAATGTGGAACCAAGGATTCACTGTAACGGTAAGTCGCTGGACAAAATCAAAACATACCGTTGTACGTGAATCGGCTTTTATGTGTTTTCTCGGTTTAAAGAGATTTGGTTACGAGTTTAGTTACGATTACTCATTGCAATTATTTAATACCGGTTAACGGCTGCGGTTTCGGTTACGGTTTGAGCATTATTAACAAATCGCTCATTTACTAGAAGAGTGCCACATCTCCCATATGATTAACATATTTACCCTCTTCTCGTAAATGAGCGATATGTATTAAAAGCTGTTGGAGCTAAGAACCTATCCCTTTTAAAAAATAAATTATGGAAAGATGAAATGCCAGAAATGTTTCAAATGTTTGATTTTGCAATGTATTAACCTAGTATTTACATTAAAAAAATAATAATATAAATAATATATGATTTAAAATCAGGGTATCGCTTAGGTGAAATGCTTACCATACAACATCAAAGAAATGTGAGTAAGTAAAACATCGATTGATTGAAATTTAAGATTAAATATTATGTCAAATGAAAATAAACTAAAAATTGTTATGTGTTATCGATGGTCATAACAATTGACTGACTTATAATGAATCAAAAACTCATGATGTTAATATACTCAGACTAAAACGCAAACAGCAACAACAACAACAACAACAATAAGGACATTATCAAACAGCTCTAGCAAAATGTAAAGGTAATAGTCAAAGTTTAACAATGTATATATTGCAAAATGCATGTACATACATCTTGTATGTACATATGTATATACATACACAAATGTACAAAAAATGGCTTTTACGAATATCTAATACTTTAGTAAATGCCACAAAGTATACGAAAATAAATTTATATGGGTGGAATAAAGAAAATCAATAATTGTATGTTATTTTTATTAAGAAGTTAAGTTCATATATGTACATTTATTTGACATTCTCAGAATCCAAACCTGGCATCTTTTCTGGTATTTACGCCACATTAGCACAGTTATTTTAAATAAATTTAGTACAATACATAAAATTTTTACCTAAATTGACTTATTTTTATAACAATGATTGATTTCAACAAGAAACTTGACAATTTATGTACATACACACAAATGTATGATTATATGGAAGAGTTATAGCGGAGGAGTTAAGACTTAAGACAAAAAATAAAATACTACCCTTAGAATGGTTGTTAAGAGGCTTTCCACCAGAAATTTCTAGCACATAAAATAAAGTAAGCTACGGTAAAGCAAACTCGCAGTAGGAATCACTGTACTTTTTGAGTACAAAGCGTTTACTATAGATTGATCTTTAATTTTGCGTACCATAAATTTCAATAGATGGCGCCACTATGAAGATATCAGTTGATATACGCAGATGTCTCAACCATCTCTTCTTCTTCCTTTTGCCCGTAACATTGTTAGTTAAATAATTTCCGCGTTAATTATCCGATTGGATTGAAATTCTCCGGACGGATTTGGACTATAGTGTATATTATATGTACCAAAAATCAAGCATTAAAGGTGCTTTTGTAATTCGACTTTGAAATTTTGTATTTCAGTTTCCGGGGGCGGAGGGGGCGTGGCAAAAACTTGATCAATGCGAGATATAAATGTACCTACATGCCAAATTTGGTGTCTCTAGCTCTTATGGTCTCTGAGATCTAGGTGACACAAATAGGGAAAGACAGACGTACAGACGGACATGGCTATATCGACTCGGCTGTTTATGGTGTTTCTAGTGAACGCTCTGATACATTTTTATGCCAAAGCCTACTTTGTCATTCAAATTTTGTAATTACAAGTCATAGACAGTTCAAGCTAAAAAAAACAAAAGCACGGGTGATACAGGACAAAGTGGAAGTTTTGGAGAATTGGAAGCCAAAAATGAGGAAGTGGTTTACTGGGATAATTTCCAGGAGGACCTCGACTATTTATGCACAAAAATTTCTCTTAATGGGATTTAGTTGACTTTTGTTCAAGCAAAAGTTATTATACATAGAACAACTTTGAGAAAAAAAGAATCCTCGATGGACCGCGAACTAGCGCTAATACTCAAGCAAGTACATATGTGATTAGTATATCTATACTTTATTGCAAAAAAAAAAAGAATCCTCAATGGACCGCGAATTATTATTAATTATCTTAGTATCTCCTCGATGGACATCGAATTAATTAAGTGTGATTCAATTTATTTTGTTCTGTTTACAAATAATCATAAATAATTGATGAACATTTGACGTTTTTCGTTAAATGTAGCGGAATCATAAACAAAGTAGCGGACTTTTTTTATGATACATGCTCATGTGTCATGATATCTCAAATTTGGTATCATGATACAGTATCAGTCACGTTCACCAGATAGAGCGGAGTTATTACAAAAATTTTCAGGGCGCAAGTTAGCCTGGTGAACACAGCCAATGTTTCTTCGATT
This sequence comes from Drosophila testacea, assembly GCA_035043265.1. NCBI lineage: Eukaryota > Metazoa > Arthropoda > Insecta > Diptera > Drosophilidae > Drosophila > Drosophila testacea. The sequence goes on along the minus strand of JAWNND010000842.1, from coordinate 2,117,828 downwards.
GATAGAAAAGTAGACTTCGCAAATTATTGCAATGCGCCGTTGTAGATTTTCATTGCAAGTGCGCTTACGAAAATCGATTCTTGACACATCTAAGTATTCATTGGTTAGAGGTAATATGTTCTGCGCTTTAAAACTATAGGAGACAGTTTGTCTCCTCATCGTCATTACATTAAGTTCCCATTTCAGCTCAGTTGAAGCCTTGAAAGAATCCGTTGTGTTCTAGCAAATCAATCTGTATAAGGGTATAAGGATTAGGACTCCTTTTTGTCCACTTGTATCGGAGCTTTCATCAAATAGCCAATGTACAAAGTTCTTAATACCTAATAATACTTTCCATCCTATATTAATTTGCTGGTAGTTTCGGACTCTTTGCGCTGGTGTGGTTTCTGATTTATCCGATAATTTATTTTCCTCGAACTTATTTTAAGCTTAAAGACCAAAATAATATAATGAAAGTCAAAATTTTTACGTGTTTTTTGTTAAAAATTAAAAACGAAAAAAAATAAAAGCCATTCCAAGAGTATGTATTATTGGTTTTTTAATAACATTCGAGTCAGAGACTATAAAAGCTAGAGCAACCATTTGGCACATAGACTCCTATGAATCTCCTTTCCATCCCGACAATTTAAGTAAATAAAAATGTCTAATTAACATCATAACTCAAGTATATAGGTTGAAAATGTTTGGTTCAATGGTGTTACTCGAATAGTGTCATCTGAAAAAAACAAGATCTGCGTATGGTACCTAGGACCTTTTACCCCAAGCTTGGTATTTCTAGCTTTATAGTTGCTGAGCTCAACGCATTTCAATATTTTTTTTTCTTCCTTTTGGATGTAATATGTAATATTACTATGAGTTCAAATTAAGTAACGCTTGTTGACTCGTTGACTCGAAAATAGATGATTTTGATTTAAAATGTTTACTAGACAATTATTTTTTAGGCTGCAGTCACAAAATGGAATTGTAATCAAGGCTGCAAGGCCGCCAATGCACACGACGCACATTTGTTTTTGCATTGCACATAGCATTTGGAACTGTGTGAGGCTTGCACACTGGTAAGGTTCTGGTGCACATTGCAAATTACACAAACAATTTTTTCATCCTTTGCTTTCCCCCATTATTCATTGCTGGAAAAGCAAAAACAATTTTTCACTGTTCGCTTTCCGCTAACTTTCGCTTCTTGCAAAAGCAGTATTTACACTCAGACCAAAAAGAAATCGTCAAAAATCTAGTTTTTTCACTCAGCTAACAGAACATTAGTATTTTATATAAATCACCTGTTGTCGCTTTCCGCGAACCTTCGCTTCTTGCAAAAGCAGTATTTACACTCAGATCAAAAAGAAATCGTACAAAAAATTTGGTTTTTCACTCAGCTAACAGAACATTAGCATTTTATATAAATCACCTGTTGTTTCTGCTCACAAGAAAAACAAATTTAATGCTACCACTTTTAAATAAAATAATAATATAGTCGCTTTCTGGCCTGATGATACATTATAATCAAAAAATAATTTATTTTGTTATGCATATCGTTTTAATTAAATTAAATAAAGCTTAACTAACTTGTTTGGTCCTAATGACCTTTGAAAGTCTGCAATATTAAAGCAGTGACCTTCTAATGAACGTCGGTAATTCTCTCGCTTTTTCCACATTTACAAATTTTCCCCAAATTTTACTATTCAAAAGGTCATAATTTCATCATTCACTGATAAAATAGAGGTGGAGGCTTATTTCATTACGTCAAATGACCCGCTATCAGTGCTATGTTAAGTCTAAGAGTGCCATTTGAGTTTTAGCTGAACGAAAGGCACTTACGTTATGAAACCTAACGAGAAGTGTAAACCAACTTTAAAATAAAAAATGCAGTAAGCTACAGTGGAGCAAGCTCGACAGTAGGAGACCCTGTACTTTTTGAGTGCAAAGCGTTTACTACAGATTGTTCTTCAATGTTCCGTACCATTCAATAAATGGCGCCACTACGAAGATAAATTAAAAGATAATAAACACAGAGGTCGCAAGCGTCTCTTCATCCTTTTGCCCGTAATATTTTTAGTTGAATAACTTCCGCTCTTATCATCCGACAGGACAGGTTTGGACTATAGTGTATATTAAAATGCGCTAGCATCAAATGTGCTCTTGTAATTCTAATTGAAAATTTTGTATTTCAATTTCCGGGGGCGGAGGAAGGCGTGGCGAAAATCTAAAACATTGGTATAGATGAACCTACATGACAAATTTGGTGTCTCTAGCTCTTATGGTCTCTGAGATCTAGACGACACAAAAAGGGACAGACAGACAGACGGACAGACGGACATGGCAATATCGACTCGGCTGTGGATGCTGATCAAGAATATATATACATTATGGGGTCTGCCACGCCTCCTTCTGCCTGTTACGCACATTTTTTTTTTTTGACAAACATAATAGACCCTTTTTTTAAAGTACAGGGTCGAAAAACTGAAAAAAAATTTTCTTTTTTTTATATGGAGCTTTTCATTTACACGGCGTTGCAGGTCGAGTGTAAATACTGCTAAAACAAAAATAATTTTATTGCTTCGTTTAGCCGTCACTATTCCGAATGTATTTTCTTGTTGTCTTTTCGTTTGCTGTAAAGTTTTTTTCCACAGGTCATTAAACTGTGTGATCAACTGGCAAGTGTTTTCTTTTCCGAAAACTTTAAATATGAATTACAATGTTCCTATTTTTTCAGTGTGCTCATTAACAAAAAAAAAACGTTCGTTACATGTGTGCGTTCCTTTATTTTTATTGGTGCGTGCACATCCATAAGGCAGCTTTGCGCACCCCTGATGTATAACATTAAACCAAGGTTCGGGTTCGAACCATGGGTTCAGGGGCTCCATAAACCGGTTCGCGAATCGAACCTTAATCTTACTTAAGAGTTCGATCCACCGAACCGAACCTCCTCAAAAATATTTGAGGTTTGCAGCCTTGATTGTAATATTTTGTTTATAAATTGTTATTAATAGATTAAAATCAATCAACAAATTATGTAGTTACTATAAAAAAAATGCTAATGCGGCTAGATGCTAGTTATTGGAACTTCAAATTTTTTAAATATATGCAATTAGTTAATTTTATGGCAAATTGGCATACATTGACTTATATACATAATTGTAAGTTATTTACTGGTATTTTGCAGAGTGATTAAGGTTCATCTGCCCTAGTTGTGGCCTGGGAAATTACTAAATGTTGTATGTTCTTGTTATCCTGGGATATTCCTGTATAATTCATCGTTGTGGTGTGGCAATCGTTGAGCTTTACAAGTTTACATAAGTTGGAGGTGCCTGGGGAGAGAGCTGTTGTGTACTTGCTGTGTGGCCAACACCACCGCCACTCAGAGGTAGGGCAGATCCATTTCCATTGCTACTAGTCATCATTTGCATGTGTGGTTGTGTGTGTGATGACGATGTTGAAGACGACGAGGAACTCGATGAAGAGTTTGGTAGCATCACTGTGGTACCTACTATGCCTGGCGTCAGCATGCCGACAGTTATGCTATTTGCACCTGGGCCCCCGACAATGCCGCTAATGCTGTTGCTGCTTACTGATGATATTACGCCCAAACCCACACTTGGACTGAGTTAAGAGTGCAAGTGATAAAATCAGTTTTAGTTTTCAAGTTTATTTAATAGTCCAAACGAGTATTTGGTTAAGCATTAGGAAAGAAAGCCATTATTGTTATTATCAAGAAAAAATTTTATCTCAATTCAAGTGTATATGAGTATTTTTGTGTGTATGTGTTGTGTCTGTGGTACGAACGATCTAATGAACTATTGAAAAGTTAAGTCTTTATTCGGATTTGAGAAAGTTCATCCGTTTTGAACACATTGGTTGGACCTATGTTGATTAGCTTTCTCTGAAGTACTTCAGGTATTTCAACAAAACAAATTTTAAAGAATTCACTGAGTGTAGTGCAAAGCTCTACACAATTATAATTTCACCAGTGTTAGTAAGTAAGAAAAGTGTGTCGAGCAATGCTGGAATAACAGAATGTAATGAACAAAAACCTTTTTTAACAACAGTAATTCTGATGGTATTTCTACAGACGCTCATGTGTTATTGTTTGTTGTTGTTTCAAGTTTGGTATATGTGTATGTAGTTGCAAAAGAGCTTTCGGTTTATTTTTTGATCCTGCGCCAGAGTTTTAAATTAATATAAGTATGTTGCATACAAATTTTTAAATATTAATGTAAATATAAATAAGTTGAGTGGGCTATAATGTGAATTATGATATAAGTATTAGGTGCGCAACTAAGTTCTCGCTGTTTGTCAGTAGATGGCTCTAGCAGTAACAGCTGATGGATTTTCACACATCCAAAAGGTCATGAACTAATCTTAGACATATGGTAAACAAACCGCTTTGACTCAAGTGATTTTGGTTTGCTTTATATAATTCTGGTTGTGTGAAAATGTCTAATGTCAATCATCATTTGTTGCAAGCGTTGAATTTTCCATTCGAAGAAAATGTCAGCTCAAGCACATCGAGAGCTTTAAAAGAGAGAGAAACAACCTGCCGTGATCGGTTCCGTCGTTTCAAAGACGGTGATTTTGGTGTTGACGACCGGCTACGTGAAGGAAGGCCTAAAACCTTTGACGCTGTATTGGAGGCATTGTTCGATGAGGATTCGTGACAAACGCAAGAAGAACGATTGCATGCGTTTGGAATGATTCGCAAGGAACTTGGGTCCCTTATGATCTGAAGCCAAGAGTCGTTGAGGGTCGTTTTTTCGCCTGTGAACAACTGCACTAGCGGCAAAAAAAGGAAGGATTTTCTTCATCGCATCTTGACTGGTGATGAAAAATTAATGCATTATAACAACCCGAAAAGGAAAAATATTGGAAAGTACCCGGTCATGCTTCTACGCCGTCGGCTAGGCCGAATATTCACGGTGCGAAGGCTATGCTGTGTATTTGGTGTGACCAGGTCGGTGATATTTATTATGAGCTGTTTAGCCCAAGCGAAACCATCACTGGGGAACGATATCGAACTTAATTGATGCGGTTGAGAACTGTGCGAAAAACGGATCAGAGCCACGATGAAGTGATTTTACTGCCTGTTAAAACCAACTTGGGAAAGCTCAAATAGGAGTCATACCCGACCCGCCATATTCCCTAGATATTGCGCTGTCCGATTATTACATGGACATTTTTTTTTATTAAAGTTACATTTATAAAAAAAAAAAAAAAAACCAGCGAGATCTTAGTTGCCCATTAATATAATTTTAGAAAAAATTTACAAAATATATAAAGCAAAACCAAAAAATGTTATCATCAATACATATGACAAAGTGCAGAACTGTTACTATGGAGAGGAGAATATACGGTGTTTTCAGGGATTTAATAGAAAATGTAACGAATAAAGAATGAACATGTACATATTCATGGAAAAAAAATTAATTATATCATGGATTCACCTGGTTTTCTAATACAATTTTAATGATTGAGTTACTCAAAACAAATTAAATAGAACGATTGCAACACTAACCGTTATCGAATTCTTACTCCCCAAATTAATAATATGAGCATATTGAGATCATTAAGGTTCATTACATCAACTAATAAAAATCAACATTAAATTTTCCTGTGTAAATTTTGTGTAAACTAACTTGCAATCAATGGGAAGTGCAAACATATGGATTGTTTACAGTAACTTTAGAATTTGCTATAAAACATGTTTAAAGATCTATAGTAAAAATTAACTTACAGTGGCTCATTTTACCGATAGTTGTTGAAATTATAATCTTTTTATCTAATGATGTATCTTACGAGTATCGAAAATATTTAAAAGCAGAGAAGTGTTCTGTGGTAAAATTTATTATTACTACTTATGTGGCATGCCCATATTGGGTTAAAGTTAAAATATTCAGTTAAAAAATTTTTGACACCATACACTAGGCGGCATATTTATTTTGACATAGCATACATTTGACTACAAGTCTATTTTACAAAGTACTGTTGTACTCTACGGCTCGAAAAAAAAATTTCAAACTAAAGTGCATCTTAATAACTGTTAATTTGCTTAATAATTTGCCTATCATCTTCTAACCAAATCGATCAACAATGATTTGTAAATCATTTTTTTAATTAAAAAAGGAAAATTAAGCTTTTACCTGTAAAACTTGCCATTTTATCTCGAAAACTATTGCTCGGACAAAAAAGATTTACGTTTTTGGAATCTACGACCCAAAATTACTTTAAAAAAAATTATACCAAAATCGATTACTTAAAATTTTGAACTAGAAAAGTTTGACAAAATACTTATGCCATGCAAAATTCTCATCAGCGGAAAAAAAATTACAAAAGATAATAGGCAAATTATTAAGCAAATTTACAGTGCACTTTAATTTGAAATTTTTTTTTATCCGTAGAGTACAACAGTACTTGGTAAAATAGACTTGTAGTCAAATGTAAGCCACGTCAAAATAAATATGCCGCCTAGTGTATATTATTTTACAAATTTTTCGCATTTGTACATAAACATATTGATATTTGAGACACTTTAACCAATTTCAGCAGTTCCTAATTTGAGGCCAAATTATAGAAATGGGAAGCTGTCAAAAGAGCAAATCATTGAAAAAATGTTTGTAATGAAAACTTCTATGTTTTTTAAGATATTTAAACTAATCCAAGCCAGGCTTAAATCAATATTGTTTAAATCCCCCTGACCAAGGACCAAGGAGCAAATAGTTTTTAAAATTTTGCGATTTAACAAATTCAGTCAGGACATATATAAATTAAGCTTCAGCTAAGAAGCAAAAACAAACCTCAATTTTTGTTCCGAAATACTCCCAAATACACACGTCGACAAAAAGTAGTGAATTTTGAATTTTTTAGTTAGTGGTTTTTCTAAGTTTTACTTTAAAATTCAATGTACATATTTACAAAGGAGGCATAGCTCAAATAGTGTTTAAAAACACAAAAATGAATGCTATTATACTAACTTTCAAAATTGTATTTGAAACAGATAATGTTTTCTTTGTAAACTAATTAAAGATGTCCAGTAAAACGGTTAGAATCCAAAATTGCAAACACATTTTTTAACACAATACTTTACTTTACATTCTAGAATATTTTTTCAATTACTGCTGAGCATTTCGAAATATTCATAAAATAATTGCTGTGCAGGGTGCAGGCAATGGATATGAGACTGAGGGCCAGCATTTTGTTTGACATGCGTAAAAATTTAGGTTAACCGATTGTGTAGATTCTTAAGTTTGCGGGCAATAAAAGTCATTGTTAATATTTTTTCATATGGATAGTTATGCACAGCTATAGTCATACAATTGGCACGAAGGAAATGTTAAGATATGTATAAGGTTAATTTTATTCTGTTAGGCCTTAACTTTTTAAATATTGTTTCTGTGTATATGAGCGAGTTGTACCCGACATTAAATACTTTTTCTTTTTGGATGAGTAAATTAAGGATAAGCTTTCCGCAGCCCATTTTACCATAAAATATGTATATGGGACGATTTACGTCTACCAGAAACAAAGCACTGCCTAAAATTTCAAGCAATACAAATCCACTTATTGTATCTTTTAAAAGTTTGGATACCCTTGCAGTGCCCTGTATAAGACGGCAAATTTTTTACAAAATTTGTTAGTTGTGGATTTCGAACCGATCGTTCCAATGGCAACTATATGAAGTAAAAAGTTGTTCATAATAAATGTTGATTTTCAACCGATCGTTTCTATGGCAGCTATTTGTTGACCGATTTGAACCAAATTTGGTAAGGATGTATGAAATTGTACCAAACACACATTCCTATGGCAGCTATAAGATATAGTGATCCGATTCGGCCGGTTCAGACATATGTATTGCGTGCAGCAAAAGACGGGCCTGTACCAAGTTTCATCAAGATAGCTTAAAAGCTGAGATACTAGTTTGCATAGAAACAGACAGACGGACATGGCTATATCGACTCAGCTCGTCGCCCTGATCAAGAATATGTATACTTTATGGGGTCTGTGAGGCCACCTTCAATGCGTTACACATTTCGTGACAACATTATAATACCCTCTGCAAGGGTATAAAAACGAAAGCCAATACACCTTCGAATAAAAGGCGGCGAAATGCAAAATCCAAATTAGCACTAAATTTTGTTAGTTAGTGTTGTAGATTAGGAAAATTCAGGATCCAGGAAAACAGTTTTATTCATATGGATTTTTAATGTTGCCACTTATTATTTGAAGGAGTATTAGAAGATAAAATAAGTTTAAATCCATGGCTTAGAACTTTGGTCAGAGTTCTGTCGGATTGTCCCATATACATATACATATATATATGCATGGAATTTGAAAATTCACCGTGTGCCAATTTAAAACAATCTTCTAAAGTCATAAATGACCAAGTGACTGATAAATATATTAGAAAAGATAAAGGTAAGGACACAATTAATAGGTGGATATAAAGTGGAAAAAATACTAAAAGTATCAAATTTGGGCCGATTTAATGACCGTAGCTTTATATTTATAAATATTACTGTTAATTTGTGTGGCGGATGAATATACAGTAATATTTAAAGTGAATGTACAACATTCTTAAAATATCGAATCCTGTCCCTACGTGAGTGTGTGTGTGTGTGTGTGTATGTATATGTATATGTATATGTATATGTATATGTATATGTATATGTATATGTATATGTATATGTATATGTATATGTATATGTATATGTATATGTATATGTATATGTATATGTATATGTATATGTATATGTATATGTATATGTATATGTATATGTATATGTATATGTATATGTATATGTATATGTATATGTATATGTATATGTATATGTATATGTATATGTATATGTATATGTATATGTATATGTATATGTATATGTATATGTATATGTATATGTATATGTATATGTATATGTATATGTATATGTATATGTATATGTATATGTATATGTATATGTATATGTATATGTATATGTATATGTATATGTATATGTATATGTATATGTATATGTATATGTATATGTATATGTATATGTATATGTATATGTATATGTATATGTATATGTATATGTATATGTATATGTATATGTATATGTATATGTATATGTATATGTATATGTATATGTATATGTATATGTATATGTATATGTATATGTATATGTATATGTATATGTATATGTATATGTATATGTATATGTATATGTATATGTATATGTATATGTATATGTATATGTATATGTATATGTATATGTATATGTATATGTATATGTATATGTATATGTATATGTATATGTATATGTATATGTATATGTATATGTATATGTATATGTATATGTATATGTATATGTATATGTATATGTATATGTATATGTATATGTATATGTATATGTATATGTATATGTATATGTATATGTATATGTATATGTATATGTATATGTATATGTATATGTATATGTATATGTATATGTATATGTATATGTATATGTATATGTATATGTATATGTATATGTATATGTATATGTATATGTATATGTATATGTATATGTATATGTATATGTATATGTATATGTATATGTATATGTATATGTATATGTATATGTATATGTATATGTATATGTATATGTATATGTATATGTATATGTATATGTATATGTATATGTATATGTATATGTATATGTATATGTATATGTATATGTATATGTATATGTATATGTATATGTATATGTATATGTATATGTATATGTATATGTATATGTATAGGTATATCTATGTATAAGTACATGTATGTGTATATCTATGTATAAGTACAAGTATATAAAAATTAAACCTACCTGCAGGGCTTACACCATTGATTCTGCTGATCCAGACCAAAGCGGGCCCGACACTTTTTCATATTGTTGCCTAAGAGAAAATCTTGTTTAATTTAGTTTGCTTGGTTGCTTGTAAGGGGTATGATGAGAAATACATATTTAGTACGTTAGTTTTGCAAAAAATAAAAAGATTAAGGCATTCATTATGATACATTTTAAAATAAGTTTGTATGTAAGCTGCGCAGTTCAACAGATGCATGATACAAAAGCAAATAAGTAAACATTATACAATAATATACAATAAATAATTAAGCATAATACTTTAAAACCAATATCAATATTGAACTAAATATTTTTAATGATGTCATTAAAAACATGACAAATGGACACATAGAAAGGGAAGCAAGTGTTACAATTGTTTTTGGTTTCAGACTTGTTCAAAGATTTCATACATAAGTTTAACATAAGCTACATAGCATTCGTCGAAGATTGGTGCTATTTATTTATGCACTGGGCACCTATTGACTGTTATTATAAATCTTTGTTCATTGTTCTGTTGTTTATTGATTCTGGTTATCACGCTTTTTATCTCAAATGGAAACTTCATCACGATCGGATAAGAACATAAGCTTTAGGAAAATGTATTTTTAGATATTTCAAAGTAGAGGAAGTACTACCGGATCAAGCTAATAGGTCTATGTGTGTTGTAATTTTTGCAAATACATGTTAGAATAATTTAAGGTGAGCACATGGTAAACTCTAATCTAATTTATTAATTTAATTAAAACAATTTATCAGATAAAAAAAAGAAACAATACAAGCAAGCATGCATTAAATAAGTATGTACATTTGTATGTCCTTTTTATTTTTACTACACACATATACATATATGCAATATCAATGCATAATGATTTAGTGTAGGCACTGTGACTATCAAACTGATGTCAAATTTCGTTTATAGCCAATCAGACTTACGATCCATACAACAATACCCGAAATTTGAATGGCATGAATGACGTGATGGCGATGAGTTTGCATGACTAACTAAATAAGTGATTTTACAATTTTTCGGCATTGCCGAAAAAAACTTTCTGAATACACTTTAAGTTTAAGATGCTGTTCCAAAAGCTACGCAGTTATTTTTGTATCAATAATATTCTTATCTTTACGATTGTCGTTAATTTTGTAATAATTTAAATCCATATATTTAACAAAGCTCAACCTCCCCCTTCAATCACAAAGCCCTGGTCACAACGTTTATATGGGTATATAATACATACATACACAAATGTGTATGTTTGTAATGATTGCTTGTGATTAATAATTTTTTTTTCTTTTTTTTAATAAATTTCTAAATAGCACAAGTTTTATCTGACTTTGATTACTAGAATTCGGTTTAGAATTGATTTAGAATTGGTATGATATAGTACATATGTATCGTACAAGTTTTAAGAAATGTTTCTAACCTCCTCCTTCGTTGCTAGTCTCTGGCTTCCGTTTCCGCTTCTTGCCGCGTGTGGCGTTCGTGCGTGAACTCCAATCGGGATACATTTGCATGTGCAGTTGGCGTTCCCGTCGCGCCAACTCGTAATATTTGGCCTGCTCCTCACGCCCCAAGGCATGCCACTGGGAGTGTAGGAATATATGTATGCGAAGGTGTCGCGAAAAGAATTGTGTGTGAATGTAGTTGTTGTGTGCAATCGGTGCGAATTGATTTATATTTATATCAATTAATCGTAAATAGTCAACGTTTATCGTTCAAAGCGATTAGTTAAATAGTTTGTTTTTATTTTCAATTAATATTTCTTTTCGTTCAGATACAGTTGCGATATGCGCAAATAAAAATTGTGAAAAATAAAGGTAGACACTATTTAGATATATACGTATACATATGTATATATACACACGTGTACATAATAATTCAGTTGATTAATGTACACATATATAGACATAAATAAAAAAAACAACCGATGAATTTTTATGCTAGTTATGCTAAAAGAAGACTTCTTTCAACAACACGATACGTATGTCTGTATGTAAGTATAGTCAATATATCTGAAGAATTATCATTTATAAATATTCTGCGTAAATATTGTTGAAAAGCTTTGACTGATCGATCTTGTAGACGGTTTCGGGTGCATGCATTCGCCAATTTCAAGTCCACACGTATAGAGTATATTGAATTCGTATGTTTGTATATTTATAATTAATTTTCTCAAGAATCTATGGAAATGAAAGCATTAAATAAAATGAAATGTTTTCTTTATTTTATATTTCCTGTTTTCTAGACCTTGCTTGCCAATATGATGCAAATGAATATATTGTGTTCAAGTAATCATAAGTGTATTGTTTTGCCAATTAATACTCTGAGCCTTTGCTAAATAGTTAATAAAAAGTCCTGAATCCTGAATCTAAAACTAAAAGCATTTCCATTATACATTTGGAGCTCGTAGAGGTGGTTCTTAACAGAATTATTGATTTATCTATCTTTCAGTCTAATTGCTTTTTTCATTTAAATAACTCTTGTCATATCCACCAAAAATAATCAAACTCAGAGGGATCATTATAATTAATCGGTCAATGTGTGCGCGCTGTGTACAATGATTTTAAATGACTTGTGAACTGATTCTATATAATATTACTGTATATAGTCACAAAAATTTATGTATAAGATTGATCATAAGGAATTACTGATCGTTATCCAGAACGCATATTTTATATATATACCGTATACCAATACCCAATGGATTTATTAAAGTTTAGAAAAGTATAAAGTATCAAACAGGAAGAAGCATCTTGGGCCTTATAAAATATTAGCCTGGGTTAGCTATATCCATTAATATTAATAACACTATCTGACTGTATTAAAATGCAGAATTTACAAACTTTCATACAGGGAGGATAGGTTTGTTGGGATTAGTTTCAATCAATTTTCGAAATCTAATGTGTCCTTTTATTATCTCTTTTATAATGTACTGACAACGAAATCAGAAATATATGCAAGCTAAACTTCGGTTAACCGAAGAGAGCGATTCTAAAGTACATATAATGCTTAATTAATTTTATATTTGAGGTCGGTAGTACACTTCTAATTGTGATTGTTATAACTTCTAGTTACAATTCTAAATATGCTAAATACAAAGCAGTCAGACTGCTGTCTAACATTTCGAATACTTAAACAAAACTTTTAGATCAATTTAAAATATGTAACATTTCGTTCGTTTGTTGTTAATTGATTTTGATGTTGTTTTGTTGTTAAATAATACATTGTTGAGAATGGTACGAGAGTTAAATTTACTCTAAGTATTTACACAAATTACATATGTAGATAGTTGATACATGTTAAATTTAATTTGTTAGTTCTAGTTGTTGTTTTTGTGGATTAGTAGCTGATTTTAAATATGTGTGCTTGTGTTATTGTTATAAAATGTATGTAGTATGAAGGTATGCATGTAATTTTAATAAATTTAGATCGAAATCAAAAACGAAAAAAAAACATAAAAGTTCAATGCAGTTGTTAGAGAAGAATAAGAGAGAGTGTAACAAATTTGACAATTTTGTGCAATACCTCCCGAATCCGCAGTCGATCTGTCTTTTTTACGCTTTTTCTTTTTTGACACGTAACCGTAGTTATCTCGTGCGCTCCACCCCGGATACAACTCCATATGCAATTGACGCTCTTGCCGCGCTTTTTCGTAATATTTGCTTTGTTCTTCGCGGGAAAGTTCGTGCCACTACAAAAATGTATCATTAATGTTGAAATCGGTTATTATTTTTTTTTTTTTTAGATAACTTATAGAAAGCTGTTTTCTTTTTGAAAAAATGTCGACGATTCTTTGTATAAATATCAATGTATATTTATTACATTAATATATATATATATATATATAAAAATTATATACTATATGTTCGTTGTATTAAAAGTTTATGCATATTATATATTTTCTATATATCTATGTATATATGTGAAATAAGATAAAATTAATGTTTCAAGTAGGTTAGTATGTCAAATAGTAGTCGTTGCTCTTTAAGAAAGCATTGGCAGATATTTAGTAATTTCCGGTGACTAAACGCCCGCATCGTGATGAAACAAAACCCCTCTGAAAACTAAAATGCAGTTTTTTACCTTTGCATTAAAATTTATGTAAAAATATTACATTTCAAGACTTTGGATTTTGGAATTCATAAAATTTTTGTTCTAATAATATTGTAGAAGTAACTTACCCGTCGCCCCAAAATCTGATTTATCGCCGCTGACTCTTTGAGTGTACATTCGGCAACAACTTGGCACGCATCTCTTTCATGTAAACATAAATGCATTTAGAGGCTTTTTGATATGTGGTTTCTTTTTATCATTTGAACTATCTTTACGTCATTTGCGTGAATTCGATGAGCTTTTGCTATCCAAATTTCTGAAATTGTATCAAGTATACACATTTATGATTTAATATCATATAATATCATATTAAATTGAAATAAATTAATTAATACATGAATTATAAATTTTTCTTCTAAAATCAATTGCCTTGCAATTCCGCTTGGTTTCTTATCCAAATGTATATTTCTACTGACCCACTATTACGTTTTCGGAATTTAATGAACTTCTTGACAAAGATCTAAAATGATCCAAAGGATCGATCGGTTTAATACGAACAAATTTTTTGTTTCTTGAGATATCTTAATTCTGGTATAGTTTTATGAGAACTGCATAAAACTTGTAAAAATTCGGACTGCTATATCATAAAGCTGACATACTATGTGTAGATAGTTGCATGCTGGTCTCTGCAAGGGTATGCAATATTTGGAGCGCCAAAGAGCGCCCTTCGCCTACAAATTAAAAAAACGATATGACTTAATCAATTTTATAGCTACAGACTTGAGTATAATGATGGAAGGATGGTCCGGACCGGTCGCTAGGTTCAAATTTTAGATAAGCCGCCCCCTTCTCCCACAAATCGCCAAAAACCATAACTCTGGAAATTATCAAGCTAGAGACTTTTTGGTATGAATGACACTTGCGGAGATGTTACAGCACCGTGCAAATTTGATCGCAATCGGATAAAAAACACGGAAAATATTCGAAGACAATTTTTCCAAATAGTGACGCTAATGTTTTGTGTGTGTGTATATGTTCTAATATGTTTACTTACACATGTATGTATTTATGTATTGAGCAGGTTAAATTCGTTTGCATGCACATGAAATTTAACATCGGTTTTTACTTCCACAGGGTAATTTACTGTCGAGCTCTCCCGACTAAATGATATATTTAAGCCCAGTACTTTAAAAAAGTACAAATGGGTCTATTAAGTTTGTCAAAAAAAAAAATGTGCGTCACAGGCAGAAGGAGGCGTGGCAGACCCCATAAGGTATATATAATCTTGATCAGCATCAACAGCCGAGTCGATATTGCCATGTCCGTCTGTCCGTCTGTCTGTCTGTCATTGATCAAGTTTGTTTCAGATTTTCGCCACGCCCCCCTCCGCCCCCGGAAATTGAAATACAAAATTTCGAGGTCGAATTTCAAGAGCACCTTTGATGCTATCGCCTTGGTTTTTGATACATATAATATACACTTTAGTCCAAATCTGTCCTGAAAATTTCAATTTCCAATCGGATAACAAACGCGGAAGCTATTCAACTAACAATGTAACGTTCAAAAGGAAGAAGAAGAGATGCTAGCGACCTCTGTGTTTATTAACTTATCTTCGTAGTGGCGCCATCTATTGAATGGTACGCAACATTGAGGAACAGTCTATAGTGAACGGATTGCACTCAAAAAGTACTGGGTCTCCTACTGTCGAGCATGCTCTACTGTACCTTACTGCATTTTTTTTTTTTAAATAAAATTATGTAGTGATGTAAAAAAACATCGAAACATCGATTGATCGATTTTTGCAAAAGCGATTCTCGAGGTTTTTAACTCGATCAATTTTTAGCCGATTCAACGATTTAAATAAATCGATTTTCATGAAAAATCGTCCTCTTTGAACATCCTTAGCAAACAGTACAAAATATACACGCGGTGTCAGAATTTCGTTTCATAGAAATGTTAAAGTTTACAAATTTGCTATAGTAAGTTTGAGCTATAATATTATTAACGTTTATGTATACAACATAATTAGATTATGTTACTGATTTAAGTTAAAATGTGTTATCTGTTAAAGTGTTCATGTATTTTTCTGTTTATTTATATGTATAAGAAAAATCGATCAATCGATGTCCAAATTACCGATGTTTCGATCAATCGATATTTGCATATGCGATTTTAAGAATACGTCTTTAAAATCGATGTTCAGTTTGGATTTACATCAATAAAAATAATGGTATAGGCGTTTTCGGTCACGACAATTCATTACAATCAGGAATTCAAAACGAAACCAAGGTTTAAGTTCTGTTATGGTCGGGTTTTGAATTTCTGTGTAAGGTTACTCAAAATTTTGTTATACCGGTTTCGTAAAGTTTACCGGTTTTTCCTAAGTTACGGTTACGAAATACCGGTATAATTTGGTTTTCAATAAAATTACTTAAAAAATCTTAAAAGTGTTTTTTTTTTATATATATATATTTTAAATAATGTGTTCAGTGCAGTATACTTAATCCAGTAAACTGTTTCGCACAAGCAAGGCAAAAGCTAAACAAATTATTTACAAAATTTAATTTAAAGATCACCTATAAAAATGGATTATGTTTATGTATGGATGCATAGTTACATATGGTGTTAAGTTGCACTCAAACAAAAATATTTTGTAAGTCTTTTATAAATTGAAACATCAATTAAATATTAATCGCAGTGAAAATTCTATGTTTTCTGTGTTGGAACAGGAAAAAAAATTGAAGTGCTGCATTTCACTCCTTACATTTCTTATGGGAGCTAGTGCTGGGAGAGTGTGAGAAAAAGTTGCACTCAAAAAAAATGCAACTACATTTCGAAAGGAATATGTATTCGTTTTTATTTGATTTTTGGTAATTATTGTGGAAATCGAGAAAGTTTTATCACTATACATAAAAAACAAAACAAATAAAACAACTGATCTGTAAAATGTTGAATGGCTAGAAAATTAATTTTTCTTTTTTGCTTATATGTTTTTAAAATTATTTTCTGAAAATTAACTACAGATCGACGGTGCCTGGTAAATAAGGAGCATCAACAGCCGAGTCGATATAGCAATGTCCGTCTGTCTGTCTGTCCCTTTTTGTGTCACCTAGTTCTCAGAGACTATAAGAACTAGAGACACCAAATTTGGCATCTACGCTTATCTATATCTTGCATTGATGCTTGATTTTTGGTACATCTATATATATAAAACTCTTTGTCCTCACTCACTTAGTCATCACGCTGTAGGCCAAACGGTTCAAGATATTGAGATGAAATTTTTACACAACATAGCTGAGACATAATTATCGTGCAATAAGACGGGATTTTTTGATATCCCCACTGGAAGGGGCTAAAATGGGGGGTCAAAGGTCAAAATTGCTTAGTATGAAATTTTTTTTTGTTTTTTGAGCTATCTTAACCAAATTCACAGATTATGTATTTCTTACTCACTGCTACATCCTGAGAAAATTTGGTCAAGATCGGGCCACTATATCATATAGCTGCCAAAGGAACAACCAGATGCAAATTAAAACTTTGTATGAAGATCTTTGTTATTTTTTGAGATATCTCAATCAAACTCACAGATTATGGATTTCGTACTCATTGTAACATTCTGTAAAAATTTGGTCAAAATCGGATCACTATATCGTATAGCTGCCATAGGAACAGTGGCTTTTAATGCTATTAATAAACAATCAAAATAAGATGGACAAGGGGATAGGGATAGGGAGGGGAGGGGGTGTTACGATTCATTTGTGTTGCGGCTTTCAAAATCAGTTTTCAGTATATGGCACTGTTACTCGCTCTTGCTGCAATAATCCAATTGCAGCGAAAACTTTAAAACAGCGAGCAGCGAAAATGTAAATTCTCTATATTATATAAAGTACTACTTATTACTATTATCTTAAGTCCAACTACAGGGAAAAATTGAATTTACAATTCCCGCTATCTAATTAGAAATGACAAAGGGTCTGGCTATAGCTGTGAGAAATGTTTCCTATTTTCACTTCACATCTTCCCGAGATTTCAGCGAGCGTAGCGAGCCGGGGGTTGGCGAGCGAAGCGAGCAGGGAGCAAACCCCCTAGTATAATATAAACTATAGTCCAAACCCGTCATGAAAATTTCATTCCAATCGGATAATTAACGCGGAAATTATTTAACTAACAATGTTACGGGCAAAAGGAAGAAGAAGATATGGTTGCGACATCTGTGTTTATCAACTGATATCTTCATTGTGGCGCCATCTATTGAAATTTCTGGTACGCAACATTCAAGATCAATCTATAGTGAACAAAAAGTACAGGGCCTCCTACTGTCGAGCTTGCTCCACCGTAGCTTACTGCATTTTTTAAGTTTATTTTTTAACTTGAATAAATATTTTGGAATTTAATGTTAGTTTCTTAATTATGGGAGTGCGTTTTCGGATTGGGCTTAAATTTTTAACGGTTCTTGCTTATACCACGAGAATCAATTATGCCAAGTTACAGCGCATTTACTATGTCTATTTAGTTTTGCGCAAATTTGGGAAATTCTGACTACTGTGCATTCTGAAAAAATTTGGTCAAGATCGGACCACAATATCATTTAGCTGCCATCAGATGCACATTAACGTTTAATATGAAGCTATCTTAACCAAATTTACAGATTGGTTTTATCTTGACAAATCTCGACACTTTCTTTTTATTTTCCAATTTCTTGGGTGCGGAATCGTTGACCCGCTATAAAATAATAATGTGTGCTAAAAATCAAATTTTTTGGAGCCCATCCTGAGGTGGCACACCGACGTTCTTTTGAAGATTCACGCAAAAATCGAAAAAATTGGGGAAAAATATTTTATAAATATGGGCGATGAGCGAGCCGATATAGCCATGTACGTCTAACTGTCCGTCTGTCTGTCTGTTTCCTTTTTGCTATGTCGGAACCGGCCGGATCGAATCAATATATCAGTTATTATATATATATATATATATGATACAGTTTCATACATCCTTACCAATCTAGGATCAAATCGGACAAGATATCATATAGCTGTCATAGGAACGATCGGTTCAAAATCAACATTTAGTATGAAAAGCTTTTTGTTTCTTGAGATATCTCAAGCAAACTCACGATTGTGTGTTTGGTATAGTTTTATATATCCCTACTAGATTTGGTGTAAATCGGACTACAATATCATATAGCTGCCATAGGAGCGATCGGTTCGTAATCAACATTTAGTAAGAAAAACTTTTGTTTCTCAAATCATCTCATCCAAATATACACATTGTGTGTTTGATTAAGTTTTAAACAGGCTGACCAAATTTGGTGTAAATCGGACAACTATATCATATAGCTGCCATAGGAACGATCGGTTAAAAATCAACATTTAACAAATTTTGTAAAAAATCTGTCGGCTTTAACGGGCACTGCAAGGTATCTAAACTTTGGCGCGCCAAAGTTAGCTTGCATTATATTTTAAAGTAATTTTGGGTCGTAGGTTCCAAAAATGTAAATCTTTTTTTGTCCGAGCAATAGTTTTCGTGATAAAAATGGCAAGTTGTACAGGTAAAAAGCTTATTTTTTCTTTTTTAATTTAAAAAATTATTTAAAAATTATAAAAAAAAATATTTTTGTTATAGCGTTTAAAGCTTTTTCGTTTGATCATTTTAAAGGAGTTTGAACCAAATCAGACAAATATAAACAATGCAAAGATACAATTGTCAATATAAAAATGTATGAAGCTCCAAACGATTTTGCAACGCGGAGTATGAGAAAAATTGTTTTAGTCGAAGCTTCTGTAATTGTTGTCCGATTTGATTAAAAGATGATTGGCAATTATTAAGCAAATTAACAGTTATTAATATGCACTTTATTTTGAAATTTTTTTTTGAGCCGTAGAGTACAACAGTACTTTGTAAAATAGAGTTGTAGTCAAATGTATGATATGTCAAAAAAAATATGCCGACTAGTGTACATATATAAGCACATTCGAACCAAGGCTGCAAACCTCAAAAATGTAATGGGAGGTTGGGTTCGGTGGTTCGAACCATAAAGTAAGATTAGGGTTCGGTTTGCGGACCGGTTTAGGGAGCTCCTGAACGCAAGGTTCGGGTTCGAACCTCGGTTCAATGTTATACATTTTTTTTTATAGCATCTTATAATCCCTTTTTATGCACAGAATTGGTCAAATTAACTTTGAATACAACGATAACATGTTCCTGAAGATTTGTAGAAAATTTATTTTGAATTCAGTGAAAATATCGTTTAGAAAAAGCCCGCCAAAACAAAAAAAAAATATAGCGCAAGCTAACTTCGGCGCGCCAAGTTTGGATACCCTGCAGTGCCCTGTGTAAGCCGTCAGACATTTTACAAAATTTGTTGATTTTGAACCGATCGATCCTATGGCAGCTATATGACATAGTAGTCCGATTTACACCAAATTTGGACAGCCTGTTTAAGACTTAGTCAAATACAGAATGTGTATATTTGATTGAGATATCTTGAGAAACAAAATAGTTTTTCATACTAAATGTTTATTTCCAACCGATCGTTCCTATGGCAGCTATATGATATAGTTATCCGATCCGGCCGGCTCCGACATATGTGCTGCGTGCAGCAAAAGACGGATCTGTACCAAATTTCATCAAGATAGCTTCAAAACTGAGAGACTAGTTTGCATAGAAACAGGACAGACGGACATGGCTATATCGACTCAGCTCGTCGCCCTGATCAAGAATATATATACTTTATGGGGTCTGTGAGGCTTCCTTCAATGCGTTACACATTTCGTGACAAAATTATAATACCCTCTGCAAGGGTATAAAAACGAAATTTGAATCGAAATTTTTGCCGACCACCACAGATTTCTTATAAAATTGGTTTACATACATACTAAATGTTGATTACGAACCGATCGCTGATATGGTAGTCCGATTTACACAAAATTTGGTAGGGATGTATAAAACTATCCCAAACACACAACTTGTGAGTTTGGTTGAGATATCTTAAGAAACAAAAAAGTTTTTCATACTAAATGTTGATTTTAAACCGATCATTCCAATGGAATGTATCAAAATGTGTCAAACACAGAACCTGTTAATTTGGTTGAGATATCTTGAGAAACAAAAAAGTTTTTCGATATGTGGGCAAAGGGGCGTGGTATCCAAGACTACAAATTTAAGAAGTCTTTAAACCAAATTTAAGTCTCCTAGGTCTTACCATTTTTGAAATCCTCTCGTTCATACGGACCGACTGACGGACATGGCTATATCGATTCGGCTTCTGATGCTGACCCAGAATATTTATACTTTGTGGAGTCTATTACTAAACTTAATATAACCCCACAGGGTACAAAAATCTTTGAACAAATTAGTTGATCATTCCAAGCGATCCAACGCGTTGGATAAAGTTGTTCGGACCGTAATTAGCTTTGTTTATGGCTAAACTGTCTGACTAGCGCGAGAGCACAAAAAAAAGCATACTGTAGCGTCGGAAATAAATAAATAAATAGAATACAAAATAAACAGTTTGGTTATATTTATGTGTGTATATATTTAAAGCTCCGAAATTCCGAAGAAATATGGTGTTCTCTTAAAAATTTACATTTTTTTAAGCCTGGTTCCA
The DNA here is from genome assembly GCA_035043265.1 of Drosophila testacea. Taxonomy (NCBI): domain Eukaryota; kingdom Metazoa; phylum Arthropoda; class Insecta; order Diptera; family Drosophilidae; genus Drosophila; species Drosophila testacea. Next base: position 2,096,329 of record JAWNND010000842.1, on the reverse strand, counting down.
ATGCTTAAGTCGTAAGGAGCGTCTAATAGAGGCATGCCGTCACAGTTGTCATTTAGTACACCTCCAGCTTCAGTAGCAGTTTCTGTTCTATCTCGACTTCCATTTGTAGTTCCAGTTCCAGTGGCAATACCAGCCGCCGCTGTTAGAGCACTAAACTGCGCCTTGAACATGTCGGTGAGAGCACGTTCCTGGAACGCAGCTACAGCTGAGGAGGTAGAGGATGTTCGAATAGCTGCCTGAGTTGTTGTGGTCGAGGATACAGATGGACGTTCTGGCAGACTGGTAATGGTAACAACTTTAAATTCATTTCCATTAAGATCAGATTGCGGAATTGGATTTGTGCTTATGATTGAGGAGGACGATGTTGGAGTATCGATGCGTCGCGCATATCGAGCCTTTCGTCGATGATGATATTTACTGCTGCTTGACCCGCCAAGTGGTCCAGTTGAACAGCTGCTGTTACTGCTTGTCGGTGGTGTCGATGGCGGTGGTGTCGATGGCGGTGGTGGGTACTGATTATCAACTATGAAGCTCGGATCGCTCTCCCGTTTGACTGAACGCGACGTTTCTGGCGATAAATTTAGTATGGTACAATTCTCTTCGATTGTATGTATGTTATTTGGTCCAGTAGTAAGATTAGCAGCTCTATTTAGAGCACTCTCTGTATTGAAAAGGCCGATGCTACTTGCACTTGTCAGTAAATTCATTTTGGACTGTGACGCATATTCCAAAATAATTTCTGCCGTCGTACTGCAGCCTACTTCAACTTGTTCTGCTTCTTTATTAATCCTTGGATGCCAAATACATCGAGAGTTGGTCCTTTCATCACTGTCACTATCACCTTTACGTTCCCTGTAGTCTTTTACGAAACAATGAGGATCAGGTGTGGTTGGTTTTTGATAGGCAGCGGCAGCAGCTTGAGACAGTATAATATTTTCGATGTCTTGTAACGAACGCGGTCTGTTCTCTGGTTTCGAATGAATCTTGGATTCTTGCTTGTAGATTAAATCCTGATAATAATTTTCAGGATCATCAGCTTTATCACTTGTCACCAAACCGCTTTCAGCGGACAAAGCAATCGCTGCTAGTGCCATTATATCGTAAGTAGGCGTGTTATGATTCTGTTTCTGACTGAGACCATTCTCTACATCTGGTGATAAACCAAGGCGCTGCAAACTTCGTACATAATAGAGTTCAGCGCTGCTCCATTGATGATAAAGTCTTCTCACTTGCAATAGCATGTTCTCAATTTTCTTCCGATTGCTCTTCAATTGCCGCTGAACAGTTAGCTCAAGAGCTGCGTTGGAGTCTCTTAACTTATCTCCGTTTCCACTTTCATCTCTATCTCCGTCATTAAATGCTTGCCGCTTTGCTTTTATACTATATTGAAATTTACTGCAAAGCAATGTCCACTTTTCTAATCCTTTTTTTATATCAAAGAGTGTGTTCTTCTGTTCTCGAAAAAAGTAGCTCTTTGAATCTTTACTGCTTATATAATGATCCTTTGTACGTTTGTCTGACGCACTTATAGAATGTTTGCTACTGTCTTCATAGGGGATATGATATTCTACTTCTTTTCTGCTCCGGTTGTCATGGTCAATATCGCCAAGAGTTCTATAATTATTGTTTTTGTCTTGAGATATGCTCATCGAAATTGATGATGATGAACAAGTTCCCGTTGCCTCATCGCTAACCGCAGATGTTTTTTTTTTTAATTCAGGAAACTTCAGTAAATGTACACTACGATCTTTTTCCCGATCCGCTTCTGATGCTGATAAATGGTGATAGGGCTGTTGCAAAAATTGTGCATACAGCAATTGTGTGGCCAAAAACTGTTGTTGTTGCTGCTGTTGTTCTTCTTCTTCTTGTTGTTGTTGAGAGTAATTATTGCTATATATACGAGCTAACAATGCATCACGCTCTCGATTTCGATCCCAGGAACTATGGCCAGGAGCATCGTCTAGCTTTGACCACTGCTGAAAAATTTCCTGATGCTGCTGTCGCAATAAAATATCCGACATCAATGTTGAACTCTCCGTTGGTACCAAAATATTATTATTAAATGGAATATTAAATATGTGCTCCATAATACTAGAGTTAGATTTTTTTCTGCCTTCATCCTCTGATTCATGAATATTGTCACCATATTCTCCGAAGATTCCATACTCCGAATTATCTTTAGTCTTACTGGTTTTCTCAGACATTTGTGACGAACACGATGATTGTGAAACTGCTTCCTTGACATAATCAGTGTTGAATTTTTCATTTGACTGATTTTTCTTGTAAGGAGACTCTTGAATTGTGGTTGGTGTTTCTGTTTCTGTGGTGACATTAATGCAATCCGTATCCATAACACTTACAGATAAGCTGTTATTGCCTAGTCTTGGAATTCAAATAGATTCTGCGTATTTTCTTGTCAATTTAAAATTTTTATCCGTGCTTGAAGTTACATGTGGGGTGGGTGGCAATAAGAACTCTGCTTTCTTATCAGTTTTACAACCCTGTTCAGAGATATTATTTAAATTATTGTTATTAACCTACACAGTTTAAACAGTTTTACACTTAAATTATAAAAGGCTTTTACTGACATTTCCTTTTTTTTACTGTCTTAAATGCGCTTTTATCAATTTCATAATTTTATTTATGGTATATTTCTATTAAACTTAAATGGTCACTTTCGGTACAGCTGCGAATTTTGTTTTTGTTTTTTTTTAATAATTTACTTTCGGTAAAAGTTGGCATGTATACCCAGCTTTGAAGGATCGAGTAATAAAACAGGTATTGGCTATCTCGTAAGATACACTACGTGTTTACTTCGAATACATGGGTATCACAATTGGAAAAGGGTCTAAGATATATATAATTTCATATAAATTTTCCTGATCACGATTGTAAGTTTAGTTAGAGTATATAAATATATAACTGCGATTTTATTATTTTAATCCTTGACTATATACAATTCCTTTTTGAATGTTTTGGGTTCACTCTTCATCTGAATAGATAACAAATTGGATTATTTCTTTGTTAACAAACAATTTGGAATAACAACATTTATTTTTAGTTTTATGTAGGTTTTCAACTATTTTACTCTCACAACCATTCATCTATAATTCAATTTTGTCCTTTCATCTCTCTGCTCAGACGCAGTATTCAAAAAAAAATCTGTTGCTTGCCTGTTGCAGATTCAAATGGGAGAACGTGCACAAGTTTTTTATTATTTATCGAGGTGAGACAATTTTAAAATGCACTTTCCGCTCCACACAGTGTTTATTTTTAATGTTAAATATGTATATGTATATGTATATGTATTTATATACATATACATATACATATACATATACATATACATATACATATACATATACATATACATATACATATACATATACATATACATATACATATACATATACATATACATATACATATACATATACATATACATATACATATACATATACATATACATATACATATACATATACATATACATATACATATACATATACATATACATATACATATACATATACATATACATATACATATACATATACATATACATATACATATACATATACATATACATATACATATACATATACATATACATATACATATACATATACATATACATATACATATACATATACATATACATATATATATATATCATATACATATACATATACATATACATATACATATACATATACATATACATATACATATACATATACATATACATATACATATACATATACATATACATATACATATACATATACATATACATATACATATACATATACATATACATATACATATACATATACATATACATATACATATACATATACATATACATATACATATACATATACATATACATATACATTACATTACATATATAAATTATTCTAAATTTTTCTTGAAATTTTCACACACATACATAAGCACACACTTTATAGATAAAATTTTTTGTAGCAATTAAATAGATATGTAGCTATTTTCTTTAAAATTAAGGGTATGCGCGTTCTAGTTTTTTAGTTTCAGCACAGCGACTTAATTATGTATAGTAGAAAGGAATCGACTAAAATGTATCCTAAATACGAAAACTAATTGCGTTTCGGTATGTACGGCTTTTATTATTCCTCGAATTCTTTAACTTTTGCTAACGAGAATATACTGCCTGGCCAAGAATTTGACGAATTACTTCCGACTTTGGGGGCTTTAAAGCTAACAATTTGCAGTGGTGGTCGAATAACGACAGTCGCCGTTCTCATTTCTCTCATCCTATACACTGCATCTCTTGCTCTGTCTTTCTCTCTCTCTCTTTCAAAAAACCGGCGTGTGGCAATATAGCCAATGATTGCGCGGTGAGAGCGTTAGTGTAAGCGCATCTCTCATTTCTCTGAGCACAACTCAAAGATGTGATTTATTATTTGTTGAAACACCCGAAAGTTACTCGAAAAGCTCACCGTATCACCTGCTGAATATTTCACTTTTCGCGGTCTGTTGAGGTCGTTGTTTTTCCAAATCAAGGTTATTTGTTTCGTACGCTTTTTGTTTGAAATTTAGATGCTATAACTTTTTTTAAACGGAAAAGTTGTTTTTGTTCAGATATTCATATATGGAGTTGTTTAATAATATAGGATTAGTGAACATCCAGACTGGACTGTATATTGTAGCTGTTCCATTAAGGGATATTTTGTTTAAGTGAAGGTTGCGTTTGGCTCGCCAAAGTTTGGATACCATTGCAGACCTCTGTCACAATTGTTACAAAAAAAAGTTAGGATGCGTAAGATAGTAAATAATATAAAAGTAGATTTCAGATATCTTAAGAAACTAAAAGGTGTGACTTAAACTAAATTTGGTCATACTGTTTGAAACAATACCAAACACACAAAGTTTGTGTTTGGTTAAGATATTTTTAGAAAAGTTTTGTATATTATATGTTGATTTCGAACCCACCGCTCCTATGGCAGCTATATGGTATAGTGATCCGATCCGATCCGACTGATAGACGTACACTGTCCTTTTGTAGTGCGACCGAGATAAATTTTCAGGAGAAGTTCGGACTATAGTGAGTATCTTGATGAAACTGGGTACAGGTCCGTCTTTTGGCTGCACGCAGTGAAATTGTTAGATGTTTGCATGCTTCTAATGCAAAACTATCGTATAAAATCAAATAAAATCAAAATTCAACTTTGACAACCTGTAAAAATAGGTTTACTGCTCGCTTTTTGAATTTTTTCGATATTTCAGAAGTTTTCTATTAAACGCTTTTTGAATTTTTTCGATATTTCATTTGGATAATAAGTTATGATTTTCGCAAAGTAAAAACTCAAAACGGCACACTGTGCAGCGTCGGCCAAACGCAAGCGTCATAAAGCATAAACGCTAGCGCTGCAACGTACAAAGCTTTCGGTGTGTGTGCTTTTCACCACTATTTGTTTTTTAGACCTTTTAAAAAGTACAAATGGGTCTGTTAAGTTTGTGAAAAAAAAAGTGCATAACAGGCAGAAGAAGGCGTGGCAGACCCCATAGAGTATATATATTATATTATAGCCGAGTGGTACTACAATGTTAAATTACGAGCTTGGCTGAAAAGTTCTGATTTTGTTCTATTAGATGGCGCCACTAGAATTAAATCTGTATCATTGTTGCCGAGTACCAACCTTCTAAAGATATATGTTGTAGACTTATAGTTTTTGAGATATATCATTTTGGGTAAAGCAACTTTTATTATTTTGAAATAAAAAATGTATGATAAGAAAATTTGTGTGTTGGTGAAAAATGTGTTTGATAAGTGTTAGCCGGAATATGCTCAAGGAAAAGCAACCATTCGTAAGTGGTTTGCTAAATTCCGCACAGACCATATGAGCACCGAAGACGATGAACGCAGTGGTCTTTCAAAAAAGGCAGAGGACGAAATTATCAAAAGAATCCACCAAACGATTTTGGAGTACCGTAAAATGGTGATAGCTGAAACCTGAGGCGTGGCAGCCCCTACAAAGTATATATATTCTTGATCAGCATCAGAAGGCGAGTCTATATAGCCATATCCAACTGTCTGTCTGTATGAACAAACAAAATAGATCTCAGAGATGGTAAGACTTAGGAACACAAAATTTGGTGTAAAGACTTCTTATATTTGAACGCAGATCAGGTTTATTTCAAATTTTGGATGCCACGGCCATTTCGCCCACAAATCGGAAAAACGAAATAACTAAAGCAACTTTAAAGCCACAGACTTGAGATTTGGCAAGTTTGATGATTAGAAGGGTCCGGATCGTTAATTTCAAATTTTAGATCATAATCTGAAATAAACACGGAAGATATTTGTTCCATATAGTGACGCTAACGTTTTGTGCGTGCGTGTGTATGTGTTCTAATGTGATTACATACATATGCATATATTTGCATATGTTAGCATCTATAAGGAATTTAACATCGGCCTCTAGTTCTACAGGGCATTTTAGTGTTGACATTTTCTATTAAACGATACAGACTTTTCAGCCTAACTGTTATTTGGATAAGCTTTCAACAAAAAACAAATACTTTTGAGTTGCATAATATCTGAATATATTCGTTTGATAGTTTTTTTTGCTACATGTTGGGACGGTAATGTTATTTGTGTGTATTTTCTATTATTTGCAATTTTTTATGTCGATACTATCGAAATTTTGGAGTATTGTCGCTACTTTCTATACTATCAAATATTAGCAGTTAAGTATCGAAAATATAAAATACCCGAAATATCGATACTTTGCGAGCACTAATGGATAAAAATACTCAACAAGCCGTTCGGTAGCCTAAGCAGTTTTGCAACTGTGGTGTCTGATAGCGATGGCGCCATCTGTTGAAAATATTTTTGTTTGCGACCTTTAGAGACATGTCCCATGTGTTCGTATCTGAAGGTTTTTTAAATCCCCTGACAGATAGGATTATAATTTTGTCAGGAAACGTGTATCGCATTGAAGGAGGCGTGACAGACCCGACTGTTTGCCCGTATGTTTTTTTTGTCAACTATCTTCTCAGGTTATAAGTTCGCCTGATTAAGCTTGGAAAGGTCCGTCTTTCTGCTACAAGCACCTTATATTTTGGAAACGGTCGGCTAACTTCTTCACATATGTAGCTGTCATGAAACTATCGGTCAAAAAGTAACCTTTAGTATGAACAACTTTGAGATATCAGAACCAAACGCAGATTTGCGACGATACGCTACATTCCGACAACATTTTGTCAAAATCTGATGATTTTAAATGTGCGTAACACTTGTCCTTGAAGGCTCCGTAAAGAAAATAATTCAAAAGCGTTACATCGCATTTACTAGCCGGCCAAATAACTTCGGAAATAACAGTTCCCATAAAGTTCGAGTGTAACTTTCGCAGTTTGCCCCTACCCTGTTGAAACCAAATGTCCATGCCATCTTAAATTTTCCATGAAGTTCGAGTGTTAGCTGTTTGGCAAGCGGCCATTTCCTGTTTAATTGTTGAGTCCCATTTCATAAATTTCAAACCTTGAACTAAATTCCTGTCAAAACTAAAGGGCATTATAGTAGCTGGTTGGTGAAGTAACCATTAGTTAAAATTCCAACCGCTAGATGGACCACCCGGTATGTTATATAAAGTACTATTATGTTAAATCCAATTGCCGAAAAAAAATTTAAAATAGGCAAAGCTGTTATTTACGTTTCCCGCCTTCTTATAAAATAATGACATGAATGATGTAAAACTCCCCCCAAGTCGCAAGCCGGGGGTAGGGCAAGCTCCTATTTACTGTATGATGTTTTTGATACAGAAATGAGCAATAAAAAGAAATCGCAACAAATGATATATAGAACGTAAAGCAGTTCATGTAGATTATGACATATCCATATTTCTGATCGGAGACCCCATAAGGGGTTACACCACTGTAGAATTTTCCAAAAATCAAACTTTTTTTTGCTTTGGAAAATAGTTTAACTATTTTAGAAAATTGTAACACACAATGTGTAAGTTTGGTTGAGATATCTTGAGAAACAAATAAGTTTTTCAAACTTAATGTTGATTTCAAACCGATCAATCCTATGCAGCTATATGATATAGTTCTCCGATTTGAACCAAATTTGCTGTACACACATATATTATAGATCGTTTGCAACATCTGACTCTTTTAGCTCAAAAATAGTTTCCCAAAAGGATTTTACAAAATTCAAAATAGTTTAGGCAGACCTAGTGATGTAGAAAAACATCTAAACATCGATTGATCGATTTTTGAAATAGCGATTTTCGAGGTTTTTAACTCGATCAATTTTTAGTCGATTAATCGATTTTCATGAAAAATCGTCCTCTTTGAACATCCTTAGCAAACGGTACAAAATATACACGCGGTGTCAGAATTTCATTTCATAGAAAATTTAAAGTTTACAAATTTGCTATAGTAAGTGTGAGCTTTAATATTATTAACGTATATGTATACAAATAACATAATTAGATTATGTTACTGATCGCGATTTAAGTTAAAGTGTGTTATCTGTTAAAGGGTTCATGCGCTTTTCTGTGTATTTATATGTATAAGACAAATCGATCAATCGATGTCGAAATTTCCGATGTTTCGATCAATCGATATTTGCATAGGCGATTTTAAGAATCCGATTTAAAATCGAGTTTGGACTTACATCACTAGGCAGACGCCATAAAGTATATACAAGGGTAGTCAAAAGTATTTATCTTGAGTTACAGGGCATAAATACGGCAGAAATTTGCTTAGAATAGTCAGCAAAAAACGGTACTGATGATAGAGACGTGGCGTCTCTTGAAACAGCTGTATACCGAGCCACTTGCTCCTTGCTATTCACTTAGTAAAGGCTTATGTTGTATTGTTGTTGTTGTACAATTTGTACTATAATTTGTTAACAATTGTCAACATTTGTTGTCAAACTAACATTGTTAATCATAATTGTATAAATAGAGAATCATGTCATATCGACATAATTATCTAACTTCGACCTCGAGTCAGCTAAACCATTTAAATTTAAAACATTTAAATAAATATAAAGTATTTACACAAAACAAAAGTTGAATCTTCTTGTCATTTATAGTTACTTCATGTACATTTTGGTATCAATGGAAAGGTCTTTTGAATACCGTTTGAATGATACCAAAATGTTCTTAACCCATTAAGTACCCATTGAATTTTTCAACTGTTTGTAAAATACAGGTTTTTTGACTTTTTTCCTCGATTTTTTTGAACGAATGTTTTGATGCAAAAAGTTTCTTTAAACAATATAAATATTGTTACACAGCCTGTCCTGAAAATTTCATTCCAATCGGATGACAAACGCGGAAGTTATTCAACTAACAATGTTACGGGCAAAAGGAAGAAGAAAAGACGCAAGCGACCTCTCTGTTTATCAACTGATATCTTCGTAGTGGCGCCATCAATTTAAATTTTTTGATAAAAGAACAATTTATAGTGATCGGTTTGCACTCAAAAAGAACAGGGTCTCTAACTGTCGACCTTGCTCCACCGTAGCTTACTGCTTTCTTTCAAATATGTTCGCGCGATTACTCAAGTTTGATGATGATTGATTGATGAAATAATCGCCGCACGACGCAGTATTAACGGCGAGATCGTGCAAACCTCGATCATCGCCGAAAAATTTACTATTTTTTAGTACACTCAACTCTAAAATATAAGTGAAAAATTAAATTTGTTTAAAATACGCTGCTATTTAAAAAAAAAGTTTATTTTCCGAAGGTTTACTCGATAAAGGCTAGTTCCATGGTTGTGCTGGCATATGATAAAATTTATTCAGTGCAGAGTTTAAACATTCCCATCGTTCATGCGGACTTGTGTTCAAGTTAAGGGGCAATGCAAATCCTGCATTAGGGGATGAAATTAAATGCGCAGACGCATACTGTTTGAGAGGGCCAATAGGAAAATGTACATGTCTTGATGTATATACGTTTATGTGTTAAATGTGAATGTAAATGTTTGTATATATGTATATATTTGTATATACAGGTATGTATTCTCATGTGTGTATGGGGAGATTCAACAGAGTTGTGGGTAAATTAAATATGGCGGCCGTTAATCCTCCACCCAATGAACCACTGAACTGGTGGTATGAACGTGTTAATGACCGAGTGTGAAAATATCAGATTTTTATCCAAAAAATGACTGTTTTTATTGAAAGAAATTACTAGAAAGTAAATCAACATGTTCTATAGAATTAAATTATTAAATTTTCAATGTAAATTAAGAATTGAATTTTTTTTTTTTCACTATCACCGTTTTTAAGTTTTGGCCTTTTTTTACTGATGTTTAATTTGCATCCGATTGTTCCTATGGCAGCTATATGATAAAGTCGTCCGATCTTGACCAAATTTTCTCAGGATGTAACAAAAAGTACAAAATATACGTTGAGAGACTATTTTGCATAGAAACAGAGAGACATGGCCATATCAACTCAGCTTGTCGTCTTGATCAAGAATATATGTATATACTTTATGAGGTCTACAACGTGCTACAAACTTCGTTACAAAAAAAGTACCCTCAAAAATGCCGGGAATGTCCAAGTTTTAACAAGATATCTTTAAAAACGCTGTCTGACTTGTCTGTTAACTCAAGAAACAAAGCCAAAATCTGATATTCGACCGATTGGTCCTATAGCAGCAGTAAGATTTTAATTAATTTTTGTCAAGATGTGTCAGCCAAAACCAAATACACACAATCTGTGACTTTGGTTGACCAAAACCAAAATATTTATTCGGACTAAAGGTAGATTTTTGGCCAATTGCAGCTAAAATACATAGTCATACGATTATTACAAAATTTGTTGAGGATGTAAAAGACAGTCACAATTATACAATAAGCTTGGTTAAGATATCTTAAGAAACAAAATCTGTTAGTACTAAAACTTTATTTTTGACCGATCGCTCGTGTAAGAGCTTTAAATATAAAATAGTGATCCAATCCGGCCGGTTCCAACATTTATACTGCCTGCATCAAAAGGACGGACCTGCGACTGTGGGACTAATTTGCATAGAAACAGATGGACAGATTAAGAATATAACACACCGGCTGATAAGTCCGTAGGATGGCACATAAGGGGCTCTACTAGTTAAAAACCCATATTATTTTATTTGGAAATTAGGATCTTTTATTAGGTGCTATCCAAAGTTTCGTTTAAATCCGTCAAACGGTTAACCAGATACAGAGGTTTTAGTGATGCAACTTTTGACATATTAGAAAATATCGATTTAAAAAATGTTCTTGTGTTTATTTTTAATTATTTTTTGGTGGAGAAAGTCCTATTTGGACTCTGCTCCTTTAAGAAAAATGGTAAAGAAGTAGTTCGGTAGTCGTAAGACGACCGATATTGCTGAACCTCTTGGTCGCCCTAAAAATAATAATAATAATAATAAAACCAAAAAAATCGGTTTGGCAAACTGTAAGGTGAATTTTAAGAAAATAGTTGACACCTTACAGATCTAAAAAAAAAAATCATTGGCTTCATTTGCATGAATATTTGTCAATGATAAAGCTCTGTTAAAAGTGGCAAACGCGTTTGCTGTCTCAGCGGGATAACGCGTCGTTTCAAAATCGTTTCTACCATGCAAAATTGCATCGAATTGCTTCAGCACCTATCATTTTTATTAGATTTGGATGCAAGTGCCTTTTAACTGTTTGCAGACTTTAAAAAAGAGCTGGCCGGGAAAATATTTTGCTCAAAATAACATGTGATCGCCTAAAGAAGTCCTATTTGTAAAATTGATTTTTGCTTAAAAAATTGTTTTTTTTTTGTGGGTATCCTACGAACTTATCAGCCGATGTGTTATGTACTGTGTTATTTACAAATACAATTTACACATAAATTAATTTATATTGATAAATTTTGTATTTATTTATTGCATAAATTATGTTTTCCTGTATTTTTGCCTATTTTGATTGAAATTTACTTTTGAAATGGAGAATATAAGGGTTATTCCGCAAAAAGAAAGAATGAGCAGAAATCGAATCAAAATGCAAAGAGATAACTTCAATCTTGATAAGTGCGTTTTTTGAATTTTCAAAGAGTTTAGATACATTAATTTATACATTCCTCAGGAAATAAGTATATGTGGATGAAGTTATTCAAAAAAAATGCAGTAAGCTACAGTAGAGCATGCTCGACAGTAGGAGACCCAGTACTTTTTGAGAGCAAAGTATTCACTGTAGATTGTTCTTCAATGTTCCCTACCATTCAATAGATGGCGCCACTAAAATGAAGACAGGGGTCGCTAGCGTCTCTTCTTCTTCCTTTTGCCCGTAACATTGTTAGTTGAATAACTTCCGCGTTTATCATCCGATTGGATTGAAATTTTCTGGACGGATTTGGACTATAGTGTGTATTATATGTACCAAAAATAAAGGTGCTAGCATTAAAGGGGCTCTTGTAACACGGCTCTGAAATTTTGTATTTCAATTTCCGGGGGCGTGGCAAAAATATAAAACAAACTAGATCAATGGGAGATATAGATGTACCTACATGCCAAATTTGGTGTCTCTAGCTCTTATAGTCTCTGAGATCTAGGCAACACAAAAAGGGACAGACGGACAGACGGACAGACAGACAGACGGACAAACAGACAGACGGACATGGCTTTATCGACTCGGCTGTTGATGCTAATCAAGAATATATATACTTTATGAGGTCTGCCACGCCTCCTTCTGCCTGTTACGCACATTTTTTTTTTGGACAAACTTAATAGACCCATTTGTACTTTTTCAAAGTACTGAGTCTAAAAATATACTTTGAAGAAAACAACGGAGTTCAAGTTTATTTTTATTTTAAAGGTCTTTTGAATTTAATTAATAATATATTGACAACATTTAAAATTACTTGAAAATTTTTAAGTTTTTGTAAAAATTAAATTTTTTAGGAGGAAAAAAAAGCTAAAGTAGTAGTTTCAGCAATTTTTTGAGCTGGATCGATAACCTCATATTATTAGTGGATAAAATGTCGCGTACAACACGTATCGAACGACGCTATGGGTCCACGGCAATTGCTAAAAAACCATAATCTTTTCTAACTCCAAATAAGTTGTTTTGCAATCTATTATGCTCAGCTTTCTTTTAGATATTGGATTTTGTGTGCTTTATTATGCATATTTCGCTAACAACTACAATTGAAATTTAAAATTTAAAATTATCTGTCATTCTGTGTAGCATCCGCTACAATTCATTAGGAACAGTTATTTCGCAAAAGTAACTGTAACGAAATAATATTCTATGCCATTCAAAAGTGCATTTCAATTCTTCTAATCACAAAAGTTGACGGTATAGCTTTTAAGTGACCAAAAAAATTTGATATTTAAATATACAAAAACGTACGAATGTCACGTGAAACATGCGAGATTTGCCCATATATACATCATAGGATTTCGTAATTTTATCTTACCTTGAATATCGATTGTTCGTTGTGGTATCTTGTATGCCGCATTCCTGTTTGGAGCTGGATGACACAATTGCTGGATGTGAATTTAAAACGTGGTGAGGTGACGCATGAACTGAAGGCAACAGACTCGGTGAAAACCGAAATGGGAAATCGCTGTAATTGAAATATTTATTTATGGTTTCAATAAAATAATAGCAAACGTCATGTAAAAATCTCATAGTCACCTCGATAGCGTTGTATTAATTGGTAACGAGGAGGGATAAGGGGATCTAAAACTAGACGCCGAGTACACCGACGGCGTGTGCCTGAAAATAAATAACATGGAATAAAGAAGTTAAACCGACACACAAGACACACATTTTTAGACCCAGTACTTTAAAAAAGTACAAATGGATCTATTACGTTTGTGCAGAAAAAAATGTGCGTAACAGGCAGAAGGAGGCGTGGCAGACCCCATAAAGTATATATTCTTGATCAGCAGCAACAGCCGAGTCGACATAACCATGTCCGTCTGTTTGTCCTATTTTGTGCCACCTAGATCTCAGAGACCATAAGAGCTAGAGACACCAAATTTGGCATGTAGGTTCATCTAAATCTCCCATTGATCAAGTTTGTTTTGGATTTTTGCCACGCCCCCCTCCGCCCCCGGGAATTGAAAAACGAAATTTCAAAGTCAAATTACAAGAGCCCCTTTACTGTCAGCCCTTGATTTTTGGTACATATGTATAATATACACTATGATCCAAATCTGTCCAGAAAATTTCATTCCAATCAGATGATAAACGCGAAAGTTATTCAACTAACAATGTAACGGGCAAAAGGAAGAAGAAGAGACGCTAGCGACCACTGTCTTCATTTTAGTGTCGCCATCTATTGAATGGTAGCGAACATTGAAGAACAATCTATAGTGAATACTTTGCTCTCAAAAAGTACTGGGTCTCCTACTGTCGAGCTTGCTCCACTGTCTGTCTGTCTGTCTGTCCGTCTGTTTGTCCTATTTTGTGCCACCTAGATCTCAGAGACCATAAGAGCTAGAGACACCAAATTTGGCATGTAGGTTCATCTAAATCTCCCATTGATCAAGTTTGTTTTGGATTTTTGCCACGCCCCCCTCCGCCCCCGGGAATTGAAAACGAAATTTCAAAGTCAAATTACAATACCCCTTTTACTGTCAGCCCCTTGATTTTTGGTACATATGTATAATATACACTATGATCCAAATCTGTCCAGAAAATTTCATTCCAATCAGATGATAAACGCGAAAGTTATTCAACTAACAATGTAACGGGCAAAAGGAAGAAGAAGAGACGCTAGCGACCCCTGTCTTCATTTTAGTGTCGCCATCTATTGAATGGTAGCGAACATTGAAGAACAATCTATAGTGAATACTTTGCTCTCAAAAAGTACTGAGTCTCCTACTGTCGAGCTTGCTCCACTGTAGCTTATTAGAACTTTAATTTCGGAAAACATTAACAATGAACAGAAAACTAACTTAACATGCAGTCGGGCGGGCTCTGACGGTAGAATAGCCTGAGGGAAGTGACGCGTTAAACTCCTTATGCATGCAAACAGAGTTAACTTGCTCACGTATATATGTAAGCACATAGAGCACATACACACGCACGAACAAAACATTAGCGGTACTATATGTAAAGCCCAGTACTCAACAACTTTTAAACAAAGGCAAAAAAATAATTAAACATTTTGATGGTAGACATTGAAAATCAGTGTTGCCAACACAACACCTAAAATAACCAAAAGTTGGATGGTAGAAATGAAGGATTTTTTGTGTATTGAATGGTAGGTCAGTGGGAGAGGGGGGTAAAACATATAGTTTTATAAATTACATAAATCTATATAAAACTCTTTGTCCTGATTCACTGACTGACTGAATGTCGAGACTTCACGCTGCAGCGCGCTGTAGGCCAAACCTTTCAAGATATTGAGCTGAACTTTTTACACAACATAGCTGAGACATTATTATAGTGAAAAAAGACGGGATTTTTTTATATTCCCAATGGAAGGGGTTAATATGGGGGGTCATAGGTCAAAATTGCTTTGTATGACTATTTTGATTGTTTTTGAGCTATTTCAACGAAACTCACAGATTATGTTACATTCTGTGAACATTTGGTAATGATCGGATGACTATATCATATAACTGCCATAGGTACAATCAGATGCAAATTAAAACTTTGTATGAAGATCTTCGTTGATTTTTTAGCTATCTCAACCAAACTCACAGATTATGTATTTCTTACTCATTGTTACATTCTGTGAACATTTGGTAATGATCGGATGACTATATCATATCTTGCTGCTATAATCCAATTGCAGCGAAAACTTTAACTTTAGGGGGCAAGCTCTCTAGTAAAATATAAAAGTTTATAATAAGTTTCAGTTGTTGTTCAGGTGCCCTTTTTTGCTTTCACTTCACTTGCTTCCATGCATATTTAAATTTCATTTACAAAAGAGTCTATTAGTTTGTGCAAAAAAATAGTGCGTAACAGGCATAAGGAGTCGTGGCAGACCCCATAAGGTATGTATATTCTTGATCATATACTTGATCATCTTCAACAGCCGAGTCGATATCGCCATGTCCGTCTGTCTGTCTTATTTATTTTAAAAAGCTTAGCAGCATCCGAAAACTAATGAATTTATCTACTGATCCTTAATATGTTGTTTTTATACCCTTGCAGAGGGTATTACAATTTTGTCACGAAATGTGTCATATAACTGCCATAGGAACGAACTCACACAATGTGTGTTTAATACAGTTTGATACATCCTTACCAAATTTGGTGCAAATCGGACTACTATATCATACAGCTGCCATAGGAACGATTGGTTTGAAATCAACATTTAACAAATTTTGTAAAAAATCTGACGGCTTACACAGGGCACTGCAAGGGTATCCAAACTTTGGCGCGCCAAAGTTAGCTTGCTCTATATTTATACCCTTGCAGAGGGTATTATATTTATACCCTTGCAGAGGGTATTATATTTTTGTCACGAAATGTGTAACGCATTGAAGGAAGCCTCACAGACCCCATAAAATATATATTCTTGATCAGAGCGACGAGCTGAGTCGATATAGCCATGTCCGTCTGTCTGTCCGTCTGTCTGTCTGTCTGTCTGTCTGTCCGTCTATTTCTATGCAAACTAGTCTCTCAGTCTTGAAGCTATCTTGATGAAACTTGGTACAGGTCCGTCTTTTTGCTGCACGCAGTACATATGTCGAAACCGGCCGGATCGGATAACTATATCATATAGCTGCCATAGGAACGATCGGTTGGAAATAAACAGTTAGTATGAAAAACTTTTTTGTTTCTCAAGATATCTCAACCAAATATACACATTGTATGCTTGATTAAGTTTTAAACAGGCTGACCAAATTTGGTGTAAATCTGACTACTATATCATATAGCTGCCATAGGAACGATCGGTTCGAAAACAACATTTAGTATGAAAAACTTTTTTGTTTCTCAAAATATCTCAACCAAATATACACATTGTATGCTTGATTAAGTTTTAAACAGGCTGACCAAATTTGGTGTAAATCGGACTGCTATATCATATAGCTGCCATAGGAACGATCGGTTAAATATCAACATTTAAAAAATTTTGTAAAAAATCTGTCGGCTTACTATGTAATTTCTATTAAAAATATTAATTTTTTTCTGGAGGTTCACACGATAAAGGCATTTATGCTAGCTAATTCCCCGATTAGTTTTTTTTTTTGGGTGAACTCTACTCCCGCAATCGTGCCTCTTTTTAGAGGCAGTGAACTTCTTAACCGCCCCATAAATTCACTTTCTTTTTATTTTGTATTTTATACATTCATATATATTTTTTATTCTTAATTAATTTACCAACCAAATGCAAAATCAAAAATTAAAAAATGCAGTAGGAGTGGAGCAAGCTCGACAGTAGGAGACCCAGCACTTTTTGAGTGCAAAGCGTTAACTATCAATCCCATTCAGTTGAACATACAGACGGACATCGCTATATCGACTCGGCTGTTGATGCTGATCAAGAATATATATACATTATGGGGTCTGCCACGCCTCCTTCTGCCTGTTACGCACATTTTTTTTGCACAAACTTAATAGACCCATTTGTACTTTTTTAAAGTACTGGGTCTAAAAATCCATACGGTATATTTTTCACGATCTTAAAAAAAAATAGTTCAAATTTGGCCGTCTACGCCAGAACACGCCCTAAGCGATGGTAAATCAAGTGACAACAATCTACAAGAGTAAGAAGGGAGTCCCAGACTAGAATTCCAAATTGATTCAATCTTTCCCTAAGCACAGAAGCAGTATTTAAGTCCAGGACGCACTAGTGAAATGTAAAGTAGTTTGTTGCTGTGGATAACTAGGTATTGATAATAACTAGGTATTTAACTAATACGCTAATTAATTAATGCACGGGACATACTTTTCTCCTATAATTTAGTTGTTATTAATCTGTGTATACGTTATATAGCTAAAAAAAAATTTTTTTTATTAGAGTTATTAACTTACCATGATGCAACTTGAGACATATCGGGACTTAACATCGGATAAGGATATTGGCTGGCAGTAAATGGATATAATGCAGGACGAGTGAGACCTGAAAATTAAATATTATATTTATTAGATTTTGAGTTTCTCATTTTGGCGGAATGTCAAATGTATGAAAAATATTAGAACATTAAAAGTTTTAGAGCGAAGCAACCTGGGCTTATAGCCTCGACCACCGTTAGCCTACTCGGCACACTCCCAAGTACATATGTACATATGTATGTACACACTTTATTATCATCTCAATTCTGAAGTTTTAAAATTTTTCTGATTGCGATTTTTTCGCTTGAGACGTGGCATCCAAAATTTAAAACAAACTTTGGTATGAAGACTTTTCATATTTGCAAGCAGATCGAGAGATCATCTTACATTTTAAATACCACGCCCCTTTCACCCAAAAATCCTAAGATAGAGAAAACTCCCTCTGGCCAAAAATCAAATTTTCTGATACATTTGGCGGGACCCCTGAAGCCTAAAATCGACTTTAAAAAATTTTTCGGGTTTTAGTTTTATTTGTGTTGTTGTTAATTTTCAAAGTTTAGCGGTTTTTTTGTGCTCTTAAATTTTACACCATATCTCTAGAACGATTTTAAAAACTTTACAGATTCGGAAATAATGAATCTACTAATCAATCATACATTGTTTTTAATTTAGATCAGTAGTTTAACAAATTTTGATTGTTTGGAATGAAATTTTCAGAACAGGTTTGGACCAGGCGCTAGCGTTAAAGATTCTCTTTTCTAGACCCAGTACTTAAAAAAGTACAAATGGGTCTATTAAGTTTGTGCAAAAAATGTGCGTAACAGGCACAAGGAGGAGGGCAGACCCCATAAAGTATATATATTCTGATCAGCATCAACAGCCGAGTCGATATAGCCATGTCCGTCTGTCTGTCCGTCTGTCCCTTTTTGAACACCTATATCTCAGAGATAATAAGAGATAGACCCACCAAATTTGGCATGAAGGTTCATCTATATTTGCATTGATCAAGTTTGTTTTGCCATTTTGCCACGCCCCCTCCGACCTCGTAAATATGAAACAAAATTTCAAAAGTCGATTTACGAAAGCACCTTTAATGCTAGCGATATTATTTTTGGACGCATGATAAACTCTATAGTCCAATCCTGTCCTGAAAGTTTTATCTGGATCGGATAATAAACAGATATTATACGGCTGTTCGAAATTTCGAAAATATGAACCCCTAGATATCTGAGGCGGTGGGGGCGTGGCAAAATTCTAAAACAAACTTGATCAATGCAAGCTATAGATGAACTTGGCTATATCGACTCGGCTGTTGATGCTGATCAAGAATGTATGTACTTTATGGGGTCTGCCACGCCTCCTTTTGCCTGTTACGTACATATGCACAAACGTAATAGAGCCTTTTGTACTTTTTTGAAGTACAGGGTCTAAGAATGAAAAGGGTCTTTGGTGTGCTTTAGGCTTTCGGGCCGTAAAGTTGTGCCCAAGCCAGACCCGGCCCGACCCGAAAAAGACCCGTTTTAAAGCAGGGATTTTAACCGTCCCCGGAAAACAACAAAAATATTTTGTACCCTTTATATTTGAATAATTCTTAACAAGTTTGCGTAAACTATAAAAATATAAACCCAATATTCAAAGAGTAAAAAAATCCAAAACCTTTTTTGGTACTTAAATACGCCATGTGTACAGAAATATCTGAAAGCTGAAAAAATAAGATAAATTCATTATTTTTATACCCTGGCAGAGGGTATTATAATTTTGTCACGATATGTTTAAGGCATTGAAGGAGGCCTCACAGACCCCAGAAAGTATATTTATCAGGGAACAAAACCGAAACGAATTTCGGTTCCGGTTCCGGTACGTACCGAAACGAGTATTCCAGTAAAAGGTTCTATTTCGGTTTTGTCCTTTCGGTACCGGTTCTCGTATCGGTGCATACCGGTACAGCAAAGTAATTTTAAAAATTTTAAAATGTAAAGAAAATCGAATTTTATCAACAAATATTTGTGTGTGTATAAACGTACAAATGCATGCACTTTAGCATTTTAAGTCTTCATATAATTCGAGAAATTTTTTAATAGTGCAAAATCATGTTCGTACGAAAAATAAAAGAAAATTGTTTAAATGTACCGAAACCGTACCGGTAGGAACGTTTCAGTTTTCGGCGCTTGCAAAATAATTAATTTCTGTACCGGTTCCGGTTACGGTACTTCATTTGAAACGGTTAATTTCGGTGAACGGTTCCGGTTCCGGTTTCATTACCTGATATGTATTCTTAATCAGGGCGACGAGCTGACTCGATATAGCCATGTCCGTCTGTCTGTGCAAACTAGTCTCTCAGTTTTTAAGCTATCTCGATGAAACTTGGTACAGGTTCTTCTTTTTACTGCACACAGTACATGTGTCGGAACCGCCCGGATCGGATCACTATATGATATAGCTGCCATAGGAACGATCGGTTCCAAATCAACAATTCGATTACAAAACTTCATTGTTTTTCACAGATTGTGTTTTTAATACAGTTTCATACAATCTTACCAAATTTGGTTCAAATCGGACTACATATATATCATATAGCTGGCATAGGAACGATCGGTTCGAAATCTACATCTATCAAGTTTTGTAAAAAATCGGACGCTCATACAGAACACTGCAAGGGTATTCAAAATTGTAGGACAGGGGATCCTGCTATAACTAATCTATCTATCTAATGCACATAAATATACGCACACGTACATAGAATTTTTCAATTGATAGTTCACAAGATAATTGACAAAAAAAGGGGTGAAAATCGTACGTACCCTTTATAATTCTGGTTGTAAAGAGAATGCTAAATAATCCTGTATTTGATTACTTAGCGATTTTCTATTTCTGTTCTCATGTCATTTTTATTTTAATTGAAAATTTGTTGTCCTCTGTATTAATGGTTGATGTTGTCCTTGTTACTTTTGTTGGCGTTCACCGTAACAATGAACTTCTCAGCGATGTTGTCATTTTCAAGTTTTATTGTAGTAATCCAATGGTTGTATCAAAAAACAAAACAAAAAAAAACGACACACCAGCAATGAGAAAGGGTGTATTTCGTCTGTTATTACTAAAGCAATCACCCGCGGGAAAATGTGTGTGTCGCATTGAGTGCTGAGGGTGGCGGTGAGCCTAAAGGGAAAGGGATCTAGCGACAAAAAGGATGTCATTATTATGTGGTTGTGCACCTTTTTTTTATTAGAGGGTTTGCTTTTTTTACTCTTCTTGATTTCAAGTTGAATGCGTCTGCCCAAATTAGTGATACGGATATCTTCGCTTGTCGTCTATTGTGCAACCCTTAGCAAAAATGCGATTCACACATCGAACTTGATCAAATAATACATTTGCACACCATGCGTGTAATACATATTACTCAGGGAAAACTATTTTGTCCAATAATTGTCTTTATTAAACATAATTTATTGAACAATACTTAACTGATACTAAGCATTACTATGTACTTATATATATTAAGCGTTGAAAATTGCTCCCCGTTCGATCAAAGGACAAAATATTTGTATTTTTTTCAATTACTTTTAAGTTCAGAAAATTATTCAAAAGTATTTTATTAGTTAAAAGTAAATTTTATTTAAATTTAAACAAACATTTATAATTATGCGTTGTATGAAAGAGTATTCAATAGTCAGCACGTTAGCACCGTTCACAGCGCAGGCAATGTCAACCCCGTCTATTGTTAAAAAATGTCTTATTAAAGCTTATTTGCTTTAAAACGAGGAAAACCGGTCCTGTGCCCGTATCGCTAGAAATGCATCCATATCATAGTAGTATGCGTACTTAAGCTGCGCATATCATTACACGGGCATCTAAAGAGGCATGTACCGATGATGATGACGATTGCTATCCCAATCCCAAATCTGATGAACAGCACGAGTTTTGTGTTGTGTTTAGGGTCACGAGGGTTGATGTCAAGCTACACGTATCTTTCCTTTAAATGTAGTGCAGGCAGGCACGAGTCGGTCGCAGCCTTGAAATCGTGTGTGTAGAAGAAACGCCCCCTTTTTAGCAAACGCTAATAGTCCAGCAATTAGGCGTTTTTATTGTCAAGTTTTTGTCAAAATACGATTTTCATATTTGCAAACGTCTAATAGATCACGGGTGTTCCGACCTCTTTTTCTATATATTTATATAAATTCTACATATATATATTTTCATGTTAGGCTAGGTTCCGTAGTGATTTTTTTTTACCTAAACCTTGTGATGTTAATCCAAACTGAACATAGATTTAAAAATACAGTGAGCTACTCTGGAGCAAGCCCGACAGTAGGAGACCCTGTACTTTTTGAGTGCAAAGCGTTCGCTATAGATTGTTCTTCAATGTTGCGTACCTTTCAATAGATGGCGCCACTAGGAAGATAAGTTAATAAACACAGAGGTCGCTAGCGTCTCTTCTTCTTTCTTTTGCCCTTAACATTGTTAGTTAAATAACTTCCGCGTTAATCATCCGGCCGGAATGATATTTTCTGGACAGGTTTGCACCGTAGTGTATATTATATGTAGCAAAAATCAAAGAGGGGCTCTCATTAATGGGGCTCTTGTAATTTGACTTCTAAATTTTTTATTTCAATTTCCGGGCGGAAGGGGGGCGTAGCTAAATCTAAAACAAACTCGTTCAATACAAGATACAGATGAACGTAATTGCCAATTGAAATCAAGATATTCAAAAAAGGGACAGACAGACAGACGGACTTGGCTTTATCGACTCGGCTGTTGATACTTATCAAGAATATATATACTTTATGGGGTCTGTCACACCATATTCTGCCTGTTACGCACATTTGCACAAACTTAAGAGACCATTTTGCACTTTTTTAAAGTTCTGGGTGCAAAAATCGGATTCTTAAAATCGAGCAAAGAAACATCGATTGATCGAAACGTCGGAAATTTTTACATCGATTGATTGATTTTTCAAATACATATAAATACACAGAAAATTGCATGAACACTTTAACATACAACACATTTTAACTTATCACGCGATGAATAGCGTTATCGAATTATGTTATTTATATCTATTTACATTAATAAATAACAACTTACTAACTTTGGCATATTTGTAAACTTTAACTTATTCTATGAAATGAAATTTTGACACCACGTTTGTATTTTGTGGCGTTCGCTAAGGATTTGCGAAGAGAGATTTTTCATGACAACCGATTTTTTAATCGATTAATCGGCTTAAAATAGATCGAGTTAAAATATTCGAAAATCGGCTATGCAACATTATTGGTATAAAAATTTTGCCTACAAGGTAAACTCTTGAATAAAAAAGATAAAAATAACAACAAAAAAAGGACCTTTAAATATGAATAAATACAACTAAATAAAAATTCAACGAATTTTATATACATACTTACAGATGACCTCAGCCGTCTGTTACATAACAATGCATAGACAATTAATGCATTTTTTTGCCGAATTAAAATTTTATTTCTAATATTTAGAAGGATTTATATTTCCACTAAATCAAGCCACTTCCATATAAAGTATTATATAACAGCGCAGCATGCAATGAGGAGAAACGTGAAGAATGGTTTGACTGTCAGACTATTTGCTAGCAAGCTGGGATTTTATTGTGTTATTCAATTATTAGTATGCTACCATTGTTATGGATTATAATGCCATGTAATCCGCAAGCAGCTCTTAAGTGCATGCCTTTTATTTACGCCGTTGGTTCCCATTAGGGCAGACCAGCAGACCATTACCATTAACAGGCCCTTAAACGGCCAACCACCGTGAACCCCATGGATCTGACAAACAAGCAAACACAATAAGGGAAATTTGGCAGAATAAATGAATGAACAACAAAGATGCCGTAATCAACCCATACATACTATACCCATAAAATCGCATCATGTGCAATTATTATTTCATAATTTGTTTGAATTTTGTTATGAGGTGAAGGGTGAAAAAGTCAATAACTTGTGGATGAGTAACTCACTCGCCTTTTATTTAGGTTAGGCTGAAATCCTCGATCAACTATGATTTGTTAATTGCCGTGTGCGTATTTAAGTGTAATATACTATACTAGGGGGTTTGCGGCCTGCCCGCTTCGCTCGCCAACCCCCGGCTCGCTACGCTCGCTGAAATGTTGGGGAGAAATGTGGGGTGAAAATAGGTAACACTTCTCACAATAACTTGTGGATGAGTAACTCACTCGCCTTTTATTTAGGTTAGGCTGAAATCCTCGATCAACTATGATTTGTTAATTGCCGTGTGCATATTTAAGTGTAATATACTATACTAGGGGGTTTGCGGCCTGCCCGCTTCGCTCGCCAACCCCCGGCTCGCTACGCTCGCTGAAATGTTGGGGAGAAATGTGGGGTGAAAATAGGTAACACTTCTCACAGCTATAGCCGGACCTTAAATTTTTAATAAGAAAGCGGGAAGTGTTATTTCAATTTTTCCCTGTTATTGGACTTAAAATAATAGTAATAGTACCTTATATAATATAGAGAATTTACATTTTCGCTGCTCGCTGTTTTAAAGTTTTAACTGCAATTGGATTATTGCAGCAAGAGCGAGTAACAGTGCCATATACTGAAAATTGATTTTGAAAGTCGCAACACTAATGAATCGTAACACCCCCTCCCCTCCCCTCCCCCTCCCCATCCCACTGTCGATCTTCTTTTGATTGTTTATTAATAGCATTAAAAGACACTGTTCCTATGGCAGCTATAGTTTAACAGAATGTTACAATGAGTACGAAATCCATAATCTGTGAGTTTGGTTGAGATATCTCAAAAATAACAAAGATCTTCATACGAAGTTTTAATTTGCATCTGATTGTTCCTATGGCAGCTATATGATATTGTGGTCCGATCTTGACCAAATTTTCTCATGATGTAGCAGTGAGTACGAAATACATAATCTGTGAGTTTGGTTAATATAGCTCAAAAAAAAAAAATTCATACTAAGCAATTTTGACCTTTGACCCCCATTTTAGCCCCTTCCAGTGGGGATATCAAAAAATCCCGTCTTATTGCACGACAATTATGTCTCAGCTATGTTGTGTAAAAATTTCATCTCAATATCTTGAACCGTTTGGCCTACAGCGTGATGACTCAGTCAGTCAGGACAAAGAGTTTTATATATATAGATACATACATACAATGTATGTATGTCATACAAAAGTATATACACAGTCATTAAATAATTTACCCAGATTTATTGGAATTGTTCATCTAATCTTGACGTTTAGGATTTTATTTTACTATACTTCAAATTCAGCAATATCAACATTTCAGTTATGAATGCCTACCTAGATATATGGTATTTGAGGAAAATATAACAAACAAATCAGTACAAAAAATCCATAAAGGCTACAGAGAAATAGGATCGACCGTGCGAGACTCTGTACTTTCTCTGTAAAAAACACATACATAATAACTTCCAAGTTTATTGTCCGATCTAGTTAGATTGTTTAGGACAGATTCAGACAAAAGTAGTTATCATAAGTACCAAGATCCTAGCTTTAAACATGGCGAAACTCTAAAGCAAACTTGATCTGGGATAGATTTTAATTAACTAGTCGGACTGTCGACTTGTGTGCACTATGCAATGAGCTTTTCGTGAGCAGTGAAATGGCTGTTTGAGCTCAGTACTCAGTATAGAGAAACATACGTACCAGGCTTGGTGCCTTTAGCTCTTATAGTTTTTGATATCTAGGTGTTTATACAGACGGACATGGCTATATAGACTCGGTTGTTGACGGTGATATTCATATATGAACATTAGGGCGGGTCAATTTGTATGGAGCTAAAAAAACGTGGTAAGCGTATAGCAGATTTGGAATCTGCGATGAATTCTAAGAAATTTTCACTAATAAACCCCATGTCTAAAATGAATTCCTAGCCCCCGCCGCGAAGCATGAAAAGCATGAAATAGTGAAAATGTACTGCAACCTTAAATTTTCATGCATCGTGGCGGGGCTAGGAATTCATTTTAGACATGGAGTTTATTAGTGAAAATTTCTAAGAATTCATCGCAGATTTCGAATCTGCTATACGCTTATCGCATAAAAAAATGGACCCGCCCTAATGAACAAATACACTTTAAGGGCCTTCCACGCCTCCATCTGCCTGTTAGCAAGTTTTTTTTTGACAAACTCAATAGACTTTTTGTACTTTTTCCCAAGGCTGCAAACCGGTTCCGATCCGAAACTCGCAAAACCGGTTCGGTTCGGGTTCTTTGGACTACCGAACCCCTTTAAAGTTTCGAGCACCGTACCCGAACCCGAACCGGAGCACTTTCACAATAAGAAGTTTCGGTTAGAACATTTTTTCCAACCAATATAAAAATTTAAGTATTATTATTTTATTACGTACTGTATGTACATACAATTACAGGGTGATATGACAATAGTTATATTTCGGTAACTTATTTGCCTTGCCGCAAAAGAAGGAAATCGTAGTAGGAGATCAAAAATTACTGTTCAATTCAAGTGTTACTAATTGCCTAAACAAAGCTGTGTCTTTTACTACTGCTTCAAATAATTTAAATTAAATAAAATTAAAATACAAGCACATCAGAAATCTATCAGTCGGCCAAAGCAGCAACATGTTCGGTCGAGCCCCGAGACTCTCTGCTTATAATCAAGTGTCGAACAAGACTGCTTGAGGCTCGATTGAGGTTCAAGTGTGTGATGCTCTACGATTGATTTTTTCGAAAGAGACTTTCTGGTTGACTGGTTCTTTTGATCATTAAATGTGGAACGACTGGACTAAATACTAGTGAATATATTCACTTTTAACATTTAATAATTCGGATTTGAGATGCGCAGCCGATCACACCAGAGTCAGCCCTAAATTTAAATTCGCATAATAATTTTCAAAAATTTTAAAATGGTAAAAAATTGAACCTTATCAACAAATATATATGTACTAGGGGACTGACCCCCTGCTTGCTTCGCTCGCCAACCACCGGATCGGAAGTCTCCGGAGTCTCAGAGAGATATGTGGAGTGAAAATAGGGAACACTTCTCACAGCTATAGACAGACCTTATGTAATTTCATATAAGAAAACGGAAAATGTAAATTAAATTTTTCCTTGCAATTGGACTAAAAATAATAGTACTTTACTTATATTAGAAGAGGGCAAGCCACTTAGTGCACGCTTCGCTCGGACAATCCCGGATCGCTACGCTCGCTGAAATCTCGGGCAGATATGTGGAGTGAAAACAGGGAACACTTCTCACAGCTAATCTGTGAGTTTGGTTGGGATAGCTCAAAAACAAACAAAAATTTGCATACTAAGCAATTTTGACCTTTGACCCCCATTTTAGCCTCTTTCAGTGAGGATATTCAAAAATCCCGTCTTATTGCAGATAATTATGTCTCTTATGTTGTGTGAAAATTTCAGCTCAATATCTTGAACCGTTTGGCCTACAGCGTGATGTCTCGTCAATTAGGACAGAGAGTTTTATATATATAGAAGAGGCTGCTTTTAGTGAAATTCAAACTGGAAGGGGTTCAAATTGGGGGGTCAAATGTAAAAATTGCTTGGTATAAAATTTGGTTTTGTTTTTTGAGCTATTTCAACCAAACTCACAGTTTATGTATTTTTTGACCCTGTACTTTAAAAAAGAACAAATGAGTCTATTAAGTTTGCGCAAAAAAAAAAAAATATGCGTAACAGACAGCCCCATAAAGTATATATTTAATTTTGATCACCATCAACAGCCGAGATATATATACTCACAATTAAACAGTCTTTTTAAAACATTCCATAAGCAGTATGGTGTTTATAGAAAATAGAGCATACAACCATCGTCAAAGTTGTTAATTACCCATAAATGAAGATTTTTTCAAGCATGCTGTTTTGCTATACTCGATAAGCCCTATCAGAAAATCACTATCATTTCCCTGGTATTTTTAGGCCGTCGCACAGTGTTGTGTAAAACTCGTTATGTAAATTCAGTTGATTTCATGACACATTTTTGCACTTTCTTGTTGACGACTTTCTGTTTTAGTACCCATGCTACTCCGAAAATATATTCAATTTTGAGCAAGACAGAAGTACTTGAAACAATGATAGCAATTTTCCACACAATTGCCAAATAATTATCATATTATTCATATCATTCTGTCTCAAGTCTGCGAATATATTAGCATATTGCTAGGCGAAAAGGCAAATCAATAGAAACTTATTGGCAGGCTTATTTTTAGATTTGAATAAAAACCGTGTCAATTTAAATATAATTCTAATTCTATAATTGTTTTTGATCTATTTCTTTGATCAAACTAGGTACAAGTGTAAGACAGTAAAATCGCTACAGTTGAGTTACCGACTATAAAAAATCTGGTATTCATTAGACCCTCAAATTTAAAAAAGTACGACTATTTAATAAAAAGTGTGTAATAGGTAAAGGACCTGTGGCATTAAGTATATATATAAATGATCAGCACCAACAACCGAGATGATATAGCAATGGCCGTTTGTAAACCTGTCCGTCTGTTTCTTTTTCGAACAGTTATGTCAAAAACACCGCAAAGTCAAATTGCAAAAGCACTTTTAATGCTGTTGTTGAGTTTTTTTTTTGGGAATTAAGCCTTTCATATTCAGTACCGGAACCGAAGCCGGAACAAATTCGATTTGAAAACCGATACATTTATATCGGTATGGTTCCGATACATTTAAAAAAAATCTTTATTGATTTTCGTATGAACATAATATTGAATTAAATAAAGAATCTTTAAGCTACATTTTGTGCTTTTTTCTTTCTTAAAAATTTTGTAAGTATGAAGTGCTTTGTTTTATCTCAACGAAACTCACAGATCATGTATTTCTTACTCACTGCTACATCCTGAGAAAATTTGGTCAATTTGGTACAATTCATTGGTGTTGCGACTTTCAAAATAAATTTGCATCATATGATGCTGTTACTCGCTTTTGCTGCTATAATCCAACTGCAGCGAAACCTTTAAAACCGCGAGCAGCGAAAATGTAAATTCTCTATATTATATAAAGAACTATTATTTTAAATCCTATTGCGGGGAAAATTTAATTTACATGTCGCACTTTCTTATAAAAACTGACATATAGCTGTGAGAAGTGTTCCCTATTTCTCCCACAGTTCTCGCCGAGATTTTAGCGAGCCGAGGGTGTGCGAGCGAAGCGAGCATTAGAGGGCTTGTCCCCTAATATAAAGTACTATTATTTTAAGTCCAATTGAAGGTAAAAATTGGATATACATATTCCGCATTCTTATTAGAAATGACATAAGGTCCAGCTATAGCTTTAAGAAGTGTTCCTTATTTACACTCCACATTTCTCCCCGAGATTTCAGCGAGCGAAGCGAGCACTAGGGTGCTTGCCACCTCCTTATATAAAGTTAAGTTATTTTAAGTCTAATTGCAGGGAAGAATTGAATTTACATTTCGCGCTTTCTTATAAGAAATGACATAAGGTCCGGCTATAGCTGTGAGAAGTGTTCCCTATTTTCACTCCACATTTCTCACCGAGATTTCAGCGAGCGAGGCGAGCCAGGGGAGTGGGATGTGAAAATGAGGAACACATCTTACAGCTATAGCCGGACCCTATGTAATTTTTTATTGGAAAGCGCGAAAAGTATTGACAGTAAAAGTTAGATTTTGCGGGAAAGCGAGATTTGGCGGGAATAGGTCAGATTTGTTGAGATAAAACCAATCTGTGAATTTGGTTGAAATAGCCTAGCTATAGCTAATTTGCATCCGATTGTTCCAACGATCTTAGCCAAATGTAATAGTATGTAATATATATTACGAAGTACATAATCTGTGAGTTTGACCCTTGAACCCCACTTTCAACCTCTTGCCTTATTGCACGATAATAATGTCTCAGCTATGTTATGTAAAAATTTCAGCCCGATAGCTACACCCATTTCGTCTCCAGCGTGATGTCTCAGTGAATCAGTTAGGACAAGGAGTTTTTAGACCCAGTACTTTAAAAAAGTACAAATGGTTCTATTAAGTTTGTCCAAAAAATTAGGCAGAAGGGGGCGTGGTAAAATATATATATTCTTGATCAGCATCAACAGACGAGTCAATATAGCCATGTCCGTCTGTCTGTCTGTCCGTCTGTCCCTTTTTGTGTCACCTAGATCTCAGAGACCATAAGAGCTAGAGACACCAAATTTGGCATGTAGGTTCATCTATATCTCCCATTGATCGAGTTTGTTTTAGATGTTTGCCACGCCCCTCTCCGCCCCCGGAAATTAAAATACAAAATTTTGAAGTCGAATTTCAAGAGCCCTTTTAATGCTAAAGTTCAAACCTCTCCTGCAAATTTCATTCAAATCGGATGATAAGCGCGGAAGTTATTCAACTAAAAAAAGTACTGGGTCTCCTACTGTCGAGCATGCTCTACTGTAGATTACCGCATTTTTTATATATATAAAAAAAAGAAGAAAACTCGTGTAAAATTTGTTATTTGTCGCTAACGTTATTTTCATATGTGTATACAT
Source organism: Drosophila testacea (assembly GCA_035043265.1). Classification (NCBI taxonomy): domain Eukaryota; kingdom Metazoa; phylum Arthropoda; class Insecta; order Diptera; family Drosophilidae; genus Drosophila; species Drosophila testacea. The sequence continues at coordinate 2,065,869 of JAWNND010000842.1, read as the reverse complement.
ATGTATACACACATATATTGTTTTCGTGTTTGGTCGAGCTGGATCGGGTTTCCAAAATGTATGCTTCGGTAGGGGTCGTGTCGGGCCGAAAAAGTCGGCCCATGGCCCATCTCTAGTAAGAATAAACCACAATCGATAGGATAAACTAATTACCCACTATATTTATATTGGTTGCTCCCATTAATAACTATAACTAACTATTGCTTTCCTGTAATTAACTTGAATTAATTTGGAACATACTTACCTATTGCTTTTGGATCCAACTGATATGGAGGAATTCCGCAATGCGCAGGTGGTGGAGTCGTCAGTGGATCACCGTTATGGCAGAAGAAAGGTGGTAAGCCTATTTTATTAGCCTGTAAAAAAAATATCCATGTTAATTCTTGAGAAAATCAATAAAAAAAAAAAGCTACAGTCAAGAGTAATCAAGTATTATAAGGAAAGACATTTTCAAAAACTTCTCATTTACAAAATACGTTATCTAAAGCTCTTTATTCTAAAGATTAATTTGCAACCGACTGTTCTCATGGCAGCTATAAATACAAATACTTAATCTGTGAGTTAGGTTGAGATAATTTAAAAAAACAACACAGCTTTTCATACCTAGGTTAATTTGCATTAATTTGTTCCTATGGCAGCTAATACTAAAGGTTACTAAAGTTTACTATTGAAATCCTGATCAGATCCTTACATGTAAAACTATCGATAAATCAACAAGGCTTGAAGCTGAACAGACGCCGAAATATTTTTTCGCCTAAGAACACTGTGTAACATTTTTTAGATTTTTTATGGTCCTCGGCCAAAATCCCACTTTTTATGATACATATGAACTCACTTTAAAAACATTTCTTACGTCTAGTATTTTTTTTTTTTAATTTGGGTATTTAATTATTATTTAATGACTACGGTTTTTTGCCAAATCTTACATTTCGAATCACCTCTCTAGATAAGCACAAAAAGCAAACAGCCTCCGAAAGCTATTGAATATATCCACTTATCATTAATATGTACATTGTTTTTGATTTAAAGAACTAATTTAACAAACATCTATTTTTAAAATTAAAAAATTACGATTTTTTTTATTTCTTTTCTACGATTTTTTACTTTAATTAATTTTAGTGAACGAAAGTCCGACTTGCATTCCGCAATAAAGTCACAATTTTGACAAAAATATCAGACCTAGCTATAAAATAACGTTACTTAGCTTTTTCACCATCGATTAATAGTAATACCTTTAACGACGCCTAAATAATCCCTTAAGCCCTTAATATTTGAAATTAAGAAGGGTATTTTTGTTTCTTAATTTCCTTAAATTTTAAAATCAAAATATCACAAAAAGAATCATACTCTAATATTTTATAATCTATTGATTTTTAAAAACAATGTATTAATGATAAGAAGATATGTACATTCGTTACCTTTCGGATTATGTAAGTATTAAAATTGGTTGTGCTGTAGTCGAGAAATGATTTAAAATGTAAGATCAAACAAAAAAAAGAGCATTATAAAAATAGCTAATTTTCAAAATTTTAAAAATATATATCATTCATTCGGAAGGACCCGACAGTAAAATACCCTGTGGAAGTAAAAGACGAGGTTTAATTACATCTGCATGCAAATATAATTAACCTGCTCAATACATGTAGACATATAAGACTGGCCCTTGTTTATACATTTTTTTTCAAAATTAAAAGCGCCGGGCTTAAATGGTTTCTCCTTGGGTCCAAATAAAGCCCCAAAAAATTTGGGATCGATCGGATAACGTTTGGTGGCCGCACCCTCAGTTTGAATATATGACATATATGAGAAAATGAGGGGTGAGTTTCGTTATTTAGTTGTAATCATTTTTCTGCATAGTTTTTTCGCCAAAGTTGTTGCCTAACTTTAATACGATAAATTAAAAAAAAATATAGCGCAAGCTAACTTTGGCGAGCTAAGGTTTGAATACCCTTGCAGAGATTTGCATAAGCCGTCCGATTTTTTACAAAATTTGTTAAATGTTGATTTCTAACCGATCGTTCATATGGCAGCTATATGATATAGTTATCCGATTTGCACCAAATTTGGTCAGGCTGTTTGAAAGTTGACCAAACACACAATCCGTGTGTTAAGTTATGTTATTTTAAGAAACAAGAAAGTTTTTCATACTAAATATTGATTTCGAACCGATTGTTCCTATGGCAGCTATATGATATAGTTGTCCGATTTGAACCAAATTTGGTAAGGATGTCTGTCTGTCTGCCTGTCTGTCTGTTTCTATGCAAACTAGTCTCTCAAACTAGTCTCTGAGTTTTTAAGCTATCTTGATGAAACTTGGTACAGGTCCGTCTCATTGCTGCACGCAGTACATATGTCGGAACCGGGTAACTATATCATATAGCTGCCATAGGAAAGATCGGTTGGAAATAAACATTTAGTATAAAAAACTTTTTTGTTTCTCAAGATATCTCAACCAAATATACACATTGTGTGTTTAATTAAGTCTTAAACAGGCTGACCAAATTTGGTGTAAATCGGACTACTATATCGTATAGCTGCCATAGGAATGATCGGTTCGAAACCAACATTTAGTATGAAAAACTTTTTTGTTTCTTAAAATATCTGAACCATATATACACATTGTGTGTTTAATTAAGTTCTAAACAGGCTGACCAAATTTAATGCAAATCGGACTACTATATCGTATAGCTGCCATAGGAAAGATCGGTTGGAAATAAACATTTAGTATAAAAAACTTTTTTGTTTCACAAGATATCTCAACCAAATATACACATTGTGTGTTTAATTAAGTCTTAAACAGGCTGACCAAATTTGGTAAAAATCGGACTACTATATCATATAGCTGCCATAGGAACGATCGGTTCGAAATTAACATTTATCAAATTTTGTAAAAAATCTGACGCCTTACACAGGGTTACTGCAAGGGTATAAAAACTTTGGCGCGCCAAAGTTAGCTTGCGCTATATTTATACCCTTGCAGAGGGTATTATATTTTTGTCACGAAATGTATAACGCATTGAAGGAAGCCTCACAGACCCCATAAAGTATATATATTCTTTATCAGGGCGACGAGCTGAGTCGATATAGCCATGTCCGTCTGTCTGTCCGTCTGTCTGTCCGTCTGTTTCTATGCAAACTAGTCTCTCAGTTTTGAAGCTATCTTGATGAAACTTGGTACAAGTCCGTCTTTTTGCTGCACGCAGTACATATGTCGAAACCGGCCAGATCGGATAACTATATCATATAGCTGCCACAGGAACGATCGGTTGGAAATAAACATTTAGTATGAAAAACTTTTTGTTTCTCAAGATATCTCAACCAGATATACACATTGTGTGTTTGTTTAAGTTTTAAACAGGCTGACCAAATTTGGTGTAAATCGGACTACTATATCATATAGCTGCCATAGGAACGATCGGTTCGAAAACAACATTTAGTATGAACAACTTTTTTTTTCTCAAAATATCTCAACCAAATATACACATTGTGTGTTTGATTAAGTTTTAAACAGGCTGACCAAATTTGGTGTAAATCGGACTACTATATCATATAGCTGCCATAGGAACGATCGGTTCGAAAACAACATTTAGTATAAACAACTTTTTTGTTTCTCAAAATATCTCAACCAAATATACACATTGTGTGTTTGACTAAGTTCTAAACACGCTGACCAAATTTGGTTTAAATCGGACTACTTTATCATATAGCTGCCATAGGATCGATCGGTTCAAAATCAACATTTAACAAATTTTGTAAAAAAATCTGACGGCTTACACAGGGCACTGCAAGGGTATCCAAACTTTGGCGCGCCAAAGTTAGCTTGCGCTATATTTTTTTTTTGTAATCTTCGACAAATTGCAACAACCAAATATCGAAACTCACTCTTTTTTCTCTTTTATATCCCATATATTCAAACTTTAAGCCTAGGGTGCGCCCATCAAACGTTATTTGATCGATCCCAAATTTTTTGGGGCTTTATTTGAACCCAAGGAGAAACCACTTTTGCCCGGCACATTGAAATATATTTGTAGGGGCCAGATTACTTGGGGTCTAGCCCCTGCTCGCTTCTCTCGCCAACCCCCGGCTCGCTACGCTTGCTGAAATCTCGGGGAGAAATGTTATGTGAAAATAGGGAACACTTCTCAATTTTCAGGGAGAAATGTGAAGTGAAAATAGGGCAAACTTAAGCCCGGACCTTACGTCATGTAATAGTACTTTATATAAGCAAGGGCCTTCTAGTGCTCGCTTCGCTTCCCAATCCCCGGCTCGCTACGCTCGCTGAAATCTCAGGGAGAAATGTAAAATGAAAATAGGACAAAGGTCATCATACTAACGTTTTATTTGCATCTGATTAATCCTATGATATAGTCATCCGATCTCGACCAAATTTTCTCAGGATGTAGCAGTGAGTAAGAAATACATAAACTGTGAGTTTAGTTGAGATAGCTCAAAAAACAAACAAAAATTTCCTACCAATCAATTTTGACCTTTAACCCCAATTTTAACCCCTTTCAGTGGGAATATCAAAAAATCCCGTCTTATTGCACGATAATTATGTCTCAGCTATGTTCATTTCAGCTTGATTTCATTAGCTGTTTGGCCTACTCGTCAGTCAGTTAATCTGTCAGTGAGGACAAAGAGTTTTATGTATATATATGTGCAAACACATTGCACACGCACGCATAAAACATTAGCGTCACTATATCGAATAATTGTCTTCGTTACTATCCGAATATAATAAAATTTTCACGGTGATGTTACATTACCCTAAATATCACTTATGGCGAATCTCAAATCGGCAGCTTGACAATTACCAGAGTAATGATTTTTTTGCGATTTGTGGGAGAAGCGGATGGCTCATTCAAAATTTAAAATTATCGATCCGGACCCTTCTTACCATCACGCGTGCCAAATCTCAAGTCTGTAGCTGTAAAACTGCTTTAATTACATTGTTTTTTTTTTTTTCCTGTTTGTTCATACGGACAGACAGACATACAGACGGACATGGCTAACATATATTGACTCATCTCGTAAGCTCATAACTACCGCCACTCTAAATCTGTTAAAAACTGGTAGCTGTTACGAAATCAATGTGCAACTTTTCATAACCGTTAACCGAAACCGAAAACCCGACATTAACAGAATTCGCAACTGAAAACTTCATTCGTTTCGGGTTGAATCCCTGTAAGAAAGAAATAAATTTCCTTTGCCAACCAATAATTTTTTTAAGAGCACTACAATGGAATTGCATCAGCTATGTTGTGTAAAAATTTCAGGCTCAATGATCAGTCAGTCAGTGAGTTGTTCTGTCAGGACAAAGAGTTTTATGTATATAACAGGGAATGAAACCGTAACCGAAACCGTTAACCGAAATTAAACGTTTCAAATGTAGTACCGTAACCGGAACTGAAATAAATTATTTTTCAAGCACCGAAAACCGAAACGTTCGTACCGGTACGGTTTCGGTACATTAAAAAATTTTGTTTTGTTATTTTTCGTATGAACATGGATTGAACTGTAAAAAAATGTCTCGAATTATATTTAAGCCTTACCATGCTAAAATGCATGCATTTGTACGTTTATACATTCACAAATATTTGTTGATAAAATTCGATTTAGTTTATATTTTTAAATTTTTAAAAATTATTTGTTATACATACGTATGTTATTACATACGTGTAGTTCTATGCTGTGAATAAATAAAAATGAGCAGCACATTGTTGATTAAACTTACGAAAAACACAATTTTTATCTCCAGACTTTTATTTAGTAGCTTTAGCTGCGTTAGCTCTATTAAAAGCTCTATTTAACACTTACGGATGACCACATGTTTAACTTTATATCACCTAGCAAGGGGTCATTGTACTTTACAACGAAATTCAAAAAACCTTTCCATTGATACCAAAATGTAACTTCAAATGACAAGAAGATTCAACTTTAGTTATGTATAAATACTTTTGACTTCCCTTGTATATTGGAAACATATTTGGATTTTAAAAACTCTTAATAAAGAGTCAAGAAACAGGGGTAAATTTAAAATTTCTTTCTGTGACAATAATTTTGTTTGTATGTGTATATATGTACGTTTGTTTATGTGTGTATGTTTAGTTTGTACTCTTTTCTATCTATACAACTTCATAAATACTCATACATATATATGTATGTGTTTTCTTATGTTTGTATGTTTCGTATTATCACTGATATTGTTGTCGCCGTCGTACTTTTTGTGGCTTGATGAATAAAACTACAACAACAACAGCAATAATAATAATAACAAGCTACAGAAACGGCAACAGCAGCATGTACAAGGCAAGCGGCGAGTCAGCGAAACTGAAAATATGTCTTTGATGTTGCCGCCGCTTAACGAATACAAAAAGTGCCGCCAACGCTGCGTTTCCACTGCTTCGAGCGCTCGTTGGCTCCACTGATCCCCCAAACGCCCGTACCACCGATAACATCACCACCCCATCGCTTAAGCGATAAACGTATGTTTCTGCTTTGGTTCGATTTCAATACCCTGTAACAATTAAACCCAAATTGGGTATATAATTTTGAAAATTTGTATGGCGCAAGCAACAGCTACTGTAGACTTAGATAGTTTTGATGGTGCATTTATATACAATAATCGTAAAAGAATTTGTTGTCACGTCTTAGTGAAATTTTACAAGTAAGTTATGAAGTGACTGTTGCTTGACTTCTATTTATTTGACTTTCGGGAAGTTTTAGAGAAGAAAATAAATACTTTCGGAAGGTTTAATAACTTTATACTATTGCTGTGGATATAATAATTATGAATATTTTTTGAGCTGCGTAACATTGATTATAACAAGTAATCAATATTATTTATAAAATGCAGTAAGCTACAGTGAAGCAAGCTCGACAGTAGGAGACCCAGCACTTTTTGAGAGCAAAGCGTTAACCATCAATCCCATTCAATAGATGGCGCTACTACGAACATATCAGTTGATACACAGAGAGGTCGCTAGCATCTCTTCTTCATCCTTTTGCTCATAACTTTGTTACTTGAATAACTTTCGCGGTTATCATCCGATTAGAATGAAATTTTTTGGACAGGTTTGGACCATAATGTATATTATATGAACCAATAATCAAGGCGCTAGCCTTAAAGGGGCTCTTGTATTTTGAAATTTTGTTTTTCAATTTCCGGGGGCGTGGCAAAAATCCAAAACAAACTTGATCAATGGGAGATATAGATGAACCTAAATGCCAAATTTGGTGTCTCTAGCTCTTATGGTCTCTGAGATCTAGGTGGCACACAATAGGACAGACAGACGGACATGGCTATATCGACTCGGCTGTTGATGCTGATCAAGAATATATATACTTTATGGGGTCTGCCACGCCTCCTTCTGCCTGTTACGCACATTTGCCCAAACGTAATAGACCCATTTGTACTTTTTTAAAGTACTGGGTCTAAAAAGGAGCGGGTGCGGTTCTAGTGTTATGGCTCGAACTTTAGAGAAGGATAACGTCTCTGTTTCCAAGGTCATTGTTCCTTAATATATCTTAGGATTTTTGACCAATCGTTCCCATGACAGCTATATAGGGATCCGATCGAGCCGATTTCCAGATACATGTGTGATGCCTGCAGCAAAAAGACGGAAAAAGCGTCTTAATTGTCCATAAAAAACATGTACAAAAATTTGCAAGTCCAAATTAAAGATAGGTTAAAGATACTATATATACAAATTTGCCCCTATTTGGGGTGCTATAAATTTTTTAATATCGTGCCGGTTTTATATAACTTAAGCTTTATTTTTGAGCAAAAAATAAATCTCAATGGCTTGTAATTATTTACAGGTTTTATTCGTTAATCAAAAATTATGATAGTTGGTTTAGTTGTATTTTTAATTGTTATTGTATAAGTAAATAAAAAAACTGTTAAATCTTTATAAATATGCAAAGAGTATCCATAATGGAGAATTTCAGTATTTGTCTTGCCTTTCAAAGTTACTTAAGGTATTTAGTTATTCTTTTAAAGAAAAAAATTAAATATAATTATTTATAGTATCTGGTTAATATATTAAAGTGCCTATCTTTCGACACGATATTTGATATCAGAAATATTGGATGTTGTTGTAAGTTTAAGCCACTGAACCAATTTTAAATGTAATCTACTTGAAGTAACAACTATGAGTGCAACATTTCCTACAACCATTGAGGCATATGAAGAAATTGAAATGAGGACTTTAAAACAGAATAAGGAATTTGTTTAAATAATGTTCTACAAATGAAATTGGACGCCATTGTTTGAAAATGAACTGCAGCGGAAGATTTGGGGGTTGTTCTTTGTCTCTCTCATTAAAAGAAACGTCAGCACTCGGCATTTTTTGGGTGGTTGCTTTATTGGGATGATACTTAGTTGGAATAGTCAAAGCCGTTTTTTTAGATTTTTTCCTGAGTTCGGAGACCCAGACGAATAGTACGTATGACTGTATACATATGTATGTGTGTTTGTCCTTAGTGTATGTATGCGCCTTACTGGCCTGTGTGTATGAGAGAAAGTCGATTGATAATGTTTACATACGTCGTGAGTCAGAAAGAGACCAAGAAAAAGAGACTTTCTATGAGTACGTGTGTGTGTGAGTTGTTGGATGTTGTGTGTGTGTGTGGGGGAGTGGCTGTGTATATGTGCACAAGCCTGAAAGTACTACCACCAATGTACAGCGAACCGAAAGCTGTCGGTGAATGGAAGCAGAAACAGCAACAGAAAATTCTTAACAAGGGAGGATGGAGCGAAAAAGTATCCCGCACTTTTGGGGGTGGTACTGCGTTGCGCTTTAGACGCTGATTAAAGAGATTTAAATTGAAATACTTTTTAAAATGGCAAGAAGATGTTCTATTGGACTGAAAATTTGAGAAATTTAGACTTTGATTCAGCTTTCTGAAATCTCCTTTAACTATAAAAATAGAAAACCGATTTCCTTAAAAACAAAATTACCTGCATTATTTTTAAGAGTTACGTGAACGTACATATTAAAACATTTACATAGTTTTAGCATTAAATATTTAAATTTGAGTCAATTTTTGTGTTGCACATACACTAAGGAGCTTGCCCCCTGCTCGCATTGCTAGCCAACCGACGAAGTTAGCTTGCGCTATATGTGTAACGCATTGAAGGAGGCCTCACAGACCCCATAAAGTATATATATTCTTGATAAGGGCGACGAGCTGAGTCGATAGCCGACCCTCTGCAAGGGTATACAAATCTGAGGGCTTATACAGGGCACTGCAAGGGTATCCAAACTTTTGTGCACCGAGTCTTGTCAGAAATATAGCTTTTTTCGATTTGTGGGAGAAGGGGGTGACCTTTCCAAAATATAAAATTGAGGATCGATCCGGACCCTCCTAGTCATCATACGTGCCAATCTCAAGTCTGCAGCTGTAAAATTGCATTAGTTATATCGTTTTTTCGATGTGTGGGCAGAGTGGGCATGGCATCTAAAATTGGAAATAAAATTGTTCTGCGTGCAAATATTAGAAGTCTTCGCACCAAATTTGGTGACCCTAGGTCTTACCATCTCTGAGATCCTTTTGTTTACACAGACAGACAGACATGGCTATGTCGACTCGGCTTCTGATGCTGAACAAGGATATATTTACTAAATGGGGTCTGCTAAGCCTCCTTCTGCCTGTTACATACTTTTATTTTTTGAACAAACTTAATACATCCCCACAGGATGTAAAAAAAATACATCCAAATTTTAAAAATTAAAATAGAAGAAAAAAAATACACATACAAAGTAATATTTGGCCGAGGACTATTAAAAAGTTAAAATTGTTGCATAGTGTAATCAAATGTACCTGAACACTTGCAACGGTATTTATATATAGGGCACATCCCAAAGCAATTTGCGGGAAGGAGGCCAGACCTGTTGATACTAGAATGTCGCCTTAATGGTTTAGGATGTTTGCTGGCGGTATTGTACTTAACCTTTCTTTGTTATTACTGTCCGAAACGGACCCCTGTCAGAGTTTCCTTATAAAAACTAATGTTTGAGACAACAAATAAGAAAATGAAAGAAAAATCCCGTTGGGGTGAAATTGCTCATCCGGGCTTGGCCTGAAAAGACATGTTGCAAGGTGACTACTTGATTTCGTATACTTTTTTTCCCTTTCCGTCCGGCAATTCAGTTTGCTCAAATTCTCAAAAAAAAAATTTAATTTACACTACCTGCAATCGGTGTTAGGCAATCCGGTTGTTTTCTAACCTAATATATAAATTTTCAGTGCGAACGCTTTAACAGTTACTTTTAATAGTCATCGACCTAATGTTTTTTCGCTAATTTTTTATAGCACACAACACCATATATATACAGTTAGTTAAGTATTCATTCGTCATTTATTGCTTTAATATTATAAACTATAATTAGTCCATTAAATTAGGTAGATTAGTAGGTAGGAATTACGCCTAAAGGAATTTATCTTACTGTAGCAAAGTGTTATGTCAGTTAAATGTTTAATTTCCTTTGATATCGGAAAAAATAATTTATAAAGTACAGTGCGAGGATTTTTTTTAAAAAAAAATCGTGAGTGGACAAGCAGAATAGAAAAAAAAAAATTCCCGCAATAGACGCGATAGCTCCCGCACAGATCGTCGTAAAAGAGAATATTGGTACATAGGCTGTTGCAAATTTGTAAAATTGCGAGCACGTAATAGTGTTTCTACCACTAGAGTTAAAAAGAGCTTATAGTAAATAACTTCTTATTTTGGCAAAACAATTAAACGGTCAGCTGTATGCATATGGATGATCTTCAACCATAAGTAATGCTCTGCAAACCTGTAGGGTGTCAGAAATAGAAGCAGTCTGTCTTCATTTTTATCATCACGCATACATCACTTTGTGATTAGTAGTTTTAATTTCAGGCTAGGATGGACATAATCTCTTTTCAGATATCAAAAGAGGGAGATGACAGATCATAGCGATAATGTGAGAAACCTCCCTTAATAACCCCGCAAAGGTATTTTAAATGTTTTAAAGTTGAGGCACTATTATTTTGTTTGAGTGCTTGGTTACCCATAACAATTTGTCACCCCTTCACATCACGCTTACGAAATAAATCCCCTCCCTCAACAGGAAAACCCTCCACCATCGATACATATGAAATTATTAAACAATAAAATAGTCTTAGGGGTACCGAAGATTAAATACCCTTAGGGATTTTCGCAATAAAATCCAAATTTATATATTTATTTAAAAATTTAAAATTTTTATAATATATAAATTAGCTTGACCCCCCTTAACTGATTAGCATATTGAAATAATATTGCATAGACTCATCATCGTCAAAAATATATATATTTGTAATACCCTGTGAAAGATTGAAATTTGATAGACTGCATTACAATTTTACTGACCATATGTATAATAATAAGGATGTGATGCGAGAACAGCGGCACCCTATACCCAACAAAGGATCTAAATTATAATAATTGTGTAAGTATAATTATATAACTTTTACTATTGTACATATCGCTCATTTACTAGAAGACTGACACATCTCCCTTAAGATTTACATAGGAGATAGGTCGTTCTTGTAGTAAATGAGCGATATATACTTTCAAAGTAACATTAATTTCTACAAAAAAGATGATCCATGATAATTTGTCATCGTTTCTTGGTACTTCAACTAACTGTCATAATAATAGACAACAATGGGCATGTTTTTTAGACCCGGTACTTTAAAAAGTACAAATGGGTCTATTAAGTTTGTGCAAAAAAAAAAAAGATCGCAACAGGCAGAAGGAGGCGTGGTAGACCTCTAAAGTATATATATATTATTGATCAGCATCAACAGCCGAGTCGATGTAGCCATGTCCGTCTGTCTGTCTGTCCCATTTTGTGTCACCTAGATCTCAGAGACTATAAGAGCTAGAGACACCAAATTTGGCATGTAGGTTCATCTATATCTCCCATTGATCAAGTTTGTTTTAGATTTATGCCACGCCACCCTCTCCCCGGAAATTGATATACAAAATTTTTAAGTCGAATTACAAGAGCACCTTTAAAGCTTTTGGTACATATAATATACACTATGGTCCGAGCCTGTCCTGAAAATTTCATTCTAAGTGGATGATAAACGCGAAAGTTATTCAAATAACAATGATACGGGCAAAAGGAAGTAGAAGTGCTAACATTGTGAAGTAGCCTCGGAATGAAAATCTCCACATTAAAAAAACGACCGAAAATTATCACGCTTTTTTTTTTAAATGGAGTTTTTCATTCCGCAGCCATTTCACAACTAGTGTAACTAGGCCTTAACCTTGAAAGTATTTATATACTTAAAGGAGCAAGAAACGAGCATTTGAAAATGCTCTTTATGGGATGAGCCTTCTTACAATTTATTGTTTTTCATACCCTCTAACCATAAGTACAAAGGCATTATAAGGGTAATATAACATGAAATAACTTTCTGCGTACAGTATTGAAGAACACGGCGTGCTTGATGTAGACTTAAAATTTACACAAACACTCGAATTATTATTACAAAATTTATAAAATCATAAATACCATAGTTACGGGGAGTCCACCGGGTGCTCCATTTGCATATGAGTACGGTGATACCAAATATCCCATATTAAAAGTGTGGGTGTGGGGCTCGAGTTTATCTGCAATTAGATATTAATAATTGATACTGTATTAATTGACACACATATGGGCAATTCTCTAATGTCGAAAGTGACATTCGTACGCATTCAAAGTGAAAAAAACATACGCCTTTATTTTATTTTGAAAAAAGTTGAAACTTATAGCTTATGATTAGCACTATTAATTGGTGCTAAGCTTGAATTTGGGCAATTATTCGTTTTTAGTAAAATTACAGACACAAGTCTCTTTTGCGATGGCCAGTCCAAACACTTATTTCAGCGAAACGTAAACGAATATTTTGATGCAATTCATTTTTAAATGTAATGTATTGATATTTCTTTATAATGTCTTTAGTTTGATTAAAAAATATAGCGCAAGCTAACTTTGGCGCGCCAAAGTTTGGATACCCTTGCAGTGCGCTGAGTAAGCCGTCAGATTTTTTACAAAATTTGTTAAATTTTGATTTTGAACCTATCGTTCCTATGGCAGCTATATGATATAGTAGTCCGATTTACACCACATTTGGTCAGCCTGTTTAAAACTTAGTCAAACACACAATGTGTATATTTGGTTGAGATATTTTGAGAAACAAAAAAGTTTTTCATACTAAATGTTGTTTTCGAACCGATCGTTCCTATGGCAGCTATATGATATAGTAGTCCGATTTACACCAAATTTGGTCAGCCTGTTTAGAACTTAATTAAACACACAATGTGTATATTTGGTTGAGATATTTTGAGAAACAAAAAAGTTTTTCATACTAAATGTTGTTTTCGAACCGATCGTTCCTATGGCAGCTATATGATATAGTAGTCCAGAAAGTTATTTCGTTCAATGCAAGATATAGATGAACGTACATGCCAAATTTGGTCTCTCTAGCTCTTATAGTCTCTGAGATCTAGGCGACACAAAATCGGACGGACAGATAGACAGACGGACATCGCTATATCGACTCGGCTGTTGATACTGATCAAGAATATATATACTTTATGGGGTCTGCCACGCCTCCTTATGCCTGTTACGCACATTTTTTTTGCACAATCTTAATAGACCCATTTGTACTTTTTTTAAGTACTGGGTCTAAAAAAATGGTACCCCATATTCATAATCTACGGTCAATTCTAAGATGTTTTCAACATGACTAATTGAATTGATTTTAGAACTATGGTTTCTTGTTGAAAACATCTTAGAATTGACCGTAGGTTATGAATATGGGGTACCATTTTTTTTTGTTGCACCCATACAAATCGATGCACTCTAATGTACATGCAAACAAAAACAAAAAATTACTTTGATAAAATACTATATATACCGGAAAGGTCTCGGTTGAAAAATAATTTGTTTCGATTTCGGACCGGTACCGGTTTTATTCCCTGCGGAAATCCACTTACGCACTTAAACTATGAATATAAAAATTGTAGTCAAAGTTGTAGATATACTTTCTTGGGGACAATTAAGGCTTTCAAACAAAACTAAAGTAAATGGCAGAACACAAAGTAAAATTGGGGAAATCAAATAAGAGATTAAAATATTTGCAACATATATATTAAATATGGATATACATATTTTGCAGTAGGGGACTTCGACTCTGTGCAATTAGGTGTCTTAATACTTGTGGGCTTGTGTATGTGTTTTAATTTACTTATATCTATATATGTATATAAAACTCTCTGTCCTCACTGACTGACTGACTGACTGACTGAGTCAACACGCTATAGGCCAAACGGTTCAAGATATTGTGATGAAACTTTTACACAACATAGCTTAGACATAATTATCGTGCAATAAGACGGGATTTTTTGATATCCCCACTGGAAGGGGCTAAAATGGGGATCAAAGGTCAAAATTGCTTAGTATGAAATTTTTTTTTTGAGCTATCTTAACCAAACTTACAGATAATGTATTTCTTACTCTGCTACATCCTGAGAAAATTTGGTCAAGATCGGACCAGTATATCATATAGCTGCCATAGGAACAACCAGATGCAAATTAAAACTTTGTATGAAGATCTTTGTTATTTTTTGAGATATCTCAACCAAACTCACAGATTATGTATTTCTTACTCACTGCTGCATCCTGAGAAAATTTGGTCAAGATCGGAAGATTTAGTATGAAAAACTTTTTTGTTTCTCAAAATATCTCAACCAAATATACTTATTCTGTGTTTGACTAAGTTTTAAACAGGCTGAACAAATTTGGTGTAAATCGGACTACTATTTCATATAGCTGCCATAGGATTGATCGGTTCAAAATCAACAAATTTTTGTTAAAAATCTGACGGCTTACACAGGGCACTGCAAGGGTATCCAAACTTTGGCGCGCCAAAGTTAGCTTGCGCTATATTTTTTTAACATTTGTCATTTAGAGTATATTTAATAAATCTTCAATATTATCTGCATCATCGTTGGGATAATACTCTCGATTTGCTAAAGAAGTTAGGCAGCTGGGTGGTAACTTATAATTGAAGCAGCACTTGTTGCTTCGGCGCAGTCCATACCTACAATTTAAGTAAATTAATTTCTAATTTCAAAATAAATTTAAATATGGACCTTATACTTAAAATCGCATTTACCGTTTCAACGTTTATGCTGTTGCGAATTTTTGTTTTAACCAAATGAACTTGGCTAAAAACCCGCTCGACGTCCGCATTCGACCAGGGCAGTGAAAGGACTTGCAGAGCAAATAGAGCCAATTCATAAAATCGGCAGTTTCCGCCAGAATCCCGGTATTTTAAAACTTCAGTCCAGAACTTTTCCGTGTCCTCGACATTTTCCCATAGTACAAGGGTAATTTCGTTGTACTCACGTTCAATTTGGTCAATATTTGGAATACCAAAATACTCCAGGATGGGAGTTTTGCTGTTTTTTTTGTTTATTTTCAAAATATTTTCAACAGAAAAAAACATCAATTTATGTTCTTTTTCGAATACGGATTTCACAATGCTAGCGATGGAAGTCGCGCCAATTTAGGGGCGAACTTTTGAGGGATATTATTCGATTAAAGTAAATATCGATACTTTGCCGATATAAATACAATTTTAATAACCGTCAAATTCAATTAAACTCTCAAAATTGAGTAAAAGTGAAAAAAAATATAGCGCAAGCTAAATTTGGCGCGCCAAAGTTTGGATACCCTTGCAGTGCCCGATCAATCCTATGGCAGCTATATGATATAGTAGTCCGATTTACACCAAATTTGGTCAGTCTGTTTAAAACTTAATCAAACATACAATGTGTATATTTGGTTGAGATATTTTGAGAAGCAAAAAAGTTTTTCATACTAAATGTTGTTTTCGATCCGATTGTTCCTATGGCAGCTATATGATATATTAGTCCGATTTACGCCAAATTTGGTCAGCCTGCTTAAAACTTAATCAAACACACAATGTGTATATTTGGTTGAGATATCTTGAATAACAAAAAAGTTTTTCATACTAATAGTTTATTTCCAACCGATGGTTCCTATGGCAGCTATATGATATAGTTATCCGATCCGGCCGGCCCCGACATATGTGCTGCGTGCAGCAAAAGACAGACCTGTACCAAATTTCATCAAGATAGCATCAAAACTGAGAGACTAGTTTGCATAGAAACAGACGGACATGGCTATATCGACTCAGCTCGTCGCCCTGATCAAGAATATATATACTTTATGGGGTCTGTGAGGCTTCCTTCAATGCGTTACACATTTCGTGACAAAATTATAATACCCTCTGCAAGGGTATAATAAAGCTGCTTAAGTTTTCTAAAAGATCTAGAATTCCCGCTGCCCGCTGTTTTCAAATTTTTCCCGCAATCACACTACAAAAAAAACCAAATCTGACGGGAAAAAAGCGGAAATGACACCACTGCTGGAAGGGCCTAAAATGGGGGTCAAATGTCAAACTTGCTTAATATGAAATTTTTTTGGTTTTTTGAGCTATCTTAACCAAACTCACATATTATGTATTTCTTACTGCTACTTCACTGCTACATCCTGAGAAAATTTGGTTAAGATCGGACCACTATATCATATAGCTGCCATAGGAACAATCAGATGCAAATTAAAACTCTGTATGAAGATATTTGTTGTTTTTTTTAAATATCTTAACCAAACTCAGGCGAGCGAAGCGAGCAGGGGTCAAACCCCCTTGTATATATATTAAACTCTTTGTTCTGATTCACTGCCGAGACATCACGCTGTAGGCCAAACGCTTCGAGATATTGAAATTTTCACACATCATAGCTGAAACATAATTTTCGTGCAAAAAGACGGGATTTTTTGATATTCCCATTGGAAAGGGCTAAAATGGAGGGTCAAAGGTCAAAATTGTTCAGTATGAAATTTTTGTTTTTTGAGCTATCTCAACCAAACTCACAGATTATGTAGTCCTTACTCTTGTTACATTCTGTGAAAATTTAGTCAAGATCGGATGACTGTATCATATAGCTGCCAATCAGATACAAATTAATATTTTGTATGAAGAGCTTTGTTGTTTCTGCAATTGCAGCGAAAACTTTAAAACAGCGAGCAGCGGATATGTACTTTTTCTACATGTATGTATTATAAGCCTTATTTCAGGGAAAAATTGAAAACAGAGCAAAGCGTATATATACGTTTCCCGGAAATGACATAAGGGGTGGCTATAGCTGTGAAAACTATTCCTCATTTCCAAGCCACATTTCTACTCGAGATTTCAGCGAGCGTAGCGAGTAACGGCAAGTCCGCTACTGACTGTTATATTATTAAAGTACTATTTTATGAATTCCTATAACAAAACAGAACATTCAGACGGGAGCGCCCGACAGTAAAATACTCTGTGGAAGTAAAGGACGCGGATAAATTCCTAATACATGCCAACAGGGTTAACTTGCACATACATATATGGTATGGGCAATAAAATACGAACAAGATTTAAAATGTTCTCAATAAGTGCCAAGAAACGTTAGCGTAATATAAAACAAAGGATAATCAACGGTACTTTTTCAGCATGTATGTATATATACAGACAAAAATGAGCTTTCTAGATAATGCATAGTAGCGGTAATGTTTCTGAACACAGCAGAGGGTTAAAAGTTGGCTTGGACATATTGCTCAAATAACCCAAGGCAGCCGAAAAATTACATTTTTTAATACTTGGCGCTTGCAAATAAGTACACTGGGAGCGACAAAACTATGAAAAAGTATATAACAGAAAAAGTAGTGATAAAACGTTCTTAAAAAAAAAACTTTCAAAAATACTTTAAAACTTCAGCTGCGTACGGTTACTAAAGATTTGTATGCTGCAAGCTGATCAAAGGTTTGTGGAGAGGATAATGAAAAGTATTTCACAGTGAAGAGTCAAACTCTTAAAACTGTCATTAAAATCGACTG
Organism: Drosophila testacea; assembly: GCA_035043265.1. Taxonomy (NCBI): domain Eukaryota; kingdom Metazoa; phylum Arthropoda; class Insecta; order Diptera; family Drosophilidae; genus Drosophila; species Drosophila testacea. Next base: position 2,047,906 of record JAWNND010000842.1, on the reverse strand, counting down.
TTTAATGTTAAAAATCAAAGGAGAACTTGCCTAAATGGATACAAAGGAATTTAGGACGCTATGCGCAAGGTACCCGAAAATATAAGGAAGTATGATCGCTATGGTCGTGACTTTTTTTTTAAAAAGCTTTTAGTCTTATAAAAAAATATATGTATTATTGAAGTTTGTGGGACTCGGAATCAATTTTATATTTGTGTTGTCCGTATTTCCTTTACCATACATTTTACAAAAATAAGTAAACATATTAGAACAATAGAATAATTGTCTTCGAATGTCTTCCATGTTTATTATCCGATTGCGATCCGATTTTTACGGTGGTGTTACATCACTGCAGCTTGATAGTTGTCAGAGGTATAGTTTTTAGGTTTGTGGGAGAAGGGGGCGTGGCATCCAAAATTGGAAATAAACTTGTTCTGCGTGAAGTCTTCGTACCAAGTTGGGTGTCCCTAGGTCTTACCAACTCTGAGATCCTTCTGTTCATACAGATAGACGGACCGACGGACTGACTGACAGACGGACATGGCTATAGAAATTAAAAATTATTTAAAACTAGGGCGCTTCGCCCTCTGCTCTTTTCGATCGCCACCTAAATATTCAAATATATGAATGTGCATACATATATATGTGTATGTTAAGTGCTCACAACATTGAACATTGCGATTGTCGTATCATTAAATAATTCACAGCTCGTTAGAAAAGCAAACGTAGAAAAAGGAACGCTAAAACACATAAATATCCTCCAAAATGATTATAAAACAAGGAGCAGTACACACACAACAATGAAGCAAAAACAACAACAAATTTTAAATCAAAATGCCACGAAGAAAAGGCAACAAGGAAGGAGAATTAACTAGCCCATACAGCATTGGAAAAAAGGTACGAAAGGAAGGTAGTAAACGGGTAACACAATAATCCAAGAGTTTTTGAAACAAAAACAACAACTACAACGTCTGGACCGACCAACAACTAGCGATAACTTCAAACTTAAACACAACACAGCACATCACAGTGTTGTCAAAATATCTTGCATTAATATAGCTTATGCCATAAAAAATAGCTAGAATTAACTACAAAAAAATTAAGTCTGATAAATTAATATAATAAGAAAGTGCTGATATTAAGTTAGTAATTAATACAACACAGCATTGTTTAACTTATACGAAGTATTTATTATTTGTAATATTAATTGTAATATTTATACATAATTTAATGGCTAAAATAGCATTTGACATGCTTAAATGCGTAACACTTTGCTATCAAATGACAAATTGGATTTCGCTGCCTCAACATTTCCTTCATTCAAATATTCCAATACATCTTTTTGTTCGTCAGGAAATTAGTTTCTCAAGTATTTTGGTGTTATCCGGCACTCTGAAATAGTCGTTTAACTATTTTCAAAAATATTTAAACCTTCAATTGTTAGTAATTTCTTTATTTTGATAACTTTTGCAATTACGAATTTGATTAATCCAAATACTTTAGCTATTAAGTGACAGCACTGGCACAGCACTTAACAATTTCAACGCCAGGCAGGCCAGTATCCAGACCCAACCACGACGTCAGCGTTTTCATCGGCTACACGACGAACGAGACCGACCGTCGATTCTACGAAAACTCATTAATTTCCAAGGATACACAAGGTAGACATACATACTTGGCAATACCTTTATATACTACGAATACTCAAGCACAAAAACCAAATATAAATGCATATAAGAGAGTACAAAATTTTAAACATACATACATAAATGCCTGCGAACATACATATGTGTATGCTTAAAAAATCATAGTGATCGTGTACAGTGGGAAATGGAGCCCAATAATATGATAAAATTGAAATGCACTTATTTTCAAGGCAGCAAACTTCCAATAACAGATGGGTCGAGCTATTGAACAATATTTCGGTTTTTGTTAGAGACTTATTTTAATTAACTACAACAAAATAACTTTCATCGGAACCAGCCGGCTCGGATCATCATCCGAGTCGGATGACTATATCAAATAGCTGCCATACGACCGGTTCGAAATCAACATTGAATATAAAAAACTTTTTTGTTTATTAAGATATCCCAACGAAACTCACAAATTGTGTGTTTGGTATAATCCTGGCCAAGTATTTGGTTCAAATCGGACTTCTAAATCATAAAACCGCCATTAGTCTTTATTTAAATACAGATCTCTGCTAGGGTGTGTAGGTAGGTAAATGTGGCGATGTGTACAGACGGCTGTAGTCCAAATCAACAATTGGAGCTTAGATCCGTTTTGGTCCACAAAAAGATTATACCGTAATCGCTATGAACAGTTATTAACTATAACCATTTGCTGTGGTTTATGAATTTTAAAAGGGGGTCAGGTCTGATACCTCCTACCTCGTGTAGGGATTTGACTGCTAGGGTATACAATCTTTGGCGCGCCAAAGATAGCTTGCGTTATCTTTTTGTTTAGATTTGTAGGACAATATAATTTATAGTTCAAATAATCACGCCACTTAACATACATACATATGCATGTACATACAAAATAACAAAATCTATAAGAAAAGAATATTAAGATGTCTGAACTAGACCAAAAAAAAACAAGAATATATATACTTTATGGGGTCTGCCACGCCTCCTTCTGCCTGTTACGCACATTTTCTTTTGCACAAACTTAATAGACCCATTTGTACTTTTTTAAAGTACTGGGTCTAAATATTGAAAAACTATAGAAAACAAAACATTCCGTCGGGAGAGCCCGACAGTAAAATACCCTGTGGTTGCAAAGCACGCTGTTAGATTAAATATACGTATGCACACATGCAATCACATTACACATGAATGCACAAAAAAAATACCGCCACTATATTGAATAAATGTCATTGAGTGTCAGCGAGTTTATTACCCGATCGCGATCAAATTTGCATGGTGGTGTAACATCACTCCATCATGCATACAAAAACTCTAACTTTGTAATTGCCAGAGCTATGGCCTTTTGCGTTTTGTGGGAGAAGGGGATGGCTCATCCAAAATTTGAACTTGGTCCCATCCGGTCCCTCCTAATCATCATATGTGCCAAATCATAAGTCTCCTTTTGTTCACACAGACAGACAGACGGGCCGACGGACATGGCTTTATCAACTCGGCTGATCAAGAATAAATACACTTTATGGGGACTGCCACGCTTCCTTCTGCCTCTTACATACTTTTGTTTTTGAACAAACTTAATACACCCTATTGTACTTTTTTAAAGTACGGGGTCTAAAAATATCTATAACACAAAATTAAAGTTTATTTCCCACAATGCACACTTTTGTTTATTTATTCGTAGTTGTATGTGAGCATGTGTAATAATAATAAACACTCTATATGTTAGTAAAACAACAACCTAGTCAGACCTGAGGTAAGGCTCAAGCTATGCCAGCATGTAGGCTTACAATTCATGCTATGGTCAGCATATGCCTCTTAATTGACATGACTATATCTGCTCGGCCTCTGATGCTGATCAAGAATATATATACTATATCGGGTCTGCCACGCCTCCTTCTGCATGTTACATACTTTTTTTTAACAAACTTAATATACCCTTCAGGGTATAAAATGAAATTATTATTATTGTGTTAATTAATTAATGTTTTTATAAGTGCATACATCAATATGAACACGTGAACGCTCCCCTGTCGTACTACCCTGTGGTTTTGTGGAGGAAGCCACATGGACGTGTACCTAGTCCACATGGATAAGTGAGGGACATTATATAAAAATCTTCGTGGATTTTAACACGGTGATTTCCTAGGACCGTCCACAAGGACACGTCCACATGGTTTCCACATGGTATGTCCTCTACAAATCCACTTGGTGTCCCTGTGTTTTTTTCTGTGGGGTTTAAAAGGAGTAATCTGCGACGCCTTGTTCACAAGTTATGTTCATGTTAATTATGTATACACAACATTGAAACATATGTAGTTAAGTACTGACACTTAATTACATAAAATAGTAATATATTACATTTTTATATTAATATATATATTATATATTTTATATTAAACGTATTTTCCTGCAGTGAACAGAGTTTTTAGATCCCTTACTTAAAGAGCTACAGAGTTTATCAAGTTTGGCAGAAGGTGTGGCAGATGCAACGTAGATACAGTTTCTCACATAATTGTTTTGACAAAATAAGAGATGCACATGTTATATTTGCTATGAAAACTATATTTTCTTCGTTTATTATTTTATACAGTCGATAATTCGTCCCCTGCTAAATCGAAAACCTCAATAAATCGTAAAAAATGCTGTCCCCTTGGAAAAAATTTGTTAATTCGTAAAAATTGCATACATTTTGGTCCCCTCGTTAATTCGTATTATTTTTCGTAGAACAAAGAATATTGAGCCTCTTATAAATAAAAATTTTGTAACATCTTAAAATTCGTAATGCATTGCGAAATTTTTGTTATATTCCAGTAAAGTAAAATATGCAAACATGATGTAAATATAAAAGCCCCGTTTATTTAAATTTTACTTTTTTGAGTCTCGTCAAATAGAAAACTCGATAAATCGAATTCCTGTGTAATTCGATAAAAACGTGATCCCCTTGCCATTTCGAATTATCGGGACTGTAGTTCTAAGAAAAAGTAAAGAGAAATAAATAATAACCTACATTGGGTTTTTCTGCTTATCTGTGCTTAGGCATAACTGCATAATATACAATTAAATTTCTGCGGCTATATAAGGAATTAAGCTATAATATTTTAACAGATTTTTGTTTTGGAAAGTAGAACAACCTTACAACACTAACTCAATTTCGTCAAAAGTGGCATATACGATAATTTCACAAAAAGTACAAATATACATATAAATGTATATATATACATAAATGGCAGCATTATGATATAGTCATACGATCTGTACCAAATTTCCTAATGGTGTAGCAGTGAGTAAGTAAAACATAATCTGTGAGTTTGGTTGAGTTAGCTCAAAAACAAAAAAAATTTCATACCAAGCAATTTTGACCTTTGACTCCCATTTTAATCTTCCAGTGGGGATATCAAAAAATCCGGTCTTATTGCATGATAACTATGTCTCAGCTATGTTGTGTGAAAATTTCAGCTCAATATCTTGAACCGTTTGGCCTACAGCTTGATGTCTTGTCAGTCTGTGAATCAGTGAGGACAAAGAGTTTATATATATAGATATACATATATACATAGTATGTATAATACACGCACACGCTTGAGATGCGAGACATGTTTGTATGTACATACCTATATAATATTCCAACCATCGTGCATACATATTTATTTATTTACTCGTTCTTTTTATGAGAACATGCATACATAAATGGTCATACATACATGCACACCATAGGCACAGGAATACAGATACAGGCAGACACGGGTTCCGAAACCCAGCTAACGAACAAAAGAAAAAGAAAGCAAACAGAAAACAAGAAATGAAGTAAGTAGCGTGTCGACGAGGCGATCTGCATCACCTTGTTAGCACCATGGAACCGAGGCGATCCGACGCAACGCGACGGATGCCAAAGTTAAAACTCAGCAGCACCAGCCGGTTATTTATCCGACCCACACCAGCACATGTTATTCTGTACGTTCTCCTTCTGAGTAATAGTGTTGTCATTTTAGCTTATTTGTATTTAAACTTGGCCGTTTTGTGATTATATAAGGTAGAAAAGTTAAAGAAATGATATTAGCTCAGAAATGTGGCTACTTCAAAAACGATTTGACTACGTGTTCAGATTGCAATATATTTGCAATGAAATAATGGAAATCAATATAATATACTAGGGAACTAATAAACTGTGATTTTGATTGAGATAGCTCAAAAACAACAAAGCTATTCGTACTAAACTAATTTGCATATGATTGCTTGTATGGCAGCTATATGATACAGTCGTCCGATCTGGACTTAATTTTCTTGGGATGTAAATTTAAGTACAAAATACATAATCTGTGAATTTGATTCCCACAGCTCCAGACACAACAGAGCTCTTCATAGTAAAGTTTAATTTGCATCCGATTGTTCCAATGGCAGCTATCACTAGTTTACAAATTAATTATCTGTGTCTGCCTTTTAGACCTAAGTATTTTTCCCGTATAGATTTTGACCTCCTAAACATGAAAAAGTATCTTAAAAACTTTTCTATGGAGTAGTTATTATACTCGAAGAAGCTGAGTCACCTATAAAAGTGGAGCAAACCCGACAGTAGGAAACCCTGTACTTTTTGAGTGCAAAGCGTTCACTAAAGATTGTTCTTCAATGTTGCGTACCATTCAATAGATGGCGCCACTACGAAGATGAGTTGATGAACACAGAGGTCGCTAGCGTCTTTTCTTCTTCCTTTTCCGCTCGTATTATCCGATTTGAATGCAATTTGCAGGACAGGTTTAACTACAGTGTACATTATGTGTTCCAAAATTCAAGGCTCTAGCATTAATGCTCCTCCTGGAATTCGACTTCGAAATTTTGTATTTTAGTTTCCGGGGGCGGAGCGGGGCGTGGCAAAAATCTACAATAAACTTGATCAATGGGAGATATAAATGAACCTACATGCCAAATTTGGTGGCTCTAGCTGTTATAGTCTCTGTTATAGTCTCTTTGAAGCAACCAACGTGGTGAAAATCATCAAAAAAGGTTATGGCTTCAATTTTCTTTGATGAGCAAGGAATGTTGTTGATTGACAACTTGCAAAGTGGAAAAACAATATCAGGGGAATACTACTGCAGTCAATACGCAAAATTGCAGACAAGGTTGGCAGAAATAAAAACACGGTAAAAAAAATTAATAAAGAAGGCACAAAGCTGCTCGATTGCAGTTTGCCAACTAATATAAATTTTGGGACGACGAGAAATAGTTAAGTTTAAATGCCGCTATTATTACCGCGATGTACGAAGTCAAAAAAAAAGTCCACGTGTCCAGAAATTTCCACATAGGGTTTCTCATGATATGGGCTGGGTTCGGCTTCAATGAAAAGACACCCATGTGTTTTATAACGCATAAAATGAGTGCACAAAATTATCTGGAGCTCTTTGAGACTGTTTTAGTGCAATTTGGAGAGGATAATTTCGGTGATACCTGGATTTTCCAGCAGGATAATGCACCCATCCACACCACAAAAGCTCACTAAAGCTTATTTTAAAGATTTCCGAATTCCTCTTTTAGAGTGGCCGGGACGCAGCCCGGACCTAAGCCCGATTGAAAATCTTTGGGGCATCTTGTCTCAACGGGTTTATGACAAAGAGAAGCAATTTTCAACTCTAAAAGACTTAAATGAGGCCATTATTCAAGAATGGAAGAAATTTGATATACCTATGCTCCAAAGCTTGGTCAATTCAATGCCAGGACGGATAAAGAAGGTGTTGAACAACAAAGGGTTTTCTATTTAGGATATTGTTATAGTTTAAAAATTGTTATTTTGCTTTTAAGTTTTGGACATACAAAAAGTGAATATTTCAATTTCAGAATATTTTGTCTCAATTTTTTTTATAATTTTCCTTACTTTTTTTTATTTAATTATTATTAAGTTAATATTATTCATAATGTTATTAAGTTAATATTATAATTTGTTTTTTCAAAACATATTAAACGGTTTAGTTGTTATTCCTTACAACGTAGTGTCCCATTTACTTCTTTCGCGCACCTTACTACCTTACCTTACTACTGCAGTCTTTTGGACCAACTATGAAAAAAATCCCATATATTGGCACATCCACGTTATTTAACAGATCTACCACCCTTTGATTTCCATTTGATCCCACAAATCAAAATATTTATGCTTGGGAACCGTTTTATTTAAATGGTGAAATGATACTTGAGTAATTAAAAGGCCCTCCAGAAGAACACTTCAGAGGGTCTAAAACTTTTCAAGTGACCTAGTACATAGATTAATTGTCCATATTACGGGCGTCTCTACAGAAAGGTTCATCGAGTACAAGAATTTAAGAATTATCATGTAACTTACAGATTTAATGGGGGAGACTCATTAAAGATATTGAAATGCCTAAATTCTCTACCGAATTTTTTTTAATATTTTAATTGAGGAAATAATTGACACTTTAAAATCCATTTTGACAATTGAAAAAATTTAAAAAGTTGCTGGATTTACACTAGTTGACAAACAAGTCAATGTTGATATCAACATAGTCAAACGTGTTGTACACAGCTGTCAACTTGTTCAACTGTTGTGTTGACTGTAAATAGGCAATGCGAAAAACGTCAGTTGACGGTAGGAGTGTAAACATAGTGTGAATGCCAAAGTCAGAATTGACGCGTTGACAATCCAAAATTAAGTTGACTTCATGTTTATTATTTTGTTTTGTGTTGTCAAACTTGAAGTACATATTAGAGGTGGCACCACTTCGATTCGCCATCCCATTAAATAAATGTTGTCTGTTTGTTTCAACTGTGCACTTAATAAGAAACAAAAATTTTAAATAAAATTTTTTGAGATATTGGGACCGATAAGTTGCCGATTCCCATACAAACTGCTCAGTGTGTCAGCTGCTCTGTATTGTATATTGTGTCCGATTCAACATCATCGCTTGGCGCGGATATTCAAACTTAACAAAATTTTGTTTACTAACAATAACATTTGATGTGTTTTCTATATAACATTAAATGCTTGCTGATCAGAACAACTTTATAAATGAAATGCTGCATTTTTCCGTAATTTAAAAGAAATTGTGTATTATATAAAATACTATTATTTAAATGATATATTATAAAAATTGTGCATTGAATATATTGACTTGTCTCATTTATAAATAATCGAATAACTGAATAACACATGGTTTACAAATGCGTTGCACAGTGGTCGATTTCCCGAAAACTCGTTGCAAAAATCTGTAACTTTTAAACTAGGCGAGATATCGGGTTGATATTTGGAATATAAATTCTCAATACATCAAAGAAATTTTTGAGACAAAATTTGTTAATTCTTTATTTAAGGTTTTAGATATTTTTAAATTTTTTAAAAAACGGTAGGTAAAAAAATGCGGTAAGCTACAGTGGAGCAAGCTCGACAGTAGGAGACCCAGTACTTTTTGAGAACAAAGCGTCTCTTCTTCTAGCGTCTCTTCTTCTTCCTTTTGCCCGTAACATTGTTAGTTGAATAACTTCCGTGTTTATCATCTGATTGGAATGAAATTTTCTGGACTGATTTGGACCATAGTGTATGTTAATTGTTCCAAAAATCAAGGCGCTAGCACTAAAGGGGCTCTTGTAATTCGACTTCGAAATTTTGTATTTCAATTTTCGGGGGCGGACGGGGGCGTGGCAGAAATCTAAAACAAACTTGATCAATGGGAGATATAGATGAACCTACATGCCAAATTTGGTGTCTCTAGCTCTTATAGTCGCTGAGATCTAGGCGACACAAAAAGGGACAGACGGACAGACGGACATGGCTATATCGACTCGGCTGTTGATGCTGATCAAGAATATATATACTATGGGGTCTGCCACGCCTCCTTCTGCCTGTTACGCACATTTTTTTGGACAAACTTAATAGACCCATTTGTACTTTTTCAAAGTACTGGGTCTAAAAAATTTTTTTCTGCACCCGCTTAGGTATTTAAGCGTGTTAGAGCGCACATATAAACTCTTTTAAGTGCCTTTACGTTCCATTGTGATCTATTATTTTATAAAACCATTAAACAAACTAAATTAGGGAGCTGTCTAATGATGTGACTGATATGCTATATACAGTATGTTGCTTCACTAAAACCCAAATAAATCTCTTTTCAAATTGTGGCAATGGTTTTTTTTTAGATATCTTCTTGATTATGTGTAGAATCATATTCAAAAGCAAAACCGACGTGCACTCCCGGCCTTTTTTTCTAAAGTCAACCGAAAGTTCAAAAAGTACCCAAAAATATAGATACATAGAAAAACAAATTTAAAAAATGCAGTAAGCTACAGTGGAGCAAGCTCGACAGTAGGAGACCCAGTACTTTTTGAGTGCAAAGCGTTTACTAGATTGTTCTTCAATGTTGCGTATCATGCAATAGATGGCGCCACTAATAACACACTAATAACGCCACTAGGTGACACAAAATAGGACAGACAGACGGACATGGCTATATCGACTCGGCTGTTGATGCTGATCAAGAATATATATACTTTATGGGGTCTGCCACGCCTCCTTCTGCCTGTTACGCACATTTTTTTTGCACAAACTTAATAGACCCATTTGTACTTTTTAAAGTACTGGGTCTAAAAATCGATTGCTTTAAATTTCAAGCAAATTTTTTTTCAATTTCAAAAATAAACCAGTAAATATAAACATGTAGTTGAAGAGCGCAGACTTAACTCAATTCAACAATGGACAGCTCCAAACTTGCCCTTATAAACCTTAAAATTTCTCTTTGAATTTTTTGGAAAATTACTTCGACTTTGACAAGCTCCACAGTCCACAATTTTTTTATACCCTTGCAGAGGGTATTATATTTTTGTCACGAAATGTATAACGCATTGAAGGAAGCCTCACAGACCCCATAAAGTATATATATTCTTTATCAGGGCGACGAGCTGAGTCGATATAGCCATGTCCGTCTGTCTGTCCGTCTGTCTGTCCGTCTGTTTCTATGCAAACTAGTCTCTCAGTTTTGAAGCTATCTTGATGAAACTTGGTACAAGTCCGTCTTTTTGCTGCACGCAGTACATATGTCGAAACCGGCCAGATCGGATAACTATATCATATAGCTGCCACAGGAACGATCGGTTGGAAATAAACATTTAGTATGAAAAACTTTTTTGTTTCTCAAGATATCTCAACCAGATATACACATTGTGTGTTTGTTTAAGTTTTAAACAGGCTGACCAAATTTGGTGTAAATCGGACTACTATATCATATAGCTGCCATAGGAACGATCGGTTCGAAAACAACATTTAGTATGAACAACTTTTTTTTTCTCAAAATATCTCAACCAAATATACACATTGTGTGTTTGATTAAGTTTTAAACAGGCTGACCAAATTTGGTGTAAATCGGACTACTATATCATATAGCTGCCATAGGAACGATCGGTTCGAAAACAACATTTAGTATAAACAACTTTTTTGTTTCTCAAAATATCTCAACCAAATATACACATTGTGTGTTTGACTAAGTTCTAAACACGCTGACCAAATTTGGTTTAAATCGGACTACTTTATCATATAGCTGCCATAGGATCGATCGGTTCAAAATCAACATTTAACAAATTTTGTAAAAAAATCTGACGGCTTACACAGGGCACTGCAAGGGTATCCAAACTTTGGCGCGCCAAAGTTAGCTTGCGCTATATTTTTTAAATATAACACCTTCGGAAAAAAAAACACTTTAATCAATTCTTATTTCCAAAATAAATAATTTTCCCCAGGGAATGAAACCGAAACGAATTTCTGTTCCGGTTCCGGTAAGTACCGAAACGATTATTTCGGTAAAAGGGTCTACATATTTCGGTTTTGTCCTTTCGGTTCCGGTTCCGGTTCTCGTATCGGTCCACACCGGTACAGCAAAGTAATTTTTAAAAATTTTAAAATGTAAAGAAAATCGAGTTTTATCAACAAATTTTTGTGTATGTATAAACGTAGCATGTTAAGTCTTACATATAATTCGAGAAATTTGGTTATAGTGCAAAACCATGTTCGTACGAAAAATAACAAAAAAAAATTTTTAAATGTACTGAAACCGTACCGGTACGATCGTTTCTGTTTTCGCTTTTTTAAAGATAATGTATTTCGGTTCCGGTTCCGGTACTTCATTTGAAACGGTTAATTTCGGTTAATGGTTCCGGTTACGGTTTCATTCCTTGATTTTTCCAAGCGGGACAACTCGAAAAATGATTTTTGCAACGAGTTTTCGGAAAATCGGCCACTGTGCGTTGATTATTTCTCACAAAAACAGCTATACATATATATATATATATGCAAATATTGTATATATACTTACTAAAAACGGGACTGTGATCAGGTCTAGACACCGTCTTGCTGCCCTTTTCCTGTAGAAATGAAATATAATTATGAGTATACTTGGAGTTTTAATATATAATGTATATATATATATATATATATAAATAAACATAGCATTCAGTCGGTAGGGTCCGACAGTAAAATACCCTGTGAAAGTCTCTGTCCAATTCAGTATAGATGTAAACAGAGTTAACTTGCTCACGGATATACATATGTATAAATCCCAGGGAACGAAACCGAAACGAATTTCGGTTCCGGTTCTGATACGTATCGAAACGAGTATTTCGGTAAAAGGTTATATTTCCGTTTTGTCCATTCGGTTCAGGTTCTCGTATCGGTCCGTACCGGTACAGAAAAGTAATTTTTTGAAATTTCAAAATGTAAAGAAAATTGAATTTTAACAACAAATATATGTGTATATATGTATGTATAAACGTACAAATGCATGCATTTTAGCATATGAAGTCTTACATATAATTAGATAAATTTTTGTATAGTCCAAAACCATATTCGTACGAAAAATAAAAAAAAAAAAATGTATAATGTACCGAAACCATACCAGTACGAACGTTTCGGTTTTTCGGTTCTTTGAAAATAATTTATTTCGGTTCCGGTTACGGTTACGGTACTACATTTGAAACGGTTAATTTCGGTTAACGGTTCCGGTTTCATTCCCTGATAAATACATACATTTATAAGCACATCAAAGCACATACTCACACACAAAAACAAACACGTCAAATCATTGATCAATTGTTTTTGGAATATCTTGAATGTTAATTATAGGATGGAGATACAATTTCCACTCAAGTCTCTAGATTGATAGTTGAGAGTTATGCTTTTTTTTGCGGGTTGTAGGAGAAGACGGCGGGCCATCCAAAATGTTAAATGAACGGCTTATCCGTAGTACGGATTCCGTACCCTCCAAACTGGATACGTACCAAATCTCAGGTATATCGCTTTAAAATTGCTCTTGTTATATCGTTTTTATTTTTTCGATTTGTGGGCAAAGGCATCGAAAATGTAAAGTTAACTTTATCTGCCTACTGCAGAAGTCTTCTCAGATCCTGTCGTTCATACGGACGTACAGACAGGTAAACGGACATGGCTATATTGACTCGGTAGCTAATTCTGTTCAAGAATATATGTACTTTATGGATGTTCTTCTGCCTATTACGCAAAAGCAAGTTAAAATAGATCATTCAGTCGGGAGAGCCCGACAGTAAAATACCCTGTGGTAGTAAAAACGCCACTCAAATTTTCATCTACATATACTTGATTAGATTTTTGAAAGAGTTAGCTACAATAAAAACTTTATTTTCAAACTAACTAAATAAGAACTTAAAAAAATATTTTTAGGGCCGATTTCTCATCACGATTTCTTTATCCCTAACTACTTGATAAATTTGCCATATAGAGAAATTTGGTTTTCTTGTCATAAACTTAGTCCCAGCCTCTCGATAACTTAACGAGCGGATCATCCTCCCCTTATGTTACTAACGTTAGCCTACTCAGCTAAAATTTCAGTGTTCTACCCGTTGCTCGTACCAACGCCATAATATGAATTTGAAATATAGCGCAAGCTAACTTTGGCGAGCCAAAGTTTGGATACCCTTGCAGAGATAAGCCGTCCGATTTTTTACAAAATTTTTTAGATGTTGATTTCGAACCGATCGTTCAGATATATGATATAGCTATATGATATCGTAATCCGATTGGCACCAAATTTGGTCAGGCTGTTTGAAACTATACCAAACACACAATCTGTGAGTTAAAGTAAGGTATTTTAAGAAACAAAAAATTTTTTCATACTAAATATTGATTTCGAACCGATCGCTCCCATGGCAGCTATATGATATAGTGATCCGGTCCGGCCGGTTCCGACATATGTACTGCGTGCAGCAAAAAGACGGACTTGTACCAAGTTTCATCAAGATAGCTTCAAAACTGAGAGACTAGTTTGCATAGAAACAGACAAACAGACGGACAGACAGACAAGAATATATATACTTTATGGGGTCTGTGAGGCCTCCTTCAATGCGTTACACATTTTGTGACAAAATTAAAATACCCTCTGCATGGGTATAAAAATTGAAAAATTTATCTTTTTCAAAATTTTTTTTACATTTAATTGCAATTAATGAACACTATTTTTATTATAAAAGACAAGCTCCGCTAACCTGCCGCTTCTGAATTATTTAAAGAAAACAAAGCAAAACGAACACGACAAAAATTGAAGTCACATTTAACTTTATCTCGAAAAATGCAAACGTCTGCGAAATATAGCGAATAATTTGGAAGTAATTAATCTTAAATCAGAACAAAATAATGCAGCTTTCCACTAACAGGAATTATTTTGATGTGAATTAATTAATTTGTTTATTTTACACAGCATGTGAGGCATTTGTGACGCGACATGACGAGCGTGACAAGATTTCCACTAAGATTAAGGGGTTATTGATATTTGTGTAAATCAATGTAGATAAACTTTTTTGGAAATTAAAAACAAATTTATTAAGATTGAAGAGTTATCTTTGCATTTGGATTAGATTTTTGACAATCCAAGAGAGATTTTGTGGAATAGTCCTTATATTTCATACACACCATTTCAAAAGTCCACTTTATCAAAACTAGACAAAAATACAGAAAAACTTAAATTGTGCAAAAACGGAATCGGTTTACCAAATTAATTAATTTATGTGTTAATTGCTTAAATTAATAACATTAATACGTTTCTGAAGGAAAATTTCACAAGATGTGAGCGTGAGATTAATTTATTCGCTTTTCGTCGTGGTTGACCTTTTGCCGGATTTGCCCATATACTTTATGGGGTCTACCACGATTCTTCAATGCGTTACACACTTCGTGACAAAATAACAATACCCTCTGCAAGGGTATAAAAAGGATATGACCGGCTCACCATATTTGTCAGGAATCATAAAGACCATAGAAACATGTGTTACTTTGTTTAAATTTGTAAATTGACATTTCTAGAACCCGAAGTGGGACACCCTTGAGTCATTTTTTCTTTGTTTTTATTTTTTTAATTTATAATTTAAAGTTTTATATTTAAACAGTTCAACATACCTCACTCTCAGTTAAATCAATTAGGCTTGATTTTTCTTCGACTAAAAGGTTCTCGGATGATATTTTCTCATCTTCACGATCACCTTCATCCTTGAATATCTTGACTTCGTCCGTGCTGCCTAAATCATCTCCAGATGACCCATGACGATTGTGTGTATGCGGCATGGTTCAATTCTTCCGGATACTAGCACTATATGAGCGTTCTCCTAAATTATTTAAATACCGACTTGCTTATGCGAAATGCATAATGCATTACATCGTATAACCTCATTTGTATATCCTGAAAGTTTGATTTGCCATCCATGTCGCTTCTAGTGTATGCACAGGCTTCGTGTTATTGTTTAATATGCCAGTTTACGACTGTAAATTAAAAAAAATATAACGTTGATTCATTATCATCGTAAGAAATTTCACATACAACAGATAAGGCAGCAAGCTTTCAAAAATATGTTCTGTTTGCTTAGGAGTATCGCGACAAAAAGTAAAAACTTATAACTGATGTAACGAATTTATTGTTAATCCGATATAAAGGTATTTTTTCGAGGTGATATTAATTCAATATTTAAATAAAATAATTTTTGTTAGATATTTATTGCTTTGCTTTTGCTTGTCAATCTTGAATTAACTACACTGCGTACATACGTTTACATGAAAAAACAAACAAAACAGAAATCATGCCAGTATTTTTAATTGGAGCCTTAACCTGCATTCAAATCTCGACATATGGCAGGTGTATAATTTAGTGGTCCGATTTTATCCAAATTTGGTTAGATTGTATCTAACGATTCCAGACCCACTTAGTGCGAGTTTGATTGAAATATCTTAAGAAACATACAGTTTTCATACTAAATGTTAATTTTTAACCAATGGCAGTTATATGATATTGCAGTCCGATTCTTAGCAAATTTGGTCATTTTGTATGCAACTTTACCAAACACATAATCTGTGAGTTTCGTATGATGTCTTCAGAAAAAAACAAGATTTTATACTATGGCAGCTATATTGATATAGTGATCCGATCCGGTTCTAAAATATAAACTGCGTGCACCAAAAAGACGGACCTTTACCATATGTCATAAAGATAGCTTCAATACCGAGAGACTAGTGTGCTTAGAAACAGACAGGCAGACGGGTATCGACTCAGCTCTTCGTCCTGATCAAGAATATATACTTTATGGTGTCTGCCACGCGTCCTTCTGCCTGTTACATACTTTTTTTTAAACAATTTGAATATACCCCACAGTATAAAAATTCTTGTATGCAGAACACTAAAAATTCTAAGTTATTTTCTAGCACCTCTATAATTCTTGTTTAACGGATACCGCTTTGCAGAAAAACTTTTTTAAAATTTTTCTCAACCAATATACAGGGGTAGTCAAAAGTATTTACACAAAACTAAAGTTAAATCTTCTTGTCATTTGAAGTTACTTCATGTACATTTTGGTATCAATGGAAAAGTCTTTTGAATCCCGTTTGAATGGTACAAAAATGTTCTTAACCCATTAAGTACCCATTGAATTTTTGGAATGTTTGTAAAATACTGGTTTTTTTGACTTTTTTCCTCGGTTTTTTAAAACGAATGTTTTGATGCAAAAAGTTTCTTTTAACAATATAAATAGTGTCTGCAAAAAATGTTTGAAGAAATATTGCTTTTGCATCCAAGGATATTGACGATGCTGGCGGACTGTCACCAAAGCATTTCGGCTTCCGAAAAGGCATGTCAACAAGGGACGCTATAGGCAGAGTCGTCCGGATTGCTTCTGAAGCAGCTGAAGGCACTCGATGGAACGGTGTCAAGAATGAGTGTTGTTTTAATTGTCACCCTGGACATCAAAAATACTTTTAATTCGGGGAAGTGGGAAAGCATCGTTAGATCACTGAGCCATCGGAATATCCCTATGTATCTCCAGTCGATGGTCAAAATCAATTTCGAGGGAAGTCTTTAAAACTTTGAAACAGCGTCTGGTACTCAATCCCACCACATATCCGCATGAGTTCCTCTAGGATCCGTAATGGGGCCTCTACTATGGAATATCGTCTATTGCTACGCTGACGATGTGGCGCTCACAGTGGTAGCCAAGCACCTAAACGTGGTTGAAGCAATCTGCAACGCGGCCATTCAACGCATTTCGGACTGGCTTGCATCTGTTGGCCTTGAGTTAGCTGCTCACAGAAATAAGACTGTCCTCGTAAGTACCCGATCGACGGTAGAGACTGCGAACATACGAGTGGGTTCACAAAACATAGCATCAAAGCGTACCATTCGGTACCTTGGCGTTATGATTGACACCGGGCTCTACTTTCGGGAACATCTTAGCTACGTGCAGGAGAGAGCGATGAATACAAGTCGAACCCTGTTTCGCATGCTATTGAATACTAGTGGACCAAAGCAGGAGCGAAGAGTATTGCTGACCAGTGTCGTGCGCTCAGCTATCATCTACGCTGCGTCAGTCTGGAAGGCAATACAGTGCCCAGTTACGCCAGGGGTGTCAAGTCTGTCCACCGGCTTTGATCTCTGCGTATATGCTGTGGTTTTCGGACCATGCCGCGTTGGTCATCGCAGGGATTATCCCCATCGACCATTTGGTCATTGAAGAAAAGACAGTGGCAGAAGCTTTTTCTTCTTCACTGCTCTGCAGCTGGTCTGGTGATGTACCGGAGGACGCAGAGCATACTCTTTTTGTCTGCGGACGCTTCGAACGGCTAAGAAACCAGCTATGGCAATCCGCTGGTCGTCAATTGACATCCGTGGATCTGGTTGAGGTGATAGAAGAAAGTGCTGAGTTGTGGACGGCGTTCAATAACTTTGCTGCCACGGCGATGAAAGAACTCTGCAGATGTGAGCGAGAGAGGAGGATGACGACATAGGAGGAGCCATCGTCCCTGCGAAGCATTGCTTCGCGGCCGTACCGCAGGGACTTGATTCTTCTTTTGTCTCTTTTAAAATAATTCTATTGATATAAGTGTAGTTAATAAAGAATTAAAAAAAAAACCCCACACACCCTTAATTGAATAACACCAGTTTACAGCAATTTGCCTTTTAGCCCTAAGTATTTTTCTCGTATAGATTTTGACCTCCTAAACATGAAAAAGTATCTTAAAAATGTTTCTATGGAGTAGTTTTTGAGATATTTTTTTTTTAATTTTTTCATAGGTGACTCAGCTTATTAGAGTATAAATCGTAAGCGCGATTGTCGTTTTCAACAAAATTAGGCTTTAACTAAAGGTCATGACATTTTCTTAAACTTTTCATTCAAAGTTTTGAAAACACCTCGATCTTTATTCAATATTTTTGCGAAAAAAAACACAATAAGGGGTACAAACAAAATTTCGCAAAAATAAAAATATAAAAATAATGTGGGCATAGAGCTTGGACTTTTTGTTGATGAATTATAAAGTAATATGTCTTTTTAATGGCAAACAAGAAGTTCTAAAACTTTATGTTTATCGATTTTCGTGCGATACATCAATATCGATAATGATTTTTTCGTGTATCGCACGTGTATTGCACGTATTTCGCACGAAGATAACCAATATCGATATTGATGTATCGCACGAAAATCGATAAGATAAAATGAACGATGGCTTGTTTTACTCGGGAAAGTCCAAGCTCTATGCCCACTTTATTTGTTTAATTTTATTTTTGCGAATAATATACTTTTTGAATTTTTGTGTTTTTTCGCAAAAAAATTGAATTTTTAAATTTTGTTGAAAACGGTAATCGCGCTTACGATTTATACTCGAATAAGCTGAGTCACCTATGAAAAAATTAAAAAAAAAAAATATATATGTATATATATCTCAATAACTACTCCATAAAAAAATTTTTAAGATACTTTTTCATGTTTAGGAGGTCAAAATCTATACGGGAAAAATAGTAAAGTCTGAAAGGTAGACACAAATAATTAACTTGTAAACTAGTGTAATTGTTTATTGAATATCTTCTGTGATTACTATCTGATCGTGATCAAAATTCAGGGTTGATTTACACCACCCCAAGTATCATTCGTGCCACAACTTACGTCTCCAACTTCATAATTGCCAGAGTTATGTTTTTTGCAATGTGTGGGAGAAGGGGCGTGGCATCCAAAATGTTAGATAAAATGGATCTGGTCTAATGGTCTTACCATCTCAGATCCTTTCGTTCATACAAACGGACTGGGCTATATCGACTCGGCTTCTGATGCTGTTCAAGAAAATATGTCTTTGCTTTATGAGGCTTTCTACGCCCCCTTCTGCCTGTTACATTCTTTAACGCGATGGAAAGACAATTTCTTAGAAGTGTAATCGATGGCAATGGTTTGTGTGCGTGTATTAAAGTCCTCACTGACTCTTTCGAAAAACGAAATACACATGCTAAAAGTGAAAGAATACACACAAACATTTGTTTGTAAACGCACACTTACACATATTCGTTTAAGCATTACAGCCTATGTGAGGTTGGCCATCTCTATCTATAAACATGTATTTACCTGGCGAGACGCAGGTCTTGGAAACAGATTGTGATTATATTTATGTACATATGTACTCACAGTTGGGAATAACTCTGACTATTAGTTCAAGGTAACAAGCGAACCCAAAACCACGACCATAACAACAACATACCAACAATGGTGGAATAAAACTAATGACAACGAGTTTCTATTTAGAGACATGATTGTAGGATATCAACAGGTAGAAAAGAAACGAGCGAAAAAAAAGTAGAAATAAAGAGAATATGAAAAATGTTTTTTGTTTTGTAAATACACATGTATATATATAAATGTACACAAAAACATATACACAGTATGTATAGTAAATATTTTCACAAAGAACATTTTTTGAGATCAGTAAGCCAACTGGATCTTGCTAACTAATTATTTTTTGTCGTTAACTTGTACTAATAGATTTAAAGATATAAAATAATGAATAAAAAAAGCTACGAAAAACGATATATGTATGTTAATTTTTTAATAATTATTATTTCGAGTGTTAAAAAGGAATAAGAGATTTACATATACATGTATGTATATACAAAAGAATAATTTTATAAAACATTGACCTCTGCAATTAAACTTACCGATATTTTTTGCTTATATTTGTAATATGTATAATTGAAATTCTCCGTCGGCAAAACAGTTTAGCACGCGTGTTCCGCCTTTTTGCTTAGGTTTAAGGCTGAAGAAGCACAGGCACAAATAATTGAATATGTGACAATACACATAAATAAATTGGCACTCATTATATTTTATTTATTTATAACCACTCCAAAACACATATTATAGATACACAAATGCAATTGCATGTGTACTCGCATGTGTAGACACAAATGTACAAATGTATGTCAGAAAAATTCACACAAATGTATGCATTTAATTATAATATTAACAAATTTTACATGCATATATTGAAATTTATTAATATAAATCGATATATTCTTATGCATTCATATCATATTTCTTCTTCTTTTCACTCAATCAACTTTTATTTGGGGCCATTTCTCGTTACACGCACAGGCCACCACCACACATTTATATACACAAGCGAATACAGACGATGACGATCCCGATCGCAATAGACATACGTTACACATACACAAAAATTCATCACACACTTGTACACATGGGAACAGATACAGATACAAACATCAGATTGAAGCATGTGAATATATATATAATTTCTAATTTACATATGTACATCAATACATAAATACAAGTCTAAAGTATATACGTATATACATAAATGTAAGCATAATTATTTCATTAAAATTCACCAACAAACGCGATCTTTTTTTAAGAATATGATATATTTTATATTTGATTCGCTTTAAATGTAGTACGAGTTGAAGCTAAATTATATTTCAATCTAATGCAGTTTTAAATGCGGTAATTCAAATATAAAATTCACTCCATATATCACAACCGTTCTCCAAACCTCGCGCAATAAAAACTGGAAAATTAACAGAGCTACGATGCTTCCGTCCCACAGAAATCACAGTACACATAGTTCACAACGACAATGTTATATTAACGAGCAATGTTAATCTTCTGTAAGCGTTGGTTTCTCTGTACAAAAACAGCTGATGTATTTGTGGCAAATATCGATTTATCTTATTTTATACCAAAATTCTATCGATATTTTCATCCATTTATAGTACATTTACATTAGTTGGTATTATAATGGTATTATGACGAAGTTTTGTCAAATCATCGGCGATAGCACCACCGATAGTTACATTTTCGAAGGTGCGGAAAAATGATGCGAGGCTTTTACAACGAAGCATCTTTTATCGCATCATTTGTCAGCTGTTGGCTATCTGTTAGATTTATTTACTGAAATAAAGACAATTATGAATTATAATCTACACCCCTAATGCACCCCTGACACTAGTAGCATATATTGGGTATAAATTTATGCAAAATAAATTTAACTTTAAAGATCTACTTTTTAAAGTTCTAAGGTCAGTATTTACTTAAAACTGGGTTACCCTTATGTTAATTTAATTAACACTCGTATTAAAAACTTACCTCTGTTCAAAACTCTTAAGCGCGGATTTTTCTAAATTAGCTTTAATTTAATGGCAAAACGCTTGATATATGCTCAAATCTTATTGATATTACGTAAGAATTGGGCTGGGCGACGACGTCATTCCCATACAAAATTCTGAATTCTCATCCAAGTTAAATGATAGCATTCGTTGCCATCATCCTTGTAATTTCAGTTTTTCTTAACGAGCACACGATTTTTATCGATAAATAACGCACAACCAAAACAATTATCCGAAAACTAACTGCACGTCAAATATTAGGGGGATTCCTGCAACTGCTTTGCTTTTATTTGCTTCAAATTTGATTATTTCGATCAGCTGTTCACAGGTTCAGCTGGTTGCTTAAACGTTGTTTTAAACGTCGTTTAAAAATAAATAAAAATCGAAACAATGCGAGCAATAGAACTAAACAGCTGATTTAACAAATGTCATATCACAAATGAGTCATTTGGTCGTGGCAAGCCAAAATTTAGTGTCATCCAAATATGAGCGAATGCCCATCATTTGAAGGCCGTGGAAAGCGCCTATAATAGTGCGTTAACACACGAGGATGCGTTTGTTCCAATTGGGAAAATGAGGCGACTCACGTCTCTTGCCATACAAAATCACAGGCAACTTGCTGGTGAGGGGGGAGAGAAAATTCTGCGTGGCTAGATCGCGCAGGGACTACCAACTTGTTTTTTGTGATATGGTCTCACAATATCGATCAAATTTGGGCATTTATCAAGATTTTTGCAGGCAACAAACAGCTGAATGAGAATAAACCGTGAAAAAAATTTGAAAAAATAATTGATTTAACTAATTTCCATAATAGTATTGGTTTTTAATGTAGCTGTTACTGAAATTTAGTTCTGCAGTGACTATGTACCTTTTGATTTCGTTTTTTTTATAACATTAACGAGTTTAGGGTGCACTTTTCTATCTGCAACGTCATTCCCAATTTACAATGAACTTTTTAAGTTTTTGTATTAACCATATCCTTTTGAACATGATAAATAAAGAAAGATGTTAATTCTGCCTTTACTGCATTATATTCATGTTCGTACTGGCAGCAAAGGTATCCATGCAAGCAGCTGAAACGCAAAAGAAACACTTCTTGGATTTTTGCGTGAGCCCTCACGCAACCGAAAAATCCCAACTAGTGTATATGCAGTATAAGACAGTGACAGTCAAATCCTTTTACCTAAACCCCATCAACATTCCCTAAAAATAAATTCAAAAGGCATAGAGTCACTACCGAATTCTATTTTAGTCACAGCTTAATTAATTGAATACAAAAAAAGCTTACTTATGATAGGTTTACATTGACTGGCACAGCGCGTCAGGGGAGCATTATTCTGTTCAGCTGTTATGTCCATAGAGGAAGTTAAACTGTGTTTACACTGGGCCGCATCATTGGATTTTTCCGTTAAATGGAACATGCGGCAATGATGCCCATAAGAACCTTGTGGATAGAAGAAGACACTGATGCGGCCGCATCTTAAATCATGCGAGGCATCATCGGCAAGTGTTGCCGTATTCTGTTAGTATTTTTTTAACACTGCAATTTTTCGGGGTATCGACAGCGAACAGCTGTTTTTTTTCTTCGAATATCGATAATCAATAGAAATATAGTTGAACCGCGGAAATAATAATTTCAAATAGGAACAAAAAAGACAAAACTCAAAGTCTTAAAAGCATTTTTGAAATTGCACTGCAATTAACAATTGCACCACATACAACATTTACCAGTTTATAACTCATAATTGTCTCTATTTAAATAAATAAATCTGACAAATGATGCGCGTCGTTTACACTGGAGCCGCATCATTTTTCCGCACCTTCGACAATGATGCGGCAATGATTACTCAATGTGTTATACCCAAATCTTATCGATAGCCCGTGTCTATCGCATAATAACAAGTTGATAGCAGTGATGCCAGTTTGTCCTTTTTTCGGATAGATTTCTCCTATTCTCAACAGCTTCAGCCTGCCCATTTTTGAACTCTTTGAAATTGGTACCCAGTCGATCCAGAAGGCACGTACAGACCAAAGTCGCTACGGCCGCAGTACCAAAATTTTACATGAAGTTGGGATTGATACCTCAAGCTGCATGCTGTCAGAATCGCTCTCTGTTACAAAAATCGTTCGATTCAGGGTGCGAATTGCCTACAGCAGCTTCCGCTATGAGCTCAAACGCTTAACTGAGTATTACTGACTGCTCTGCATATTTCTCAGATTGGAACTCTTGCTCAGAGGTTTAAATTTCCCACGACAGCTTCCGCTACGAACTCAAGCGGTTTGCTGAGTTTGGTATAGCCTGTGCTGCATAGTATTCAGCTAGGAAATCTTTTTAGTTGTAAGGGTTGTCTATCCGTTTGCGGTACTATTAGCTTAGAGTCTAGAGTATGCGATCGGCTACAACCAGAAGGAAATATTCCGTAGAAAAATGTACTAATTTGCCGCAGCCCAACTCAGAGGATTGCACTTCGAGTTCGTGTAAAAGTCTCATTCGCTTTTACATTAGAGTGATCGGGGTAATTCGGTAGGAAATCCACACTACCCTACGGCAGGTTCCTCTACGAACTCTTACGTTTTCCTGAGCTCGTCATAGACACATTCTGCAGGAAATTCAGTTTCCATTTCTGCTGTAGGGAAATTCTAGTTGGGAATTCTGGCTGGCATTTCCCCTCCCTAGGGTTCTGGCTGCTTTAGAAATAAAAGCGTATATATACATATATTTTTTCGACTTTGTTTCTTTATTTTTATTTAATAAACATTTTCATACATGAACTTAATAATAATATTATTAAATTAATTAATACTGAAAAGAGATGAAACGAAAATGTGTATACATTAGTTTTTATTTTGAATATATTTAACTATTATTTGTGTATACTTACATTTCGTGTGGGTCCAGTATTTTATCAACGCATTTGACTTAACCAATATAATGGCCAATTTAAGAATATGTACCTGTATAAAAGAATTATACAATATAATGCGAGAAAAACTAAGACTTACCCAATTATAATTGCGTTGTTCATCCAACACGCGTTCAAATAGCACTGCTGCGCAAAAGACACTTTGATAGAAATACACAAAAAATGGGTTGCCAACATAACAAAATGTAGCCAATCGCGTACTCTAGACTCTAAGCTAAGAGTACCGCAAACGTATTGACAACCCTTAGAGCTAAGAAGATTTCCTAGCAGAATACTATGCTGCCCAGGCTATACCAAACTCAGCAAACCGCTTGAGCTCGTAGCGGAAGCTGCCGTGGGAAATTCAAACCTCTGAGCTAGAATTCCAATCTGAGTAACATGCAGAGCAGCCAGTACCATACTCAGCAAAACGTTTGAGCTCGTAGCGGAAGGAAATTCGCACCCTGAATCGAACGATTCTTACTACAGAGCGCGCTGCTGACAGCCTGCAGCTTGAGGGATCGATCCCTACTTCATGTAAAATTTTGGTACTGCGGCCGTAGCGACTTTGGTCTGTACGTGCCCTCTGGATCGACTGGGATGTCATTTATAAATTACGTAAAACCCCCTTTCCCCTTTCCAACCATTTAATACACTGTAATTTCTTATTTACGATATTTTTCAATGTGTTTGTTTCCTCTTTTGAATTAACAAACGGCTGCAGCAACAGAGTTACCATTCAACTTCTGTTTATTATATGTGTTGTATTGGCAACTGTGCTTTTAGCTGCCTATCAGCGAAATATTAGACATGCGAAATATTCGCATGTTTCCAATGGTGAGTTATATCAATTATTGGTTTATGGTCACGTAAAATAGCTTTGCAATTTGGCAGCTCTTAAGAGGAAGAGGCAGAATGAAATTGTGGACGAGTTGATTTCTTACAACATTCTGACGGAGCAGTACCGATATGGAGGCTCCAAAATAAAGCACCAGGCAAGCGCTCCCCAATCTGGACGAAGGAAGATTTAAGATGCACATTAGGGTAAACTGGCATAGCTTCAACATTATATTGGAGCTGATAAGAAACCATGATGCTTTCAACGGCCCAAGAAGCAGTATGCAGTTGCCAGTTCATGTGCAGCTTATGATTGTTCTAACATATTTAGATTGGTCTCCAATGGAGAAGGAGCACCTATTGTGAAAACCGCAGCTGTCTTTGGAATCGGCGATAACGGCACAATAGAAATAATTTTGCTCACGGAGAACTGTCACACGGATAATCAAATCAAAAGCAAAAAGTAAGCAGCCTCTGAGCTGATTTCGTTTAAGCAAATAGTGCTGTAAAATGTTCCACATTTGATCTGAGCAACACTACACACTTTGTTTCGAAATAATCAAACTTTAAGCAAATTATCAGCAAAGCAGTTGCAGGAATCGCCTTCTAATACTTGGTTCTATATCCATTAGAATTTGTTACGGATTAGCTTTAGAGGAATTTGGTGACACGCCCCTACTTCCCACTACTTCCCAAGTCTTTAATTTAGTTAATTAACATTGCCCCATAAGTATTTGTTCGGATTATGATCCGGGGACTGTGCTGGCCATGGAATGACGTCGATCCCTTTGGACGCAAACCAATCCTTAGCACGCCTAAGGATCGTTATCCTTCTGAAAATTACATTTTATAGGCATTTTCGAACTGGCTTAAGATAGCATTGTATATTTTAATAATTCAACGTACAAATTGTTGACCTTGAAAGCATATATCCCGTAGATAGGACCAACGCCTGCATATGATCATCCAGTCTATACCAGAAAATTTAGACCACCGTGTTTTACCGTCTTCTTAGTCTATCTAGAATGACATTCTGTGTTTTGTGGATAGCAAACATAATGCCTAGAGCCACGCCTACTTAAAAAAAAAGTTCGTTCTCATCCGTCCACATTATGTTGCGCCACCTATTGGTGGGTCAGTTTTATTGAATTTTCGCAACTTAAATTTGTTCGATCAGGTGGTTTTCAGTAAAAAGGGGAACCTTTCCGGAACTTTTGGCAAATCAATTAAGTTGAATAGGTCGTCAACTAACTGTTATATTATTTTGCTGAAGCTAACGGAAAAGTCTTGGCAAATCGCACAATTTGTCTCTTTTCTAACAAGTCGGCTTTAAGTTTACCACTACGTTTATCCGTCTTCTTCTTATAGTGAATTACGTTAAATACTTCAGGATTTCAATTACCTTAATATATTCAATTAATTTGTATTTTTTGACCTGATTCTTTTCTCTATCCATTTAAAACAAAACAAGGCTGTCATTTCAATAATTTTCAATATACAAAAAAAAAATTAAGTCTCTAAATGCTAATAACTTTTTGTTGTAAATTTACTATTGCTATACATTTTTTCAGGGAATGAAACCGAAACAAATTTCGGTTACGGTTCCGGTTCCGGTACGTACCGAAACGAGTTTTTCGGTAAAAGGCTATATTTCGGTTTTGTATTTTCGGATCCGGTTCTCGTATCGGTCCATACCGGTACAGCGAAGTAATTTTTAAAAAAATTTAAATGTAAAGAAAATCGAATTTTATCAACAAATATTTGTGTATGTATAAACGTACAAATGCATGCATTTCAGCATGTTAAGTCTGACATATAATTCGAGAAATTTCTTTATAGTGCAATACCATGTTCGTACGAAAAATAACAAACAATTTTTTTTAAATGTACCGAAACCGTACCGGTACGAACGTTTCGGTTTTCGGTACTTGGAAAAGAATTTATTTCGGTTCCGGTTACGGTTACGGTATTTCATTTGAAACGGTTAACTTCGGTTAACGGTTCCGGTTCCGGATACGGTTTCATTCCTTGCATTTTTTCATACTCTTGCATCACGCACTACAATTACCATGAACGACAAATTTTGAACAATCTCTTTAAAACCGTTAAGAAAGAAAGAAAAGTGATCAAAAGTAACGGAATTATTTTGCTATTCTCTTCTTTTACATCCTATTCTAAGCGAAAAGAAGGCATCCCTTAATTTTTAATCGGTGAATTTACCATTAAATTTGGTTTAAGTTTTGTTAAGAGCGGCACTACTATTTTCATGAACACAACTATATATAAAACTTTGTCCTGACTGACTGATTCACTGATCACGCTGTAGGTCAAACGGCTTAAGATAGTGAGCTGAAATTTACACACAACATAGCTGAGATTTAATTATCGTGCAATAAGACGGCGTTTTTTTGATAGTTTAACTAGAAGGGGCAAATTTGGGGTCAAAGGTTTGATTCATGTTGCGACTTTCAAAATAAATTTGCAGTATATGGCACTGTTACTCGCTCTCCAATTGCAGCGAAAACTTTAAAACAGCGAGCAGCAAAAATGTAAATTCTCTATCTATATATATAAGACTCTTTGTCTTCACTGATTCATCGACTTACGAGACATCACGCTGTGGGCCAAACGGTTAAAGGTATTAATAATAAGACGGGATTTTTTAGCTTTCTCAACCAAACTCACAGATTATATATTTTTTACTAACTTCTACATCCTAAGAAAATTTGGTCAAGATCAGATCAACCAAACCCGTAGATTATGTATTTCTTAATCACTGTAACATCCTGAAAAAATTTGGTCAAGTTCGGATGACAATATCATATAGCTGCCATATATTTATTTAATGTCGACTATGTGCAATCGACAGATAATCGATTAAGTGTAAGTTTCATTATAAATTATTAATATGAAGAACTTAAAAATGCATTAAAGTAATAAAAAAGAAAAAAATAATAATACATATATACAATGGGCAAGTTCAAAATTGAGAACAATTACTCACACCCAACATTTGTTGCGAGAATTGGGGAAAACCGTATCAGGTCTGTATCATGTTAGTATTAGTTGTTATGAGTTAGAGAGAATAAGATAGATTTTTTAATAGTAAAAGTTGAGGTCTCTGCATTGAAGACATAGAAAAGTCTATTATAATCCGTACAGAGCTTTCGAAAGGGTTTATGCAGGGAATAGTTATTAGTACAACGATTAAGGGATAGTGGTACAAAATTACGGGCATGTCTGGCAGGAACTGAGAAATTAATGACTTAATAAATAAGAGGAATCAATTTCACCAGCTACTTATTTAATCATAAACATGACGCCAAGCGTAATACGTCGGTTAGTTACAGTGGGTAGATTAATTAAAAAAACCAGAAAACCAGTCAAAACCTCGTAAAGCAAATAATAACATTTTTTTCAACAGATTCGATACGATCCTGATGATTAGAGTATTGTGGAGACCAAGCACACAAACATAAAGTAATTTTGTCATATAAGGGTCATCAAATTCCTTTGCCCATCGTTTGATGAACCCAAGAACTTGAGTCGCCCTACTGACTGTTAAAACAACATGTCTATCAAACTTCATTTTATGGTCGAGGAGAATACCAAGATCATTTACTTCATCTAATCTAAAAGCTGCAATCAAAACAGACAAAGGAAACTTTCTCCACTCCACTCCACTCTGGCTTACTGAGCCAACACAATAAAATTCCTGAAAGCATCAGTAATATGTGGGCGCAAATATCTCACTCTCTGCGAACTACGCCGGAAGAGGTGGTAGATTACCAGCGGCCTGGTGCAAGGAATCCATGGTACCACCAGGAGTGTCGTGAAGCAACGGCTGCAAAAGACGTCGCGTATAGGAGAACCCTGTAGGCTTGTGCTACTCGAGCGGTGGTAGAGGTTTACAGGAAAAGGAGAAGAGAAGCGTCCGTTCAGACGCAAGAAACGTGAAATAGAAAGGCGTGAATGTGAGGGCATAGAGTTTAGCAGAAGTAGGAATGACGCTCAAGATTTCGACCAGAGGGTCAAGCGTTTGACACAAGGTTTTAAGACTGGCTTTCCTGCAGAGAGACGGAAACTTGGTCACAGATGTAGAGACCGCACTGAGGTTATGGAGGGATCACTTTTCAAGTCTACTAGCAGGCGATGATCCGAGCAGTGAACTTGGAGACGATGATCCACAAACCCCAATCGAGGATAATGATATTGACGTCCCGTTCCCAAGCCATGCGGAAGTTAAGGCCGCAATCCAGCGGCTTAAGAACAATAAAGCACCAGGTATTGACGGCCTATCGGCTGAAGATAAGGTGTAAGCATCAGCTCATCAGCAAGATATGGCTTTTGGAAAGCATGCCCGACGATTGGAACCTCAGTCTGATATGTCCATTCTAAAGAAGGGTGATGCCACATTGCGCACCAACTATCGTGTCATTAGTCTACTCCCGGTAGCATATAAGGTT
Source organism: Drosophila testacea (assembly GCA_035043265.1). Classification (NCBI taxonomy): domain Eukaryota; kingdom Metazoa; phylum Arthropoda; class Insecta; order Diptera; family Drosophilidae; genus Drosophila; species Drosophila testacea. The sequence goes on along the minus strand of JAWNND010000842.1, from coordinate 2,018,144 downwards.
CTCACGAGCGTATTGTGTGAAAGATTGGACCTTATCAGTGTGGCTTCTGACCTGGTAAGTCCACCGTTGCCCAGATTTTCACACTACGCCAAATCTTGGAAAAGTCATATGAAAGCCAAATCGACACTTACCATCTGTTTGTCGATTATAAGGCTGCCTTCGATAGTCCACGGCGAGCACACCTATATGCCGCCATGTCTGAGGTTGGTATTCCTGCAAAGCTAACGCAACTCTGTAGAATGACATTGAACAACACCAGCAGCTCTGTCAAGTTAGGAAATGACAAATCCGAAACCTTTAATACCAAGCGAGGTCTCAGACAAGGTGACTCGCTATCTTGTATGCTCTTTAATCTCCTGAGAGTATTATAAGAAAGGCTGGTGTAAATCGGACGGGTACAATCCTCACAAACAGATGTGTACAGCTCCTTGAATAAGCTGATGATATTAATATCATTGGACGCACCAAGCGTGATATTACTGCGGCTTTTGGATCAATCTAAAAGAAGTCGGCTAAAGTAGGCAAGGCAAAGTTTATGGTGTGCTCTAGCAGAGAATCGCGACATCTTGGTTCTCAGCTGACAGCTGTGAGCTATAACTTTGAGTCCATCAATGAATTTATTTACCTTAGCACTGTTGTGACTAGTAGCAATAATGTCAACCTGGAGATTAAACGAAGAATAACACTTGCTACTTTGTGCACAGTAGAGCTCTCTCTCGACAGACGAAGACAACACTCTATAAGACGCTCATTCTTCCAGTACTCCTGTATGGTGCCGTAGCCTGGACACTAACGCAATCGAGAGGAAAATTCTTCGCAAAATCTTTGGTCCTGTTTGCGTTGGCGGTACCTTTCGTGTCAGATGGAACGACGAGTATGAGCTGTACTACGACGTTGACGTAGTGAGTCGAAAAAAAAGTTCAGAGACTTCGTTGGTTGGGTCACGTTATACGTATGAAAGAAGACGCTCCAGCTCTTAAGGTTTTTGATGCGGTAGTAGGCGGAAAACGAAGGAGAGGAAGACCCCGGATACGTTGGAAGGACCAAGTGACGGAAGACCTGACCAAACATGGTTTCACCAACTGGCGAAAACGGGCGCAAAACAGGTATGCGTGGAGTCAAATTGTGCATTAGGCTGTGCACCGATTAAAGCCAAATAATAATAATCTAGTAAGGGGTACCAAATCAAGAGTATAATTGATGATGTGAGGCAAGTCTATAGAAAGTCATAACCTTGCATATAGGACAATTAAGGCGATATACGTGTATCGCACTTGTATCGCATGTATATCGCACGAAGCTAACCAATATCGGTATTGAAGTATAAATATAAAATTTTAGAATTTGTTGTTTGCCATTAAACGTCGTATTATTCCACGCTTGTTTTACTCGGGAAAGTCCAAGCTTTTTTATTTTTGTTTTTGCGATTAATATACTTTTGAATTTTTGTTTGTACCCCTTTTTGTTTTTTTTTTTTTGCAAAAAAATTGAATTTATCAACTTTAAGAGGCTCTAACATTATAAAGATCGAGCTGATTTCAAAACTTTGAATGAAAAAGTTTTAGAAAATTTCATTACCTTTAGTTGAAACCTAATTTTGTTGAAAACGGTAATCACGTTTACGATTTATACTCGAAAAAGTCACCTATGAAAAAATGTACAAAAAAAATGCAGTAAGCTACAGTGGAGCAAGCTCGACAGTAGGAGAGCCAGAACTTTTTGAGTGCAAAGAGCTTACTAGGGCGTGGCGAAAATCCAAAACAAACTTGATCAATGGGAGATATAGATGAACCTACATGCCAAATTTGGTGTCTCTAGCTCTTATGGTCTCTGAGATCTAGGTGACACAAAGTAGGACAGACAGACGGACAGAGCTATATCGACTCGGCTGTTGATGCTGATCAAGAATTTAAATACTTTATGCGGTCTGCCACGCCTCCTTCTGCCTGTTATACTGTGTTTACACTGGGCCGCATCATTGGATTTTTCCGTTAAATGGAACATGCGGCAAAGATGCCCATAAGAACCATGTGGATAGAAGAAGACAATAATGCGGCCGCATCTTAAATCATGCGACGCATCATTAGCAAGTGTTGCCGTATTCTGTTAGTATTTTTTTAATACTGCAATTTTTCGGGGTATCGACAGCGAACAGCTGTTTCTTTTCATCGAATACCGATAATCAATAGTAATATAGTCGAACCGCGGAAATGATAATTTCAAATAGGAACAAAAAAGACAAAATTCAAAGTCTTAAAAGCATTTTTGAAAGTGCACTGCAATTAACAATTGCACCACATACAACATTTACCAGTTTATAACTCATAATTGTCTCTATTTAAATAAATAAATCTGACATTGGCAGGCCAACAGCTGACAAATAATGCGAAAAAAAAGATGCGGCTCCAGTGTAAACGACGCGCATCATTTTTCCGCACCTTCGACAATGATGCGGCAGTGTAAAAACAGTATTACGCACTTTTTTTTGACAAACGTAATAAACCCAGTGAATTGTATAATGTAAGCTTGGTTGCGCCATTCTCGAGATATGACGTAAAATGTAAGAGAACAAAAAAAAATAAATCGCTAGAATAAAACCGCTTAGCCTTAAACAAAATTTACAAAAAAAAAAATACACCCAGTAAAATTTTTATAAAGTCGATTTTGTGAATCAGCGGGTTTATATGTCTCAAAATATGTGAATTTTGGCCAGGGGAAGTTTTGGCTGTTGTATAGTGTTATCAGCAAATTTTATTTTTTTTTTTACACGTTACTTATCAACTTTTTTTAATTTTAGAGGAATACTTTCTCAATAATTGTTCCAATGATGGGGAATCCGTAGGTATTTCATCACATATTGAAGATCGCGAACAAAATGTATCCACTTGAAGAGCCCAATTTTATTTTTCATATTCTGTAATAAAATGGTTTTAAAATATTAATTTCTGCTTTTCGACTTAGGGCACAGAATAAACAGCACGGATATTAGGTGTTTCAGCAATTAATTTTATTGCGTTGGTTAAGGAACAGTTCTCTTCATGGTTTATCGAAGCGAGCTGGGTAAGTTTGTCATCACTGATTTGAATTAATCTAGTTTATTTTATATAATTAATTAAGATGTAACTAACCTTCGTATATAACATTCCCGAGTTTGGTTAATTAAGTTCTGAAAAGAAATATTTTTAATCATAATTAATTTGCGGCTTTAGCTTAATGGCTCAGAATATACAACAAAGAAATTGTATCAGTAATTAATTTTATTGCGTTGGATTAGGAACAGTTCTCTTCATGGTTTATCGAAGCGAGCTGGGTAAGTTTGTCATCACTGATTTGAATTAATCTAGTTTATTTTATATAATTAATTAAGATGTAACTAACCTTCGTATATAACATTCCCGAGTTTTGTTAATTAAGTTCTGAAAAGAAATATTTTTAATCATAATTAATTTGCGGCTTTAGCTTAATGGCTCAGAATATACAACAAAGAAATTGTATCAGCAATTAATTTTATTGCGTTGGATTAGGAACAGTTCTCTTCATGGTTTATCGAAGCGAGCTGGGTAAGTTTGTCATCACTGATTTGAATTAATCTAGTTTATTTTATATTAATAATTAAGATGTAACTAACCTTCGTATATAACATTCCCGAGTTTGGTTCTTAATCTACGAAAAACAAATAAAATATAAAAAAAAATAAATATTCAATTGTACAAGTGCGAGAAAAAGTATATTTATATTTTCATTTTTACAAGTATACTTTTTGTTTATTTGAAATTCAATGGATACGTTTTTCATTTATTGATTAAATGCTGGGGAATCCGTAGATATTTCATCACATATTTTGATTCGGAAAGGCTCATTTAAGTATTCAAATAATTGCATGTACCAACTAACCTTTGTATGTTGTGAAAAATTTGCATCAAATATCAATTTGGACAACCGATGTTAATTATGTTCTGAAAAGAAATTTTTTTAATAATAATTAATTTGCGGCTTTAGCTTAATGGCTCAGAATATACAACAAAGAATTTGTATCAGCAATTAATTTTATTGCGTTGGTTTAGGAACAGTTCTCTTCATGGTTTATCGAAGCGAGCTGGGTAAGTTTGTCATCACTGATTTGAATTAATCTAGTTTATTTTATATTAATAATTAAGATGTAACTAACCTTCGTATATAACATTCCCGAGTTTGGTTCTTAATCTACGAAAAACAAATAAAATATAAACAAATAAATATTCAATTGTACAAGTGCGATAAAAAGTATATTTATATTTTCATTCTTACAAGTATACTTTTTGTTTATTTGAAATTCAGTGGATACGTTTTTCATTTATTGATTAAATGCTGGGGAATCCGTAGATATTTCATCACATATTTTGATTCGGAAAGGCTCATTTAAGTATTCAAATAATTGCATGTGCCAACTAACCTTTGTATGTTGTGAAAGATTTGCATCAAATATCAATTTGGACAACCGATGTTCATTATGTTCTGAAAAAAAATTTGTTTAATAATAATTAATTTGCGGCTTTAGCTTTATGGCTCAGAATAAACAACAAAGAAATTGAATCAGCAATCAATTTTATTGCGTTGGTTTAGGAACAATTCTCTTCATGGTTTATCGAAGCGAGCTGGGTAAGTTTGTCATCACATTGATATCGTATTTTATGTATTTAACTAATAAGTTTAAATATTTAAATAGGATCCTTTAAGCAATATCAGTGGAAAAGGTCTATAAGTCGGGTATTAAAAAAGTATAACATGGCCGCACAACTTACCGATTTTTTTATTTTTACTTGGATTTGGGTTCTGTGTACATCTGAAATAGTGATAAAACAATTGTTTATAATTAATATTTTACTTCGAGTTAAAAGACGTTATTTTTCTTTAAAATGATATCAGTGCTAGGTGATGAATTTCAACAGGGTAAATATTTCAAGAGTAGCAAATAAAATGGTCATCAAATTATGAATATTTAAAATATTTAGATTATACGAACTATAATTACCTGAATTATTTTATTTTGATTATTTGAGTTATAATTTTGTAATCATGTTTGGTGGTGATCCTGCAATTTTTAAAATCTGTTACTAATGCAGTTTTATACAAGTTCAATTCTTATTTTTATAAATAAGTTCAGTTGCAAAGGTGAAGAATTTCATCAATGACAAATATTTCAAGAGTAGCAAATAAAATGGTCATCAATTTATCAATTTCTATTTGAGTATATTCGAAATATTTACCTGACAGATTTCAGAGCTCCTGTATAGGGACCATCCTGTAAATATTGAAATCTGTTATGGTTTGCTTTACTTAAAGAACACAGGATATTATATATTTTATTAAAACATCATAAAATATTAGTTTCCATATGAAATATAAAGACATTTACTAACCTTTCATGTTTCAAGCTCTGTACAGTGAACGAGAGACTGCAAAGAGAAAAAGAAACAATATCCCAAGACCCACCATAGATTTGATAAATTACTTTAAATTTCTTTTTATTTTATTTACTGAATATATTGTAAGACATTGTCTCTGAATGCAATAGTAGTTTTCAGATGCATCCAATTCTAAGTCTCAATTTAAACGGCCTCTTGTACGGGCGGTTCATAGCCCTCTGGGCGATCAACTACGGCTCCCTCTGCAGAAACAATGGCCTCAGTTGTTTTGCCACCACCATCACCATGGAGCTCCAAAAGTTTCGACACATCGAAACGAGGCTTCTTCAGTACCTTGACTTTACGGATGTACACATCATGCAGTGGATAGATTCGCTGACAGCTTTTCTCAATATCTTTAGCAATAGAGTCAAGAGCTAGTTTGTTAACCAGTTGCTTTAGATCAGCGCTGCTGACTTCATTGGTAATGATGTCCGTCATGCGTCCTCGAATTTTGCGGACCTGCGATTGCTGGGCATAGCATGTTTTACGCTGCGATTGCTGATCCTTGGAGGTGAATCCAATGCAAAAAACACGCAACAAATATCCATCGACGGTCTTGGCCTCTACGATAGCCTCAATGAGAGTTTGCCATTTCTTTACCATCGATCTGTTCATCAAAAGCAATCATATATACCGTTAGTATAGCTCACGTGTCAAGTAATTGCTCTTGACAAAATGCAATGCAGTACATACATATGTACATATTTGTTAAAAAAATATTTAAGCCCAGATTCATTTACGTTTCTTTAATATTTTTTACTTTTTGAAGAACCATAAGCAACCATAATACAGGGAGAAAACAAGAATTTCTCTAAAATTAACAGTTTTCTTTGCCAAAACAACTGAAACTGTATATTTAGGTATTTATTAGGTACATATGTATCTACACATGTAGACGTACTTACAGATCCACACAAGTAATACAAATTCAAAATGAACTTACCTGTACTTGTCTGTTGTTAAATCCATGCCATGGAAGTTACACAGCACATTGCGATCCTGGACATCTTCAGCAATGAGACGAAACTTGCGGAAAGATCTCTCAGGATCAATATCTTTCTGCAAATCAGCCAGTGATACCTCAAAAACGCGACCTTTTAAGTAGTCCGAAGCAATTCTTTGACCCTGGGTACGGTTAACGAGGGTTTTACCAATCTGCCTGGTTTGAAACATGTTCGGAGCCTTAACATCGTACCAATCCTTACGAGAGAATGGATCCACCACCTTCTTTTTGCCACCTTTTTTGCCACCTTTCGAGAGACCCTTATTTTTACCGACCGCCATGGTAAACGCTTAAACCGGAAAAGGTCGAAACACGTTGACTAAACTGTCAAAAGGGAAACTATCAACAGAGTTGCTAAATATCGTATCGAAATCAAAAGGCTCACATACACCATACGATAGTATTATTATAATTTGCACTAACAAAAAATGGAACGACCGAAGAGGTACAAATATTGCAGCTTATTATTTATTTCTGGTTTTAATAAGTTTTGTGTGTAAATATACATAAGAAGGCGCGGAAGATTTACAAAAAAAATTTGTTGATGTTTTTCAAGGTCAACGTTCAAGGAATTAGGGCTTAGTTTACGAGATATCCAGCGATATGCTGGCAAAGAACAAATAGCAGTTTAAGAAACTTGCGCGAAAAATTGAAGTGACCAAAGAAAAGTTCTTGGCTTCTTGTTTCCAACTCTATAATAATTGGTTACTGGAATGACCTAATTAATTTGCTATTACAGGAATGATGAAGGGTTTTAGAATTCGCAAATTTGTAACGCAAGGTTTATGCTAGGTTTACATTGACTGGCACAGCCTGGCACAGCGCGTCAGGGGTGCATTTGGGCATCTGAGCCTTAGAAATTTGATTTACCGATTGTAATGCCCAAATGCACCCTTGACGCGCCGTGCCAGGCTGTGCCAGTCAATGTAAACTAAGCATAAAGGAAAATAATAAATTTTTAATAAATGCGTGTGTTTAAACTCGTAATATAGAAATCTTATGAATTTTTATAAAAATTTCTATTTATTATATTCCTGTGGCGGAAGCTTGCTTCTAGCCAAGAGTCCGATATCATGTTCTGATGATAGAAAACGTCGAAATAAGGCGAAAATATAAACACAATTTTTAGATTTTCGGCCCGGCTCTCGAGATATTGGGACCGATAAGTTGACGAAGAGCAGCTTGCACGCTGAGCAGTTTGTATGGAAAGCGGCAACTTATCGGTCCCAATATCTCGAGAGCCGAGCCGAAAATCAAAAAGTCTTGTTTAATTTTTTCGTCTTATTTTAACGAGTTCTACCGGAATTCATCATCAGATCTGGGCCCTAAGATTCGTAGAATCCCCTTCGATTGTATATGTTTTTACATATTTTCTAGCTTGTTATTAAAAATTTCGGTTCAAAATTGTTAGTTCAGATATAAAACAATAACATATTTAGAGGTTTCGATTTGACCTCAAGTCCAGACCCGTTTCGTGTGCCTGTTTTCAAGGCTGTAAATTTGTTTACTTTTTATTTGTTTAAAATGAAAATAACTGAACTCATGGTTTTCAAACCTTAAAACTAATTAAAAATATAACTTGAGTATTAAATTAGGTTGAGTAGGTTCACATATAGCAATAAATCAAAGTTTTTTGATTTCAATGAGCTCCTTTTTTCGCTTAAGCGCGCCAGCATGGTTGTGCCAGAAGCGAACTAAAAGTGCCTAATTTTTCGCTGGTAGGCAGCTAAAAGCTGAGTTGCCCACACAACACATACAATTAACAAAAGTAGAATGGCAACTTTGTTGCTGTAGCCGTTTGTTAATTCAAAAGAGGACACAAACAAATTAAAAAATATCGTAAATGAGAAATTGAATGGTTGGAAAGGGGGCTTTACTTATTTTATAAATTACATAAATAAAGATTTATATAAATATAAAATTTAATAATACGTTACTGTTGTGGTTCATATTATGCTCATCTTGTTTTTTGTTGTTCAACTGCCTTTTTTGATTTAGCTCCAGTTTCCGCCATTTTTCTGTTTCAATAATTCACTTATCACTTTTAGCTGACCAGCAGCTGAATTTAGAGCGCCACATATATTTTTCTCATCAGCTGCTAAATGGCAGCGTAATGGTAGCTAAAAACAGTGTTAAAAAGCGCGCGTGCTTTTAGCTGTCAACTTTTGCTGAGGATCGCAGCAGCTAAAAGCCACAGCTGAAAATTCTGTTTGCTTTTAGGTACGGTCTTTTTTATATGGAGTTGCCAGTCAGCGTACATTATTATTTTCTGGGTACTAGGCTTTAACCTTTACGCAACCGAAAAATACCAACTAATGGAAATGTACTATTATACAGGCATTATGCGACTGACAAAGTCTGGTCAGATTGTCAGTTATTCATCGCATCAATTTTTGTTCTGCTTGGTGCCCTTTAAATTATTTTCACAAGGGAAGTGCTAATACTTGTTATCTAGGCGATTAAATTTTTTTTTGTCATTAATCAGGCAACTCAACTTTTTTTTATAGTTCGTGTAACTAAAAAGAATGCATCTACAAAATTTGGTTTAAAAGAGAAAATTATTGTTGATCAGTCTGAAATATTTGCTATTGACATCGATAAGGATGCCAATTTTTTCATAAATCTTTACGAAAAATCAACATAAATGCCTATTGATTAAACATATTTGTATTATATTTGTATAATACTTATTTTTACTTTTCGTGTAGAAGTTTATCATATGCCTATTTATGATATGTGTATGTGTGTACGTATTGTGTTTGAACAAGTCTATGGGTAGCATCATAGCATATACAAACATAATCGGTATCGGTGTATTGAATATAAAAAATTAGCACTCTGCAATCTGTACAGACCGTATGCATATTGTTAAGTTGACAAGTACATTTGCATGCAACATACATGTACATGGCTTTAATTTGAAATTAAGTGCGATGTACAACTAAAGCACCTACAGTTTGTAATGGACCCAAGTAATTTTGCGTATGAACATTACGGAATACTGGTTCAGAATGATGAGGATGAAGTTTACAAACCCGATGAGCTACGCGCTTTAAGCGTACACAATCTTAATGATGGTGAGTTTGATTTACTGAACACAAAAATATATGCAGTTTGCTAACATACAAAACAAAATACCTTTTCGGATTTTTCTATAAGGTTCTTTTAAATATTATTCTAAGTTTATATTGCGCCATAGAGCTTTTAACATTATTATTTGTTATTATATTTTACTGACATAACATAGAATAATTTAAAAATGAAATTTTGCGATCCATAGGTTTAACTCTTGTTTAAAAGTAAACAAATATGTATGTAATATTGTCAACAAATACTCGACTAACTGTACTTTGTATATATGTACACAGGTTTCAATTAACAGAATCTAAAGTAAATTGAATAATCAATTATATGATATGTATGTATGTTATTTGTAATATTAAACTTTGAATTGTAAAATTTTGAAATAATATAAATTTATTTTTTCTTACCAAATTTAATTTAAATATAAATAATAATGGCATTGTCTTTTTTTTGTATATATGAATCTAACAGTTTTGTGTCCTGACGGCACCGAAATGCTGCTTGAATCACATAATGATAAAGTATTTGACACAGACGTTCAATCGGAAGCACTTAACAGCGTCAATAGCTATGATGGTAAATCTCTATTGAAGATGGCAAAAAATATTTGCTCCTCACCCTCAACAAAACAGTAAGAAATTCTCTGACAATCTTACTTATAGTATAATGGTTTTAATGGTATTTCCAATTTAAACAGGCAAAGGCAATCGAACTTACAAATGCAAAACAATGATGTTACGGTAACAGTTAATAGTTTGAAGGCCGAGGACGTTAATCCGCACGATTTAATGAATTACATGCAGCAGTTGCGAGAACAACAAGAGATTAAAAAAGATTATCGAGCTAAAGCTTCAGAAATAATGGACAGACAAAAGAATATTGCTTTGATACAGACAGCTAATGGAAAGTCCAGACGCTGGGAGCAGAAGTTGGTACAAATTAAGACAATGGAGGGAGAGTTTAGTGTTACAATGTGGGCATCTCAGACTTCGGATGATGAGTATGCCAACTTAAATGACAATGAAACTGCAATTTCAAACGTTGTTTCAACAATGCTCATGTCACCCAGCCAAACAATAAGCGATGAACAGATTAAAGAACGGGAAAAAAAGGAGACAGTATTACATCAACAACAACATTTGTTTTTTCAACAGCAACAAGAACAATTTATGCAGCTTCAGCAACAGATGACGGTTTCATTGACTACAACAGCAGCAGCAGACAGTAGCAATAATGGCAACCTTAAAAACTTTAATTGCGAATCAAATTCAAATAGATACGTAGTATGCACTCAGGATGTCGGACAAACAGTTAACGTTATCCAAAAACAAGCATTGAAGCAAAAGGAGAATGATTGCGAAAAATCATCAGAAACTGGGTCTGCGTCAGGATCAGTGCCTTTTGGGTTAGGTGTTGCTGAGATTCGTCAAGGTATGCTTGTTGTACAGATATCATTGATCAAGGCTGCAAATCGGTTCTAAACCGAAACACAAACCAAGCGTTTCAAATTATTTACCCTCCGACCCGAAACGAACCCCATTCTTAATAATAAGTGTTCGGTGCGAAAAAAATACTCGACTTTTTGTGCTTTTTAGACCATGTACTTTAAAAAACTACAAATGCACCTATCAAGTTTACCAAAAAACGTAACATGCAAAAGGAGCGAGACAGAGCCAGAAAGTATACATATATATTCTTGATCAGCATCAACGGCAGAGTTGATATAGCCATGTCTTATGTGAACGAGCAAAAAGTGGTGAGAGCGAACCCATTTTCTGAAAATCGCCAATTAACATAAAGATTGTTCTTCAATGTTGCGTACAAGAAATTTTAATAGATGGCGCCACTACGAAGATTTCAGTTGATGAACACAGAGGTCGCAAGCGTCTCTTCTTCCTTTTGCCCGTAACATTGTTAGTTGAATAACTTCAGCCTTTGTCATCCGATTGGAATGAAATTTTCAGGACAGATTTGAACAATAGTGTATGTTATATGTATTATTATTTCAATTAGAAATTTTGGTTTTCGATTTCTAGGGGCGGCGGGGGGCGTGGCAAAATTCGGAAACAAACTTGATCAATGCAAGATATAGATAAACGTACATGCCAAGTTTGGTGTCTCTAGCTCTTATAGTCTGAGTTCTAGGTGTACAAAAAAGGGACAGACAGACGGACTTTTTTTTTACACGATTACGTAATAGAACCTTCTGTACTTTTTAAAGTACAGGGTCTAAAAATGGGATTTTTTAAATTGCTTATGGACATATCGATTGATTGAAACATTTGACATTGAAAAGTTTGACATTGATTTATCGTTTTTTCATATGTGTACATACAAATACACTGAAAACTAAATGAACTCCTTAACACATTTCAATTCAGTTTGCGATCAGTAACATAATCTAATTATGTTATTTATATACATATACCTTAATAAAATTATAGCTCATACTTACTATAGCATATTTGTAAACTAAAACTTTTCAATGAAATGAAATTTTGACATCGCGTGTGTATTTGTAGCTTTTGCTAAAGATGTGCAAAGAGGATGATTCTTCATGAAAATCGATTTATTAAAATATTATATATGTACAGTGAAAACTCTCTTGATCGGACACTCATCGTCAGTCAATTTTCATCCGCTCAAGAGGAGTGTCCGCTTAAAGAAACAATTCTTTTTTTTCATTTACAAATTTTAATTGATGGTTCAATACAGCGTTTATTTTACTAACAATGGCTTTAAAAATAAGAAAAATTAACTTCAAATTGAGTTACTAAGTAGTTAATCATATAAGTACTATTAATAACTGCGGAACTTTAATTAAATTTAATATATTTGACATTACAGCGCCTTTTATATCACATAAAAATTAATTTCATTTGAATTGCACGAAACTATAATGTTAATGATAGTTTGCTCTTCAGCGAACGTTTACGATAAATTCGTGTCCGGCTAAGAGAGTTATAGTTATTATAGTGTCCGCGTCTGCTCAAGAGAGTGTCCGCTTAATAGACGCAAAATTGCTCTGAAAACCTTACCATGGAAAAGTGTCCCCCTATTAGAGGTGTCCGCTAAGGGACTTTTTACTGTACGCTATAGTCCGAATCGTGAAAATTAATTTTAATTGGATAATAAACTCAGAAGTTATGCAACAAACAGTGTCAGGCAGAAGGAAGAAGAAGCTATTGGCCTTGCACTACTATTTGTTTTTACCACTATTCGTTTTTCACCACTATTTGCTCTTTCTCATAAATACAGGGTCCTCTACTACTCAGCTTGCTCAACCGTAGCTTTATGGACATTTTTATATTGTTCCATAATCGTAATTTTCTATTAAATCATAATAATCTACGTTTACTTGTTATAAAAAATAGCAACTTTTTCATTAAAAAATTTGGTTCGCTTTAAAAGTTATGAAATCAGTCAAGGTAAAGTTTTGGTATTTATTAAATTAAACCAGTGCGATAACCAAACCGAAATCTTAGTGTAGATTGAAAGTTTGCAGTCTTCTCCAATTTGTAAAATCGTATGAATTAGATATTTATTTATACATTTTTTTTTAGGATCTACGAAAGTTGAAAGTATAGCTGTGACTGAATCAGATACATCAGACTTCACGCAATATAACGTGAACGACAAAAAGATTGCCTGTCCCCATAAAGGATGTCATAAATATTTTCGTGATTCTTCTGCAATGCGAAAGCACTTGCATACACATGGACCTCGCGTTCATGTCTGTGCTGAATGTGGAAAAGCATTTGTCGAGAGCTCAAAACTAAAGAGGCATCAGTTAGTTCACACGGGAGAAAAGCCATTTCAATGTACCTTTGAGGGCTGCGGGAAACGTTTTTCGTTAGACTTTAATTTAAGGTAACAAAAACTTTTATTTTGTATTTAAGAATTATTTAATTTATGTATGATATCTTTATAAACACAGAACGCATGTGAGAATACACACTGGGGACAGGCCTTTTGTATGCCCCTTCGATGCTTGCAACAAAAAATTCGCCCAGTCTACAAACCTTAAATCACATATATTAACCCATGCTAAAGCCAAGTAAGTAAATATATATTTTTTAAATACGCAATAAACTCGCCAACTAAATCGATGGGTGTATTTTTCACCTTTACTTTCAGACGAAATACAAGTAATCCACGCTTTGCAACTTGTCCCAACACAAACGAACCTCTTAGCGAGGAAAGTTCTACAAATTCAATTAAAGTCGAATTGCGTGATACTATGTCAGTTAACCATGCCCCCTTTGTAATGTATGCCGATTAAAATGATTTTATATTTTAGCTTCTCAATTAGTAGTTAAGTGTGTATTAAGACAACTAGTATAAGCTAGTAGATAAAAAAAAGGATATATATATATATATATGACATATATTATATATATATATATATATATATATGTACATATATAAGGAACTAAAGAGAGACTTATTTTTTAAATAATAACGTCATTAAAATGAAAAGCGTATAAATCTTAAATGATTTGAATGCAATACTTTTTTTTTTTTTTACCTATTTGAATCTCTCTCCTATTTAATCTCTTTGTAGATTCTTATGCTTACAATTTCAGCATTATACAAAAAAAGAGCATGACTCAAGTTCGATTTATGCACTTTTAAGAATCAAATACAAATCAATCTTTGTAAATAACTCAAACTGTGCAGCTCCGAAGATATTAATTCTATTGTTTAAATTCCTATTAGGGACTTGCCCCTGCTCTCTACGCTCGCCAACCCATGGCTCGCTACGCTCGCTTTATTTTTGCTGCAATTGGACTTTGGAAAAAAAATCTGATTTGGCTGAAAAAAGTGAGATTTTGCGGGAAACGCCATTTTGTCGGAAAGAGGTTAGATTTGTCGAGATTAAACCAATCTCTAAATTTGGTTGAGATAGCTCAGAAAAAAGCAAAGTTCTTCTTATTAAACGTTAATTTCCAAAAAACAAAGCAATACTAATTAATTTTGACCTTTGACCCCAAATTGACCCCTTCCAGTTGGAATGTCGAAACACGCCGTCTTGTTGCACGGTAATTAAATCTCAGCTATGTTGTGTGAACATTTAGCTCGATATCTTAAGCCGTTTGGCCTACAGCGTGATGGGTCAGTGAATCACTCATTCAGGACAAAGAATTTTATTTATACTTTCCATAGATCGACGAAATCAATAGTGTTAAAAGTAGTTTTAAAGTCAATAAAAAATAAGAACAACTTTTTTTTTGCTAGACGAAACTCATTTGCTATTGACGTCAGTTCGAATGTATTGTCTACTGTTGAATGTCCTTCTCTAAGCCCAATCTGGTTTTCGCTAAGCAGATTGATAGTAGCTACAAATTAAAATAAAAACAATTATTTCATACTATATTTTATTTCAAGCTGTCAAGCCCTATACCAAAAATGTTATATAACAGATCATTGCAATGTTAAGCCTAACAGCTGTTACAGTCAGCTATTGCTGTCGAAAAGCACATGCTTTAAGCAGTACTTACACTACGTATAAAAAAATTGAGAAATCAGTTTTTCATTTTAAAGTTGGTTAACACTTATCGTTACGTTTCATAACGTAAGTGCCCATCATTCTGCTAAAACTCAAATGGTACTCTTAGACATAGCATAGCACTGTTAGTGTGTCGTTTCATTTTGTCAGTGAATGATAAAATTATGACCTTTTAAATAGTAAAATTTGGGGAAATTGTGGGAAGAGGGAATTACCGACATTCAATTGGAGGTCACTACGTTAATACCGCAGATTTTTAGACCCTGTACTTTAAAAAAGTACACAAAGGGTCTATTACGTTTGTCCAAAAAAAAAAGTGCGTAACAGGCAGAAGGAGGCGTGCCAGACCCCATAAAGTATACATATTCTTGATCAGCACCCACAGCCGAGTCGATATAGCCATGTCCGTCTGTCTGTCTGTCTGTCCCTTTTTGTGTCGCCTCGATCTCAGAGACCATAAGAGCTAAAGACACCAATTTTGGCATGTAGGCTCATCTATATCATCTATATATCTCCCATTGGTCAAGTTTGTTTTAGATTTTTGCCACGCCCTAATCCGCCCCCGGAAATTAAAATACAAAATTTCGAAGTCGAATTACAAGAGCACCTTTAATGCTAGCGCCTTGATTTTTGGTACACTATGGTTCAAACCTGTCCATTCCAATCGGATGATAAACGCGGAAGTTAGTCAACTAACAATGGTACGGGCAAAAGCAAGAAGAAGAGACGCTAGCGACATCTATGTTTATCAACTGATATCTTAGTAGTGGCGCCATCTATTGATATTTCCGGTACGCAACTTTAAATAACAATCTATAGCAAAGCTCGCAAATAAGGATTAACCGTTTTTCTCTTTGCGGTCTGTTCACTAACATAACCGAAAAATTCTTGCACACTCGCTCTCGCTCTGAGCAGAACACTTCGTTTGTCTTCGTTTTGGTTATCGGTTGAGTGCTCTCGGATGAGCTGTGCATGTTACGCTCTTTCAATAACAACTTAAAGACGGTCTTCTTGCTTTGTTTTGTTTTGTTCAGTTTGCTATGGGTATGACGTGCCCATCGCTGGTTTACAATTTTGCCCTGTCGTTTGCGTAGTTTTCTTGGAAAAAATCTGTAACCTGAAAATTATTTTAACAAAAAGTATAAACATAGCATAACATAACATTTTGTCCACCGCCCCTATTTCCCAAATTACCGAACGCACTTAAATCAAAAACACAAAGCTCAAAAAGACGCGTGCCTCGCACTCACGCATATTCTATTCATTCTATTCTATTCATTAAGCGCAAACCTTTATACTTACGAGATGAAGTGAACGGTTCATCTCTGACGTTTTGCTCAAAGGGTATGTAAGTGAGACTTATTTACGGACAACGATGAACGGTCAATTGTTATTTGCGAGCTCTGATCTATAGTGAACGCTTTGAACTCAAAAATTATAGGGTCTCCTACTATCGAGCTTGCTCCACCGTAGCTTACTGCTTACTGTTGAATATCTATAGTCGTGTTATCCGCACTGTTATTGTGGCCGCTTTACATTAATCAGCTGTTGTTGCTGCTCATAAGCAAAACAAATTTAAAGCTGCCACTTTTAAGTAAATTAATAATAACAGAATCGCTTTCTGGCCTGATGATACATTATAATCATATAATATATTTATTTTATTAGGCATATAATTTTAATGAAATCAAATAAAGCTCAATTAACGTTTTTAGTCATTATGACCTGTACAAATTTGCGGTATTAACGTAGTGACCTCAAATTGAATGTCGGTAATTCCCTCACCCCACATTTTTCCCAAATTTGACTATTCAAAAGTCTTCAGAGGATGCCTTACCCCAGGATACATCCCATAGGGTTGGAGAAAAGTGAGAGTGGCATTCATTCCCAAGGCCGGAAAGATAAACCACTGCTTTCCACCAAAGACCCATCAGTCTTTCATCGTTTTACTTAAGACGCTGGAGCGACTCCTAGATATGTACCTCAGGACAAAGCTATCTCAAAGGTAGATCAGTTGAGACTGTTCTGCTCGAGGTTGTAGGAACAATCGAGGGTAGTCTGCAAAGAAAAGAGTTTGCGTTGGCGGCATTTTTTGACATAGAGGGTGCCTTGAACAACGTCAGGATCGAGTCAATATCGGTAGCACTTGTCAAAATAACTTCACAGCCGAAGATCGCTCGGTGGCTTAGCAACATGCTTGGCTGCAGAATGATCAACGCTCAACTCTGCGCCTCTACAGTTAAAAAATATAGCGCGAACTAACTTTGGCGCGCCAAAGTTTGGATACCCTTGCAGTGCCCTGTTAAAGCCGACAGATTTTTTACAAAATTTGTTAAATGTTGATTTTTAACCGATCGTTCCTATGGCAGCTATATGATATAGTAGTCCGATTTAAACCAAATTTGGTCAGCCTGTTTAATACTTATTCAAACACACAATGTGAATATTTGGTTGAGATATTTTAAGAAACAAAAAAGTTTTTCATACTAAATGTTGTTTTCGATCCGATCGTTCCTATGGCAGCTATATGATATAGTAGTCCGATTTACACCAAATTTGGTCAGCCTGTTAAGAACTTAATCAAACACACAATGTGTATATTTAATTGAGATATCTTGAGAAACAAAAAAGTTTTTTTTACTAAATGTTTATTTCCAACCGATCGTTCCTATGGCAGCTATATGATATAGTTATCCGATCCGGCCGGTTCCGACATATGTACCGCGTGCAGCCAAATCTGATCTGTACCAAATTTCATCAAGATAGCTTCAAAACTGAGAGACTAGTTTGCATAGAAACAGACGGACACACGGACAGACAGACGGACATGGCTATATCGACTCAGCTCGTCGCCCTGATAAAGAATATATATACTTTATGGGGTCTGTGAGGCTTCCTTCAATGCGTTACACATTTCGTGACAAAATTATAATACCCTCTGCAAGGGTATAAAAATAGTGGCCTTATGTTATCGTAAAGGATGCCAAGGCCTTATCGATCGAATTAGTAGCTCAAAAATGCAGAAAGCTACAGTGGAGCAAGCTTGAGTGCAAAGCGTTCACTATAGATTGTTGTTCAATGTTGCGTACCATTCAATAGATGGCGCTACTACGAAGATAAGTTAATAAACACAGAAGTCGCTAGCGTCTCTTCTTCTTCCTTTTGCCCGTAACATGGTAAGTTGAATAACTTCCGCGTTTATCATCCGATTGGAATGAAAATTTCTGGACAGGTTTGGACCATAGTGTTAATCATATGTACCAAAAATCACGCTAGTATTAAAGGGGCTTTTGTAATTCGACTTCGAAATTTTCTTTTTCAATTTCCGGGGGCAAAGGGGGTCGTGGCAATAATTTAAAACAAACTTGATCAATAAAAGATATAGATGAACCTACATGCCAAATTTGGTGGCTCTAGCTCTTATAGTCTCTGAGATCTAGGTGTTCAAAAAAGGGACAGACAGACAGACGGACATGGCGATATCGACTCGGCTGTTGACGCTGATCAAGAATATATATACTTTACTAGGGGTTTGCCCCCTGCTCGCTTCGCTCGCCAACCCCGGCTCGCTACGCTCGCTGAAATCTCGGGGAAAAATGTGAAGTGAAAATAGGAAACATTTCTCACAGCTATAGCCAGACCTTATGTCATTTCTAATTAGATAGCGGGAATTGTAAATTCAATTTTTCCCTGTAGTTGGACTTAAGATAATAGTAATAAGTAGTACTTAATATAATACTAGGGGGTTTGCCCCTGCTCGCTTCGCTCGCTGAAATCTCGGGGAAAAATGTGAAGTGAAAATAGGAAACATTTCTCACAACTATAGCCAGACCTTATGTCATTTCTAATTAGATAGCGGGAATTGTAAATTCAATTTTTCCCTGTAGTTGGACTTAAGATAATAGTAATAAGTAGTACTTTATATAATATAGAGAATTTACATTTTCGGTGCTCGCTGTTTTAAAGTTTTCGCTGCAATTGGATTATTGCAGCAAGAGCGAGTAACAGTGCCATATACTGAAAATTGATTTTGAAAGCCGCAACACAAATGAATCGTTACACCCCCCTCCCCTCCCCCTCCCTTGACCATCTTCTTTTGATTGTTTATTAATAGCATTAAAAGCCACTGTTCCTATGGCAGCTATACGATATAGTGATCCGATCTTGACCAAATTTTCTCAGGATGTAGCAGTGAGTACGAAATTTATAATCTGTGAGTTTGGTTGAGATATCTCAAAAAATAACAAAGATCTTCATACAAAGTTTTAATTTGCATCTGGTTGTTCCTATGGCAGCTATATGATATAGAAGTCCGATCTTGACTAAATTTTCTCAGGATGTAGCAGTAAGTAAGAAATACATAATCTGTTAGTTTGGTTGAGATATCTCAAAAAATAACAAAGATCTTCATACAAAGTTTTAATTTGCATCTGGTTGTTCCTATGGCAGCTATATGATATAGTGGTCCGATCTTGACTAAATTTTCTCAGGATGTAGCAGTGAGTACGAAATCCATAATCTGTGAGTTTGGTTGAGATATCTCAAAAAATAACAAAGATCTTCATACAAAGTTTTAATTTGCATCTGGTTGTTCCTATGGCAGCTATATGATATAGTAGTCCGATCTTGACCAAATTTTCTCAGGATGTAGCAGTGAGCACAAAATCCATAATCTGTGAGTTTGGTTGAGATATCTCAAAAAATAACAAAGATCTTCATACAAAGTTTTAATTTGCATCTGGTTGTTCCTATGGCAGCTATATGATATAGTGGTCCGATCTTGACCAAATTTTCTCAGGATGCAGCAGTAAGTAAGAAATACATAATCTGTGAGTTTGGTTGAGATATCTCAAAAAATAACAAAGATCTTCATACAAAGTTTTAATTTGCATCTGGTTGTTCCTATGGCAGCTATATGATATAGTGGTCCGATCTTGACCAAATTTTCTCAGGATGCAGCAGTAAGTAAGAAATACATAATCTGTGAGTTTGGTTGAGATATCTCAAAAATAACAAAGATCTTCATACAAAGTTTTAATTTGCATCTGGTTGTTCCTATGGCAGCTATATGATATAGTGGCCCGATCTTGACCAAATTTTCTCAGGATGTAGCAGTGAGTAAGAAATACATAATCTGTGAGTTTGGTTGAAATAGCTCGAAAATCAAAAAAAATTTCATACTAAGCAATTTTGACCTTTGACCCCCATTTTAGCCCCTTCCAGTGGGGTTATCAAAAAATCCCGTCTTAGTGCACGATAATTATGTCTTAGCTATGTTGTGTAAAAATTTCAGCTCGATATCTTGAGCCGTTTGGCCTGTAGCGCGATGTCTCGTCAGTCAGTGAATCAGTCAGTGAATCAGGACTAAGAGTTTTATATAAAGAAAGAGTTATAAGATATATACAAAGAGCTATAGATGTATTTATTTTCGCGCCTTACTTGCTGTGTTATTGTTGTGGTTGGCTAGAACTTTTAGCGGTCATTTACGCTCTCACTCTCTTGCTTTTGTGTACTCGTTGTTGCTTTCTTTTACACGTTTAGTTCAGATTCTCTTAATTAAAGCTCTCTTCTATTTATTTAATTTCTCCTCTCTGTGCACTTCAATATTAAACAAGACCGGACTTAAATGGTCTTGTGAATATTGCCGTGAAGCTGAGGCGGACATTTGAAAATTTATTCGCCAAACGAGAGAGAATTTCTCTAGCTTGCGAAAGAGTTTTAACAAGTTGCATGATGATTTTCAGACTGCGGAGAAGCAGTTCAATGCCCTTAAGATATTGGATGTCTCTCCAAAGTCTGCTGTTAACATCCACTCTTCTTCTTTAACACCTAACAATTTTGTCTCTCCTCTGTCAACAAGTACTTCCTTCTGTTATACTCCTATCAAAGATCCTAACGTATTAACAACGAACACTTATGTATATCCATCTATTATAGTTAATGTTGATGATGCCGGTCCATCATCAAATATACTTTTGCCTTCCATATCTAACAGATTTCCTCCGCCGTCTTTGCCTGCACCTAGCCTCTTGTAGCTGTTCCCTTAAGGAAACAGATATTTATCTCTTGGTTGCATCTGGATACTTCGATTGTGTAAAGTAAAAAATTAGAAAAAAAAAATTATAATATATAAAAAATGGGCAAGTTCAAAATTAAGATCAATTACTCAGACCCAACATTTGTTGCGAGGATTGGGGAAAACCCAAGAAAAACCCAATCAGGTCTGATAACATGTTAGTGTTAGTTATTATGAGTTAGAGAAAATAAGATAGATGTTTTAATAGTAAAAGTTGAGGCATCTGCTTTGAAGAACAGAAAGAACACAAACTCGAAAGGGTTCAAGTAGGGAATAGTTATTAGTACAAAGATTAAAGGATAGTGGTATATTATTACGGGCATACCTTGCAGGAACTGAGAAATTAATTTGACTCAATAAATAAGAAGAATCAATTTCGCCAGAAACTAATTTAACAATTAACATGACGCCAAGCATAAAACGACGGTTAGTTAAAGTAGGTAGATTAATTAAAAGAAGTCTACTAGTATACGGGGGTAAATTAAAGCCTGAAACCCAGTTAAAACCTTGTAAAGCAAATAATAGAAATTTTTCTTGGACAGATTCAATACGATCCTGTTGGTTAGAGTATTGTGGAGACCAAACACACGAGTCATACTCCAGAATTGGACGAACAAGAGATACATAAAGTAATTTTGTCGTATAAGGGTCATCAAATTCCTTTGCCAAACGTTTGATGTACCCTAGAACTTGAGTCGCCCTACTGACCGTTAAAGCAACATGTGTATCAAACTTCAGTCTATGGTCCAGAAGAATACCAAGATCATTTACTTCATCTACTCTATCAAAAGTATAAGTGATGATGTGATGCAAGTGTCTATAGAAAGTCATAACCGTGCATTTAGGACAGTTAAGACTTAGTTAATTAAGTTTGCACAATTTAATAAAGCGATCAATATCTGCTAACATTAGTTAGTTAGTAGTTAACAATAATTTTCTCAAAAATTTTAGGTGAAGCAGACATTTTGGAAATAGGCCTATAGTTGTTAACGCAACTCTTAGGGCCACTTTGATCTAACTGAATGATATGTGATTCCTTCCAAACAGAAGGGAATGAGCACGATGCAACAGATAAAGTAAATAGTCTATGTAAGAGTAGGTATAAAGAGCCACCGCAGTACCTAAGTACGCATCCTGGTAACCCATCGGGGCCTGGAGAGAATACTGGTTTAACTAAACTTAGTTCGCATAATACTGAATCTTCAGTGATCACGGGTTCAGGAATAAAGTTAGTTTTTTGCAAATTATAAGGATAGGATGTACTAGGTGAGTAGCTATTAACAGAGTAAGTAGATTGAAAAAATTCTGCAAATAAATCGGCTGCAGCCTGATCATTTTTTGCCGTCGTATTTTCATATGAAACTGAATGAGGTAATAAAGATGATTTACGTTTAGAATTTACAAAATTATAAAATCGTTTAGGGTCCTGAGCAAACAGAAGCCGGCAACGACCCACATATTCGTTGTAAAGTTGCAAATTAAGTGAGTTAAAATTACATTTAGCAATAGAATAACGTGAAAAATCGACACCATTCCCGGTACGTTTACATTTTTTAAAATATCGCGATTTTAAATTTTTTAGACTTAATAGCTCTTGGGTAAACCGAGGGGGCGTATTAGACATCACTGAGTACCTTCGAGGAACGCATTGATCAAAAAAGATGTTCCAAGTGTCATAAAAAAGGAACAGAGCAAATTCTAAGTTATTGCTCGCAAAAAACTGGGACCAGTCATGATTAATAATGAGATTATTTAATTTGTTAAAATCGGATTTTCTAAAACAGCGAAGTTTAGACACTGCTTTAGGTAGCACAGTTTGCTCAGGAACTTGAAGATCAAGGTTCATTTCTAACGTAGGGTGAAATGAATCTTCGGGAAGCCCGAGCGAATCTATTCTACTAACAGCACAAACTGAAGGATCAGATACAAATATTAGGTCCAGAAAACGGTTGTTACAATTGCAACAAACTCAACATTAGGTAAGCAACTTAATAATTCCGACGGAAGGTCAGAATCAACTGCGATTAATACGCCGCCACGCACTTGTGACAAACGGTCACATCTATAAGTGGTGTACTTGTTAGTAAAAAATTACAAATTAGATATTTCAGGCTTTAAATAAGTTTCATGAAGGCAAGAATTTTATAATCAAAAGAGATACTATTTAAATATAGATTAGTTAATTAAGATTTAAGGCCTCTAACATTTTGGTACGCTAACAGGAAAGGAAAATTTATTTTTTTGAAAGACTCGTTGGGTCAACTGGTTCAACTGTAGATAAATTTATTGGTAACGAGACATTAGGTCTACTTCTTTTATGAGGAGTAAACTCTTTGATAAGCAAATCATTTGGCCAAAATTTTTTACAACAAATTGTTGTGAATAATTCCGGCGGCACATTCAATTTAAAAGATGATCGGATCTTTCTGTTTATCTTGAACACTTTTCTAATATAAGTTTAATATCCTCCAAACTTTCGGATAAAGATTTTTTGTGTGCATTGGGAGACTTTAACTTGCCTGATACATCTTGGACTACTGTGAATAATCAGGTTGTTCCTACTAGTTCTCATGAGTTTGTAAATAGGATCCTAGATATTTCACTTTATCAAGTAAACAATAGTCGGAATTGTAACAACCATCTTCTGGACTTAAAATATTATTAATATTCGCGAATATTCATTTCACCTGTTCTTGAGCAAACTGTGCTCCCTAAAGCTATCTTGATGAAACTTGGTACAGGTCCGTCTTTTTGCTGCACGCAGTACATATGTCGGAACCGGCCGGATCGGATAACTATATCATATAGCTGCCAAAGGAACGATCGGTTGGAAATAAACATTTAGTATGAAGAACTTTTAGACCCTGTACTTTAAAAAGTACAAAAGGGTCTATTAAGTTTGTGCAAAAAAATGTGCGTAACAGGCAGAAGGAAGCGTGGCAGACCCCATAAAGTATATATATATTCTTGATCAGCATCAACAGCCGAGTCGATATAGCGATGTCCGTCTGTCCGTCTGTCTGTCTGTCCGATTTTGTGTCGCCTAGATCTCAGAGACTATAAGAGCTAGAGCCACCAAATTTGGCATGTACGTTCATCTATATCTTACATTGAACGAGTTTGTTTTAGATTTTCGCCACGCCCCCCTCCGCCACCGGAAATTGAAATATAAAACTTCGAAGTCGAATTACAAGAGCCCCTTTAATGCTAGCGCCTTTATTTTTGGTACATATAATAAAAACTATGGTCCAAACCAGTCCAAAAAATTTCATTCCAATCGGATAATAAACGCGGAAGTTATTCAACTTACAATGTTACAGGCAAAAGGAAGAAGAAGAGAAGCTAGCGACCTCAATGTTTATCAAGTGGCGCCACCTATTGAATGGTACGCAAAATTGAAGAGCAATCTAGTGAACGCTTTGCACTCAAAAAGTACTGGGTCTCCTACTGTCGAGCTTGCTCCACTGTAGATTAGTGCATTTTTGTTTCACAAAATATACACATTGTGTGTTTGATTAAGTTTTAAACAGGCTGACCAAATTTGGTGAAAATCGGACTACTATATAATATAGCTGCCATAGGGATGATCGGTTCGAAAACAACATTTAGTATGAACAATTTTTTGATTCTTAAAATATCTCAACCAAATATACACATTATGTGTTTGATTAAGTTTTAAACAGGCTGACCAAATTTTATGTAAATCCGACTACTATATCATATAGCTGCCATAGGAACGATCGGCTCAAAATCAACATTAAGTGTGAAAAACTTTTTTGTTTCTTAAGATATCTCAACCAAACTCACAGATTGTGTGTTTGGTATAGTTTTATACATCCTTACTAAATTTGGTTTAAATCGGACTACTATATCATATAGCTGCCATAGGAACGATCGGTTCGAAATCAACATTTAACAAATTTTGTAAAAAATCTGACGGCTAACACAGGGCACTGCAAGGGTATCCACACTTTGGCGCGCCAAAGTTAGCTTGCGCTATATTTTGATCAATGCGTTCCTCGAAGGCACTCAGTGAGGTCTAATAAGCCGCCATGTCTTATGTCAGGTCTAAAAGATTTCAAATCGCGATATTTTAAAAAATTTAAACGTACTGAGAACGATGTCGATTTAAGTGTGAAAAACTTTTTTGTTTCTTAAGATATCTCAACCAAACTCACAGATTGTGTGTTTGGTATAGTTTTATACATCCTTACTAAATTTGGTTTAAATCGGACTACTATATCATATAGCTGCCATAGGAACGATCGGTTCGAAATCAACATTTAACAAATTTTGTAAAAAATCTGACGGCTAACACAGGGCACTGCAAGGGTATCCACACTTTGGCGCGCCAAAGTTAGCTTGCGCTATATTTTGATCAATGCGTTCCTCGAAGGCACTCAGTGAGGTCTAATAAGCCGCCATGTCTTATGTCAGGTCTAAAAGATTTCAAATCGCGATATTTTAAAAAATTTAAACGTACTGAGAACGATGTCGATTTAAGTGTGAAAAACTTTTTTGTTTCTTAAGATATCTCAACCAAACTCACAGATTGTGTGTTTGGTATAGTTTTATACATCCTTACCAAATTTGGTGTAAATCGGACTACTATATCATATAGCTGCCATAGGAACGATCGGTTCGAAATCAACATTTAACAAATTTTGTAAAAAATCTGACGGCTAACACAGGGCACTGCAAGGGTATCCACACTTTGGCGCGCCAAAGTTAGCTTGCGCTATATTTTGATCAATGCGTTCCTCGAAGGCACTCAGTGAGGTCTAATAAGCCGCCATGTCTTATGTCAGGTCTAAAAAATTTCAAATCGCGATATTTTAAAAAATTTAAACGTACTGAGAACGATGTCGATTTTTCACGTTATTCTGTTGCTAAATGTAATATTAACTCACTTAACTTGCAACTTTACATCGATTATTTGTGTCGTTGCCGGCATCAGTTTGCTCAGGATCCTAAACGATTTTACAATTTTGTAAATTCTAAACCTCATTCAGTTTCATATGAAAATACGGCGATAAATAATGATCAGGCTGCAGCCGATTTATTTGCAGAATTTTTTCAATCAACTTACTCTGTTAATAGCTATTCTCCTAGTACATCCTATCCCTATAATTTGCAAAAACCTAACTTTATTCCTGAACCCGTGATCACTGAAGATTCAGTATTATGCGAACTAAGTTTAGTTAAACCAGTATTCTCTCCAGGCCCCGATGGGTTACCAGGATGCGTACTTAGGTACTGCGGTGGCTCTTTATACCTACTCTTACATAGACTATTTACTTTATCTGTTGCATCGTGCTCATTCCCTTCTGTTTGGAAGGAATCACATATCATTCAGTTAGATCAAAGTGGCCCTAAGAGTTGCGTTAACAACTATAGGCCTATTTCCAAAATGTCTGCTTCACCTAAAATTTTTGAGAAAATTATTGCATCACAACTTATTCATTTTTGTAGCTCTATAATTTCACCTTAAAAACATGGTTTTGTGAAACATAGATCTACAACCACAAACCTGCTAGAACTTTCTTCTTTAGTGATCAAGGGTTTTAAAAATAAAATGCAGACTGATGTTGTTTATACCGACTTCAGTAAAGCAGTTGAACTTGTTAACCACTGTCTTCTACTTAATAAGTTGAATTTTATTGGATTTCCATATAATCTTCTTATATGGTTATCCGATTACCTCATCCGATTACCTTACAGAACTCAAAAAGTTGTCTTCAAGTCGGCTATTTCGAGGCCCGTCTTGGTAACTTCAGGGTATTATTACTTCTTTTATTCTACACTCTAACATTTTTATGTATGCTGATGATGTGAAATTGTGTCTGTCATTTATCGACAATTCCTACTCTGAATTAATGTTAGCAGATATTGATCGCTTTATTAAATTGTGCAAACTTAATTAACTAAGTCTTAACTGTCCTAAATGCACGGTTATGACTTTCTATAGACACTTGCATCACATCATCACTTATACTTTTGATAGAGTAGATGAAGTAAATGATCTTGGTATTCTTCTGGACCATAGACTGAAGTTTGATACACATGTTGCTTTAACGGTCAGTAGGGCGACTCAAGTTCTAGGGTACATCAAACGTTTGGCAAAGGAATTTGATGACCCTTATACGACAAAATTACTTTATGTATCTCTTGTTCGTCCAATTCTGGAGAATGGCTCGTGTGTTTGGTCCCCACAATACTCTAACCAACAGGATCGTATTGAACCTGTCTAAAAAAAATTTCTATTATTTGCTTTACGAGGTTTTAACTGGGTTTCAGGCTTTAATTTACCCCCGTATCCTAGTAGACTTCTTTTAATTAATCTACCCACTTTAACTAACCTTCGTATTACGCTTGGCGTCATGTTTATGGTTAAGTTAATAGCTGGCGAAATTGAATCTTCTTAGTCAATTTAGTTTTTCAGTTCCTGCAAGGTATACCCGTAATAATATACCACTATCCTTTAATCTTTGTACTAATAACTATTCCCTACTTGAACCCTTTCGAGTTTGTGTTCTTTCTGTTCTTCAAAGCAGATGCCTCAACTTTTACTATTAAAACATCTATCTTATTTTCTCTAACTCATAATAACTAACACTAACATGTTATCAGACCTGATTGGGTTTTTCTTGGGTTTTCCCCAATCCTCGCAACAAATGTAGCGTCTGAGTAATTGAACTTAATTTTGATCTTGCCCATTATATATATAATATAATTCTTTTCTTTAAGTTTTAATATTTACAACTTATAATGTAAACAATTACCTGTCGATTAAAAATAGTCGACATTTAATAAATAAATAAACACACGAAAACGCAGACATAAACCTTAGTAATTTTGCAATCGGCCAACGTAACTTTTTATGTCGAATGGTCCTGCAAAATCTACACCCTTATGATTGAAAGAACGGGAAAAGGTTGTTCTCGACAATGGTAAGTCACCCATGAGTTGGGTCTGTAATTTACGTCGGTGAATTACGCAGACCTTACAGGAATTAATTGTAGATTTCACCAAGACCTTTAGCTTTGGAATCCAGAATCTAGCTCTTATGAGGCTCATCTTTACCTGGTTGCCCCCATGAATTGAAATTTGATGCGTGAAACGAACAAGGAGGCGTGAAAAATCGCAGTTGGGTGAAATAATTATAGAATGTCGCTCGTCGTAGCCAAGAGATGTAGATGCTCTTATACGTCTGCCGGATCGGAGGATACCGCGTTGATCGATAAATGGGTTAAGGTTAAAAATACTACATGATCTGGGAATTTGCTTCTTTTCAAGCAAATAGCGATACTCATTAGGATACGCCTGGAGTTAAGTATGCTCGTTGAGAATGTCTTGAACGTTCGTAAGCTCTTCATTAGTGAGCTCAGTTGGAAAATGGATTTATTTTCTGGGAACCGCAACCATTCCGGTCCGTGCAATTACAAGGTGCTATTTAATAGTTCTTGAGGCGTAACCTCGCGGCTAGCTAAGTCAGCTGGGTTATGTTCGGATCGAACATGAGACCATGTACCCTCGGTGGAGATGATCTTAGCCACCCGGTTTGCAACAAAGGTTGTCCATTTGCATGCAGGTTTGTCAATCAAGGCAAGGACATTGGTGGAGTCAGTCCATTAGTAGGACTGGAAACTACAAACATAAGTTCGGCGGAAAGTTCAGACAAAAGGACGGCCCCACACAGGTCCAGCCGTGGTCGTGAAACCGTCTTAACTGGTGCGACTCTCGTCTTTGCTGAGAGAAGATGAGTGGAAATTCGTCCGTTCAACTCGATGCACAAGTAGAGTGCAGCACCGTATGCACGCTGAGACGCGCCGCAAAAGCCGTGAAGCTGGGATGTAGCGTTTGGTTGTGGATCATCCCACCCAAGCTTATGAAGCCAGATTTCCTGCATGAAAATCCTGGCGCGAACTATCACAGGAGCTAGCCATCCTTCTGAGTCAAAAAGCTTTGCAATCTGGGATAACAACTCACGCTTTGTAAGAGAGGTTTTGGAGAGCATTTTAAGTCATATGACCCAAGTCTAAGTACTCTTGGATCACGGAGTCGTACTGCTCTTTTAAGGGAGATTTCTTTTAAACGGTTCTCTTTCTTTAGAAACTGAACCAGTGCAATGGACCTCAAATGCCCCAAGTCAATATGCTTAGGTTCTTGAAAAGGTAGTGTAACTACGTATCTGCCATTCTCGTTCCCTAAAGTTGTTCGGATAAAGTTTTCCTCACAGAAAAGTCGGAATCCTTTGACACTATAATTGGAAGATCCTCCACCACCCAAAATTTGATGAGAATCTTGTCTAACTGTGACTCCTTAGTCACTGTCAGTCGAGTTGAGAATGGCAATATATAGTTGGACGTGGCCTTTGAAACAGGGCCGGTTAGTATCAAGCCGAAAATAGTTTTCTGACCTGTCAGTGTGCCACATATATTAGGTTGGGAGCCGCCTAGAAGAATGGATGGGAGGATATCTGCACCAATCAGCACGTCTATCTGCGAGGTCTTGTAGAAAGTGGGATCCGCCAACTGGATGTCTGGCAGATCTAGCAAGAGACCTTGAGGGAAGATTTCCTGCTAAGTGTGGAAGCACATACGCCGATGCTTTAATTTGAATGCGTGGTTTATAAGGAGAGCCAATACTGAAATGCAGAGTTTGCGGGTTGGGCTGCAATAGCTTGATTCAGCCCAGACACTTGTGCTTGAACATTTTGACATAAAGGTTGCCTCTGATCCGGAATCGATGAGTGCAAGTCCCTTAAGTTTCAATCCCACTTGGCAGACATTATGACAGACGTGCCGAGGAGAACGCAGACTGCAAGGTAGCTTTGAACGTTTGCTTGATGGACAAAGTGACTGTATGGTTTCGTTGGAAGTTACCGTTGCGGCTTTTGACGTTGACGCTGTTGGAGACATCGATTTTGGAGGGTTGTTACGGTGCAAGAGTGTGTGATGGCACCTTGCAGGTAAAACAATTATGGGCATTTGTGCAATTTTTAAGTGGATGGCCTCTTGAGACAAAGCTTCTGCTGCTTAATATAGTTTCCCCTATCGCCGACGGACATTTGAAGAAAGCTAGGACATACACAAATAGGGTGGTTCTCTCTAGAACACAATTTACATACTTGCGGCTTGGAAGTGTCTTTATTCTCAAATGAATTAAGCCTTGTCGCGGTTGGATGTTCTTTACGAACGGATTTGGATTGAGCTTGCGTGGACGTGCTAGGTTCAGGCTCCTCTAGCGCCTCCATGGTACTGAAGCAATCTAGGAGGAACGTATTCATTTCAGGCCATGTTGAAATAACACGCTTCCGCAATATAGACTGCTCCCACAAGGCTCGTGTGAGTTTGGGTAGCTTGAGGCGCAAATTAAAACGAGGATGCAATCCCAATGCTCGGTGTTTAGATCGTGCAATTTTAGCGCAGTTAATAACTACGTTGTGGCGCCCTCTACTGATATTTCTGGTAAACAAAATTGAAGATCAATCTTTTGTGAACGCATTGCATTCAAAATTTTTTTTAATTGGCGACTTTTAGAAAATGGGTTTTGGCCTCATAAACTGGCCAAATGCCCCATAGTGGATTGTGCCCTGAAGCTTCTTTAAGAACCTTGAGCTGACTGTTAACCAACAGTTTTCGGATCTCGAAACGCTCGACTATGTTGGCCCAAGCTGATTGGAAGCCCTCATTAGTCGACACAATCACCTGAGCCGGGGTCGAAAAAGACGTTGGGACGGACGGTCTTTGCCGAGAATTCGCTTGCTCTATTTGCTCCCCGAGGTGGGCAGCATATTTTGAAAAGACTGTGTAGCAGTGATCGTGCTTGGATTGAAGGGAGCCTATGTCCTCGTCATCTGTCAATACAGAAAAACAGATATCATATTCCCTTTTGACTTTCTCCCACAAAGATCTCACTTGATCCAAATGCACCTGACACATATATGAAGAGAGGCTAGTGCCACCTGGAGTATTTAACTTTGACTCGAATTGGCTGAGCCTATCGGAAACACCTCGGTAACGTCGCCCATTCTTCCTCTGGATCGAGTGGTTACAGGACTTGGTTTTGGGGTATAGACTCTAGTTAACGGAGTTGTCTTCCCTTTCTGTGGTGGACGAATCAGAACCAGTCTTGGATTGGGGAGATAATCCCTTTTTAGACCCAGTACTTTAAAAAAGTACAAATGGGTCTATTAAGTTTGTGCAAAAAAAATGTGCGTAACAGGCAGAAGGAGGCGTGGCAGACCCCATAAGGTATTTATATTCTTGATCAGCATCAACAGCCGAGTCGATATAGCGATGTCCGTCTGTCTGTCTGTCCGATTTTGTGTCGCCTAGATCTCAGAAACTATAAGCGCTAGAGAGACCAAATTTGGTATGTACGTTCATCTGTATCTTTCATTGAACGAGTATGTTTTAGATTATTGCCACGCCCCTCTTCGCCCCCGGAAATTGAAAAATAAATTTTCAAAGTCGAATTACGAGAGAGCCTTTAAAGCTAGTGCCTTAATTTTTGATACATATAATACACACTATTGTCCAATTCTGTCCCGAAAATTTCATTCAAATCGGATGATAAACTCGAAAGTTATTCAACTTTCGACATGTGCAATATGTGCAAGTGGATGGAACCGATAGGGTATGTTGTTTCATCCCTGTTCCCAGTTGACATACTACGGATAAGCTTTTAATTTGAAAAGTACAAGTCGTACCTTGTTCAAAATCGCAAAGAAATATTTAAAGAAAAAAAAGAAAAACGGATGGAAAAGAAAGTTGATAAATATTACGAAAGATATTTTAACAATAGTTGATGCAAAAACTTAATCGGCAAATAAAAAATTTATTCCGAAACAAATATGTGAGATAGTTAATTTAACTTAATTGTTGTAAATTAATATCTGCTTTCGATGATTGAATATTGTGACATTAAATGTTGTCAATGAAAGTAGATTGGAAAAATCGATAATTGGAGTGAAACGATAGTTGCAGTCTCAACGATATTGCAATTAAACGTTAGTTAGATTATATCGGTGATATAAATAATATATAATGTAATATAATTGTGGAAAAAATGGATGTGTAGAATATGTTAGTATATAAGTTATATCCAGTTATCTTCTTTAGTTGGCGTGGCTCTTTGGATGAAGTGCACCATAGTCTCGGTTGCACCCTTTGGCACAAGCGGCGGCGAAGGCCTGCGGCTATGATGTGCGTTGCTGGTCAAAGCTCGACAGAGATTAGGCCAGTTGTCCTATGAAGCCCCGCACGTGTGATTGGTACCACTTGGATTTATAATTGAAGACAAATGTTCGTAATTCTTATTTATTACATCTGTCACAATCGACCGCTTATTTCAGAATAAAGTACCTTACTTTGCCCTAGGTCCACGCTTCACAAATTTCTAAATTTCTTTTTTAGGCCTCATCCGCTGATGCTTATCAGCTTAATCCAAAACCACCTGATACTCTTACAATATGAGTACCACCTACGAATCCCAAACTATTTGGCATTGCTCTTGTATAGGCAGTAAGAGAATGCAATAGTCGGTTGACTATCGTTAACTTATATTCTTAACAATAATCACAAAAATAAAACAATGACTATCGTTAACTTATATTCTTAACAATAATCACAAAAATAAAACAATAGTTATCCATGAGCAGTCGATTTTTCTTTATTTGCACTTGACTCGTTACTGCTTTGGAAAAAACATCACTTGTTCACTTGTTGTTTTATATTTTACTAGGGGGGTTGCCCCCTGCTCGCTTCGCACGTTAACACAGCTATAGCCGGACCTTATGTCATTTGTAATAAGAAAGCGGGAAATGTAAATTCAAGAATTCCCTGCAATTGAATAATAATAGCAATAATATAGAGAATTTAAATTTTCGCTGCTCGCTGTTTTAAAGTGATCGCTGCATTTGGATTATAGCAGCAAGAGCGAGTAACAGTACCATATACTGCAAATTTATTTTGAAAGTCGCAACACCAATGAATACAAAAAAATTTTAATTTGCATCTGATTGTTCCTATGGCAGCTATACAATATTGTGATCCGATCTTGACCAAATTTTTTCAGGATGCAGCAGTGTAATTAAGAAATACATAATCTGTGAGTTTGGTTAAGATAGCTCAAAAAACAACAAAGCTGTTCATGCGAAATAGTAATTTACGTCTGATTGTTCCTATGGCAGCTATATGATATAGTCATCGGATCTTGACCAAATTTTCTCAGGGCGTAGCAGTGAGTAAGAAATACATACAATCTGTAAGTTTGGTTGACCAAATTTTTTCAGGATGCAGCAGTGTAATTAAGAAATACATAATCTGTGAGTTTGGTTAAGATAGCTCAAAAAACAACAAAGCTGTTCATGCGAAATAGTAATTTACGTCTGATTGTTCCTATGGCAGCTATATGATATAGTCATCGGATCTTGACCAAATTTTCTCAGGGCGTAGCAGTGAGTAAGAAATACATACAATCTGTAAGTTTTGTTGAGATAGCTCAAAAAACAGAACAAAATTTCATACCAAGCAATTTTGACCTTTGACCCCCCATTTTAGCACCTTCCAGTGGGGATATCAAAAAATCCCGTCTTATTGCACGATAATTATGTCTCAGCTATGTTGAGTTAAAATTTCATCTCAATATCTTGAACCGCTTGGCCTACAGCGTGATGACTCAGTCAGTGAATAAGTGAGTAAATCAGGACATAGAGTTTTATACATAAGTTTATGCGGCCGAACATTGAAAATTTGTTTAATCTCTTCGTGGTGATCTCTTTATGGTTGGCCAGTGATTTTATTGTTTATAAACGTTTTTATGTGAATTTTAACAAGTTATGTTACAAGTGTATGGGTACATACATTTGTCTTTTGTTTTCTTGTAACTTGCTGGGGCGAGTGGAATAATTGGTGAAATCTGGCTCGAAGGACCAAAATGTTATAGCGGAAGGCAGCGAAGATATAAAAAGTTCCAAAATCCAAATAAGAGACGTGTCGTGGTAGTTGCTTCAGAATGTATGTTATATATATATATATATTGCACAAGAAGTGCAATCTACTGGTGAAATATATAAACGGTTTATAAACGATTTTAAAACGGCGTCTCTGTCAGCTATATATATATAGGATATATATATATAGATTGGCTGGGGTCAGTCTGGAAATGGGTCGCTGGATCACCGGACGCAGCTGACAGAGACGCCGTTTTAAAATCGCAGGAAAGTTTCGAAAAGAACAACGACCAACAAATCAGGATAAGCATCAAAATTTGTGACTCAACGCATGAGGCTTTAAAACGATTGAACGACGTCATCAGCGGGATGAATTCAATCGATAGCGACATACACGCCACAAGGATGGTACTACACAAAGCTTAGATACTGGCTAAGCAAGTCACCAAGTTGGTTTTTTTTTTTTTTAATTTAGCTTTTTTATAGTTTTTTCATGATATGCTCTTACATTTTTAAACATTTCTCGAGAACGGCACTACCGGTTTTAAAAAACTTTGCAGCCTACGAAAAATAATGAATATGTATACTAATCATTAACACATTGTTTTTAATTTAAATCAATAGTTTAACAAACATATAATTTTAAATAGAAAAACTTTTTTTTTTTTAACGGTTTTTGAGATTAAAATTCAAGGAAAATTAAAAAAAATTACTTCCTTTTATTTTAAAAGTTAGATGCATTAATTAGGTGACGCACAGTATTTTTCTCAAAACTGTAGATTAAATTAAACAGGCTTAATACATACTGCCTTATATTTTTCTGTCATGTGCTCAGTCAGGGTGCTGTGTACACAGGGTGCTTTACCAAAGATAAATTTCAAAATTTTTAACTTTATTTTAACAGTAATTTATTAAACTAAGAAATTAACTCCATTTTATATTTTGACTTACTAGAGCAAATATAACACACTATATACATTATTTAAAAATTGTTTCTGTATTTTTCCATAGAGGTTGAAGTTAATCATAAGAGTTTTCATCGTTGCTGTCATTATTAGAGCTACTCTAATTCGCTTCCTCACTATCGTTGGTTTGGCTGATAACTAAATGAACAACTGGTTAAGCCTTTTATGACTCCAACGCTTCTTTTCGAAAGCGATTCAATTTTCTTTTATGTAGTTTCCGTCAAAGCTAACTAAAAGCATATTGAAAATGTCTTGGTTTGTGCTGATTCTACTTATTTTTCTTGTGAAATGCTCCCCCTCTTTCTTCCCCTTCCGGTAATTTGCCAATCGGTTACAGAGCATATTGAATGATCTCTGGACCATATATTAGGAACTCGTGCACAGTGAGGGCATGTAAGACCACGAATACAATTCCACATAATACATAGCTGTGGCGTACGAACATTTTTTAAACTTTTCTGTGTCCACTTTATGACTGGAAGTAACGACAATCATTAATGTGTGAAATTTGTAAAATAAATTGACATAAATATTTCTTATTTTTGCAGAAAGATCAGCAATTAAAAAAAGACGCCTTGCAGTATTTCCATCATTGGAGTTACCTAATCCTTAGGCTGATCCACAAGTAAGCGAATTTCTTTTTTAAACGCCTTTTGTATTGTTTGCTTTGTCTATAAAACAATTTATTTATCTTCACTTGATCTTGATTGCCATTTTTTTTTATAGACAGTTTATGAGACAAATGCAAAAGGCACTCAAAAAATCGTACTCACCCGTGTAGAATAAAAAATCCGAATTCTAAGTTGTTGCAACTTTGGTCTTAAATATATCACTTATCGCAAAACAGGGGAAAAAATGGTTTCGAATACCAAGTAAAGTTTTAAAATCTACGTTAAAATAGAGAAATATTCAAAGTTAAGGAATAAAAAATAAATACCTTTTAAAATTGTTAAAATATAGCGCCAACAAAATGCACCAAAAACAAACAATTTTTTTTTGGCATCATTCAATTATGTATTTGAAATATAAAAACAGTTTTTGAATTAAAGTTCAGTTTCGAGAAAAATACCCCACTGTGCATCGGTTCGAAAAAAAAAACCTAAATACAGGTATTTAAAAAAAAAATAAAATAAAAAAATGCAGTAAGCTACAGTGGAGCAAGCTCAACAGTTGGAGACTTTGTACTTATGGGAAAGAGCATAAAGTGGTAAAATGTGTAGGTAATTCCCTCATCTGACATTTTCGTCAGTACAAATAAGAAATAGATATTACAAAATCAACAGTGGCTATAAACTGATTGTAATAATAGACATATTCCCATTCCAATAACATTAAATGCTGATGATTAGGAGATCTGTTAATAAATTTGATTTATAAACCATTAAGTGTATTTAGTTTTAGAGTACTATTGTTGCGACTGATATTATTTTTATCTATAGTTGTGGCATTGATCCAAGACCTGTCCAATGGATTGTCCACTCTTCCGTAATCAAAATTGATAGCCGAATTTTTGATAAGCGTAGTCGGTTGCAACTCATTTATGGGTACAGGAGTATTTTTTCGTAATATAAAATCTACAACCATGCCAATAAAAACAGAATGTTAGATTGTGAATTGCAACAATTTTATTGTTAACCTACCACGAATATAAAATTTGGATCTCTTGTTCCGCTGTAGGCCTTGCTCGGTGTTCTTGCGATTTGGCCGAAAGTAATTTTGTAGTATATTGACCTTGTATGTATCTGAAGATTCGTTAATTTTGAGCTACAATATACATTTTTAAGAGATTATTAATAAAGTGGCAGTTGCATCAAAATAATAGATCACTTGAAAACTACTTTAATTCCTTAGTGTAATCCCCTCTAAGTTCAATACATTTCTTCCAGCGATTTTCCAGTTCGTTTACCCCCTTTCTGAAGTGTTCTTCTGGAAGGCCCTCAAACTCAATTACTGTACCTATCACTTCATTGTTTGATGAAAAACGGGTAAATGGAAGTCAGATGGTGAATAGGGTGAATGTGCCAACAATTCATAACGTGAATCACGCAATTTTCCCACCGCCAAAGCACCTTTGTTGGTAGGTGCATTGTCTTGTTGATAGAGAATTTTCTTCTTCGCTAAGCCAGGTCTTTTTTTTACGAATCATCGCATCCAGTTGGTCCAATAGACTGCAATAATATTCTCCTGTTATTGTTTTTCCATTTTTCAATAAGTCTATCAACAAAATTCCCTTTGCATCCCATAAAACTGAAGCCATAACCTTTTTCGAGGATTTTAGCCACCTTGGTTGCATCAGAGCCGAAACATCGGCTTCAGTCCACTCTGAAGTTTATTGTCGCAGTGCTGGATCATAATGGCAAACCCAAAAGCTCCAAAAGCTGTTGGGACAATTGCATTCGACTACGTTTTTGAACCGAATTTAAGATATGCAGCACCCATCTTGCCGTCAGCATTCTCAACATTAATTCGTTCTTCAAAATCCGAAACATCCGTTCCTCTGAGATGCTGGCATCCTCCGCTTTTTAAATCAGTGCCAATCGTCCGTCTGCTATAACCAGAAGGTAGATCATCATTGGCAATCGTACGACCACGTTTAAACTCAAAAATCTATCTATGAAGGCGCAAACGAAGGAACAGAGTCCTATACCTATTTTACCAAATTAGTATATATTTCGCTTGCTGATAAGTTAATCACAGCACGAATTTCAGATTTCTCCTTGGTTGACACAATACCAAAACATGTGCTCTTGGAACAGCTGTTAAAAAAAGCTTCTTGACAGATCGACTTGAAAGCTATGGCACATTTACCTTAAGAATGGAGCTTTCAAACGTATACAGCTTTTTGTTCTAAAAGTGCTAGAAACCTGTCACTTGCAAAACTTTTTAAGTGGTCTAGTAAATCTACATTTGCAAATAGTTAGACTCCATTGATGATGATTGTGGCATATGTACTATTATTTTTATACCCTTGCAGAGGGTATTATAATTTTGTCACGAAATGTGTAACGCATTGCAGGAAGCCTCACAGACCCCATAAAGTATATATATTCTTGACCAGGGCGACGAGCTGAGTCGATATGGCCATGTCCGTCTGTCTGTCCGTCCGTCTGTCTTTCCGTGTGTCCGTCTGTTTCTATGCAAACTAATCTCTCAGTTTTGAAGCTATCTTGATGAAACTTGGTACAGGTCCGTCTTAGTGCTAGAAACCTGTCACTTGCAAAACTTTTTAAGTGGTCTAGTAAATCTACATTTGCAAATAGTTAGACTCCATTGATGATGATTGTGGCATATGTACTATTATTTTTATACCCTTGCAGAGGGTATTATAATTTTGTCACGAAATGTGTAACGCATTGCAGGAAGCCTCACAGACCCCATAAAGTATATATATTCTTGACCAGGGCGACGAGCTGAGTCGATATGGCCATGTCCGTCTGTCTGTCCGTC
This sequence comes from Drosophila testacea, assembly GCA_035043265.1. Taxonomy (NCBI): domain Eukaryota; kingdom Metazoa; phylum Arthropoda; class Insecta; order Diptera; family Drosophilidae; genus Drosophila; species Drosophila testacea. The sequence goes on along the minus strand of JAWNND010000842.1, from coordinate 1,979,655 downwards.
CGTCTGTCTTTCCGTGTGTCCGTCTGTTTCTATGCAAACTAATCTCTCAGTTTTGAAGCTATCTTGATGAAACTTGGTACAGGTCCGTCTTATTGCTGCACGCAGTACATATGTCGGAACCGGCCGGATCGGATAACTATATCATATAGCTGCCATAGGAACGATCGGTTTGAAAACAACATTTAGTATGAAAAACTTTTTTTTTTCTCAAAATATCTCCAACAAATATACACATTGTGTGTTTGATTAAGTTTTAAACAGGCAGACCAAATTTGGTTTAAGCCGGACTACTATATCATATAGCTGTCATAGGAATGGTCGGTTCGAAAACAACATTTAGTATGAAAATCTTTTTTGTTTCTCAAAATATCTCAACCAAATATACACATTCTGTGTTTGATTAAGTTTTAAACAGGCTGACCAAATTTGGTGTAAGTCGGACTACTATATCATATAGCTGCCATAGGAACAATCGGTTCGAAATCAACATTTAACAAATTTTGTAAAAAATCTGACGGCTTACATAGGGCACTGCAAGGGTATCCAAACTTTGCCGCGCGTCATTGTTGTTAAAGTTGTTTTTAGACCCTGTACTTTAAAAAAGGACAAATGGGTCTATTATATTTGTGCAAATGTACGTAACAGGCAGAAGGAGGAGATATATATTGTTGATCAGCATCAACAACCGAGTCGATATAGCCATGTCTGTCTGTCTGTCTGTCCCTGTTTATACCCTGGGGGGTATATTAAGTTTGTTCAAAAAATAAAAGTATGTAACAGGCAGAAGGAGGCGTGGCAGACCCCATAAAGTATATATATTCTTGATCAGGGCGACGAGCTTAGTCGATATAGCCATGTCCGTATGTCCGTCTGTCCGTCTGTCCGTCTGTCTGTCCGTATGAACAACGAGATCTCAGAGACGGTAAGACCTAAGAGCACCAAATTTGGTATGAAGACTTCTTATATTTGCACGCAGATCAAGTTTTTTCAAATTTTTGATACCACCCCCCCCTTCGCCACAAATTAAGAAAAATGCATAACACTGGTAATTATGAAGCTAGATACTTGAGCTTCGGCACGAACAATACTTGGTCGAATATGGATGCATCGTGAAAAATTGATCAAGATCGGATAATAAATACGGAAGTTATTAAGATATTTATTACGCCAATAACGCCTGTTTTTTGTTGGTTTGCCAATAGGCAAAACAGACAACAACAAAATACGCCTACACGCACCTTACATATATACGAACAATCCTACATGTATTGGTATCTATTTCATAAATGTATTGGTTCATCCCTCTATTGCTATTGCTATTGCACTGTGCGATCTTCTTCGCTCTCTGGCTCTCGCGCTCTCATTGCGATTCGCCTGACACGTGTCAAACACAAAGGCGTAGCCACCAATTTTAATTAGGAGATTTTAATATTCATAGAGGAATGAACCCTTCTGATCTTTATTGGCTACGCCTATGCAGGTTTGTCAATGTTCCCACGCATCTTTGTGACTCTTTAGTTCGTTGCGAGAGTTTCGAATGTGCTGGCGTGTAATTCTAATTGTAACGATTTGCTACAATATAAATCAATATAAAACGTAATTTTCATTACGATCTTATACATTTTTAAAGACCCCATTTCATAGCAATGGCCTCCTCGTGGTGTTCCCTGGATACCGATTTGATTGAATATAATCGGAAGCAAATTCGAACGGCGCCCTGAACTCCCACAGGGTATTCTGCAGTCGGGCCCTCCCGACTGAATGATATATTTTTTTCATTACAATTTTTTACTAGTTTAGCAGAAGTTTTTAAATACATTGAATCTATGCAAATCCATTCTCTAACGGGCGTTCATTAAGCATCGCGCCACTGGGTAGGTAATCATTTTATTAAATTTAAATTAAATTTGTTTCAAACATTTGTTGCTTTGCTTGTGCATACCAATTAACCTTGGATAGGACTTTTAGGTATTTTTTTTTTAAGGAAATTATACCTGTATTTCAAAACTAAAACATTTGAAAATTCTGTAGTCATAACTGATTGTATCGTTAAAAGATATACTTACATCATTATCCTCCGAGTCAGTTGAATTTATCTCTTTTTCATCTTCTATATTAGCATCCAAGTCCTTTATTTCTATGCAACTTGTTTTTTGAAAAGCTGATCTTAGATTGGCAGGAGGTAATTTGAAAGTGTTTTCTATTGCGTTTGGTAACTTCCATGTTTTTGAGTCATCATTCCAATATGATTTCTCCAAAATTTCATCAGCATTCCTAATGCGATAAGATTATGTAAATAAAGTGATGCTAATCGGTAAAATATTCACACTCCACGCTTCTAACTTCCCTGCTTTCAACTCGAGCATTTAACACATTAATACTTAATTTTATTTTTTCCAGTTTTAATTAAAGTTGGTCAATCAGGAGGACGCTTAATTGCTAAGGGCCGCTTTCTCATCTTAACACAGATAATCTTATGAAAATATTACTTTACCATAAATATAGTATTGAACTTTTTTCTTTTCTCATCTTGCCCTTTTCAAAATGTTTAAAGTTTTTAATAATGTGGCATCTCAGGGTAAGAAATAAGACCCCAATGAAATAAGGATAAAAGAAAAGAAATATGTACCCAACAGATTGTATAGGAAACAACAACAACGATTTTCAATCATATTTGGGGAGTTATTTCCTTTTTTGGGGAATTATTTCATTTTTATTTGTACGTATTTCGAATTGTATTGTATTGAATTTAATTGACTTGAATTGAATTTTGAGGAACAAGTAAATGCTTTTTGTAAATTTTTGTCTCTAAAAATAATAAGGAAAATGAAGAAAACATGTACCACCGCCGAATGGACGGAACTTTTGAAATAGTTCCCAAAGGTTGCTTTAACCGGTTCCAAGTCCATATTCAAAGTTTTGACGGGGTAATTACATTAATTTTATTTAAAAAATAGTTTCAATCTAAGCGCAACTCGAAAATTTAATTTTTCAAAAATCCAAGCTAAAAATGTATTCAGTATATTTAATGAGGTAATTAAAATATTTTATTTAAAAATATAGCGCAAGCTAACTTTGGCGCGCCAAAGTTTGGATACCCTTGCAGTGCCACGTGTAAGCCGTCAGATTTTTAGACCCAGTACTTTAAAAAAGTACAAATGGGTCTATTAAGTCTGTGCAAAAAGAATGTGCGTAACAGGCAGAAGGAGGCGTGGCAGACCCCATCTATATATATAAAACTCTTTGTCCTCACTGACTGACTGACTGACTGACTTAGTCATCACGCTGTAGGCCAAACGGTTCAAGATATTGAGATGAAATTTTTACACAACATAGCTGAGACATAATTATCGTGCAATAAGACGGGATTTTTTGATATCCCCAATGGAAGGTGCTAAAATGGGGGGTCAAAGGTCAAAATTGCTTAGTATGAAATTTTTTTTTGTTTTTGAGCTATCTTAACCAAACTCACAGATTATGTATTTCTTACTCACTGCTACATCCTGAGAAAATTTGGTCAAGATCGGGCCACTATATCATATAGCTGCCATAGGAACAACCAGATGCAAATTAAAACTTTGTATGAAGATCTTTGTTATTTTTTGAGATATCTCAACCAAACTCACAGATTATGGATTTCGTACTCACTGCTACATCCTGAGAAAATTTGGTCAAGATCGGATCACTATATCGTATAGCTGCCATAGGAACAGTGGCTTTTAATGCTATTAATAAACAATCAAAAGAAGATGGTCAAGGGAGGGGAGGGGAGGGGGTGTAACGATTCATTTGTGTTGCGGCTTTCAAAATCAATTTTCAGTATATGGCACTGTTACTCGCTCTTGCTGCAATAATCCAATTGCAGCGAAAACTTTAAAACAGCGAGCACCGAAAATGTAAATTCTCTATATTATATAAAGTACTACTTATTACTATTATCTTAAGTCCAACTACAGGGAAAAATTGAATTTACAATTCCCGCTATCTAATTAGAAATGACATAAGGTCTGGCTATAGTTGTGAGAAATGTTTCCTATTTTCACTTCACATTTTTCCCCGAGATTTCAGCGAGCGAAGCGAGCAGGAGCAAACCCCTAGTATTATATTAAGTACTACTTATTACTATTATCTTAAGTCCAACTACAGGGAAAAATTGAATTTACAATTCCCGCTATCTAATTAGAAATGACATAAGGTCTGGCTATAGCTGTGAGAAATGTTTCCTATTTTCACTTCACATTTTTCCCCGAGATTTCAGCGAGCGTAGCGAGCCGGGGTTGGCGAGCGAAGCGAGCAGGGGCAAACCCCTAGTAAAGTATATATATTCTTGATCAGCGTCAACAGCCGAGTCGATATCGCCATGTCCGTCTGTCTGTCTGTCCCTTTTTTGAACACCTAGATCTCAGAGACTATAAGAGCTAGAGCCACCAAATTTGGCATGTAGGTTCATCTATATCTTTTATTGATCAAGTTTGTTTTAAATTATTGCCACGACCCCCTTTGCCCCCGGAAATTGAAAAAGAAAATTTCGAAGTCGAATTACAAAAGCCCCTTTAATACTAGCGTGATTTTTGGTACATATGATTAACACTATGGTCCAAACCTGTCCAGAAATTTTCATTCCAATCGGATGATAAACGCGGAAGTTATTCAACTTACCATGTTACGGGCAAAAGGAAGAAGAAGAGACGCTAGCGACTTCTGTGTTTATTAACTTATCTTCGTAGTAGCGCCATCTATTGAATGGTACGCTACATTGAACAACAATCTATAGTGAACGCTTTGCACTCAAGCTTGCTCCACTGTAGCTTTCTGCATTTTTGAGCTACTAATTCGATCGATAAGGCCTTGGCATCCTTTACGATAACATAAGGCCACTATTTTTATACCCTTGCAGAGGGTATTATAATTTTGTCACGAAATGTGTAACGCATTGAAGGAAGCCTCACAGACCCCATAAAGTATATATATTCTTTATCAGGGCGACGAGCTGAGTCGATATAGCCATGTCCGTCTGTCTGTCCGTGTGTCCGTCTGTTTCTATGCAAACTAGTCTCTCAGTTTTGAAGCTATCTTGATGAAATTTGGTACAGATCCGTCTTTTTGCTGCACGCAGTACATATGTCGGAACCGGCCGGATCGGATAACTATATCATATAGCTGCCATAGGAACGATCGGTTGGAAATAAACATTTAGTAAAAAAAACTTTTTTGTTTCTCAAGATATCTCAACCAAATATACACATTGTGCGTTTGATTAAGTTCTTAACAGGCTGACCAAATTTGGTGTAAATCGGACTACTATATCATATAGCTGCCATAGGAACGATCGGATCGAAAACAACATTTAGTATGAAAAACTTTTTTGTTTCTTAAAATATCTCAACCAAATATACACATTCTGTGTTTTACTAAGTTTTAAGCAGGCTGACAAAATTTGGTGTAAATCGGACTACTATATCATATAGCTGCCATAGGAAAGATCGGTTCGAAAACAACATTTAGTATGAACAACATTTTTGTTTCTCAAAATATCTCAACCAAATATACACACTGTGTGTTTGATTAAGTTTTAAACAGGCTGACCAAATTTGGTGTAAATCGGACTACTATATCATATAGCTGCCATAGGAACGATCGAATCGAAAACAGAATTTAGTATGAAAAACTTTTTTGTTTCTCAAAATATCTCAACCAAATATACACATTCTGTGTTTTACTAAGTTTTAAGCAGGCTGACAAAATTTGGTGTAAATAGGAACGATTGGTTCGAAATCAACATTTATCAAATTTTGTAAAAAATCTGACGGCTTACACAGGGCACTGCAGGGTATCCAAACTTTGGCGCGCCAAAGTTAGCTTGCGCTATATTTTACCTTTTTTTGTCCTTTGGCCAAAGATTTAATATATTGACTTTTTTTTATATTTTTTTATATAATTTGGCAGTTTTTCTTTTTTTTTTTTAAATGTTTTCATTAGGTGATTTTACATTTTAAAACATTTCTGGAAAACGGCACAGCCGATCTTAAAAAACTTTACAGCCTCCGAAAACTAATGCTTATATCTACTAAACATTTCCAAGTTCATTTTTATTTTAATCAATAGCTTTACAAATAAATACTTTTTACGATTTTTTGACTTTAAAATTCAAGGAAAATTAAAAAAAAAAAATAGTACCTCTGCTTAGTTAGATGGCTAGAGTCATTAACTAGCCGTCGTATTAGTTATTGAAATCGTAGGTGAGAAAGTAAAGCAACAAACACAATAAAACAAAAGGGAACTGTGCATTATCATAGGTAGAGATGATTTCGACTTGCAATCCATCTGTGACACTTTGAGTATCAGTATAAAGCTGACCGTTATGTTAAAATTTGTCTACTTACAAAAAGAACACGCAAAAACACTTATCAAAAGACAAAGAGCAAGGCTTGATATATGTATGTTTTCATTGAGTAAGTAACAAGAAGAGTGGAATTGACTGGCTAACAGGATTGGCTTGCGGCTGTGCCGCGCCAAATGGAATTTAACAGTTCCATGTTAATGAAATTCTGTTAGTTAACATAGATGAGACGCATGCTTTGCGTTTTTGTTTTGATTTGTGCTTTGCTTGGTGTGTACTCTGTGCACTCACTGGCAGCGTCTGGCGGATGACCAAAAAGGCGCCGCTGCCACATTTCGTATCATGTTGTTGTTGTTTCAAATCTGAATTTTGCCTATTTCATAGTTGATTCGAAGCAATGCCCTCAGCCTGCGTTTACCCTACGCTTATCGGGTGTTTCATTTCATTAACATGGAACTGTTAAATTCCATTTGGCGCATCACAGCTGCAAGCCAATCCTGTTAGCCAGTCAATTCCACTCTTCTTGTTACTTACTCAATGGTTCTAGAGTAGAGCTGAAAAAAATATCGACGATATATCGATACCTCGATATTTTCAGCTTTTTATATATATCGATATTTTTAAACCGATGTTTTCCGATGTTCGATATTTTTTTTTTCATCTCAAAAAAGAAAAAAGCGGGAAAAGGTATGCAAGTTTTCTTGCAATGTCGAATGCAAATGTCTCACGAAATACTTTTTGGTGTGTACATATGTAGGCTCCAGTAATGTGGACACAAATGAAGTGGACAGTGATCAGGAAGTAGAAATTAGCAGGAAACGGGATAAGTATGGCAAATCATCCTTGTGGAACTTTTTTAATAAGTGTGTTGATAGAAAGACTGCTGTGTGCATCAAATGTGCTAAAATGTATAAGACAAGTGGTAATACCACCAACTTGCTTAGTCATTTAAAAAATATTTACCCTAATTTGACAATAAGTGAACTTCCAAAAACTACTACTAATTCGATACTACCGTACCTTGAGAAAAAGTACGAACAGTCGTCAATTAGAAAGCGCTAGCTTGATTTATACTCAAGTTACATATATAATTTGTTTTAAGTTTTGAAACCCATGAGCTCAGTTATTCTAAAAGCATTATGTATTTGAGATTTTTGATTTAATACAAGTTGTATTAAACAAAAAATCATTAAAGATATATGCTGGCTCATTTTAAGGGGTTAGGTTCAACTCGATATATCGATATATCGATGTTTTTTCACCAAAAACCTCGAAACCTCGATACACGAAAATATCGATATTTTTCAGCTATATTCTAGAGGTTTGACGATACATCGATATATCTCGGCAATGGATAGATGATCAAAAGAAATTTCGATAATCGATTATCTCATTTTCGGAGTCGATGTTAATTTCGATACATCGATCACTAACATCGATTTTTGCTATACATTTATTACCTTCTCTAAAAGCAGCAGACAAAAGCGTAAATATCGCGTTTCTTTATAAATTGAATAAATTTAATTGAATATATATGTTTAGTACCTGTTATTTTACAATAATTAAAGTTATATATTCTCTTATAATTGTAACAAAGGTGTGCATCTGAAAGAATGTTTAGCAAAGCCGAACAAATCGTGTCAGATCGCCGATGTGCTCTGAAACTCAAATAGTTAATTCATTATTATTTATAAACCAAAACTTTGATCACCTGATACTTTAAAGCTGATACTAACTATTTTTTAAACAAAACTGTGATCTCGAAAATGATCTCCTTTGTAAATTCTTGAAGAATAAAGATTTTTATTTTGTTTTAAATTTTATTTGAAAAACTTCGATGTATCGTCGATTATCGATGTTTTCGCTTCAAAACATCGGCAACATCGATGTTGGCTAACACGATTTGTCCGGCTTTGTTAAACATTCTTTCCGATGCACAAGTTTGTTACGACTATAAGAGAATATATAACTTTAATTATAGTAAAATAATTAATATCAACCAACAGAGTGGTTTTGGCGCGCAGAAAAAATGTAACATTCATACATTTATGTATGTTTGCACATTGCACTATCTAATTCACCTTTCAAGTGTTTGTTCATTGTTACTTTGTCGCTTTCACCTCCACCACAATTGTAAACCACATGTACGTACACTTAACATATAAATTTAATTAAATTTATGGAAATAATAAAAAAACGCGGTACTTACGCTTATGTCTGCTGCTTTTAGAGAAGGTATAAAATGTATAGTAAGAATCGATGTTGAGGCTCGATGTATTGATATTAACATCGACTCCGAAAGTGAGATAATCGATAATCGAAATTTCTTTTGATCATCGATACACCGATGTATCGTCCAACCTCTACCAGTTTCTAATCGGAGAGCTGCAACGAGTGTGTTCGAGTATGAGCGGATCACCCCTTCCAAAAACCAAATCAACTCAACTCAGAGTCTCTCTGCTTACGAATCGGGTGTCGAGTATGACTGTGTTGCGTTCGGGTATTGAGGTTTGACTGAAATTCGGGTGTGATGATGTATGAGTCGTTTCTTCGAACGAGACTGTATATGTTCGGGTTGAGTACAAGTACGAGTGTCTGACGTCACAGACAGCCACCCGAGACCTGAGTCGGAGTTGCGGTATAGACACTCGTACGGGTAATGGGTTGCACACTCGTTCGAATACCCGTTCGATGAGCTGTCTTAGCGTTTGATGCGAACCAATCAAGCAAGCGACTGGGCTTTAGTATTGCTTTCTGAATCAATTTGTGTGCGTGTATAAGCATTGTTATTTATCTATCTTATATATAAAACTCTTTGTCCTGACTGACTGACTGACTGACTGACTGACTTAGTCATCACGCTGTAGGCCAAACGGTTCAAGATATTGAAATGAAATTTTTACACAACATAGCTGAGACATAATTATCATGCAATAAGACGGGATTTTTTGATATCCCCACTGGAAGTGGCTAAAATGGGGGTCAAAGGTCAAAATTGCTTAGTATGAATTTTTTGTTTGTTTTTTGAGCTATCTTAACTAAACTCACAGATTATGTATTTCTTACTCACTGCTACATCCTGAGAAAATTTGGTCAAGATCAGGCCACTATATCATATAGCTGCCATAGGAACAACCAGATGCAAATTAAAACTTTGTATGAAGATCTTTGTTATTTTTTGAGATATCTCAACCAAACTCACAGATTATGTATTTCTTACTCACTGCTACATCCTGAGAAAATTTGGTCAAGATCGGACCACTATATCATATAGCTGCCATAGGAACAACCAGATGCAAATTAAAACTTTGTATGAAGATCTTTGTTATTTTTGAGATATCTCAACCAAACTAACAGATTATGTATTTCTTACTCACGGCTACATCCTGAGAAAATTTGGTTGATCAGGCCACTATATCATATAGCTGCCATAGGAACAATCAGATGCAAATTAAAATTTTGTATAAAGAGCTTGGTCGAGCAGCGAAAGTGTAAATTCTCTATATTATATTATTATTTTAAATCCAATTGCATGAAAAAAATGAATTTACATTTCCCGATTTCTTATAATAAATGACATTAGGTCCGGCTATAGCTGTGAAAAGTGTTCCCTATTTTCCTACCACAATTTTCCCCGAGATTCCAGCGAGCGTAGCGAGCCGAGGTTGGCGAGCGAAGCGAGCAGGGCAAGCCCCTTAGTATTACATATTTATATATGTATGTATATATTCTAATTTACATATTTATAATAATACATATGTATATATAAAATGTTATATTAACAAAATTCTTGAAAACAAAAGAAAGAGACACGGATATAATTAAAATATAGAAAACATTTTAATTCATTCATTTTAGTATTACATTTATTATAATATTTAAGTATTAAAGGAAAGAACCAATGTTTCAAACATTTCTCTTACTAAATTTAGTAATTATTTCAAATATTAATAAAATAAAAATATAATTACTATTAATATTTCAAATATTAATAAAATTTAAAGGAACTAAAGTTGCAAACATGTTCTTGAGTTTAATCTAAAATAATTAAAATGAATATAACTATATATTTATTAATCTTACTAAAATAATACTGCAATTATAACATATTTATACATTGAGGGCTTTTCCAATTTGTTAGTTTAACCTGTCTTACTCAAAGGCAGGAGCAGTTGACAGTTTGTTATTTTTAAACAATTTCTATGAAAATTTCCTTCCTTTAATACTTAAATATTATAATAAATGTAATACTAAAATGAATTAAGTAAAATTTTTTCTTTATTTTAATTATATCCGTGTCTCTTACTTTGTTTTCATGAATTTTGTTAATATATATGAGTATATTATGTTATAATAATTAATATAACATTTTATATATACATATGTATTATTATAAATATGTAAACTATAATATATATATACATAAGTATTATTATAAATATGAAAATTATAATATATACATACATATATAAATATGTAATATAAATACCAATGCTTATACACGCACACAAAACGATTCAGAAAGCAATACTAAAGCCCAGTCGCTTGCTTGATTGGTTCGCATCAAACGCTCAAAACGCGTCATAACAGCCATCGAACGGGTATTCGAACGAGTGTGCAACCGATTACCCGTACGAGTGTCTATACCGCAACTCCGATTCAGGTCTCGAGTGTCTGTACAGCAACTCACATTCAGGTTCGAGACTCTGTGACGTCAGGCACTCGGAACTATACCCTACCCGAAAATGTTCGATACTGATTCGGTACTGCGTTGAAAACAAACGCTCATAAACAAGTATGCACCCATTCGTGTGCCGTGATTCAAACAAATTTTCGGCTCGAGCCTATACAGTATACAACCCACAAAGAGCTCGACTCAATATCCGAGCCTGAGCGAAACTCTCATACTCGTTGCAGCTCTCTGTTTCTAATATCAGTACCATTTTGCTAACTTACTCAGCGATCTAAGCGGAGACTTATGCTCGCACTGTTAGAGCCACTTGTGAATTCTAAGGCACCAAAATGAAAAAAGCTGTAACCTGAGTTCGTTAATCTGTGTGTTCTTTCGGGTGTTGCTTACTAATCTGATGGACCATCGGTACATCCAGTGCAGTATGGGGAATTTGACCAGTCTGGATGGCATTAGTTTGTTCTTCCCAAGCATGCAAATTAACGATATTTTATTGCCAATGTGTTATAAATAGATTAAACTGTTTTGTTACATACCACATATATTTATTTAACAGCCCTGTCTTTGAATACCAGCTGTTCAAGTCAGCTGTTGCAATCAAACACCACGTGCATTTATTAGGCTTAATTTGACAGTGCATTTACAAATTAATAATTCTCCAACAAAATAGCACCACGTGCATTTATTAAGCTTAATTTTACAGTGCATTTACAAATTAATAATTCTCCAACAAAATAACTTAAAAGAACAAAATTTGAATTGTATGTTACTTATTCAGATTTGTACTATATTTACAATGTACATTGTACATAGCTACTAATATGTTGCTTTTTTTGTGAGTGTATTTCTAATATTTAGCAAATTTAGCAAGTGGTGTCTATATCCATGTTGTAGAGCGACTAATTCCTAATCCATAACATCCAGTTTCAACTGTGACTTTGTGCGATTCTTTGCGAAATTTCAATTTTTAGCACTGAATCTCTGTCTGAGATATGTCGATATAGTGGGAAAATTGCTGCACAGCAGCAAGAAAAATAGAAACTTTTTCATTGAATTCATTTTAATTTTAAATTTGTCTCAAAATTTCACACGTCGATGCACTTGAATTTAGGAGTTTGTGTTGTTAGATGTTGGCAATGTGAATCAGTGTTTCACATCTAACATCATTCCCATGCGTTCCCCAGAAAAATGTACTCAGTGGGAACTACTATATCATATAGCTAAAATTTTCACGAAAATTTGACACATTATTCGGCGATTTCACAATTGCCCAAAATAAATCAGCTGTCCACTTTGTAAACAAGCGTTGTTTTGGTTAAAATAAAGTGTTTATTGTGCTTACCATATAAAATAAATAATGGCAAAAAGTGACAGAAAGTTCCAAAAAAGTGCAAATATGAACTTTCGGCTAAAAATATTGAAACTTGATAGGCCGATTGTGAGCGAATATCGTCATTCGTATCGAACAATCATGTTAAAATTGCTGCGAAAAATGCCGAATGAGTGCTCGTAGAAACAGCCTATAAGAGAGGTCTAGAAAATATAGAACAGCTCTACAGAAGACAAGTTACTGTTTAAAATTAAAATATATTTACCAATTTCTTCCGGTTTTTTGAAGAATAGGACGGGCTTTGCTGAAGAGGAGTTGATAGAATTTCAAATGTCGACCAAGCTGTCGAATTTCATCTAGATAATCCTCTCGATCTAACTGAAATTCCGAGCTTAGATCATCAATCTCTCTTTCGAGCATTTTAGTTTTTTGGTTAAACATCTTAATTCGTTCATTTTTTATTCCTATCTCCTGCTGAATATTAGCGTAATGACCTTGTAATAGGTCGCGATCCTCACTCTCAACTCGGCTTAGGGCCCGGGCAATAGCACTCAAATGCTGTTGTGCTTCCAACTTACGTAGTCTGTGACGTTCCTTTAATTGCATGTCATCAACTCTTTCGCCACCGATGAGAGCTTGTTTTATAAGATCAATACGCTTGCGTGCGTTGAGTTGAATATATTCCTTTTCGGTTCCAGTCCCCGGTCGTTCAGAGCTTGACTCAATCAGATGTTTGCTATTATCTTGACTTGTCTGCTTATCGTTTTCATTAAATTCCTTAACCATCTGTTGGCGCATCTTTGCTTGTTCCTCCTTCAGCCATAATTTTCTTTGTTTATCATTGTCTTCTGTAAATTTGTGAAGAATAACACTCTCATTTTGCTGACTCTTATCAAGCATTTTTCTTAATTCAATTATTTCTTTTTGATATTGTCGAAGCTGAGCGTCTTTTGGGTCTTCATTTATTTTTGGTATATTTGATATATTTTTAGCTCGACTCGCATATCGTAAAGTGGATATTGTTTCATCGTAGTTGCTATCGGCTGGTGAGATGCACGATATCATAATTGTTTTTGTATTGCCACCCAAGGAATCCTATTGATAACCCAGTAAACATAGCATATTTGAATTGTTATTGCTTAGACAAAAAACAAATTTGGGCAACACTACTGTTTTCTGTAGCGCCTAGCTCTGATAACTGATTCTAATAGAACTCGTTAAAATAAGACGAACAAATACAAATTAACATTGGATCTTAGTTTTCGAGATGTCGGAGCTTAAGCATAGACTATGTCACTGCAAAATCTGTTGTCCACTTTTGTTTTCAAGTTTTAGTTTGTTATATTCATAACCTAAGTATCTATTGTATACAATTAAAGAAAAAGCTTCCCGTGATTTGTAGCAAGTTCTTTTAAAATCTCTAAATACAACCCTTAGCGGATTTCTTTTTATATTAATTATGAAATTGCAAATAACTTATTTTATGTATTGCAATATACAATTTAACATACAGTTAAATAGAGTTACTAAAAAACAAAATAAAACTAAGGATTTCTATTTCAGTTACCAATCTAATAATTTGCTAAGTATTATTATTAGTTAGTATTTTTCAAATATTTATTAAATTGAAATGTAATTCATTATTATTTTATTATTATAATATCTTTTATATCAAACTATACAGAAAACGGTCTTAGGACTTTAATACTGTGTTTACACTGGGCCGCATCATTGGATTTATCCGTTTAATGGAACATGCGGCAATGATACCTATAAGAACCCTGTTGATAGAAGATGATTTAAAATGCTACCATATATGTACAACGTTTACAAGTTTAGAAATCATAATTGTCTCTATTTCAATAAATACGTCTGACATTGGCAGGCCAACCGCTGACAAATGATGTGGAAAAAGATGCGGCTCCAGTGTAATCGACGCGCATAATTTTTCCGCACCTTCGACAATGTAAAAAAAATAGTATAAGCTTTAAAGTCGGATACTCTACTCAGTGGGCTGCAACAAAACCTTTTTCTTTTATACTGAAACTAGTGGGTAGGCCCCTTGCTCGCTACACTCGCTAAAGTCTCGGGGAGAAATGTGGAGTGAAAATAGGGAACACTCTTCACAGCTATAGCCGGACCTTATGTCATTTCTAATAAGAAAGCGGGATATGTGAATCCAATTTTTCCCATTAATTGGACTTAAAATAATAGTACTTTATATTAGCAGGGGGCAAACCCCTAGTGATCGCTTCGCTCGCCAACCCGGCACGCTACGCTCGCTGAAATCTCGGGAAGAAATGTGGACTGAAAATAGGGAACATTTCTCACAGCCATAGCCAGACCTTATGTCATTTCTTATAAGAAAGCGGGAAATGTAATTTCAATTCTTCCCTGCAATTGGACTTAAAATAATAATACTTAACATAATACAGAGAATTAAAATTTTCGTAGCTCGCTGCCTTAAAGTTTTCGCTGCACATACATTTCGCTAACATACTGCAAATTTATTTTGAAAGTCGCAACATCAATGAATCGTACCCCCTCCCCCTCTGCTTTTGATTATTTTAAACAGCATCAAAAACCACTGTTCCTATGCAGATATATGAAATGATTATCCGATCTTTACCAAATTTTCACAGAATGTAACAATAAGTAAGAAAGACACAATTTGTGAGTGTGGTTGAGATAGCACAAAAAACAAATAGGTACTTCTTAATATACTAATTTTTGTATATTATCACGTTTTATTACAAAATAAAAATGTTTATTTTATCTTAAACGAACTAAAGAAACAGACGTCTAAGGTTTTCTGCAAACTTTTCAATTATTTCTTCTCAATCTCATCACGATTGTCGCTGACCATTTTTCGATGCACTCTCATAAGTCATAGCCCAGAATATCTTTCCTCTACTGTTGTGCCACGTTTTACCTCTACGAAGAGTACTAAACGAACGCTCCACAGTAGAGCTGAAAAAAACAACGACGATGTAGCGATTCATCGACTTTTTCAATTTCTGAAACTGAAAAATCATACAGTCTAAAACAGGAATGCCCCACTAGATGGAACAGCGTTTTCTTTATGATAGAGCGAATTTTACTGACAAAAGATGCAATCGCAAAGGTGGGAGAGGATGTTTAGTAAGGCGGGATTGGTTGTCAGCGAAAAACGGAGCTCATTGAAATCAAAAAACGTTTATATATTAGTTTTTGTGAATCGAAACGAATGGATCTCAACATAATTTAATACTCAAGTTATATATTTAATTAGGCTTAAGTTTTGAAAACCATGAGTTCAGTTATTTTCTTTTAAACAAATAATAATAAGAGCACTATGTATATAAGATTTTTGATTTAATACTTAAACTTAAACTTAAACTTAAAAAAATGAACGCTGGTTAATTTTAATGGGTTAGGTTCAAGATGATATATCGATACATCGATGTTTTTCACCAAAAAACCTCGGAACATCGATGTACGTAAACTATGGTAAATAAGTCAACAACTTCAATATTTTTTACCTCATCAACTCCCAAATTTTTCTTCTTCCACAAATTGTGCCAAAGTATCAGCTTACCACCGACATCCAAATTATAAATTTTTTGGAAATGCCCCGAGTTTTTGTTTACATCCTCACCTGAGCATTTAACCATATGCAACTTCGACACTGCAAAGGCCGGTATGTTTTCATTCGAAAACCATAGTTTCAAAGCAGCCATCATCGAATCCAAATACGGTATAGTAATAGATCGTCGCCAGAATTCGTTTTCATTCTCTGCTGGTGGATTGCTTCTGTTATTTTGTTTTTATACCCTTGCAGAGGGTATTATAATTTTGTCACGAAATGTGTAACGCATTCAAGGAAGCCTCACAGACCCCATAAAGTATATATATTCTTGATCAGGGCGACGAGCTGAGTCGATATAGCCATGTCCGTCTGTCTGTCCGTGTGTCCGTCTGTTTCTATGCAAACTAGTCTCTCAGTTTTAAAGCTATCATCGAATCCAAATACGGTATAGTAATAGATCGTCGCCAGAATTCGTTTTCATTCTCTGCTGGTGGATTGCTTCTGTTATTTTGTTTTTATACCCTTGCAGAGGGTATTATAATTTTGTCACGAAATGTGTAACGCATTCAAGGAAGCCTCACAGACCCCATAAAGTATATATATTCTTGATCAGGGCGACGAGCTGAGTCGATATAGCCATGTCCGTCTGTCTGCCCGTGTGTCCGTCTGTTTCTATGCAAACTAGTCTCTCAGTTTTAAAGCTATCTTGATGAAATTTGGTACAGATCCGTCTTTTTGCTGCACGCAGCACATATGTCGGAGCCGGCCGGATCGGATAACTATATCATATAGCTGCCATAGGAACGATCGGTTGGAAATAAACATTTAGTATGAAAAACTTTTTTGTTTCTCAAGATATTTCAACCAAATATACACATTGTGTGTTTGATTAAGTTTTAAACAGGCTGAACAAATTTGGTGTAAATCGGACTACTATATCATATAGCTGCCATAGGAACGATCGGTTCGAAAACAACATTTAGTATGAAAAACTTTTTTGTTTCTCAAAATATCTCAACCAAATTATACATTGTGTGTTTGATTAAGTTTTAAACAGGCTGAACAAATTTGGTGTAAATCGGACTACTATATCATATAGCTGCCATAGGAACGATCGGATCGAAAACAACATTTAGTATGAAAAACTTTTTTGTTTCTCAAAATATCTCAACCAAATATACACATTGTGTATTTGACAAAGTTTTAAACAGGCTGATCAAATTTGGTTTAAATCGGACTACTATATCATATAGCTGCCATACGATCGGTTCAAAATCAACAAATTTTGTAAAAAATCTGACGGCTTACACAGGGCACTGCAAGGGTATCCAAACTTTGGCGCGCCAAAGTTAGCTTGCGCTATATTTTTTTTTTATATTATTTGCGGAAATTTTTTGTCTAGCCCTAGACTATCTGAAATGTTACGCGATTTGTCTAGAATATCTTTTCTGATTTCTTCTGCAATCATTCGAACACTTTCAATCACTTGCACATGCTGTCCCACACCGATAAAGTCTATTGACTTTCCCTGCAAAATATTTGCTGTAGGCTCCAGTATATTAAAATATTTTTCAATGGTCTTCAGCGATAAAATGAAAACTGGCCTTGTCATCGCCAGTCAAGGCCAACTTTCTTGTGTTAGAGTTTCCTTCCTTTTATAACGTGTTAAGAGCTTCCACAATTTCAGGAAAATGTTCAGAAAACGTTCTTATAAATTTATTCTTTTCTGACCATTTAGTCTCACACAGTCGGGACATATTTGGAACATAACTCCTTCGCGTTGTCGACTTACGGAAAACCCCTATTACATCTTTTGTAGATCAAATTTCATTCCATTTCTCGGGAACCGCGTTTATGTCATTGACAACAAGATTTAGCTAGTGACTAGCGTAATGGAAATATTGTGCGCGAGTACACTTATTTCTTAAAATGGCTTGTACTCCACCCTCTTTGCCTGCCTGCCATTGTAGAACATCCGTCGAAGCCAAATCCAACACAAAACTCAGGAATGAGTTCATGATTTATTAAGAACTTGTCATTTTCTCCAGCAATGCTAGAAGCATTTTGTGCTGTAAATCCTACAAATTCTTCTCCTATGATATCCAGTGTCTTATCAAAGGAGCGCAAGCCGATTGAGAGCTGCGCTCTCCCTACAATGTCAGCGGTTTCATCTGCTAACACAGCGTAAGCAGCTGATTTCTTAGCTTCTTTTATTATCATATCTTTAATGACATCGCCCCTTATTTTTATTAACTTATTTAGAATTTGTGGTGATGTATAAATTACGTTGCGTCGGCATTTCTCGGGATGACCTTTTAGTTTTGTGCCACCTGCATCAACTCGCATATTTATATAATCCAAATATAGCGCAAGCTAACTTTGGCGCGCCAAAGTTTGGATACCCTTGCAGTGCCCTGTGTAAGCTGTCAGATTTTTACAAAATTTGTTAATTGTTGATTTCGAACCGATCGTTCCTATGGCAGCTATATGATATAGTAGTCCGATTTACACCAAATTTGGTCAGCCTGTTTAAAACTTCATCAAACACACAATGTGTATATTTGGTTGAGATATTTTAAGAAACAAAAAAGTTTTACATACTAAATGTTGTTTTCGAACCGATCGTTCCTATGGCAGCTATATGATATAGTAGTCCCATTTACACCAAAATTGGTCAGCCTGTTCAAAACTTAATCAATCACACAATGTGTATATTTGGTTGAGATATCTTGAGAAACAAAAAAGTTTTTCATACTAAATGTTGATTCCGAACCGATCGTTTCTATGGCAGCTATATGATATAGTTAACCGATCCGGCCGGTTCCGACATATGTACTGCGTGCAGCAAAAAGACGGACCTGTACCAAGTTTCATCAAGATAGCTTCAAAACTGAGATACTAGTTTGCATAGAAACAGACGGACAGACAGACAGACGGACATGGCTATATCGACTCAGCTCGTCGCCCTGATCAATAATATATATACCTTATGGGGTCTGTGAGACTTCCTTTAATGCGTTACACATTTCTTGACAAAAATATAATACCCTCTGCAAGGGTATAAAAAGATGCAGCTTTTAAAGAGCAGGCAATACAATAAACTGAACAAAAAGGTTAAACTAAAATAATAATAAAACAAAATAAAATATCTACAATGATAACTCCAGCTATACTAGAATCAAAACCAACCATGTGTCTATCAGAGCTACATCTAAAACAAAATCAAATTAATCAAACAAGTACCCGTCTTTGATGGACAAACAGAAGAACTCACATCGTTGGTGAGAAGAGTTGACTACAAAATGCAACTATATCCGACTCAAGACGTCAGACTGCATAGTGTACTTTTTGGAGCCATAGAACTTCAAACGATTGGAGCAGCACAACGCGTTGCACAAATGTCAGCAACCATAATCTGGAAACAATTGAAGGAAGCTTTTATAGAAGAGTTTAAAACGCAAACCCCACTTATTATAACGGAAGTATCCGTAAGTTTGTAGAAGATTTAGAATATAAGTCTTTTGTAATATCGAATTAATTAATATTAGAGGATACTGCCTCTAATACTGTCGTAAACACAAACGCTATGAACAATACAATTAAGGACGTTATAACTAAAAAAGTACCTGACAGTATATTTATGACTCTTGCTAGGTATGACATTACTACTGTCACAAAATTAAAACAAATTGCTCAAAGAGAAGGATTGTACGAAAACAATTTTTCTGATCGTAACAAGCCCAATAATAACAACAATACCCCAACAACATCAAAAAATAATGATTCTCGAAGGAATAATGGAAATGAAAATCAACATTATTACCCTTCAGCAGTTCCATCATATACTAACAATCAATCTCATCCACAAACCCAGAACAACCAACAATTATACCAAGAGCTAAGACAAAATCTTAATCAGGGTAGAACCCAAAATCCAATTAATTATTAAACAAATAAAAGTCCTTTTGGTCCTAATCTACCTGTCAAAAGACAACGCGAAAGTACTAGCGGGCAATCCAAAATGGATACAAGTGAAAATTTTCATCAAGCAGCCTCGGTCTCCGAAATAGAAGAAACCCCTTCTTCAAAAATCACATTTTCTGATACATATGGATCCCCTGATGCCAAAAATCGACTTTAAAAAATGTTCCTGGTTAAAGTATTTTTTAAAATTTTTTTTTAAAGCTTAGCGGTTTTATTTTAGCTATTTTTTTTTGAGCTCTTACATTTTACATCATATCTCGA
This sequence comes from Drosophila testacea, assembly GCA_035043265.1. Classification (NCBI taxonomy): domain Eukaryota; kingdom Metazoa; phylum Arthropoda; class Insecta; order Diptera; family Drosophilidae; genus Drosophila; species Drosophila testacea. Next base: position 1,959,482 of record JAWNND010000842.1, on the reverse strand, counting down.
GAACGGCGCTACCAAGCTTAAAAAGCCTTACAGATTCCAACAGATAATGAATGTTTAGACCCAGTACTTTAAAAATGTACAAAAGGGTCTATTAAGTTTGTGAAAAAAAGGCGTAACACACAGAAGGAGGCGTGGCAGACCCCATAAAGTGTATATATTCTTGATCAGCATCAACAGCCGAGTCGATATAGCCATGTCCGTCTGTCTGTCAGTCTGTCCCTTTTTTGAGTTTTTAGATCTCAGAGACTATAAGAGCTAGAGACACCAAATTTGGCATGTACGTTCATCTATAAGTCTCATTGATCAAGTTTGTTTTAGATTTTTGCCAAGCCCCCTGCGCCTCGGAAGTTGAAATTGAAAATTTTTGGTACATATAATATACACTTTGGTCCAAACCAGTCCAGAAAATTTCATTCCAATCGATTGATAAACGCAGAAGTTATTAAGTTAACAATGTTACGGGCAAAAGGAAGAAGAAGGCACGCTAGCGACCTCTGTGTTTCTTAACTTATCTTCGTATTGGCGCCATCTATTGAATGGTACGCAACATTGAAGAGCAACCTATAGTGAACGCTTTGCACTCAAAAAGTACTGGGTGTCCTACTGTCGAGCTTGCTCCACTGTAGCTTACTGCATTTTTTTTAATTTAAATCAATAGTTTAACAAATTTTTAAATTAACAAAATTATGATTTTTGATGTTGTTTTTATACGTTTGTTTTACTTTAAAGTTCAAGGAAAATTAAAAAAAAAATACGTCCTTTTTGTTTTTAAAGTTAAATGGCTAGAAGCATTAATTGGGCGTCGTTCAAGGTATTACTCATTAAAACCGGATAGTGAAGTAACAACATTGTATAGCTAGGTATGTTTTTTGTTAAAATTTATGACTCCCTTGTCCTTTCTGTGCAAACTAGTCTCTTAGTTTTGAAGCTATCTTAATGAAACTTGGTACAAGTCCGTTTTATTGTTGCGTGCAGTACGTATGTCGGAACCGGCCGGATCGGATAACTATATCATATAGCTGCCATAGGAACGATCGGTTGGAAATAAACATTTAGTATAAAAAACTTTTTTGTTTCTCAAGATATCTCAACCAAATATATTGCGTGCAGCAAAAAGACGGACCTGTACCAAGTTTCATCAAGATATCTTCAAAACTGAGAGACTAGTTTGCATAGAAACAGACGGACAGACGGACAGACGGTCAGACGGACTGACGGACATGGCTATATCGACTCAGCTCGTCGCCCTGATCAAGAATATATATATACTTTATGGGGTCTGTGAGGCTTCCTTCAATGCGTTACACATTTGGTGACAAAATTATAATACCCTCTGCAAGGGTATAAAAATACTAACCTGATACTTTTTTAAAAAAAAAAAATTATATTTTTTATAATTGGAAGTTGAATGTGAAACGAAACCCAAAAATGCCTGGTTTTTGCGTATTTTACACTTTTTCATTTTTAGTTCAAAAATTTCATTGAGGATATTTGTACATTCACTCCAAATTTCAAGCCGATAGCTTTTCAAATAAAACTGCTGCTGATTTAAGTCCCCCTAGCCTAATTATTGTTTCTAGCCATTTAACGTGAACTTGAATTTTAAAGTCAAAAAACAGAGTTTTTATAGTTTAAAAATATATATTTGTTAAACTATGATTAATAGATACATTCATTATCTTTCGGAATCTGTAAAGTTTTCCAAGATCGGTTGAGCCGTTCTCGAAAAAAATTCGATATGTAAGAGCGCCTCATGAAAAAATTAAGAAAAATAACTGTCAAATTAAAAAAAAATTAAAAATGTTGCTTACCGAAAAATTTCTTAAAGTCGATAAATTTAATCGTTTGGTCCATATCCATCATAAAAAGCAATATTTGGCCGAGAACCATACAAAACGCTAAAAATTGTTGCACAGTGTTACATTAAAAAATATAGCGCAAACTAACTTTGGCACGCCAAAAGTTTGGATACCCTTGCAGTGCCCCGTGTAAGCCGTCAGATTTTTTACAAAATTTGTTATACATACTAAATGTTGATTTCGAACCGATCGCTCCTATGGCAGCTATATGATATAGTAGTCCGATTTACGTCAAATTTGGTAGGGATAAATAAAAATATACCAAACACACAACCTGTTAATTTGAGATATCTTGAGAAACAAAAAAGTTCTTCATACTAAACATTAAAAAATAATTCAAAAGACCCTTATGTGGAGCTATTACCCAGCAAGCAAAGTTAGGAGCGCTCTAAATTATGTGTTTTCTGAGTAGGCACATAAATAAGAGCGTGTTTGGAGCACATTTGGTGCTCTCTAAACCTAGGCTTATAGAAAGCTCTTATTTCTGAGCTCTAAAAACCTCGCTTAAAAAAAACGGAATCCAGATTCTTGCGATAAGCAAGATGATTGAAAATTCACAAAATTACTTAGTTTGTGCAATACGAAAGTGCAAATTGGACGTGTTCAGTGAGTGAAAAAAGAGTTTAACCTAAATTTCAAATTGATTAATTATAAAATTGATAAATTATAAATGATGAGTGTGCAAAGATCAAGCTGAAATGAGTGTAAACAAATAATGTATGCCCTAAAGGCAAAGAATCTATATAATTTTGTTTTCCTTTTTTCCCTATCTTGTTACTTTTTGAGTAAAATAAAAAAAATTATAGAAATTGTAATAATTTATATTTTCTTAAAATCTTGTACAAACCAATAAAAGTCTGAAAAGGGCCTCTTTCATGGAAATTTAAGTGCTTAAGAAGGCTGCTTTTATGTGCCTTTTCTGAGGGTTTTCTATGCCTCCATGGGAGGGTGAAAGCACTTATATCTGTGTCAGAAAAGAGTCAGTTTGGACTCAGAAATTTTCCTCTTTAAGCAGTATTTACACTCAAATCAAAAAGAAATCGTCAAAGGTCTGGTTTTTTCACTCAGCTAGCAGAATATTGTTTTTTTGATATCGATATACGCGTTCGATATCGATATACGTGTTATCCACGCTGTTATTGTGGCCTCTTTATATAAGTCAGCTGTTGTTGCTACTCATAAGCAGAACAAATTTAATGCTGCCACTTTTAAAAAAATAATATTAAATAGTCGATTTCTGGCCTGATGATATATTATATTCATATAATATATTTATTTTTTGTTGGGCACATTATTTTAATTAAATTAAATAAAGCCTAATTAACTTGTTTGGGCCTTATGACCTTTGAAAATCTGCGGTGTTAGAGCAGTGACCTCCAATTCAACGTCGGCAATTACCTCACACCATATTTTCCCCAAATTTTACTATTCAAAAGGTCATAATTTCATCATTTACTGATGAAATAAGGGGTGGAAGCTTATTTCATTAAGCAGTATTTACACTCGCCCCGAATCGCCGTGGAAATGAAATGGTTCACACTTCTCGTTACGTTTCATAACGTAAGGGCCTACCGTTCTGTTAAACTCAAATGGCACTGTTATACTTAACATAGCACAGTTTGGGGGCCATTTCATTTTGACGTAATGAAATAAGCCCCTTGTTTCATCAGTAAATGATGAAATTATGACATTTTGAATAGTAAAATTTGGGGAAAATGTGGTGTGAAGGAATTACCGACATTAAATTGCAGATCACTGTCTTAACACCGCAGATTTTCAAAGGTCATAAGGACCAAACAAGTTAATTAGGCTTTATTTAATTTAATAAAAATTATGTGCCCAACAAAATAAATATTATATGATTATAATGTAAAATTCACACCATTAAGTGGTATACCGATGGATCTCTAACATGTCAAGGCACAGGCCTCGGAGTTATAGGTCCTCAGATATCCCACCATGAATCGCTAAGAACATACACCAGTATCTTCCAAGCTGAAGCTTGTGCAATAGGGCGGTGTGCAGACTTCAATTTAACACGTAACTATCAGAATAGAGATATCGCCATCCTTTCTGATAGTCAAGCGGCACTGAAGGCAATTAACAACACGAAATTGACATCAAAGGTAGTCCGGGAAGTCCGTACAAAGCTAGATCAACTGGGATCAAATAACAGGCTTACTCTGAGATGGATCCCAGGGCATAAGGATATAGCGGGAAATGAAGCAGCAGACAAGCTAGCACGTAAAGGGTCAGAGGAGTCCCTTACAGGACCTGAACCGTTTTGTGGCATAGGTAACCACACAATACGGAAAATAACTCAGAGATGAAGAACGGCATTTGCGCCAGTTAGGCTGGGTCAGCACTTCAGGCTTGCGACAGGCCAAGGGTTTCTTAGGTAGCTATAATCTAAAATGATTTAAGCAAATCATACCTATGGGAAAGAACAGACTCAGAATACTGACCGGTCTTTTGACAGGACACTGTAGACTGAGGGGTCACCTATATAAACTAGGAATAGTAAGTAGCGTAGCCTGCCGCTACTGCGATACCGAGGAGGAATCCTCGGAACATATAGTAGCAAAGTGTAGTAGGAAATATAGTAGTCCTCAACCCGACAAAAATTCTTGAATTCATTCAAGATATAGGGCTGATGGGAGAGTTATAAACACTGTAGGGGTACAATAGATCTAATAGGTCGCAGTAAAATTTCCCAAAACATAATAACTAAATGTAGCAGTAGGCCAGAAAGCGACTATATTATTATTTTATTTAAAAGTGGCAGCATTAAATTTGTTTTGCTTATGAGCAGCAACAACAGCTGATTTATATAAAGCGGCCACAATAACAGCGTAGATAACATGTATATCGATATCGAACACGTATATCGATAACAAAATACTAATATTCTGTTAGCTGAGTGAAAAAAACAGATTTTTGACGATTTCTTTTTGATTTGAGTGTAAATACTGCTTTACGTCAAAATGAAATGGCCCGCAAACTGTACTATGTTAAGTCTAACAGTGCCATTTGAGTTTAACAGAACGGTAGGCCCTTACGTTATGGAACGTAACGAGAAGTGTAAACCAAATTTGAAATTGAAAACGGGAAAAAAATTTTCGCTGTTTTTTTTATATGGAGTTTTTATTTCCACGGCGAGTGTAAATACTGCTTAAAGTGCAACCGTTTTCAAAGAAAAAAAAAACACTCTTTCCGGACTCTTTTTTGCACACTTTACGACTGTAAATGTTCAGAAAATAGTATCAGAAAACAGTCAGAAAACGCTCAAATTGCTTACTGGGTAGATGAATGAAGTAGACAGCAGTCAACAAAAAAATAACAACAGATGGCACTACTCAAAAATGAAGTAAAACTGTCAACAGTCCCTGTAACAACCACAGATGGCGTTTCTAAGTGAATTGATATTCAAGCATTAAAAGAAAATTCATATTATAATTGCATAGTATATTGTTAATTGATTATAATAATATTAATTATTTAACTATATTATAATAACTTATAATTTTGTACTTTTTATTGCGAACTTTTTTCGAATATGTACGTGTACCACAATTGCATACGAATTTGTATAGGAGGAAGTTATTGAATAGGAATTCGTATAGGAGGACTTTATGTACGTGTACCACAATTGCATAGGAATTTGTATAGGAGCAAGTAGTACGTGTACCACAACTCCATTTGATATTTTATGTTAACTCGTACAGTACATCCTCAACAAACTTTTACACAAAGTTTGCGATAATGTGAGCAGTGCTCATATAACCTGGCCAACAATATGTGAGGACATGTAATCTAGAGCCAAGGGGCGTGACCACTGCGGACTCAACAAAGCGGCCATGCCTTGGGGCAACACCGCCTTCAAAGTGTTGACTAGTTTAGCGGGGTTGTAAGACGCGCTTAGCAATCAGTAGAGCTCTACTCTCTACACTCTACTGAAAAAACTCTATAGTGTACTCGAGCCTCAAGAGCTAAAGACACCAAACTTGGTATGTAGGCTCGTCTATATCTATATCTATATCTATATCTATATCTATATCTATATCTATATCTATATCTATATCTATATCTATATCTATATCTATATCTATATCTATATCTATATCTATATCTATATCTATATCTATATCTATATCTATATCTATATCTATATCTATATCTATATCTATATCTATATCTATATCTATATCTATATCCATATCTATATCTATATCTATATCTATATCTATATCTATATCTATATCTATATCTATATCTATATCTATATCTATATCTATATCTATATGCATATCTATATGTATATCTATATGTATATCTATATGTATATCTATATCTATATGTATATCTATATGTATATCTATATGTATATCTATATGTATATCTATATCTATATCTATATATATATATCTATATCTATATCTATATCTATATCTATATCTATATCTATATCTATATCTATATCTATATCTATCTCTATATCTATATCTATATCTATATCTATATCTATATCTATATCTATATCTATACCTATATCTATATCTATATCTATATCTATATCTATATCTATATCCCATTAATCTAAAAACCAATTTAAAAGTCCAATTACAAGAGCACGTTTAATCTAAGCTTGGTATATATATTAGGCCGGAGCGAAAAACACTTTTTTTTTTTTCAATTTCTTGGGTGCGGAATCGTTGACCCGCTATAAAATAATAATATAAGCAAAAAATCAGATTTTTTGGAGCCCATCCTGAGGTGGCGCACCGACGTCCTTTTTGAAAAATCACTCAAAAATTGAAAATTTTGGGAAAAAATGTGTTATAAAAAGAAAACCTGATCTTTTTCCACATAATGCTTAATTTTTATACATAGCACTTCTTTATATAACTGTATCAACTGTTAAGATCGGCCTAAAAATGTAGAAGCTAGAATTTTTTTCATGGATATTAAATTGGGTAATAATCGTCAGTTTGAATATAAATCGGCGACAGGCCAAGGGTCTCTTAGGTAGCTATAATCTAAAATGATTTAAGCAAATCATACCTATGGGAAAGAACAGACTCAGAATACTGACCGGTCTTTTGACAGGACACTGTAGACTGAGGGGTCACCTATATAAACTAGGAATAGTAAGTAGCGTAGCCTGCCGCTACTGCGATACCGAGGAGGAATCCTCGGAACATATAGTAGCAAAGTGTAGTAGGAAATATAGTAGTCCTCAACCCGACAAAAATTCTTGAATTCATTCAAGATATAGGGCTGATGGGAGAGTTATAAACACTGTAGGGGTACAATAGATCTAATAGGTCGCAGTAAAATTTCCCAAAACATAATAACTAAATGTAGCAGTAGGCCAGAAAGCGACTATATTATTATTTTATTTAAAAGTGGCAGCATTAAATTTGTTTTGCTTATGAGCAGCAACAACAGCTGATTTATATAAAGCGGCCACAATAACAGCGTAGATAACATGTATATCGATATCGAACACGTATATCGATAACAAAATACTAATATTCTGTTAGCTGAGTGAAAAAAACAGATTTTTGACGATTTCTTTTTGATTTGAGTGTAAATACTGCTTTACGTCAAAATGAAATGGCCCGCAAACTGTACTATGTTAAGTCTAACAGTGCCATTTGAGTTTAACAGAACGGTAGGCCCTTACGTTATGGAACGTAACGAGAAGTGTAAACCAAATTTGAAATTGAAAACGGGAAAAAAATTTTCGCTGTTTTTTTTATATGGAGTTTTTATTTCCACGGCGAGTGTAAATACTGCTTAAAGTGCAACCGTTTTCAAAGAAAAAAAAAACACTCTTTCCGGACTCTTTTTTGCACACTTTACGACTGTAAATGTTCAGAAAATAGTATCAGAAAACAGTCAGAAAACGCTCAAATTGCTTACTGGGTAGATGAATGAAGTAGACAGCAGTCAACAAAAAAATAACAACAGATGGCACTACTCAAAAATGAAGTAAAACTGTCAACAGTCCCTGTAACAACCACAGATGGCGTTTCTAAGTGAATTGATATTCAAGCATTAAAAGAAAATTCATATTATAATTGCATAGTATATTGTTAATTGATTATAATAATATTAATTATTTAACTATATTATAATAACTTATAATTTTGTACTTTTTATTGCGAACTTTTTTCGAATATGTACGTGTACCACAATTGCATACGAATTTGTATAGGAGGAAGTTATTGAATAGGAATTCGTATAGGAGGACTTTATGTACGTGTACCACAATTGCATAGGAATTTGTATAGGAGCAAGTAGTACGTGTACCACAACTCCATTTGATATTTTATGTTAACTCGTACAGTACATCCTCAACAAACTTTTACACAAAGTTTGCGATAATGTGAGCAGTGCTCATATAACCTGGCCAACAATATGTGAGGACATGTAATCTAGAGCCAAGGGGCGTGACCACTGCGGACTCAACAAAGCGGCCATGCCTTGGGGCAACACCGCCTTCAAAGTGTTGACTAGTTTAGCGGGGTTGTAAGACGCGCTTAGCAATCAGTAGAGCTCTACTCTCTACACTCTACTGAAAAAACTCTATAGTGTACTCGAGCCTCAAGAGCTAAAGACACCAAACTTGGTATGTAGGCTCGTCTATATCTATATCTATATCTATATCTATATCTATATCTATATCTATATCTATATCTATATCTATATCTATATCTAAATCTATATCTATATCTATATCTATATCTATATCTATATCTATATCTATATCTATATCTATATCTATATGCATATCTATATGTATATCTATATGTATATCTATATGTATATCTATATGTATATCTATATCTATATGTATATCTATATGTATATCTATATGTATATCTATATGTATATCTATATGTATATCTATATCTATATCTATATCTATATCTATATCTATATCTATATCTATATCTATATCTATATCTATATCTATATCTATATCTATATCTATATCTATATCTATATCTATATCTATATCTATATCTATATATATATCTATATCTATATCTATATCTATATCTATATCTATATCTATATCTATCTCTATATCTATATCTATATCTATATCTATATCTATATCTATATCTATATCTATATCTATATCTATATCTATATCTATATCTATATCTATATCTATACCTATATCTATATCTATATCTATATCTATATCTATATCTATATCTATATCTATATCTATATCTATATCTATATCTATATCTATATCTATATCTATATCCCATTAATCTAAAAACCAATTTAAAAGTCCAATTACAAGAGCACGTTTAATCTAAGCTTGGTATATATATTAGGCCGGAGCGAAAAACACTTTTTTTTTTTTCAATTTCTTGGGTGCGGAATCGTTGACCCGCTATAAAATAATAATATAAGCAAAAAATCAGATTTTTTGGAGCCCATCCTGAGGTGGCGCACCGACGTCCTTTTTGAAAAATCACTCAAAAATTGAAAATTTTGGGAAAAAATGTGTTATAAAAAGAAAACCTGATCTTTTTCCACATAATGCTTAATTTTTATACATTTCTTTATATAACTGTATCAACTGTTAAGATCGGCCTAAAAATGTAGAAGCTAGAATTTTTTTCATGGATATTAAATTGGGTAATAATCGTCAGTTTGAATATAAATCGTCCGCAAGCGAACACAATAAAATGTGTTTCGTAGTATGGAGCTTTTTGGTTAGGGGAAAATAAAATGTATGGATAAGTTCGTCATTCGTCAGCCGATTTTTATGAATGATGGCTTGTTTTGCTTGAGAAAGTCCAAACTCTATGCTCAATTTGTCAAACTGAATATGCTTTTGTGATTTATATACTTTTTGAATTTTTCTTTGTACCTTTATCAGTGCTGTTTTCACAAAAAATTAAAATTTTTTAACTTTAAAAGGCTCTAACATCATAACGATCATGCCGATTTTAAAACGTTGTATAAAAACGTTTTAGGAAATTTTATTACCTTTAGTTAGAGACTTTCTTTGTTGAAAACGCCAATTGCGTTTATGATTTATGGTCAAATAAGCTGAGTCATCTTTAAAAAAATTCGAACAAAATTTCAAAAAATTCTATGTTGAAAACTAAGAAGAGGAAAATTTTTTAAATTTTGTTTTCGTATTTAGAAGGCCAAAATCTATATGAAAAAAATATAAAGATCTCTGAGGCAGACAAAAAGTTCCAAATTGTATACTAGTGCACTGTTATAGTCACCTGCGGTTATTACCCAAATTGATATCCATAAAAAAATTCTAGCTTCTACATTTTTAAACCTATCTTAACAGTTGATACAGTTTTATAAAGAAAAATGTTAGGGCAACGTATTAAAAATAAGCTTTTTGAGGAAAACGACCATTATTTTTGTTTATATCACATTTTTCCCCAAATTTTTCAATTTTTGAGTGATTTTTCAAAAAAGAACGTCGGTGCGCCACCTCAGGATGGGCTCAAAAAATCTGATTTTTTGCATACATTATTATTTTATAGCGGGTCAACGATTCCGCACCCAAGAAATTGGAAAATAAAAAAAAAGTGTTTTTCGCTCCGGCCTAATATATATAATATCACTATAGTCCGAAATTGTCCTAAAAATTTAGTTTTCCATTTTCTTGTGTAATTATTTTACACAGGCACACATTCATGCGTTGATCAAAACGTGGGGTAAGTCAAATGTCGATATAAATTAAAAGAGCTGGACCAACATGGAATGTAAGGAAAAACAAATAGTAAGGAAATATATTCAAAATTAAAATATAATGTATTTACATTTTACATTGCAATATACTACTTAGATACGTATAAAAAGCCTCGAAACATCGATTGATCGATTTTTCGAATTTTTTTATTCGATCTGTTTTTAGCCGCCATTGTTTATTTATTTATTTAATGTCGACTATGTGCAATCGACAGGTAAGTTTTTAGTTACATTATAGATAAAAAATATTAAAAGTTAAATGCTTTAATGTAAAAATAAATAGAAAAAAAAACACAAAAAAAATATATATATAATATATATATATAATGGGCAAGTTTAAATTTAAGATTAATTACTCAGACCCAACATTCGTTGCGGGGATTGGGGAAAACCCAAGAAAAACCCAATCAGGTCTGATATGATGTTAGCGTTGGTTATTATGAGTTAGAGAGAATAAGATAAATTTTTTAATAGTAAAAATTGAGGCATCTGCATTGAAGACATTGTAAAGTCTATTATAATCCGTACAGAGCACTCGAAAGGGTTCATGCAGGGAATAGTTGTTAGTACAACGATTAAGGGATAGTGGTACATAATTACGGGTAGACCTGGCAGGAACTGAGAAATTTATTTGACTCAATAAATAAGAAGAATCAATTTCGCCAGCAACTAATTTAACAATAAACATGACGCCAAGCATAATACGACGGTTAGTTAAAGTGGGTAGATTAATTAAAAGAAGTCTACTAGTATACGGGGGTAAATTAAAGCCTGAAACCCAGTTAAAACCACGTAAAGCAAATAATAGAAATTTTTTTTTTGACAGATTCAATACGATCCTGGTGGTTAGAGTATTGTAGAGACCAAACACACGAACCATATTCTAGAATCGGACGAACGAGAGATACACAAAGTAATTTTGTCGTATAAGGGTCATCAAATTCCTTTGCCCATCGTTTGATGAACCCTAGAACTTGAGTCGCCCTACTGACCGTTAAAGCAACATGTGTATCAAACTTCAGTCTATGGTCGAGGAGAATACCAAGATCATTTACTTCATCTACTCTAGTAAGGGGTACCAAATCAAGAGTATAATTGATGATGTGATGCAGGTGTCTATAGAAAGACATAACCTTGCATTTAGGACAGTTAAGATTCAGTAAATTAAATTTGCACCATTTATAAAAGCGTACCAGATCTGCTTGCAGTAAATCAGAGCAGGAACTGTCCGTAAATGACAGACACAACTTCACATCATCAGCATACATTAAAATGTTAGAGTGTAGAATAATAGAAGGAAGATTATATTATAATAAGATTATATGGAAATCCAATTAAATTCAATTTATTTTTATTATTTTTTTATTATTATTATTTTTGTACAGAAAAGAGTCACAGCGAACCACTGTGCGCCATCAAAATCTGTGTGCTTCATAGATTTCTTAAATGAACCTCACTACTGATCGACGCAACGCGCTGTAGCCAGTTTTTATAAAAACCCACCCCCAAATACATGCGCATTTGTCAGTCCGCAAAAAAAAACATGAGAGAGCAAGCGACACAGAGACTACTATTCTGCTGCAAGGTCGATACGATACTGATGCAATCAAGTCGTAAATCGTTTCTCTCTGCTCGGCAATGTCTGCTATGTTCGTTGATCGCTCGGCTGGGACTTACAAGCTTCGTAAAATTTGCCGAAGATCTGGGACCTATGATCAGCAAAAAAAAGCGTAGCACTTAAATCGCTGTTTGACACATCTATGAATTCATTGGTTAGTGGTTAAAGTCTCTCAATACACACAAAAAATCTCTATCCGAAAGTTCAGAGGATATTAAACGTATTTTAGAAAAGTGTTCAAGAGAAACAGAAAGATCCGATTGCGGCGGGATATAGGAGCAGGTTATAAAATTAGAAGTTTGATAAACAGTTAACTTAATTGCAACAAACTCAACATTAGGTAAGCAGCATAATAGTTCCGACGGAAGGTCAGAATCAACTGCAATTAATACGCCGCCACCCACTCGTGACAAACGGTCACATCTAAAAGTGGTGTACTTGTTAGTAAATAAAGACAAATTAAATATTTCAGGCTTTAACCAAGTTTCAGTGAAGGCAAGAATTTTATAATCAAAAGAGATACTATTTAAATATAGATTAGTTAATTTAGATTTAAGGCCTCTAACATTTTGGTACGCTAACATTTCGTTTTTATTTTCTTTTCAGTATTTCGCGAAGAGAGCGTGTAATCTAACTGTCAAATATGCGCTAGGACTGGCCTCCTAAGTTTAATACTTGACGAACATAGCTATATCGACACGGCTTCTAATGCTGATCAAGAACATATATTTATTTAGTCTGTCATGCCTCCTTCTGCCTGTAAAATACTTTTGATAATTGTTAAATAGACGGCCAACAACTTCACGATATTTTTTCTGTAAACCGTTTGATTTATCATGAATTTAGGTGAAAAAATTTCGGGGAGGTGTCTTCTAGTTTATTTTTTAAAATCAATTTTAAAGTTTAATTTTATCGAGCCTAAAAAGGCTTGCGCAGGGCACTTGCTGCGTTGTTGTTGAAAAAAAATGTGAATTTTGGAGTAGTTGACAGTCTATTTAACCATTTACCATACTTTTACATTTTGAACATATTTAATACACTCCCAAACGGTATAAAAACAGTAAACAAACTTTTACCCCTACGCATCTCCCAAACCAGAGCGAATAAATCGCAGTGGCATCGGCGCGAATAAACCGCGTGATGTTTTTCGCGCCAAAATCGCAAGTGTGTTCACACCGCGGCGAATTTATTCGCGGTTTCTTTATTCGCAAAAATGTCTTCGTCCAAATAACAACAAATGACAGCCATGAAAAAAGACATTGCGCATAAACAGCTAAACGCATAAACGTCACATGTGATGATTTTTAATAAATGTTTTTCAATAAAAGTGCATGATTATAAGTTAAAAACTGTTTCTTGTATTATATTATTATATTTACATATATTGTATAAAAAGCCAAAATATAGTAATTTAACATGTAAACAAGGCAAAAATTCAACACATGCATGTGACGTCATCAGCGCAGAACATGAACAAATTTCTACGCAATCTAATTTGATCGTTCTTGGCGGCAAGCGGAAAAAACGCTGCATGCGCGGTTCTGGAAAAAAAACGCTGCAAATTCGCCATCGAAACGAATTCGCTCCGCTTTGGTGTGCATACGTTCATAAGACGCAATGTAATTATATATTCGCGCCGCTGCCGCTGCGATTTATTCGCTCTGGTTTGGGAGATGCTTTAAGCCTAGTACCCAGCAAAGTTGTTGTTGGCAGCAAAAAAAAAGTCTAGTTTTTCGCTGTTAGGCAGCTAACAGCAGAGTTGCCAATACAACACATAAAATAAACAGAAGTTTAATGATAATTCTGTTGCTGCAGCCGTTTGTTAATTCAAAAGAGGAAACAAATGCAATGAAAATTGTCGTAGATGAGCGATTATCTGTGTATTGAATGGTAAGAAAGGTGAAAAGGGGATTTTATGTATTTAACAAATTACATAAATGAAGATTTATATAAATTTCAAATTTAATAATAACAAAAATAATAATATAAATTTAAAATTTAATAATAAGTTTCAGCTGTGGGTCATAGTCTGCCGATCTCGTTTTTGTTGTTCAAGCGCCTTTTTGATTTTGCTCCAGTTCCCTCCATTTTTCTATTTCGAAAATTCACTTATCACTTTTAGCTGACCAGCAGCTGAAATTAGAACGCCACATATATTTTTCTCATCAGCTGCTAAATGGCAGTGGAAAGCCACAGCAGAAAATTTTGCTTGCTTTTAGCTACTGTTTTTTTTATACACAATTTTTCAGTGCTGGGTACTAGGCTTTATATGTAAGGGTAAATTTTCGCAGTTTTTTTAAATGGAGTTTTTCATTCCGCGGCCATTTCACGAGTGTATTTACGCCTTAACTCGCTGTTCCGAACGGGAAATAGAAGCTGACACCCTAAAACATTTTCTATGGACAGTCTATGTTTAAGACCCGATACCTCGAACCTAAGCTCTAATTAGAAAAACTTGTATTGTATTTTGATCAGTTCTAATAGAATCGGTCAGCTAATCTTGACACCACGGCAGTCGCAGAATCCCCATAAATTTCACATGTTTTGTTTTTAATTAAATAAACTAATGTGTGTAGTTAAGGCCTATTTACACTAAACGTGGAACGACACGTCAAAAAACGTTTTATTTCGCAGTTAACTTAAGCTTAGACCCAGTACTGAAAAATCGTGTACGCTGACTGGCAACTATATAAATTTTTCTGCTGTGACTTTAAGCTGGTGCGATCCCCAGCAAAAGTTTCCAACTAAAAGCCTAGTACCCAGCAAAGTTATGGCAGGGGCAAACTAAAAGTGCCTAATTTTTCGCTGGTAGGTAGCTAACAGCAGAGTTGCCAATACAACATATAAAATAAACAGAAGTCTAATGATAACTCTGTTGCTGTAGCCGTTTGTTAATTCAAAAGAGGAAACAAATGCAATGAAAACTGTCGTAAATGAGCGATTATCTGTGTATTAAATGGTAAGAAAGGGGAAAAGTGGATTTTATGTATTTTATAAAATACATAAACGAAGATTTATATAAATTTAAAATTTAATAATAAGTTTCAGCTGTGATTCATAGTCTGCCGATCTTGTTTTTGTTGTTCCCGCGCCTTTTTGATTTTGCTTCAGTTCCCTCCAATTTTCTATTTCGAACTTTAAACTGACCAGCATCTGAAATTAGAACGCCACATATATTTTTCTCATCAGCTGGACTTGAACAACAAAAACAAGATCGGCAGACTATGAACCACAACTGAAACTTATTATTAAATTTTAAATTTATATAAATCTTAATTTATGTAATTTATTAAATACATAAAATCCCCTTTTCACCTTTCTTACCATTCAATACACAGATAATCGCTCATTTACGACAATTTTCATTGCATTTGTTTCCTCTTTTGAATTAACAAACGGCTGCAGAAACAGAATTACCATTCAACTTTTGTTTATTTTATGTGTTGTATTGGCAACTCTGCTTTTAGCTGCCTACCAGCGAAAAATTGGGCACTTTTAGTTCGCTCCTGCCACAACTTTGCTGGGTACTAGGCTTTTGGCTCCAGTTCCTTCTATTTTTCTATTTCGATAATTCACTTGTCACTTTTAGCTCAACCACTGCGGAAATTAGAGCGCCACATATATTATTCTCATCAGCTGCTAAATGACAGCGTAATGGCAGCAAAATCGCTCGCTATTGTTTTTTTTTATACTGTTGAGTTACCATTCAGCGTACATGATTTTTCAGTACTTGGTACTAAGCTTTATGTATTGTGTGAGTCTGGGACTCAATGAAAAGCCCTCATTAAAATTATTTAATTATTTGGTTAGTGGTTGTTGTCACGAAAACCCCGATATGACACATCTACTTATGTATTCGTTGGTAAATGGTTTAACAGAACGAAATGGCCAAATGTTGCGGAATGTAACGAGAAGTGAGATCCGACTTTGAAACGACGAATTGTAAAGTGTTTATAGGCCTTTAGTTTTAATAGACTTTAACAAAAAAAATAAAAAGAGACTAAGAAAGTATTTTTATTTTGCAAAATAAAAGGTGTGAAATTATTTCTTTATGGAAACAGATACTTGCAATTTTACCAACCTGAAGTAGTCGCGTTAACTTTGAGTCCCTGTATGGTACATGCTTTGTTTTACCATCAACTAAAGCTGAAATAACATTACCCAAGGCTGAAAGTGATAAGTTGATCTTTGTTGCTTCTTTAAGTCGTTCCCCAAAAGCTCCTGTCTTGGACTGCCTTTCGGAGCCAGCCAAGTCGACCAGATTCAATTTTCCCCTACGTATGCCGCCAACTAACGGTACCGACGAAGTACTTGTACTATTAAATTCAGAAGTGTTGTCTTGAGCCGATCCTTGAATTTGTTCTAAACTTATTGTAAATATTGTATGCGATCGTGAGCTTTTTTCATTCATTAATGTGGCAGCTGTGACACGGTTTGTATTACCCATATTTAACCAGTTATAGCACTCCTGTGCATTTATAACAGGTTGAGTTGTTATTGAAGGTACTGTAACTCCTACACCTGGCACATCCTTTAGTTGATGGTTTGATGTACTATTTGTTGATTCCGATCCATTTAAAAGATCCCGTATATTCTCATTGTAAATTTCTAAATAACTTACTGAGCCAAGTATCTGGTGCTGCTGGCTATTGAGATTGTTTCAAATATATGATCAAAGCATCTGGGTATAATGCCGTTGCTTGACGCATCATCTAAATTGCCGTCACCCTTTTTTAAATAGATATTATTATTAATTACACAATTATAAAATAAATGCTTTTACTTTACCTGCATTGTATGCGTTTTGCCACAACCAGTCTGGCCATAGGCAAAAATTGTTCCATTATATCCCTCCAGTGTGCTTTCCACCAAAGAGTAACACATATCGTTATATATCATTTCGGTCCTTGAGAGTCCATCATAAACACTATCAAATCTAAATGATTTTCTCGGCGCGCTGAGTGCCAAAGGGTTAAGCACAGACACAACATAATCACCAATCTCAACAATATTCTATAAAAATTAAAAACGCATTAGATTAAAGAGTCGATATGTCGATAGCAGGGATTCAAACCGTAACCGTTAACCGATATTAACCGATTGAACTTTGTAACCGTAACTGAAATAGTAACCGTAAAGAAATTTTTATATTATTCCGAAACCGAAAAACCGAAATTCTTCAAACCAAAATAATCAGCGACTAAAATTCAATGAATTTTTTTAATTTGGAACAGAGTTTAAATATTTACTTAATTTACACAACTCTTTAGAATTTATAAAAAAAAATTTAGTTTGTACCACTTTTGACACTCAAAAAATTGTATGCTTCTGGTGTATCGACAAAAGTGATCAAACTTTTTGGTATTGTACAAAATTTGTTTATATTTTTTCGTCATCTCCTGAACGTTGGGACACTCATAAATAATTTGGTCAAACAAAAATTATGCGGTAAATGCTGTATACAGACAGCTTCCAAAGGTATCATGACCTGGAAGAGCTGGTAGATATTAAGAAAAATGAAGGGACATACCAAGGTCCTAAGAATTAGACAAATAAGATTAAGAAATTGTAGGCAATTTGACTGCTTGAAATTTTATTTTATCTGAAATTGATGCTGTCGACATTGTCCTTCAAAAAATCACAATAAGTATTGCGAGCAATCTTATTAAAAGTCTTTAAACGACACTGATTACAATACGAAATTCAAAAAAAATTTGCAATTGTTCAAAGAGAGAGATTTTGAATGTGACCAAAAGTTTAGGTGTCAAGCCAGAAGTTAATGTCATCAGAAAGCGCAAAGGCAAAGGAGGCAATTTGAATATGAGGCAATTGACTGATAAATTTAGGACTACATTTTTTGAATCAATCGATCTGATCATAGAGCATTTAAAATAAAGATTTGAAGCACTTTATAATGTTTCTGAAAATTTTGGTTCGGACAGTACACTTCAAAAACATGCAATAAATTTTCCAATACAATATGCAGCCGACTTAGGCAATTAATGCAAAATGTTATTTTCCGCTATTTGCGAAAATTTTGAAAAATTAAATCATTTTACATTTTACATTCTAAGTCCTGCAACTGATTCACAGTCATAATTTAACATCAAATTATGAAAATATGAAAATTGCCTATAGAATATTTTTAACAATTCGTGTTACATCAGCGTCAGCAGAACGATCGTTTAACAATCGGAAATTAATTAAGAGGAGAGACTTAGAAGTCTTAGTTTATCTATGGAATATAGCATAGCAGAATCTTTAGATATTGACAAAATAATAGATGATTTTGCTTCCTTAAATGGTACGAAAGTAGCTCAGGCGCCGCCTGAATATTTGCCCCGTAACGGCGCTGCATAACCGTAACCGTAACTGAAATCTTTATTCGTTTCGCTTTGAATCCCTGGTCTATAGTAGACTTTATGGTTTTATTATGGTTAATTTAATGGATAGTTATTACTAATTATAATATACATGACACATACATCGCACTTTTTGCAAATTTCCTTTATATCCATGGGTCGACAGCGTACAATAACTTTTACGTTTTCACCCATTTTTTTGTAGAACTTATTCTTTTTTTTCTTTAATTAGGCTGACTGTTAACTAAGAGTGGATATGTCATACTGTGTTGGTGGTCAGTTAATGGCATGAACTTGAACCAATAACCTACTATGGTTATTTTCTACCCTTTACCCATTTGATTGCAGGCAGTATATGCACGTGCAGGAAGTTAAGTTTTGGTAATACAAGAGAATGGATTATTGATTTCAAGAAAGCCAAAATTGAAAACAAGAATACCACGAAACAGAAATTAGGATATTTAAATTGCTTTTGGCCTTAGCACAATTGAATCCATTTTTATCATTCCTTTTCTGGTTTCTTTACACTTAATCTAACATCTTATTACTATTCTTATAAAAATATTCGGAATAGAGGAAATTGTACTCGCGCCAACAAGAATTATTAGATAGCTAAGTTTGCTACCGGAAAACTGAGCTTAGGGTATCTCGTAGTCGTAATAATTATTTATAATAAATGTATTACCTGTTATTTATTTATACGTATGCATATGTAAATAACAACAATTATATTCAGGGACTCAAAGCAAAACGAGTAACGGCTTTAGTTATTCGACACCACTTGAAAGCTATCAGCCATTTGCCAAAAAAGGTTTGACAACGCAGGAACTCAATCATTTTTCTACAAATAATCCCATTTTGTCTCCCTTCATTTATTTATGCTTTATTGATTTTAGTGTGCTTTATTGCTTTATGAGGTGAATAATTTTACAGTCAGTTCAGCTAATCGATATTGTTTTAACAGAATGCACTTTTTGTCAATACATAGCTTTCATGTCAGACAAATGATATTAAATATTATAAAATATATAAATAATATTAAATATATCGCATAGCAGAATATATTTGATGGTAAAGCAGTATTTACACTTGATGTGAAACGCCGAGATTTATTTCATCAGGTCAAATTGAAATGACACGCCAACAGTGCTAAGTAAATCTGGGGTGTGCCATTTGAGTATTAAGCAGTACTTACACTCGCCCCGAAACGCCGTGAAAATGAAAAACTCCATATAAAAAAAACAGCGAAAATTTTTTTCCTGTTTTTCATTTCAAAGTTGGTTTACACTTCTTGTTACGTTTCATAAAATAACGGCCTACCGTTCTGTTAAACTCAAAATGGCACTGTTAGACTTAACATAGCACAGTTTGCGGGCCGTTTCATTTTGACGTAATGAAAAAAGCCTCCACCCCTTATTTCATCAGAGAATGTTGAAATTATGACCTTTTGAATAGTAAAATTTGGGGAAAATGGGGTGTGAGGGAATTAACGACGTTTAATTGGAGGTCACTGCTTATATAACGCAGATTTTCAAAGGTCATAAGGACCAAACATGTTAATTAGACTTTATTTATTTAATTCAAATGATATGCCTAACAAAATAAATATATTATATAATTATAATGTATCATCAGGCCAGAAAGCGGCTATGTTATTATTTTATTTAAAAGTGGTAGCATTAAATTTGTTTTGCTTATGAGCAGCAACAACTGCTGATTTATATAAAGCGGCCACAATAACAGCGTAGATAACATGTATATCGATATCGAACACGTATATCGATAACAAAATAATAACATTCTGTTAGCGGAGTGAAATAACCAGATTTTTGACGATTTCTTTTTGATCTGAGTGTAAATACTGCTTTAGCAGAACGACACGAAGTGAAAAATTTAAAAAAACAAATTTTCATACCGTTCAATACACAAATAATCCCTCATTTACGATATTTTTAATGCGATGGTTTCCTCTTTTGAATTCAACTTTTGTTTATTTTATGTGTTGTGTTGGCATCTCTGCTTTTAGTTGCCTACCAGCGTAATATTAGGCACTTTTAGTTCGCTCCTGCCACAATTTTGCTGGGGACTAGGCTTTATTGTTGTAGTTAGCTATAGCTTGTTATGCTCTGTTACGTTCTATATATATTTTATAGACCCAGTACTTTAAAAAAGTACAAATGGGTCTATTACGTTTGTGCGTGGCAGGCACCATAAAATATATACAGTTTGTCAAGAAACACTTTACACACTGAAAATTAAATTTATTTTTTTACTTTCGATACAAAAATAACAGTTTTTTATTCCATTTAATCAATATTTTTTAATGCATAACTATTTAGTAACAAGTATTAAGTGAATTCGTGAAAAAAAAATACCAGAACTATGAACAGGTAACTTAAAAAGCAACAAAAACTATGATTACTCATTTTTGACACTGTCAAGAAACTCTTTACACTTTTTGTTTTCGAGTTTTATTTTGTTTATCATTCTATGACAAAACGGTGCTTTACCGTTAACTATAGCTTTTTAAAGTAATTTTGGGTCGTAGATTCCAAAAATGTAAGTTTTTTTCATGTCCGAGCAATAGTTTTCGAGATAAAAATGGCAAGTTTTACAGGTAAAAAGCTTAATTTTTCCTTTTTTAATTAAAAAAATTATAAAAAAATTTAAAAAAAAATATTTTTTGTCATAGCGTTTAAAGCTGTTTCGTCTACAATCATTTTAAAAGTAATTTGAACCAAATCGGACAACAATTACAGAAGTTTCGAATATAAACAATGCAAAGATACAATTGTCAATACAAAAATGTATGAAGCTCCATACGATTTTGCAACGCGAAGTATGAGGAAAAATTGTTTATATTGAAAATAAAAAAATTGAAATACAAAATTTCGAAGTCGAATTACGAGACACCCTTTAATGCTAGCGCCTTAATTTGTGGTACGTATAAATTCCACTATAGTATAAACCTGTCCAGGTTTTTTTTTCAGATGATAAACGCGAAAGTTATTCAACTTACAATTTTACGGGCAAAAGGAAAAAGAAGAGACGCTAGCGACTTCTGTGTTTATTAACTTATCTTCGTATTGGCGCCATCTATTGTATGTCACGCAACATTGATGAACAATCTATAGCAGGGGTGCGCAGCGCCTATGCACACGACGCACGTTTGTTTTTGTATTGCACATTAGAGGTCAATGAGTATATAACAAGAAGAGTGGAATTGACTGGCTAACAGAATTGGCTTGCGGCTGTGCCGCGTCAAATGGGATTTAGCAGTTCCATGTTAAAACCATCTGTGTGATTTTAAATATGTGTGTGTGGCATTTATGCAAAAAAAAGCGAGCGATATATTCGAGTGTTGATATTTTGCTTTGCCCTTTGTTTTGTTCGCCTTTTTTGCTTTGTGCTGTGATTCCAGGTCACACACAGATGAATGTGTATGAGCTCGCGACGATTCTGCCTGCTACTCGACATTGCCGGTACCTGACTCGACTACAGATACCCTTTTTATAATATATTTGTAATTTTTCTAGAACATTATTTTAAGCAGTCTGATAAATATTATGAATTCTTATTATATGTAAATCAATTTGTAACTATTCAAAATATTTTATATTATAAGAATTTAGAGACTAATGCAATCGTTTATATGCAGCATTAGTAAATCAAATAATATATAAAATTAAATTAAATATTATTTTATACACATAATAATAATATTGTTAAAAATTAATTAAATCAAATATTGCACGCATTTACTTAATATTATGTCATTTCACTTTACTCGCACATAACACCCGATTAGAAAAGGGTAAATGCAGGCTGAGGGCATTGCTTTGAATCAACTTTGAAATAGGCAAAACTCAGATTTGTAACAACAACAACATAATATGAAGTGTGGCAACTTTTCATCATACGTTTTGTAGGTACACACAAAGCAAAACAAGAAACCAAAACAAAAAACCGTTTTGGCGCGCCACAGACTTTTAACATTATTCTGTTAGATTCTGTCTATACCCACTTTTACACGCCAAACTCCACTGCCTCTGTTATTTAACGGATGTCATTTCTCCTCTTGATGTTAAATACTCATTGACCTCTATCACTAACCTGATTAGCTGTTGCGTACCATAGACACGCATATACATGATAATATGTATAACTACAGTAGTCTTCTAAAAATTAGGTACACCTCTGTTTGCTTTTCTAAAGAATGAAATGGCATTTACTCTTGTTTGTATAGTGAAGTAAACTAGGATTATTAATTATATACATATATTATGAAAACAGAAATAATTCCTAATTTGTTAACTTCCATTTAGTTATTAGTATGCATAGTTACATTAATATAATAAAGTCCCTTTGTTTGAATAGCCAACAGACAGAAAAATGTCTCGTTTTAGATTGAATAAAAATGAAATTGTTTGATATTATAAAAATGAATTGCTAAGTATTTTTTATTGGTTCCTGATGGTGACATAGTAGGGTAGGAGGATCTTTTGGGATCTTCGAGAAGATTGCGACCGAAGATCATGGCTGGGTAGGGTATAGAGCGCGAGTGCTGAACAACACCATAGGCCACGTTGATTTTCTAATCAGTAGTTAGTTTTGTTAATGTCCTGACCCCCTTGCCTGTTTAGGTGTTGTGTTTTTGGAGTATAGGTCCTTATAGACTCGAGAGGTCTTATTTTAAAAGATTAAGTAGTTTTAGATATAGGCTGGCAACAACCCACCCACATCTCGCCAAATGAGCTCGGACCAGAAGACCTCGAAAGCCATGCCCTATATTTAGAAGTGGGACTCGAACCCATGTTAAACGCTACAGATATGTATTTAATGTTAGTGTAAGGGATCACATTTCAAGCTATGAAGTACGGCTAAAAAACATGGCATTTAAGAATTGAACTAATTTTAGAAATTTGATTTTTTTGCAAAAAATTGTCTACTCTAAAGAGCCTGGTTATTTATATGACAAATTAAACTTCAGCATGTCCACAAGAACCAATAATATTAACAACATTCGACACAAGCTTGCACATTCAGAGCGACACTTCTTTGTGCACACTATTCGCATTTGGAACCAATTGACACCCCAATTAAAATCAATAAGTAGCGCAGCAAACATTAGGGACAGATTAAAACTATTTCAGAGAGATACCTAACATTAATACAAATTTAATCATATAAATAAATATTAATCATTTAAATAACTTAGTTTAATTTAATATAATTTAAAATTTAATCTTACTGTTAGATAAGAATGTAAATATATGAATATGAGTCAATTTCCAATTAGATAGTAAATTAACACATTGTGACTAGTGCATTAATTTATAAGAGATACCTTGTAGCGCTAGGATAATAGATAATTATAATTAATAATAAAAAATATATATATCCACCAGTAGCATCCTTGAGCCCTCGTCTACGCAGGTGATCACCCTGCGACCCCGTATCACGTATGGAGCTCCGTGGATTGGTTAGGACTCGGTCCAATTCAGAGAGTTTAGTCTCCACCTTTCCCCACTTCTCTGCCAGAAGCTTGCCGTCTGCGTTGAGCTCATCCACCAGAGCCGTTGCCAAGTCACCCTTAGCAACCTCACTGAAAAGTCGAGCGTCGGCTTTAACAAATGAGGTTGCCCTTGGCTTGGCGAGCGCTTGTCGAGCTCTCTTCGGCGCAATATGTTCATCATCATGCGAACAGTTGCGCTTTGATTTTGTTGGTTCCTGAGCTGCTGCAATGCTAGCTCGTTGTGCCTCGAACTAAGCAACTGTGTCCTGACAACGCTTCTTGTCTTCAGCGTCGCGCGGGTCAGCCTTGCCCTCTGCCTCACTCTTAGAGATCTTGCTTAGAAAAAAGCGAGCTCGGCTGGCCTTTGCCTTGAGCTCCCGGTAGTCCGTTCTTGGTCTACCCTCCCCTTTGGAGTTTGCAGAGCTGGTTGTGCCGGTTGTGTGCTTCGATGTACAGTCTTGTTTTATCCGAGGCTGTTGTTGGGTGGTTCATAAACATAATTCATAGACGCCCGCTTTGCTCGATAAGGCAAGCGCCGCAGGCTCGAAATGAGCCGCTCAAAGTTCACCGCACTACAGTATGTTACCAAGGGACACCGCGACGAGGTCCTTTCCCGCGGGAAAGAGTGTACGCTGTATTACTGCAGTTTCCACTTATAGCAGTATTTACACTCAGATCAAAAAGAAATCGTCAAAAATCTGTTTTTTTCACTTCGCCAACAGAATATTAGTATTTTGTTATCGATATAAGTGTTCGATATCGATTTACATGTTATCTACGCTGTTATTGTGGCCGCTTTATATAAATCAGCTGTTGTTACTGCTCATAAGCAAAACAAATTTAATGATGCCACTTTTAAATGAAATAATACAAAAATTCGCTTTTTGGCCTGATGCTACATTATACTCATATAATATATTTATTTTGTCAGGCACATCATTTTAATTAAATTAAATAAAGCCTAATTAACTTGTTTGGTCCATATGACCTTTGAAAATCTGCGGTATTTAAAAATTGACCTCCAATTAAACGTCGTTAATTCCCTCACACCACATTTTCCCCAAATTTTACTATTCAAAAGGTCATAATTTCATCATTCTCTGATGAAATAAGGGGTGGAGGCTTATTTCATTACGTCAAAATGAAATGGTCCGTAAGCTGTGCTATGTTAAGTCTAACAGTGCCATTTTGAGTTTAACAGAACGGCTGGGCCTTACGTTATGAAACGTAACGAGAAGTGTGAACCAACTTTAAGCATGATTTAGACTCAGATCAAAATGAAATCGTAAAAAATCTGGTTTTTTCACTTCGCTAGCAGAATATTAGTATTTTGTTATCGATATACGTGTTCGATATCGATTTACATGTTATCTACGCTGTTATTGTGGCCGCTTTACATAAATCAGCTGTTGTTGCTGCTCATAAGAAAAACAAATTTAATGCTGCCACTTTTAAATAAAATAATAATATAGTCGCATTCTGGCCTGATGATACATTATAATTATATAATATATTTATTTTGTTAGGCATATCATTTTAATTAAATAAATAAAGTCTAATTAACTTGTTTGGTCCTTATGACCGTTGAAAATCTGCGGTATTTAAGCAGTGACCTCCAATTAAACGTCGTTAATTCCCTCACACCACATTTTCCCCAAATTTTACTATTCAAAAGGTCATAATTTCATCATTCTCTGATGAAATAAGGGGTGGAGGCTTATTCCATTACGTCAAAATGAAATGGTCCGTAAGCTGTGCTATGTTAAGTCTAACAGTGCCATTTTGAGTTTAACAGAACGGCTGGGCCTTACGTTATGAAACGTAACGAGAAGTGTGAACCAACTTTGAAATGAAAAACGAGGAAAAAATTTTCGCTGTTTTTTTTATATGGAGTTTTTCATTTCCACGGCGTTTTGACGCGAGTCTAAATCATGCTTTAAAATGAAAAACGGGGAAAAAATGTTCGCTGTTTTTTTTATATGGCGTTTTTCATTTCAACGGCGTTTTGAGGCGATTGTAAATACTGCTTATGCGTCAATTTGGCATGCTCAGGGC
The DNA here is from genome assembly GCA_035043265.1 of Drosophila testacea. NCBI lineage: Eukaryota > Metazoa > Arthropoda > Insecta > Diptera > Drosophilidae > Drosophila > Drosophila testacea. The sequence goes on along the minus strand of JAWNND010000842.1, from coordinate 1,933,325 downwards.
AAGGAATATCTACCCCTGTTTGGCATACACAGGAGTTTTATCTTGCTATGCGCACACCCTGTTATATTTATCATTTATAATATAACTTATACTTATACAATTGTCTGTCGACTGCACATAGTGGACATTAAACAAATAAATAAATAAATATAAAGCGGTCACAATTACAGTGCAAATATTACGTATATCGATATGGATCACCTATATCGATAAGCAAAATACTAATTTTCTGTTAATACAGCGAAAAAGTAAAATTTTTTACAAGTTTTTTCCGCTCTCAGTGTAAATACTGCTTTATGCTAAATTACACACAATTTACACACAGAAAGACATGCTGCCACAGACGCACAGAAATCTCAATGAAATTGAATTAAATTGGTGCTCATATCACCCATCTAGCCCAAGTCTAGCCCGTTTACAACCAGTCAAATTCCAGTTGCTTTTATAATAGTTGCAGAAGTATTTATTTGTTAAACTAGTTGAGGACAGGGTCTGTTCGAGTCACCGAAATAATGACACTGCCCTTGTGCAGCTCTGGACCCTTTCTGGAGCTGCCCTCCGTTCCCACGATGCCTTGGGGACCCTTAACGGATTTAATGCCGCTCCAGTGTATGCTTTTGCGACTATAGTTAGTGTTGACAATGATGCTTAAACATGCGCTGCAACGGTTTCTCGCACAAATTGTTTTGCTAAATATTTTAATTAATAATAATAAATAATTATTATTAGTTGATTAACTTCCGCGTTTATCATCCGATTGGGATGCAATTTTATAGACAGATTTGGACAATATTGTATATAACATGTACCAAAAATGTGCTGGCATTAAAGGTGCTCTTGTAGTTGCACTTCGCAATTCTGATTTTTGGGTATCGGGGGCGGAAGGAGGCGAGACAAAATTCTAAAACAACCTTGATCTACGCCAGATATCTTGATGAGCCTACACTCCAAGTTTGGTGTCTCAAGCTCTTATAGTCTCTGATATCTAGGTGTTCATATTTTCAAAATTTCGAACAGCCGTAAACTGTCCGTTTAATGTGTAGCGCGTTGAAGGAGGCGTGGCTGACCTCATAAGTATACATATTCCTGATCAGGACGACGAGCTGACTCGATGTGACCATGTCCGTCTGCCTGTATGTTTCTATGCAAACTAGTATCTAAGTTTTGATGTTTTTTTGTTGAAATTTGGTGCAGATCCGTCGTTTAGCTGCAGGTCCGTCTTTTAACTGCACGCAGTACACATTTCGAAACCAGCCAAATCGGATTACTATATCATATAGTTTTCATAGGAACGATCGGTTTGAAATCATCACTTTGTATTAAAAACATTTTTTGTTTCTTAAGTTGGTTAGATTGTATGTATGTTTAAAACAGTTTTATACAGCCTGGCGCGACAAAGATAGTCCTATGTTATCTTTGTATTCATTGATTTGCCGTTATTAAAGCTTTCCACTGCATCTTATGACGCATGCGTTAGGTGAATGCAAATGAAAAGCTCGAGGCCAAAAGAAAAGCTGCTTTAATAAAATATGTGACACAATTTACAGTCTAGTAGCTGCATAGCAAAATTTACGGATTCTTTAATTCATAATTAAATTAATATTTTACTATTGATAAATTGATCAAACGATATTAAAGATTAAAAAAGATTATAATTGAAGAGTATTAAGTAGTTAAATCAATAAACAAAGACAGTCGATATGAGTTTATATCAAATCAAATAAAAATATAAGAACTCTGCGAACAAATGATGTCACATCGATATAAAAGTAAATGTTTATATAATGTGGTGAATTCCTGGTTTTACTGCGAACAACAACTGCAAAACAAGCGAGCCAGCTTCTTAAAAAAGGATTCAAACGGCCTTAGACCATCGTTCGGGATATTTTATATAGTTAATTTTGTTTTATTATCAACTGTTCTAGTTGCTAATGCGCTGCCTCCAGTTATTCGAGTTGGTAAGTTAACTTATGTACGTTATGAGCTTACAGCATAACTCTTTATTTTTCATAGGGCAGAGCAGTTAGTTATGAAATTGGATTGACCATTTTTTTTTGTACTTTATATGTAATACTCTGGAATATGTTATTAGCCAGACGTTCCCTACATAATTTACGTAAAAAAAAAACGTATGTGGTAATAGTTTATAGTTTTGAATTTTATGTGATTGATTATGTCAAATAGGTAGGAATTCATAGAGCTGAGCACACGTACCACTGTTTTCACTTCTATCCATACAAAACTCCTTGTCCTCTTCGCAAGAGCTACTGGTCTGACATTTTTATATAACACTAGGATGCTGGCCCCCTGCTTGCTTCGCTCACCAACCCCGGCTCGCTACCCTCGCTGAAATCCCGGGGAGAAATGTGGAGTGAAAAAATGCAGTAAGCTACAGTGGGGAAAGCTCGACAGTAGGAGACCCAGCACTTTTTGAGTGCAAAGCGTTCACTATCAATCCCATTCAATAGATGGCGCTACTACGAACATATCAGTTGATAAACAGATAGGTCGCTAGCGTCTCTTCTTCTTCCTTTTGCTCGTAACTTTGTAAGTTGAATATCTTCCACGGAATGAAATTTTTTGGACAGGTTTGGACAATAGTGTTTATTATATGTACCAAAAATTAAGGGTAGCTTTGAAGCTATCTCGTAATTCGAATTTGAAATTTTATTTTTCAATTTGTTTTTCAAAACAAACTCGTTCAATGCAAGATATAGATGAACGTACATGCCAAATTTGGTCTCTCTAGCTCTTATAGTCTCCGAGATCTAGGCGACACAAAATCGGACAGACGGACAGACGGACATCGCTATATCGACTCGGCTGTTGATGCTGATCAAGAATATATTTACTTTATGGAGTCTGCCACGCCTCCTTCTGCTTGTTACGCACATTTTTTTTTGCACAAACTTAAAAGACCCATTTGTACTTTTCTGGGTCTAAATAGAGAGCACTTCTCACAGCTAAAGCCGGAAGCTCGCTGAAATCTCGCGAAAAAATGTAAAGTAAAAATAGGGAACACTTCTCAAATCTGGAGTGAAAATAGGGAACACTTAAAGCCGGACCTTATGTCATTTCTAATAAGAAAGCGGGAAATGTGAATTTAATTTTTCCTGCAATTGTACTTGAAATAATAGTACTTTATATAATACAGAGAATTTACATTTTCGCTGATCTATGTTTTAAAGTTATCGCTGCAATTGGATTATAGCAGCAAGAGCGAGTAACAGTGCCATATATTGGAATTTTATTTTGTAAGTCGCAACCAATGAGAACAGGGGGCGGATCCCCCCTTATTATTATAAAAATATAGCGCAAACTAACTTTGGCGCGCCAAAGTTTGGATACCCTTGCAGTGCCCTGTGTAAGCCATCAGATTTTTTACAAAATTTGTTAAATGTTGATTTTGAACCGATCGATCCTATGGCAGCTATATGATATAGTAGTCCGATTTACACCAAATTTGGTCAGCCTGTTTAAAACTTAGTCAAACACACAATGTGTATATTTGGTTGAAATATTTTGAGAAACAAAAAAAGTTTTTCTTACTAAATGTTGTTTTTGAACCGATCGTTCCTATGGCAGCTATATGATATAGTTATCCGATCCGGCCGGTTCCAACATATGTACTGCGTGCAGCAAAAAGACGGACCTGTTCCAAGTTTCATCAAGATAGCTTCAAAACTGAGAGACTAGTTTGCATAGAAACAGACAGGCAGACGGACAGACGGACATGGCTATATCGACTCAGCTCGTCGTCCTGATCAAGAATATATATACTTTATGGGGTCTGTGAGGCTTCCTTCAATGCGTTACACATTTCGTGACAAAATATAATACCCTCTGCAAGGGTATAAAAATGCGTAAGTTCTATATAATTATTTTGTTTCCTTACATGGCCTAGGCGCTATATTTACAGAAGATGAACGTGAAGGTAGCATTGAATCGGCATTTAAATATGCTATTTATCGTATCAATAAGGAAAAATCTCTTCTCCCTAATACACAACTTGTCTATGATATTGAGCATGTGCCGCGTGATGATTCATTTAGAACGACGAAGAAAGTCTGCCGACAATTGGAGGCCGGAGTTCAGGCAATCTTTGGACCAACAGATCCTTTACTTGCAGCCCATGTGCAATCAATTTGCCAGGCCTTTGACATACCCCATATTGAAGTTCGCATTGATTTAGAGATGAACGTCAAAGAATTTTCCATCAATTTGTATCCGTCCCAGAACATTATGAATTTAGCTTATCGCGATTTAATGATGTACTTGAACTGGACAAAAGTTGCAATTATTTATGAAGAGGATTACGGTAAATACTAAAATTAATATTAAAATGTAATTCCGCCTTTAGTCAAGTGCTGATTTCTATTCAAGGACTCTTTAAGCAGCAGGATCTAATACATTCCTCTGCAGAGATGAGAACCGAAATGTACATAAGGCAAGCAAATCCGGAGACCTATCGTCAAGTCTTACGTGCGATTCGCCAAAAGGAAATTTACAAAATAATAGTTGACACAAACCCAACTAATATAAAAACTTTTTTCGATCAGTACGAATGATTTCTATATAATTAAAATTATTTTATGAATATATTATTTCATTGTATTAATACAATGTGCCAAATCTTGTATGTACGAGTATTAAAGTGTGTACATATGTCTTAACTTAATATATTATGTGGTCATTTAAATAGACTTTTGGATTATTTTGCTTATTAATTAAAATATGAAATGGATCAATACATACGTACACGCATGCATACATTTCAAAGAGATTTGTATAATTATTATTGATATGAAGATCTTATTTAATAACATTTTAAACACTTTTCTTTTAGATTTTACAGTTGCAAATGAACGACCATAGATATCATTATATGTTTACAACATTTGTAAGTATCAGAGGTTACATTATAATGCGTGTAAGCATAGCTTTATGTTTTAAATAATATCACAAATAAGTAAATAATGAATTTTTTAATTCATTTAGGATTTGGAGACATATGACCTAGAGGATTTCAGGTACAACAGCGTGAACATAACAGCTTTCCGCTTAGTTGATGTTGAAAGCAAACGTTACCAGGAGGTTATAGATCAAATGCAAAAGCTCCAGCACAGTGGATTAGACTTGATTAATGGGATGCCATATATTCAGGTATGACTTCTTAATCATGTGTTTGCTCAACAAAATTAAAAAACTTCTTGTAGACGGAGTCCGCACTAATGTTCGATTCAGTATACGCCTTTGCCTATGGTCTGAAACAGTTGGATAAAAGTCACACATTAACGTTTAAGAACATTTCCTGCAACTCCGACAAGGCATGGAGTGACGGGCTATCACTATATAATTATATTAACTCGGTATGAAAATTAAAGAATACATAAGTAAATTGGTACATCTGAATATATTTTCGCAGGCTGCAGTTGATGGTCTGACAGGAAAAGTGAATTTTATGGAAGGTCGACGAAACAAATTTAAAATTGACATACTTAAATTAAAACATGAAATAATACAGAAGGTCGGCTATTGGCAACCGGACGTAGGAGTAAACATTTCGGATCCAACTGCATTTTACGACTCAAATATTGCAAATATTACATTGGTAGTAATGACTAGAGAGGTTTGCTAAATATTTTGTTAAATTAATATTTTTTTGTCTTCTATGTTGTTTTAACTTTATGCAGATAATTTATATTTCTAAATAAAAATTGTCTGTATTCAGGAGCGTCCCTATGTCATGGTTAAGGAGGATGCAAATCTTACTGGAAATGCTAGATTTGAGGGCTTCTGCATAGACTTACTAAAAGCAATAGCGCAACAAGTTGGTTTTCAATATAAAATTGAATTAGTTCCAGACAACATGTATGGCGTGTACATACCAGAAACAAATTCCTGGAATGGAATCGTACAGGAGTTGATGGAAAGAGTATGTATACACATAAATATGGGCATTTTTATACTATTGAATTATACCTTGGTATTATAATTTTGTCACGAAATGCATTGAAGCAGTCGTGGAGACCCCATTAATTATAAATATTCTTGATCATACCCATGTCCGTCTGTTTCTATGAAAGCTAGTTTAAAGTTAAAAGTTAAGGTTTTATTTTTGATTTTTAAAATAAAAGTTACCAATTAATTCTTATTTTGTAAATTTTTCAGTAAAAATCAAAAATAACTCTTATATTTCTAATAAAAATGGCAAATAAGTTTTATTTTGTAACTTTTACATAAAAATTGAGATTTAATTATTATTTTTGATTTTTTTTAATAAAAATTAAAAAAGAGAAGTTAAAATCATTTTCTTTTATATAAATTGCAAATAGAAGTTTTGTGCTTTCCATGTTGCTGTAACTTATTTCCTTCACGATGATTTTTTTAGTTAAAACTCCTTTTTACACTCCCTATCTAAAAGCAAACCTTTAGTATTTTTTTATTCGGAAGATTTCTCAACCAAATTAAAAGATTGTATGTTTGGTGTAGCTTCAGACAGCCTGACCAGTTTTCGTTAATATTGGACTACTATATCATATAGCTGCCACAAGAATGATCAGTCAGAATTCAACCTTTAAGCCCAGCACTGAAAAATCGTGTACGCTGACTGGCAACTCCATATAAAAAAACAGTAGGTAAAAGCAAGCAGAATTTTGTGCTGTGGCTTTTAGCTGGTGCGATCCCCAGCAAAAGTTGCCAGCTAAAAGCACGAACATTTTTCAACACTGTTTTTAGCTACTATTACGCTGCCATTTAGCTGCTGATGAGAAAAATATATGTGGCGTTCTAATGTCAGCTGCTGGTCAGCTAAAAGAAATAGGTGAATTATTGGAATAGAAAAATTGGCAACAAAAACAAAATCGGCAGACTATGAGCCACAACTGAAAGTTATTATTAAACTTTAAATTTATATAAATCTTTATTTATGTAATTTATAAAATACATAAAGTCCCCCTTTCCCCTTTCTTACTATTCAATACACAGATAATCGCTCATTTACGAAAATTTTCATTGCATTTGTTTCCTCTTTTGAATTAACAAACGGATGCAGCAACAGAAAAACCATTCAACGTCTGCTTATTTTATGTGTTGTATTGGCAACTCTGCTTTTAGCTGCCTACCACCGAAAAATTAGACAATTTTTTTTCGCTGCTGCCACAACTTTGCTGGGTACTAGGCTTTAGTATCAAAAACTAAAGAATACATTTATTTATTTAATGTAGACTATGCGCAATCGGCAGAAAAGTATGAGTAACAATATAAATTATAAATATTATGTACATAAAAATGCTTTAGAATGAAAAAGAAAAAAAGGAAGTAAGCCACAGAGTAGCAATTTCAACAGTAGGAGACCCTGTACTTTTTGAGTGCAAAGCGTCCACTATAAATTTTTCTTCAATTTTGCGTACCATTCCATAGATGGCGCCACTACGAAGAAAAGTTGATAAACACAGAGGTCACTAACGTCTCTTCCTCTTCCTTTGCCCGTAACATTGTTAGTTGAATAACTTCTATAGTGTATATTATATGTACCAAAAATCGCTAGCATTAAAGGGGCTCTTGTAATTCTCCTTCGAAATTTAGTATTTCAAATTCCGTGGGCGAAGAGGGCATGTCAAAAAATCTAAAACAAACTCGTTCAATGCAAGATATAGATGAACGTACAGGCCAACTTGGTGTCTCTAGCTCTCATAGTATTTTGAGATCTAGGAACTCAAAAAACGGACAGACGGACAGACAGACGAACATGGCTATATCGACTCAGCTCGTCGTCGTGATCAAGAATATAAATACTTTATGGGGTCTGCCACGCCTCCTTCTGCCTGTTACGCACATTTTTTATGGGACAATCGGTACTTTTTAAAAGTAGGGGTTCGAAAAAGAAAAAAAATTTTATAATATGTATATGTAAATATATATACTTGACAAGTTCAAAAATTTGGAACAATTACTATACATTATACAATTATCTATTTATATTAGTGATGTAAAAAAACATCGATGGTTCGAATTTTGCATAAGCGATTTTTGAGGTTTTTAAATCGATCTATTTTTTGTCGAGTAATCGATTTATATAAATGTGTGAGTATGTGTGAGCTATAATATTATTCACGTATATGAATATAAATAACATAAATAAATTATGTTACTGATCGCAATCTAAGTTAAAATGTGTTATATGAACACTTTAACGTTCATGCCCTTTTCTGTGTATTTATATGCAGATGAAAAGTCCATCAATTGATGTCGAAATTTCCGATGTTTCGATCAATCGATTTTTGCTAGCCGATTTTAAGAATCCGATTTTTAAATCGATATTCAGTTTGGATTTACATCACTAATTTATATAAAACACTTTGTCCTAATTGACTGACATATCACGCTGTTGGCCAAACAGCTTAAGATATCGAGCCGACGTTTTTACACAACATAGCTAAAACATAATTATCGTGCAACAAGACGGGGTTTTTTGACATTCCCACTGGAAGGGTTTAAATGGGGGTTCAAGGGCCAAAATTGCTTAGTATGAACTTTTTTTTCTCCAAAGTCCAATTGCAGCGAAAAGTTTCAGGCAGCGAGCAGCCAAAATGTAAATTCTATATATTATATAAAATACTATTATACTAAGTCCAATTGCAGGGAAAATTTTATTTTCACTCCACACATCTCCCCGAGATTTCAGCGAGCGTAGAAAGCAGGGGGTTGTCGAGCGAAGCGACCAGGGGGCAAGCTCTCTAGTTATATATATAAGGTCTGTGAGGCCTCCTCCAATGCGTTACAAGCTTCGTGACAAAATTGTAATACTTTTTGCAAGGGTATTATAAGAGATGACGTTACGCGTTGAAGTTATGTTTCGATAGAAGTTAATTTCAAGTTGAGGTTGTAAAAACACTGAACTTTGCGGATTGAAGAAAATTCTACCAACTTCTAACATGATATGAAATAATGTAAGCTTATTTGTGTTTTTTATGATACTAGGGCTAAAAATATGTAACGTTACATAGAGTTATGCTAGGTTTACATTGGGCCACAGGCTGGCACATCAAAGTGCCACAAGGGCACAGCTCAATATGAACACTAATTGCTGTGCCACAGAAAATAGCTGGCACAGAAATGTGGCACAGTAATGTGAACGGCAGTATCATTTGCCTGGCACAGATTTTCTGTGACAGAGGCTGGCACAGAAGATATACAGATTATTTTAACAGCTGTTTCGGTTGAAGCAGCTCAAATGAACAATATTTTCCAACGAACATGTTGGTTTTTCTAGCACATTTAGATAAACATTTTTATCGTTTAGCGAGTAATCGATGAAATTGGTGTTTGATAAAATATAAATTTATGTGCTTACTTTTAATTTTTGCTGTTTTATCAGAGTCTTATAGTTTTCATTAATCAAATGAAAGATACATATATGTTTCTGTGAGATTGCATAAGCGGCGATGGCTTGTTAAAAGGAATTTATAGTAATTTAATTAGAGAGCTGTGAAATACTCCATTTAAGAATCATGTGCGTACGGATCCGAATACATTAAACTAGCTAGTTATTTGGGTCGTTTGTCACAGAGGCTGTGACAGAGGCTGGCACAGAAGATATACAGATTATTTTAACAGCTGTTTCGGTTGAAGCAGCTCAAATGAACAATATTTTCCAACGAACATGTTGGTTTTTCTAGCACATTTAGATAAACATTTTTATCGTTTAGCGAGTAATCGATGAAATTGGTGTTTGATAAAATATAAATTTATGTGCTTACTTTTAATTTTTGCTGTTTTATCAGAGTCTTATAGTTTTCATTAATCAAATGAAAGATACATATATGTTTCTGTGAGATTGCATAAGCGGCGATGGCTTGTTAAAAGGAATTTATAGTAATTTAATTAGAGAGCTGTGAAATACTCCATACAAATTTAAGAATCATGTGCGTACGGATCCGAATACATTAAACTAGCTAGTTATTTGGGTCGTTTGTCACTTTCCAGAGGCTATCCGAACCCTTACGTCTTCAATTAGATTGTGGATAGATCATAAAGTTAGTTTCACATAAGTGCTTTTATATTATTTTTTAATAATTTAATATCATATCAAATAAATGCGCCAAGAGTTTGATCTGATTCTTTATGTGGAACTTGCTCTTTGTTCACGATCCTGTTATAAGCTCCACTACTGTGAACAATTGAACAATATGTGTCGCTGTGCGAAAGTGACAGAAGTGTTCACATTGACGGCTGGCACAGTAGCTGACGCATCTCTGTGGAGCACAATTTATGTGCCGGCCAATGTGAACACTCTAGGTCTCGTTGGTGTTTCACACACTTCGTGTTGAGACTCCCAACTAGAGATGGCAAAAAATATTTAATCGATTAGTATACCCTTGCAGAGAGTACTATAATTTTGTCACGAAATGTGTAACGCATTAAAGGAAGCCTCATAAAGTATATATATTCTTGATCAGGGCGACAAGCTGAGTCGATATAGCCATGTCTGTTTCTATGAAAACTAGTCTCTCAGTTCTGAAGCTATCTTGATGAAACTTGGTACAGGTCAATTTTTTTGCTGCACTCTGTACATATGTCGGAACCGGCCGGATCGGATAACTATATCATATATTTGCCATAGGAACGATCGGTTGGAAATAAATATTTAGTATAAAAAGCTTTTTGTTTCTCAAAATATCTCAACCAAATATACACATTGTGTGTTTGATTAAGTTTTAAATAGGCTGACCAAATTTGGTATAAATCGGACTACTATATCATATAGTTGCCATAGGAACGATCAATTCGAAATCAACCTTTAACAAATTTTGTAAAAAATCTGACGGCTTACACAGGGCACTGCAAGGGTATCCAAACTTTAGCGCGCCAAAGTTAGCTTGCGCTATATTATTAATCATATGATTAATCGCATGCTTGCGATTATTAATCGCAATTAATCGCGATTAAATGAAAATAATCGATTAATCAAATGATTACATTAATATGAGTCAAATTTCGCGATTTTTGATATATTTCACAAGTGAAAGTGTAATGCGTATGCAATTTTACACCAACAATAATTAATAATTACATAAAATATCACATAAATGATTATGCTTGATTTTCTTTATTTAAAAGGGAATTTAATAAAGGGAATAGTAGTTTTGACAGGCGAGGCGTCGTTAATCTATGTTTTCGGTTGCAGTAAAACCCGCCTTTGAGAAAAAGCGCTCTGCAGGGACCGACGTTCCTTCCTAGAAACAATATTGACATTTGCTCCTCATAATTGCTTCTCACACAATCGGCAATGTACTATTGTTTCGTCGTTTTGGAATAATATTTCCATACTTTACTAATTTTCGGCACTATGATAAATGTTGTAGCTTTTGGTTTGCGCGCATATACAAGGGTAGTCAAAAGTATTTACACAAAACTAAAGTTGAATCTATCCGTAATTTGAAGTTACTTCATGTACATTTTGTTATCAATGGAAAGGTCTTTTGAATCCCATTTGAATGATACAAAAATGTTCTTAACCCATTAAGTACCCATTGAATTTTTTCGACTGTTTGTAAAATACTGGTTTTTTGACATTTTTCCTCGATTTTTTTGAACGAATGTTTTGATGCAAAACATTAGCGTCTGCAAAAAATATTTTTTCTTATATGTATTATGATATTTAAAAATTGCTGAAAATGACTAATTTTGCCACTTTTTTCTCCTTTTCATACAAAAATTTTCTGAGATCATCCCATTCAAGAATCATATTATCAAATTCTAACGAAAATTGTCAAAAATATCTGTAGATAAACTTAATTTGCTGTGGAAATGCCCATGAAAACCTATGAATTGAACAATGTTTTTTACCCTTGCAGACGGTATTCTAATTTTGTAACGAAATGTATAAAATTTCACCCAAAATTTGTGTTTATTATAGTTTTATTTAGCCTGACCAAATTTTAATGAAATCGGACTACTATATCATATGCATGTCATAAGTCGAAATTTGCATCCAGTTCTCTGCAAGGGTATACATTCTTTGGCGTGCCAAAGATAACTTGCGTTATCTCAAAAATTGCACTATTACTTTTTCAGCGCGCTGATTTAGCTGTCGCCTCAATGACAATTAACTATGCTCGGGAAAGTGTTATTGACTTTACTAAACCATTTATGAACCTGGGAATTGGCATTCTTTTCAAGGTACAGTTTCTATTTATTTAATAATAATATGGTTTTAATAGCTATGTGTAATTGTATGTAACAGAAAGTGGTCTCTCCGACCCAGTTTGAACTTTGCATTTTTAAGCCTTGAACTTAAAATGAGATTAAAGAGTCTATTCAGTTTGTCAAAAAAAGAAGGTGCGTAACAGGGACAAAGAGCCGTGCCAGACCTACTAGAATACTACTAAATTTCAACCAAACTTAAATTATTGTGATATTAATATTTTCAGAGTTTTGTTAAATGTACATTCAGCTTAGCTTAAAGTTGAATTCTCTAGCTTGAAAATGGTTTTATTTTTAACTTAATTTATGTTGATTTGTGCGCTTAGAGACATTCATAATTAAACAGCCTATTCTTAAATGGAATACAGGAACCATATTTCTAGTTTCTATATCTTATTCTCTGAGATCGACACATTCATAAGGACAGAGAGTCGAAACCATTATACATTTATCAAGAAGCTTTGTACAAAAAATGAACAAAATGCATTATCAATAGAATTCATTTTAAGCCACTTAGTTTTTTATGCATGCATTATTAGTTAGATGTAGATTTTATTTAATGCAAAAAAAAATACTCCAACAAATTTGGATTCATTTGAATATTGCTAAATTGTTTAGGTACCGACAAGTCAACCCACACGACTGTTTTCCTTTATGAACCCATTGGCAATCGAGATATGGCTTTATGTGCTAGCTGCTTATATCTTAGTATCCTTCGCCTTATTTGTGATGGCTCGATTTTCACCATATGAATGGAAAAACCCACATCCGTGTTATAAGGAAACTGATATAGTTGAAAATCAGTTTTCAATATCAAACAGTTTTTGGTTTATCACGGGGACTTTTTTACGACAAGGATCTGGACTGAACCCAAAGGTATGTATGTAAGTCCACATAAGTACTACAAATATACTTAATATTAAGTTGTTATGAGTCCTGTAGTTAGGACTCTACTAGTGTATTGGTTAGATATTTTAAGGGGATTGTAAGATATAAAAATGAGTTGTATTAAATTTCAGATATCAGATCGAGCTCAAACGAAGTTTTTCTCATTTATGAACCCACTTGCTATTGAAATATGGTTCTACATAGCGTTTGGCTACATTCTTGTATCGATATGCATTTGGATAGTAGCACGATTATCCCCAGTCGAATGGGTTCACTCAAAGCCCGCCTGTTCCATGGCATGTGACCATATGTTGCAAAAAATTCGAAAAGCTAATTATATTGATGATCAATTGGAGCTTACAAGTTTACGTAATAACAGTCGCGAATTAATTACACATACTAGCTGTAAAGCAGACAATAAATATGCTGTTTTTTGGGACAAAAATTATGTAAATCAATCTATCGGAAATGATAATGATGAACTCAAAAATACTAACAAAGATAATGCTAATGATGAAAATGAATCTGACGATACTTTGGAGTTAGTAAGCGTCCAAAATGAGTTTACTTTAAAAAATAGCTTTTGGTTTGCAATTGGCGCTCTTATGCAACAAGGTGCAGACTTATATCCAAGGGTAATATAAGATATCCCTATTTATTATTTATTCTACAATATATTACATATCTATCAAGAGCTTTGAATCAGAAATATTATATAACTACCTAAATTGTAAAAAAATCGTAGTTCTCATGATTATAAATTTTTCTCTTTTGCAGGCGACATCTACACGAATTGTTGGCGGCTGTTGGTTCTTCTTTTGTCTTATTATCATATCTTCATATACTGCTAATTTGGCTGCCTTTTTGACTGTAGAACGCATGATAACTCCAATAGAAAGTGCGTCGGATTTGGCAGATCAAACTGAAATATCATACGGGACTTTGGAAGGAGGGTCAACAATGACATTTTTTCGGGTAAATAAATATTGAGTTTTAACTTGAATAATCAATATTGCATCAGACATTTTTTATAGGACTCAAAAATTGGTATATATCAAAAAATGTGGCGATATATGGAAAACCGAAAGTCATCCGTATTTGTAAAAACGTATGAAGATGGAATCAAGCGCGTTATGGAAGGCAACTATGCTTTTCTTATGGAATCGACAATGCTAGACTACGCTGTTCAGCGGGACTGTAATTTAACACAGATTGGAGGATTGCTAGACTCTAAGGGCTATGGTATCGCAACACCTAAAGGATCACCTTGGAGAGATAAAATTTCTTTAGCTATATTAGAGCTGCAAGAGAAAGGAATAATTCAGATACTTTATGACAAATGGTGGAAAAATACTGGCGATGTATGCAACAGGGACGATAAAAGCAAAGAATCCAAAGCCAATGCCCTGGGTGTTGAAAATATTGGTAATTAATTTATGAATTTTATTTTTACCTTGCAGAGGATATTTTAATTTTGTTACGAAATGTGTAATGCATTAACGGACCTCATAGGCTATATTTATTCTTAATCAGCACGAAAAGCTGAGTCGACATCCGTCTGTTTGTCTGTTTCAGTGCAAACTATTTTCTCAGTTCTGGAGCAATGTTAATCAAACTTGGTACAGGTCCGTCGCTTTACTGCACGCAGTACATTTGTCGCCACCATTAGGACGTTCAGTTTAAAATCAGAATAAAGCCATTTAGAACGAAAAATATTTTTGTTTAAGATATCTCAACTTAAACCACAGATGGTGTGTTTGGTATAGCTTCATACTGCCTGACCAAAATTTGCCATAGGATTGATCGGTCAAAAACCAACTTTTAGTTTGAACAATTTTTTTTTTTTTGTGTTTTAAGGTATCTCAATGGTATCAGTTTATAAGACCTGATTAATTTTGGATAAAACCGAACTACTATATCATAAAGCTGTCATAAGTCGAAAGTTGAATGCAGGTCTCTGCAAGGGTATGCAATCTTTGGCGCGCCAAGGATAGTCCTATGCTATCTATTTAATATGATATTAATATATTTTAGGTGGTGTATTTGTTGTTCTTCTTTGTGGCCTTGCGCTTGCCGTAGTTGTTGCCATTTTCGAGTTTTGTTGGAATTCCAAGAAAAACTTACATACTGACAATCAATCTCTTTGTTCTGAAATGGCCGAAGAACTGCGATTCGCTATGCACTGCCAAGGGTCCAAGTCAAAGCAAAAGCCTGCATTGAAACGTGATTGCTTAAAGTGTGCTCCTGGATCGACATACGTCCCGACTAATGTAACTTTACCAAATTTGGGCGTTCATTATAACTATTTTAATTGAAACTGGAATCTTTTACATATGCCAACGAGCTAATGTGCGAACTTTTAAGAATAAATATACATAGTTATGAATGTAAGTAAGTATACATTCATGTGTAAGTACTTACATACATGTGAATTTTCGAAAAAAAAGTTATTTTTGTATCCCGACTTTCAAAAATATAATAAAATATCTGTGCCAAATTAAATTCTACTTCAAACTTTGAGTCATTGTACACATAAACGAGGTTTTTTAATAAGTAATTCTATCGAGATGGCTGTCGAATTTTCTGTGCTTGTTCCTATACTTTAGTAACGTCCAATTAAAAAAGCCTAAAAGCAGATTAATAGATGTGTCAAACCTCGATTTTCATGATTGCAATTCACTTGTATGCAGTGGGTCCCTGACAACGATCCCAATTTGGCCGTTTTCGGAAAGATGTGTCCTATTTTAAACTGCTTCAGCCGGATACGTGCTCTACGAACCAAAAACGATTCTATACTGCCAATTTTTTAACCTTTCGCAATCGATAATGATAAAAGGAAAAAATAGTTTCCAAATATGCCAACATTCACCTTTTAAAATTGGAGAATGTTGAAAATACGTCAAAGTTTTGGTCCGAAACAAAAAAATATCGAGACTGCAGGCAATAACCCTTTTTCAGAACTGGTGATTTTCGATCTTCTTTCATTGCCATGGTCAGAGGTTCTTAGCCAAGGATGTTTGATAAACGAATAAAATATAAATTATTCAATTATTTCAATTGCTTGCCGAGCGAGCAACGAGTGCTGTCGAGATAGTCGAGAAGTCAGAAAGCAAGATAAGTTCAGTATCGAATCGACAATCAGCCCTACAAGACGTCTGTGCGACTTTGATTTTCATGTTTTTTTTTGCGGACAGACACGCGTGTATTTGGTGGGTTTTTATGAAAACTCACAACACCGCGTGGTGTTGATCAGTCAGATTTAATTTTCTGAATTTAAAGGAACACATTGACTATGACTGTGCACAGTGGTTAGCTGTGACTTATTACCTTACAGAAATAATGTCTTCCAAATTTTAAAAATCAATTATCAGTTAATTTTGGTATCTTTAATATGAATGCAGATGACTTCTTGTTAGTTGGTGCTTTTAGATTAAAAATGCTTTGGTTACCTGGTATTCGTCAAATATTTGTACAATATATAAATATGTTTTTGAATTCGAATACACAAAAATAATTATGAATAAAAATATGTTATCTATATTTACACATTAGTAGGCATATTTTGTCGATCAGATATATTTAAATCAGAAGACCACTGCATACAAGTGAATTGCAATAACGAAAAACGAGGTTTGACACAAATATGTATTCAATGGTTAGTGGTGTGATAAAATAGCCAACTGACAAAACCGAAAGGTGATTTAGGCGTCGCTATACTAGTACATAGGACGCTTGCTGTACACTTAAATTTCTAAATGTGTATGCAGTTTTATTTCATCTCGAATATCGTGACCGATCTAACCCCAGGATTTTGTGAAACGTTGAGAATAGAATGTTCCTTTGCCTTGTCAGATAAATAACCTTTTCAATTAATTTATATTTTTCAAATAGATGCAAAGAATAAAAATGCAGTAAGCTACTGTAGAGCATGCTCGACAGTAGGAAACCCAGTACTTTCTGAGTGCAAGCCGTTCCCTATAGCTTTTTCTTCAATGTTGCGTTCCATTCAATAGATGGCGCCACTACGAACACATAGAGGTCGCTAGTGTCTCTTCTTCTTCCTTTTGCCCGTTACATTGTTAGTTGAATAACTTCCGCGTTTATCAATCGATTAGAATGAAATTCTAGGACAAGTTCGTGTTATAGTGTATATTATATGTACCAAAAATCGCTAGCATTAAAGAAGCTCTTGTAATTCGCCTTCGAAATTTAGTATTTCAATTTCCGTGAGCGGAGGGGGCGTGGCAAAAATCTAAAATAAATTTGATCACTGCAAGATTTAAATGAACCTACATGCCAAGTTTGGTGTCTCTAGCTCTTATAGTTTCTGAGATCTAGGAACTCAAAAATCGGACAGACGGACATGGCTATATCGACTCGGCTGTTGATGCTGATCAAGAATATATATACTTTATGGGGTCTGCCACGCCTCCTTCTGCCTGTGACGCACATATTTTTTGGACAAACGTAATATACCCTTTTGTACTTTTTTAAAGTACAGGGTCTAAAAAGATTAATTCTGAAATATTGCTCAATTGTTGAAACTCATTTAATTTCGTGCATTTGTACATAGGCGATATTTATTTTTAGTGCATGTACAATATTTTAATTGTGCTAAGCAGACATTAATTTCTAAACCTTGTGTTAAATGAAAATATTACCGTTTATTCTTTTTATGTGACTTATTTATTTTACGACGTTTTAAGATCATGTCGTATAAAGCATCCAATCCTTCTTGTAGACCTTCGCCAGTTATAGCACATGCAGGCTGTATATACCAGCCTTTCAGATGCATTGACGTGGAAGGATTCAGCTTGTTGTGGCTTATTGCAAATTGAGAGCTGTTTATCGCTCCTGGTGATGCTAAAGCTGGCAAGCTCGGAGCCTTACTTTTAGGTTCTTCGTGTGCATGTTGAGATAATACACATCTTACAGAAGATTCAACATTTTTGCCTTCATTTTGTGCTTTGCCCAGATCGGGTATCAAGTGCTGATGTGGTGATTTTTTTTGATTTACTGAGCATGTGCCGTGATCTGTGTGACTTTGGTCTGCTATACCACTATGACCGACAATGTTTCCTGTGGATGAGGTTAACGTGGATGTTGATATATTCGAAATCGGATTTTGTAGCTCGTGTAGTGCTAAAAGCTTTTCAAGCTCCTTAGGACAGCGTGCATTCGGTAGATCTTGTTTATTGGCTAAAATAAGTACAGGCACACCCTAAAAAAGATTTTAAAATATATACCATCAAATTAATCTTTGACATTTTTTAAGCTCACCTGATTGTCTGGACATTTGGCTGTACGCATTAGCTCCATTTTGGCTTCTTCCATGCGTTCAGTGTCAACAGAATCGACAACGAATAAAATTCCATCCGTACATCTAAATAGTAACCGAAAATTAAGATTTAATTAATAATAGTATTTATGTATAAACATTAGGGTTTGGCTTTTTAACGAAAGTTTTGTTTTCTTATTGTCTAAAAATAGTTTTCTTGGTCCTAAACGTGCTTTTCATCTACAACAAATTTCATCGTTGGAATATTTGCTGCCTTGCGATCCTCCACTTCAAAAAATAGTGCAAAAAAGATTTTTCATGACCATTATTTCGAATTTTTTGCGGGAGCGAGTATTTATTTATTTATTTAATGTCGACTATGTGCAATCGACAGGTAAGATTTTAGTTACATTATAGATAAAAAATATTAAAAGTTAAATGCTTTAATGTAAAAATAAATAGAAAAAAACAAAAAATATATATATATATATATATAATAAATATATAATGGGCAAGTTCAAATTTAAGATTAATTACTCAGACCAAACATTCGTTGCGGGGATTGGGGAAAACCCAAGAAAAACCCAATCAGGTCTGATATGATGTTAGCGTTGGTTATTATGAGTTAGAGAGAATAAGATAAATTTTTTAATAGTAAAAATTGAGGCATCTGCATTGAAGACATTGTAAAGTCTATTATAATGCGTACAGAGCACTCGAAAGGGTTCATGCAGGGAATAGTTGTTAGTACAACGATTAAGGGATAGTGGTACATAATTACGGGTAGACCTGGCAGGAACTGAGAAATTTATTTGACTCAATAAATAAGAAGAATCAATTTCGCCAGCAACTAATTTAACAATAAACATGACGCCAAGCATAATACGACGGTTAGTTAAAGTGGGTAGATTAATTAAAAGAAGTCTACTAGTATACGGGGGTAAATTAAAGCCTGAAACCCAGTTAAAACCACGTAAAGCAAATAATAGAAATTTTTTTGGACAGATTCAATACGATCCTGGTGGTTAGAGTATTGTAGAGACTAAACACACGAACCATATTCTAGAACGGGACGAACAAGAGATACATAAAGTAATTTTGTCGTATAAGGGTCATCAAATTCCTTTGCCCATCGTTTGATGAACCCTAGAACTTGAGTCGCCCTACTGACCGTTAAAGCAACATGTGTATCAAACTTCAGTCTATGGTCGAGGAGAATACCAAGATCATTTACTTCATCTACTCTAGTAAGGGGTACCAAATCAAGAGTATAATTGATGATGTGATGCAGGTGTCTATAGAAAGACATAACCTTGCATTTAGAACAGTTAAGATTCAGTAAATTAAATTTGCACCATTTATAAAAGCGTGCCAGATCTGCTTGCAGTAAATCAGAGCAGAAACTGTCCGTAAATGACAGACACAACTTCACATCATCAGCATACATTAAAATGTTAGAGTGTAGAATAATAGAAGGAAGATCGTTAATAAAGAGGTTAAAAAGCAGAGGTCCAAGATGACTACCCTGAGGAACACCAGACGTTACCAAGACGGGCCTCGAAATAGCCGACTTGAAGACAACGTTTTGAGTTCTGTTAGTAAGGTAATCGGATAACCATATAAGAAGATTATATGGAAATCCAATTAAATTCAATTTATTAATTAGAAGACAGTGGTTAACAGAGTCAAATGCTTTACTGAAGTCGGTATAAATACCATCAGTCTGCATTTTATTTTTAAAGCCCTTGATCACTAAAGAGGAAAATTCGAGCAGGTTTGTGGTTGTAGATCTATGTTTCACAAAACCATGTTGGTAAGGTGAAATTATGGAACTACAAAAATGAGTAAGCTGTGAAGTAATAATTTTCTCAAAAAGTTTAGGTGTAGCAGACATTTTTGAAATTGGCCTGTAGTTGTTAACGCAACTCTTAGGGCCACTTTTGTGTAACGGAATGATATGTGATTCCTTCCAAAGAGAAGGGAATGAGCAAGATGCAACAGATAAAGTAAATAGTCTATGTAAAAGTTGATATAAAGAGCCAGCGCAGTACCTAAGTACGCATCCTGGCAACCCGTCGGGGCCTGGGGAGAATACTGGTTTAATTAAATTGAGCTCACATAATACTGATTCTTCAGTGATCAAGGGTTCAGGAATAAAGTTAGTTTTTTGCAAATTATAGGGATAGGATGTACTAGGTGAGTAGCTATTAACAGAGTAAGTAGATTGAAAAAATTGTGCAAATAAATCGGCTGCAGCCTGATCATTTTTTGCCGTCGTATTTTCATATGAAACTGAATGAGGTAATAAAGATGATTTACGTTTAGAATTTACAAAATTATAAAATCGTATCAAAGCTTTAACCGCATTTCGTGAAATCGGCACGAGGCATAACTCGAACAATTTTCAAAGCTATTGCTTGCAATTTTAACCATATCTTCAGATTGCAAATACGCAGAGAAACACGTACGGAATTTTTCGAAAAAATAATTACCTGATTTTTAATTAACCAAAATCTAAATTTTTTTTGCCAACAGGATTTTTTTTGTATCCTGAAGGTTGAAAAATACACCACTTATGCTGCGTGCCGTGGAGGCCTTCTAGCGAAATGCGTCTCAGGGCGACGGCAATATCGCCGCCATTTTAAATTTAATTTGCATGAACAATTTTTTTGTATTTTTCAATATACTTATGTTCAACAGCATCCCCACCACAACATTCCTTCTGCTCAAAAAACAACGATAACAGTGGTGTAACCCCTTAAATGTAAAATCAATTTTTGGTGATTTATTATACAGTGCGATAAGTTTTAATGAAGTTGAAATACCTGGGAAATTATAGTAATAGACCCTGTATTTTAAAAAAGGACAAATCAGTCTATTAAGTTTGTGCAAAAAGAAATGTGCGTAATAGGCAGAAGGAGGCGTGGCAGACCCCATAAAGTATATATATATATATATATATTCTTGATCAGCATCAACAGCCGAGTCGATATAGCCATGTCCGTCTGTCTGTCTGTCCCTTTTTTGAGTTCCTAGATCTCACAGACTATAAGAACTAGAGTCACCAAATTTGGCATGTACGTTCATCTACAAGTCCCATTGATCAAGTTTATTTTAGATTTTTGCCACGCCCCCTCTGCCCCCGGAAATTGAAATACAAAATTTCGAAGTCGAATTTCAAGAGCCCCTTTAGTGCTAACGTAATTTTTGGTACATATAATATATAGTATGGTATAAACCAGTCCAGAAAATTTCATTCCAATCGGATGATCGGAAGTTATTCAGCTAACAATGTTACGGGCAAAAGGAAGAAGAAGTGACGCCAGTGACCTCTGTGTTTCTTAACTTATCTTCTTAGTGGCGCCATCTATTGAATGGTACGAAACATTGAAGAGCAATCTATACTCTCCTGTAGCTTACTGAATTTTTTTGAAGGTTGGGCTTATCGATAATAACAAAACTGCATGCTTGTAATTTGGGGGACAACCACAAAATCTACATTTACCGCAAAAAAGGCAGTTATGCGTAATTATGAATATATTGAAAACTGCCTTAGTGGACACCCCTCTTGGGCGGCAAATACCCTTAGTATTATAAAAATTACTATTATGTTAAGTTCAATTGAAGGAAAAGTTAAAAGCAGTGAAAAGGCAGAAGGAGGCGTGGCAGACCCCATAAAGTATATGTATTCTTGATCAGCATCAACAGCCGAGTCGATATAGCGATGTCCGTCTGTCTGTCCGTCTGTCCGATTTTGTGTCGCCTAGATCTCAGAGACTATAAGAGCTAGAGAGACCAAATTTGGCATGTACGTTCATCTATATCTTGCATTGAACGAGTTTGTTTTAGATTTTTGCCACGCCCCTCTCCGCCCCCGGAAATTTAAAAATAAAATATTGCATGGTACGCAACATTGAAGAACAATCTATAGTGAACGCTTTGCACTCAACAAGTACTGGGTCTCCTACTGTCGAGCTTGCTCCACTGTAGCTTACTGAATTTTTTTTTAAAGAGCTCCGGTTCAGGTTCAGTGCTAGAAATTTATAAGGGTTTGGGGTCCGGTTCGGGTAGCCCAAAAAACCCGAATCGAACCGGTTCCGCGAATTTCGGTTCGGAACCGGTTTGCAGCCTTGATTTCCTCAGTAAGAATTTGGCATCGGAAGGTTATATGGGTTTTGTAATGGTTAGCCGTTTCTCCTATGCTTAGGTTTCGAAATATTGGTATAATTTCGGTTTCCAAAAAAAAACATAGAATAAAAAAAAATCCAATAAATATTTTAAAAAATATTTAATTTAAAATAAATTCAATGATCACTTCGAAAATAGGATCCGAAAGCATAAGCATGACACTCATGTAAATTACAATGAAGTAAATATTTAAAATCTATTCCAAATCAAAAAATTCATTGAATTTTAGTCGCTGGAAAAAACCGAAATAAATCGGTATTCATGAATCGGCATCTTAACAGTTATTTTGGTTGAAGACTTTCGGTTTATCGGTTTCGGAATAATATGAACCCACCCTAAAAAAAACTAGAACAGAACAAAAGAAATAGAATACAACTACACCAGAATTCGAACTACACTTGAACTGAAGTAGAACATAGAATCCTTTTGAAAACGTGATTAATTTTGATTTGACTCCAAATAAAAAGTTTATTCAAAAAGCTAGGGGTTTGAATCCTGCTCGCTTTGCTCGCTGAAGTCTCGGGGAGAAACGTGGAGGGAATATAGGGAACACTTACCACAGCTATACCTAGACCTTATGTCATTTCTAATAAAAAAGCGGTAAGTGTTAAAAATTTTATACTAATTTTGACCTTTGACCCCCATTTTAGCCCTTTCCAGTGGGGATATCAAAAAATCCCGAATCGATTTAAATTACACTATACAACATTTCTTATCGTTTTTTATGGTCCTCGGCCAAATTTAGCTTCTTATGATAGACATGGACCCAAAGATTAAATAAAGATTCTAAAAGTAGCTTTCTTTTTTTTTTTTATTCTTTTTTTAAATTTTACAGTTTTTTTTTTTGAAATTTTTTCATGAGATGCTCTTACATGATATATATGTCCGATTAGTAGTCCGATTTTGTTCAAATTTGTTCAGATAGTATAAAGCTATATCGAATATAACACAATCTGTGAGTTTGGTTGAGCTACCTTGAGAAACAAAAAAGTTTTTCATACTAAAAGTAAATCCGATTTGCACCAAATTTAGTCAGACTATTTGGTTGAGTCGAAACAATACAATCATGTTACTCAAATCATTTCGTTATGACCTGTTTTCACACTGCTTTATTCTGTTCTAGTTCTTTGGCGTGCAGTAATTATTTTAATATCAAACATTTTTAACACTGAAGTATTTCGAGCCTTATTTCCGAAAATATCGCAAGCGCCAAAAACCAACTTTTCAGGAGAGGCTATCTGGGTATCTGTGCATAGGCTTGTATACAAATCGGCATAATAAACAGTTAACTTTTTGCAGATCTATAAGGATTTAAGCTATAATATTTTAACAGATGAAAAACGGCGCTTACGTTATTTTCGCAATTAAGGCTCGATTTGTTGTTCCTTTGTGGGGGTATATTAAGTTCGCTATAAAAGTAAAAGTATGTTACAGGGAGAATGAGGCGTAGCAGACCTCATTAAGTATGTTTATATAGCTAAGCCCGACGAAAGAGGGGTCTGCCGGGTAGTTTCTCGGGGCCGGGCTTTGCTACTAGCGAAAAATATGCAAACCAATCAAAATTTAAAAAATGAAAGTAATAAAATAGGGAAATAATAAATGTATTGGATTTATAAGTAATATTAGATTAAGCAATTCAATTCTCATTTTAATCATAACTAAATCAATGTGACTAGCGCAATAATGTAAAAGTAGCAATACTGTAGCGTTAGGAATCAATGAAATTAATAAAATTAAATTAATAATACATTTAAGATTCAATATTGGATCGATGAAAAAAGAATTGCGGGATCAGTGGACATTCATTCTCCATGAATAAGAAATAGTTCCCGCGAATGAATGAATCTCAGACACAGGTTCAGCTACCTATTCCAACCTCGAAGATTCAGTTCAAACAAGGAGTGTTCTATGTTCTTTTGGATTACATGATAGGCAACCTGACACGACGTTTCGACACATTAAACGCAGTGAAAGTCAAACTCGAGTTTGCTTAAAATATCGAGAGCTCAATCGAAAAAGTCTCAGAGAAGGAGCAAAATCATTTTGTAAGACCTATCATATAGATGTCTCTATCGGTTTAATTGAAGAAATCATCAATCTGAAGGCTATCCATGAATCAAACTTTATCCCGAGATTCTTTCACCGTTACAACTAATGAATAATCTTCATAAAGTAAAGATTGTAGCTCTGTTCCCTAACATCTGAACCTCACTTAAAATATTCTGCACTATTCCCGCTAGTGTAGCTGAGGGTGAACGTGAACGTCAGTCCGTATTTCGGATTAAATTTTTCTTGCGTTCTACCATGACTCAAAAAGGTTTGGCACTTAAGCAATGGAATCAGGACTTGTTCATAATCTCGATTTCAAACAAATCATTTCAATGTTCGCCGAAAAGAAAACTCGTAAAGTTTTTAATGTATTAATTACTTGTTATAAACCGGGATTGGAACCGTAACTGTTAACCGATATTATCCGATTAAAACTGGGAGCCTTATATGAAAAAGCCTTTTTTAAGATTTGTATAACTATTTTTTTTTTAAACCAAAATTAGCCGGTACTTTCCTGGTCCAAAGAACTGGTGAGATGGTTCAGAGGGGGGCTAAGCTGAGGCCCCCAGGCGGGTCGCGGGTTGCGGATAGCGAACGGCCTCCTTGTTCTCAAGATGGTTAGCTGTTGATTAGCGAGATTTCTCGTGAATAGACAGCCCCTGACAAACAGCGGATATGAAACCGAAAATCATATCGACAAGGTGTTTGTGTTGCCGCCTTCCAACAACTGCCTCACACGCCCCTCAAAATCCCTCACAATTTACCTACCTCTATCCTACCCTACATCTCATCCCGGACCATGCCGAGCGGCTGGGGACCCGGGTCAAAAAATAGCCCAGTCGCGAACGGTGGGCTCAGGCAAGTGACGACCGTCTGTTTTAACCAGCCTTACCCGGGCACTGCTCGGGTGGACCTGTCCTTTGTTTCGCTTCTCGTGGGTCCAAAAACTATGAAGCACAACAACAAATACAAAATTCCGCAGGATCTCCCAGCGGCGAGTTTCGCAAGACAGTTTGAAGACCGTTCCCTTGACAGGGAAAGTCACAAAGTCATGCAGCAGGCAGAAGTGCTCCAAGAGCACAGCAAGGCCACACACGTGGTCGACTACAGACGCGGCCCTACCCGCGTCAAAGCAGCTCCCCAGCAAGTTCGCATTGGAGCACGGCCAGACCATACCATACATGCGCTACTGCCACCGAGGGGACAGCCAGGTGGGTTGGATGACCCCAACAAGCGCAACTTGTGCGGCTCAAGGGTCAAGTGGTACCTGAGGTACCTTAGCCAAGGGCTGCCCTCATGGAGGCCTTAGAGAAGGCAAAGGAGCCGCGAGCAGCAGCAACACCAGCACTGACGCCGGCCCCAAAGAGGTCCAGCAGCACGCTGACCCCGTGGTCGTGTTACCTGCAGAATATCCTCAGGTAATTCTCAGTCACGGGGATTTAGCTGTGCTTGAGGAATACATAATGGATGGGATATCCGTGACAGGATGGGACACTGCGGTCGCCTTCGCTGGCATCCACTTCTGGTTAGGTCACCCGGAGATCGACTGTGTGGATGAGGACACTGCGGAATGGCTGACGACCGTAGCACCAAGACTGAGCTCTTGGAAGGGCGTGCCCCTGGACTTTAGGTTGGGAGACAATATTCCGTCGCCCCATACCAAACAGAAGCGCAGATCGGGCAACCGATAACTTGCTGGTTATACTGAGTAACCAGAATAATATGGAGACGGAGGCATAGAGAGTTGTGTCGAGAAGGAATGAAGGAGGCGAAGGCAATACAGGAGAAGCGGGCATCCGCCCCAGCACCAAAATCTCCCCCACCCACTAATGAGCCCATGACGCATGATGCGGGTCCATCTGAGGCTCCAGAAGATCTGGCCGAGGATGATGATCTGCTCGATGCGAAGATGGATCCTGCGGTGGCGGCGGAGATGGAGGTAGTAGCGGCCATGTCATCACAGGAGCTCGAGGAAGAGCTTCTAAATGACAGCGTGGACGAAGCGGACAAAACGCTTTGCAGCGCCTCGAGCGCATCCAGGCCTCAGTCGCCGAGGCCGGTGGAGCCGCTATGGTGATGAAACAAGCCATCACCACACAGCTAGCCCAGGTGAACATCCACCACGCCTAGGCCGTCCTAGCTAGGATGTTCACCAAAGAACATCTCGGTCTAGCCCTCGTACAGGAGCCATGGGTTAACGATGGTATCAAAGGCCTGTACCCAACTGACTTCAAGGTAATCTGGGACCAAAGAGACCCACTGCCAAGAGCTTGCATGGTAAGGAAATGTATTAACTATACTATTCTTTCAGAATTTCTCACCAGAGACTTTGTCCCCCTAAGGCTGATGTCAGAGTGCGCGCGAGAAGCGATGCGATAATATTGGGCGAGAACGAGCGATAAACCACTGCTACCTTTTTCATATGCAATCGCTCGAAAGGTGTCAGAGTGAGAGCGAAGCGAGTTGCGAGTTCAAGCGATAAAGCGAGAGCAAAGCGAGAGAGCAGTTTGCAACCTGCTTTATCGCTTCAACTCGCTCAGAGCGTACGATTGTTTTGTTGCATTCTGTGATTTAATTACCGTTTATTTTCAAAGCACAAGTGTTTGAAAGTTCAGATGGTAATTTTGTTACTGTATTCTGAGCTTTATTTACAGGTTACTCTAAAATCATGCGTTTTTTTTTTGCATTTGGTGTCATTTGTGAGAGAATCCCAAAACGAAATGGACAAAAAATAAAGTGTTGCACTTGAAGCAAAAAAATCTTCGTCCGAATCCATCACGATCACATTAATAACTAAAAAATAGAACAATGTAGCTCGCTTCTCGCAAAGCTCTCACTCTGCCATTTTCTCGCTTTGCTCATCGCTTCTCGCATCGCTTCGCTTCGCTTCTCGCGCGCACTCTGACATCAGCCTAACGGTTCAGGCGATTGAAGCCGCCCTCACAACAGTGGTCGCACCGGCTTACCTCGCAGGAGATGGGCCTTGCCCACCCCCGGAGCAAAAGATGCCCCTTGGTGGTCCGACAGCCTAGAGAGGCTACCAATACCGCGAGAGCCTGACTTCATACAACAAGGAGATCAGAAAGGCCAAGCGGAAGAACTATCGTGATTTATGCTTTCGCAGAAATCACGACAGAGGGTGCCCGGCTACACAGGGCACTATCGAAGTGGGCAAATCTCTCAAAAGGGGGGACAATACCTACACAAGTAGCAATATGAAAAAACAAGAACTACTTTTCGAAACCCACTTCCCAGGAAGTATGCCTTTACAAGTAGAGGCAGACAGAGTAGTAGAAGATCGAGTCCGACCACTACCCGAGGGCTGGGCAATTGTCAAGTCGACATTCACACTGGACAGACTAAAATGGCAATTGGAACTTTCCAGCCCTATAAGTCACCGGGCTTGGACGGCATATCACCCGTCTTCCTACAACAAGGACAGGACAGACTCCTATCCATTCTAAGGAAAGTAATGATCAGCAAGCTGGCATTAGGTCATATCCCAAGTGCATGGAGTAGAGCTATGGTGATCTTCATCCCCAAGACTGGGAAGAAAGATGTCACCAACCCCAAATCCGTTAGACCCATCAGCTTAACGTCGCTTTTGTTAAAAACGCTAGAATAGCTGGTGGAATATAATATATATAAATTCGAGCGGAATTTCCATGTGAGCCTGAGCAGTAAAAAGGAGTGGACTACTCTCAATTAGGTCCATCCCATGAATCCTCACACCATTAAGTGGTATACCGATGGTTGTCTTACATGTCAAGGCACAGGCCTCGGAGTTATAGGTCCTCGGATATCCCACCATGAATCCCTAGGAACATACACCAGCATCTTTCAAGGTCGGTGTGCAGACTTCAATTTAACACGTAACTATCGAAATATAAATATCGCCATCCTATCTGATAGTCAAGCGGCACTGAAGGCAGTTAGCAACACAAAACTATCATCAAAGGTAGTCCGGGAAGTCCGTACAAAGCTAGATCAACTGGGATCAAATAACAATAACGATTTAAGCAAACCATACCTATGGGAAAGAACAGACTCAGAATACTGACCGGTCTTTTGACAGGACACTGTAGACTGACAGGTCACCTATATAAACTAGGAATAGTAAGTAGCGGAACCTGCCGCTACTGCGATACCGACGAAGAATCCTCGGAACATATAGTAGCGACCTGCACCGCCTTATCCAGGAGAAGATGTTGGATACTAGGTAACCATAACATTCAGCCAGAAAATATAGAAGTCCTTAACCCAACGAAAATTCCTTGAATTCATTCAAGAAATAGGGTTGATGGGAGAGTTATAAACTCGGTAGGGGTACAATAGATCTAAAAGGTCGCAGTAAAATTTCACCCAACTTAATAATAATATCCGGTACTTTGAAACCGAAACATACGAATAACGTTAAACCATAACAAAGCAATATTCGTTTCGATCTCATATAAGAATCGAAAAAGATGTTGGATACTAGGTAACCATATCATTAGCCAGAAAATATAGAAGTCCTCAACCCAACAAAAATTCTTGAATTCATTCAAGAAATAGGGTTGATGGGAGAGTTATAAACTCGGTAGGGGTACAATAGATCTAAAAGATCACAGTGAAATTTCCCCCAACTTAATACTATCCGGTACTTTAAAACCGAAATATACGAATAACGCTAAACCATAACAAAGCGATATTCGTTTCGATCTCATATAAGAATCGAAAAAGGGGCCCGTGAGAAACCCATGTCCCGGGGCCGTTGTGTGTCTTTCGACGGACCTGGATATAGCCATGTCCGTCTGTTCGTCCATCAGTATGAACGATAGGATCTTAGACATGGTAAAAGCTAGTAGCTCTAAAATTGGATTGAAAACTTCTTACATTTGCAGGCAGATCTAGTTTATCTTATATTTTGGATGCCCCGCCCCCTTCTCCCACAAATCGCAAAAAAACATAACTCTGGCTATTATCAAGCTGGAGATTTATGTTTTGACATGAGTGATACTTAGAGAGATGTGGACCTACCACGAAAATTTCATCAAATATATTAAGCATTCATTATGTGAAATGGCCTGTTTGTTCTTGTGCGTTTGTGTGTACGTACTTTTGTTAAAAGTAACTGCTTAATACAACACTAAGCATAAACAAATAGGCTGATATAAAACTATCATTCGTAACGATTTGTCTGTGGCTAACAATTAAATCCCGTTTATATTTTTATATTTATTTTTGGTCTGCCTTCGAGATCGAATTATATTTGGCCTCCTAAAGACGAAAATATTTTTGCTCTGATTAGTTTTCAAGATATAACTTTTTGAATTTAGTCTCTATTCAGAGTTTTTAAGTAATTTGGATCGATATTATGTTAGATCCTTTTTCAGTTTAAAAAATTCAATTATTTGTAAAAAAAAAAAATTAAAAACACAGTAAAAAGTACAAGAAAATATATCATTCAGTCAGGAGGGCCCGACAGTAAAATACCCTGTGGAATTAAAGGACGAGATTAAATTCCATATAGGCAAATTCAGCAAAAGGTCCACCACGACGAAAAACGAATAAATTAATAACACACTCATATCTTGTGAAATTTTCCGTCAGAAACGAATTCATGTTATTTATTTTAGCAATTGACACATAAACTAAAAAATTTTAATTAATTGCACAAATGAAGTTTTTCTGTATGTATGTACATATGTGGGCAAAA
Source organism: Drosophila testacea (assembly GCA_035043265.1). NCBI lineage: Eukaryota > Metazoa > Arthropoda > Insecta > Diptera > Drosophilidae > Drosophila > Drosophila testacea. The sequence goes on along the minus strand of JAWNND010000842.1, from coordinate 1,903,017 downwards.
GGCCTAGTTTGGATAAAATGGACTTTTGAAATGGTGTGTATGAAATATATGTACCATTCCACAAAATTTGTCTTGAATTGGAAAAAATCGAATCCAAATGCAAAGATAACTCTTAAATCTTGATAAATTCGTTTTATAATTTACAAAAAAAGTTTATCTACATTAATTTACACAAAGATCGATAACCCCTTAATCTTAGTGGAAATCTTGTCACGTTCGTCATGACGCGTCACAAATACCTCACATGCTGTGTAAAATAACCTAATTTACATTTAAATAATTCCTATTAATGGAAAGCTGCATTATTTTGTTATGATTTAGGATTATTTACTTCCAAATTACTCGCCATATTTCGCAGACTTTTGCATTTTTCGAGATGAATTTTGCTTTGTTTTTTTTTTTTTTTAATAATTTAAAAGTGGAAAGCCAAACGGTTCAAGATATTGAGATGAAATTTTCACACAACATAGTTGAGACATAATTATCGTGCAATAAGACGGGATTTTTTGATATTCCCACTGGAAGGGGCTAAAATGGGGGTCAAAGGTCAAAATTGCTTGGTATGCATTTTTTTTGTCTTTTGAGCTATCTCAACCAAACTCACAGTAACGTATTTCTAACGGATCGTATGACTCTATCATTTAGCTGCCATAGGAACAATCAGATGCAAATGAAACATTAGTATGATGACTTTTGTTTTGGTTAGAGCTATCTCAACCAAACTCACAGATTATGTAACTCTTACTTACTGTTACATCCTGAAAATATTTGGTCAAGATCGGATGACTATATCATATGGCTGCTTTGCTGTTTTTTGAGCTATCTTAACCAATCGTACAGACTATGTATTTCTTATTCACTGCTACATTCTGAGAAAATTTGGTAAAGATCCAATGACTATATCATATAGCTGCCAAAGGAACAATCAGATGCAAATTAAAATTGTGTATGAAGAGGTTTGTTTTTTTTAGAACTTTCTCAACCAAACTTACAAAAACTTAAACTTATTAAAATTGTGTATGAAGAGGTTTGTTTTTTTTAGAACTTTCTCAACCAAACTTACAGATTATAAATATCCTATTAACTGCTACATCCTGAGAAAATTTGGTAAATATCGGATGACTATATCAAATAGCTTTCATAGGAACAATCAGACGCATATTAAAATTTTGTATGAAGATTATCGTTGCTGTTTAAGCTATCTTAACCAAACTCACAGATTGTGTATTTCTTACTCATTGTAACTTTCTGTGAATTTTTGGTCAAGATCGGATCACTATATCATATAGCTTCCATAGGAATAGTGGCTTTTGATGCTATTAATAAACAATCATAAGAAGAGCGGTGGGGAGTGGGGTACGATTCATTGGTGTCGCGACTTTCAAAATAAATTTGCTATAATCCAATTGCAGCGAAAATTTTAAAACAGCGAGTAGCGAAAATGTAAATTCTCTATATTATATAAAGTACTATTACTATTATTTAAAGTTCAATTGCAGGGAATAATTGAATTTACATTACATTCTTATTACAAATAACATAAGGTCTGAGTATACCTGTGGGAAGTGTTCCCTATTTTCACTCCACATTTCTCCCCGAGATTTCAGCGAGCGTAGCGAGTCGAGGGTTGGCGAGCGAAGCAAGCACTAGAGGGCTGCCCCCCTGCTTATACAAAGTAAGTGACACAGAATGCTGCGAGATTTTCGGAGAAAATATGTCCGAAAATATGGAGTTACAGAAATCGGCTGCCATAAACTTAATTTAAAGCGGTCTTCTAGTTCAGCAACTTTTTTTGATTTTTTTTTCATTTTTTATTAGCTTAGATATTTAAGAATATTGTCTCAAGAGAATTTTTCAAATTTCGGAATAGTTTTAGAGAAAGAGCCATTTTAGTGAAGCAACCAGGCAAGATTCAGTACATTTTGGAGCGCTCTAAGAACTTTAAACGCGATTTTCTCGAAACTATGTTCTGCTGCACCGATTTTGATTAAATAAACGCCAAGCAACGCAGAATCGTATAAGCCTCGGGCATCGCCGAAAAAATGTTCTATTTTTTTTTACACTAAACTGAAAAAAAATGTAAAAGATCGAAATTTTTCAAAAAGCTGTCATTTTTACAAAAAAAAAATAATTTTTTTTCTGGAGGCTCACACAATAAGAGCATTTATGCAGACTAGTTCCCCATCTTTTTTTTCAGGTGTAGTGTACTCCCGAAATCGTGTGAACATTGCACATATCTTTTTTGAGGAGACCCCATTTTAGGACTCAGAACATGTTATTCGAAAATCCAAAAAATTAATTTAATTTTTTCGTCTTATTTTGACGCGTTCTACCGGAATCCATTTTCAGATCTTAGCGCCCAAGATATCGGACTCTCCCCCGCGTCGCGTGGGGAACACGTCGAAATAAGAAGAGAAACGTATTCCCCACAGGGCATAAAAAATAAAACCATATTGCAACTTTAGAAGCGCGGACTAGGAATTGATTTTAGGACTATGGTTTCTTGGTGAAACCGTCTCAAAATTGGTCGTACATTATAAATATCGGGTACCATTTTTCATATTTTTCGGGCCCATACCCAATGCACCCTAACGTACATATACTAAATTTAACAAGATTCTACAAATGTGGGATAGTCTAGGTCTAACAACCACATCGACTCGGCTGTTTATGCTGACCAAGAGAAGAAGACGAACATAATCCAAAAAGAACTTTACCTGATTAAGTTAGAAATTGGTGCTCTAATATGGTCAATTGAAATCTTGCTGACGCTGTTGGCACTTTAAACGGATCAAACAACAGAAAATTCAAAAGCGTTTTATGGGGTGAAAAAAGGGCATTACGATAAAACAGATTTTGATTTACAAATAAAAATGGTACTTGTTATAGCCAAAATATTTGTACACAAGTTCCTCTCATTGAAACATGAGACGTTAAATAATATGTAGGAAGCTGTTTACTTACCGAGTATAGCTTCGCCATAAAGGCCGAAGTTTTTCTTGTCCACCCACGTCCCAAACTAGAAAGTGAACACCCTTAGCCTTTCCTAATGTACCCTGAACCTAAAAATAAAATCAAGTTTGTATTCTATTTTTTAAATTTAATAATAACCTACCTTTTCACAATTGAATCCAATTGTGGGCACAGTGTTCAAATACTGATCAAACTTAAGCCTATAAAGCGCTGTTGTTTTGCCAGCCGAATCCAAGCCTAGCATTACTACGTGTAGAGTTCCCTACAATTAATACATTATTATAAATATGCACAGAAGTTTAATACTGGTAAATAATATTTTCAAATACCTGTGATGGCAAGGCATCCAACAAATTTCCATTTTTTACCATCGTCGCCCCCATTTTTCCCCCTTTTCGAATTTTTGTTTTTTTTCTTACATTTTATGTTCCAACAATTCTGCTTAGGGATGTTAGAGTACATCGAATAGCACGATATATCGATATTTTAATACAACATAAATTATTACAGATGATGCCAATGAGTATTTAACAAGAAGAGTGGAATTGACTGGCTAACAGAATTGGCTTGCGGCTATGCCGCGTCAAATGTAGATTTAACAGTTCCATGTTAATGAATTCTGTTAGTTAACAGAGATCAGACGCATGCTTTGCGTTTTTGTTTTGATTTGTGCTTTGCTTGGTGTGTACTCTGTGCACTCAGTGGCAGCGTCTGGCGGATGACCAAAAATGCGCCGTTGCCACATTTCGTGTCATGTTGTTGTTGTTACAAGTCTGAACTTTGCCTATTTCAAAGTTGATTCGAAGCAATGCCCTCAGCCTGCGTTTACCCTACTCTAATCGGGTGTTATGTGCGAGTAAAGTGAAATGACATAATATTAAGTAAATGCGTGCAATATTTGATTTAATTAATTTTTAACAATATTATTATTATATAAAATAATATTTAATTTAATTGTATATATTATTTGATTTACTAATGCTGCATATAAACCATTGCATTAGTCTCTAAATTCTTATAATATAAAATATTTTGATTAGTTACAAATTGATATACATATAATAAGAATTCATAATATATATATATCATACTGCTTAAAATAATGTTCTAGAAAAATTATAAATATATTTTAAAAAGGGTATCTGTAGTCGAGTCAGGTGTCGGCAATGTCGAGATGCAGGCAGAATCGTAGCGAGCTCATACACATTCATCTGTGTGTGACCAGGAATCAAAGCACAAAGAAAAAAGACTAACAAACCGAAGGGCGAAGCAAAATATTAACACTCACACATGTTTAAAATCACACAGATGGCTTAAAATTCATCTGTGTGTATGAGCTCGCGACGATTGCCTGCTACTCGACATTGCCGATACCTCACCCTACTACAGATACCCTTTTTATATTGATAATAAAATATTTATAATTTTTCTATAACATTAATAAAAGCAGTATAATAATTATATTAATTATTATTATTTTTTAATTTGTAACTATTTAACTACATTTTTATTTCAAAAATTTAGTGGCTAATGCAATTGTTTATATGCAGCATTAGGAAATCAAATAATATATTAAATTAAATATAATATTATTTTATATAATAATAATATTGTTAAAAATTAAATAAATCAAATATTGCACGCATTTACTTAATATTATGTCATTTCACTTTACTCGCACATAGCACCCGATCAGCGTAGGGTAAACGCAGGCTGAGGGCATTTCTTCGAATCAACTTTGAAATAGGCAAAATTCAGATTTGTAACAACAACAACATAATATGAAGTGTGGCAACTTTTCATCATACGTTCTGTAGGTACACACAAAGCAAAACAAGAAACCAAAACAAAAAACCGCAAAGCGGCCATCGAAGTTTGGCGCGTCACAGGCTTTTAACATTATTCTGTTAGATTCTGTCTATACCCACTTTTACACGCCAAACTCCACTGCCTCTGTTATTTAACAGCCGTCATTTCTCCTCTTCATGTTAAATACTCATTGAGATGATGCAAACTATCGATTACTAAAAGATATTAGAGACCACAAAAGCCAAAAGTAAATATTCTAAATTGGTTATAGTTAGCATTCCGGGATATTACACGGACAACACCTAGCAATATTGAAGTAAATAATTTTATAAATCAATTTATTGGTTGTAATCGGCTGTAAACAGACATCTGGTTGTTTACATGTACATTAATAGTTTTGCGTTTCGCGATCAGAAGTTCTCAGCTGCTTCATACAAAAATTGCAGTGTGGACAGAACAAATACGGGAAATGTAGCTAGAGGAAAAGTTCTGCGTCGATAGCTAACGCTAGACAACTTGTTTCTTGTGCGAGGGTTACACAATATTGATCATATTAAGGCATTTATCGAGATTTTTGTATGCAATAAACAGCTCATTGAAAAAAGACCGCACAAGAAAATATGATTCCGTTTGTTTTTAACACAGCTGTTACTGAAATGGACTACTGCAGTGATTCTGTACATTTTTAACTAGTATTTAGCGAATATTAACAAGTTTTATAGGCTATTCCCACTGAGCAACATCTAACATCTAACATATTTTGGCATGATGTGCCTATACTTTTACCCGTGCCGAAATTTTCAACATCGTTCCAACATATTTTTTTGATGTTGCTATCCCACACGTTCCCAGGCGATATTTAGACGATAGTTCTCAAATGGAACAAAAGAAACTTAGCAACACTGCGAAAATGTAAACAATGTCAACTAAAATGAATGGCAAATCGAGAAGAAGAATTAAAATAAGCAATCAGAAAATGGCCAAAGCAGCAGAAAGCCCAAAGTGAGGTGCTGCGGGAAATGGCACAGAGCACTGCCGATTTCCAAAATAAGCTTTTAGATATTCTAAAAAACAAATGAATATTATTCATAGCAATAGCCCAAAACGTAGCTCAAATAAGTAAATTTAAAAAAAAAACAGAATTTTTTGTTTTATTATATGTATGTTTATTTATTGCATCACGAACTCTGCAATCGCATTTCTGACTTCCTCGGCAGATCTGCTATAATCAGCGAGATGTATGCTGCACAGCAGCAAGAGCAATGGAAACTTTTTCATTTAAATTCATTTTAATTATAAATTTGTCTTTCCGCAATTTGACACGTCAATGCACTTGAATTGTTAGATTGTGATGTTAGATGTTAGATGTTGGCAATGTGAATCAGTGTTTCACATCTAACATCATTCCCATGCGTTCCCCGAAAATGTACTCAATGGGAATAGGGCATAAGGGTGTACTTTTCAATCGGCAATTCAAATAATGAAAAAAAATTTTTTTGTATTGACCATATGCTTTTAACATGAAAATTAAAAAAAAAAGTGTATTCTGCCTTTAGACTTTGTTCAAACATCACTGGATTATTTCATGTTGCTACTAGCAGCTTTAATACCCAAGCAATCAGCTGACTATGAATGCGGCAAACGTTATAAAAACACTTTTCGGATTTTTTGGGTGAGCCCTCATACAACCGAAAAATTCCAGCTGGTGGAAATTCACTCTTAGTTCTCATCAAGACAATTACTCGACCACTCTTGGTGTTGTTTACATAAGGATTTTTATATGAAGAACGTTGGAAAATTTTGAATTTAAAGCAGTATATACACTTGCCTCAAAACGCCGTGGATATGAAAAACTCCATATAAAAAAAACAGCGAGAATTTTTTTCCCGTTTTTCATTTCAAAGTTGGTTCACACTTCTCGTTACGTTTCATAACGTAAGGGCCTGCCGTTCTGTTAAACTCAAAATGGCACTGTTAGACTTAACATAGCACAGTTTGCGGGCCATTTCATTTTGACGTAATGAAACAGGCCTCCACCCCTTATTTCATCAGAGAATGATGAAATTATGACCTTTTGAACAGTAAAATTTGGGGAAAATTTGGTGTGAGGGAATTACCGACGTTCAATTGGAGGTCGCTGCTTTAACACCGCAGATTTTCAAAGGTCATAAGGACCAAACAAGTTAATAAGGCTTTATTTAGTTTAATTAAAAAAATGTGCCCGACAAAATAAATATATTATATAATTATAATGGCATCAGGCCAGAAAGCGACTATATTATTATTTTGCTTAAAAGTGGCAGCATTTAAATTGTTTTGTTTAACAGCAGCAACAACAGCTGATTTATATAAAGCGGGCACAATAACAGCGTAGATAACATGTATATCGATATCGAACACGTATATCGATAACAAAATACTAATATTCTGTTAGCAGAGTGAAAAACCAGATTTTTGACGTTTTCTTTTTGATCTGAGTGTAAATACTGCTTAAGGAATTAATATTTAAGTAGTTAAGCCTAGTACCCACCACTGTAAAATCGTATACGCTGTAACAAGAAGAGTGAATTGACTGGCTAATAGAATTGGCTTGCGGCTGTGCCGCGCCAAGTGGGATTTAACAGTTCCAAGTTAATGAAATTCTGTTAGTTAACAGAGATCAGACGCATCCTTTGCGTTTTTGTTTTGACTTGTGCTTTGCTTGGTGTGTACTCTGTGCACTCAGTGGCAGCTTCTGGCGTATGACGAAAAGTGCGCAGTTGCCACATCTCGTATCATGTTGTTGTTGATACAAATCTGAGTTTTGCCTATTTTAAAGTTGATTTACAGCAATGCCGTAAGCCTGCGCTTACCCTACGTTGATCGGGTGTTATTTGCGAGTAAAGTGAAATGACAAAATATTAAATAAATGTTTGCAATATTTGATTTAATTAATTTTTAACTATATTATGAGCTCGCTACGATCCTGCCTGCTACTGGACATTGCTGATACCTCATTTTTTCTATAACATTGATTAAAGCAGTTTGATATATATTATTAATTATTATTATTTATGCAAAGAATTGTAACTATTTAACTACATTATTATTTCAAAAACTTAGTGGCTAATGCAATTGTTTATATGCAGCATTAGGAAATAAAATAGAATATAAAATTAAATATAGTATTTTTTTTAAATAATAACAACATTGTTAAAAGTTAGTTGAATTAAATATTGCACGCATTTACTTATTATTATGTCATTTCATTTTACTCGCACATAACACCCGATCAGCGTAGGGTAAGCGCAGCCTGAGGGCATTGCTTCGAATCAACTTTGAAATAGACAAAATTCAGATATGTAACAACAACAACATAACATGAAGAGTGGCAACTTTTCATCAAACGTTTTGTAGGTACACACAAAGCAAAACAAGAAACCAAAACAAAAAACCGCAAAGAAAGAAGAATGAGAAAAATATATGTGGCGCTCTAATTTCAGCTGCTGGTCAGCTAAAAGTGATAAGAGAAATAGAATATAAAATTAAATATAGTATTTTTTTAAATAATAATAACATTGTTAAAAGTTAGTTGAATTAAACAACAGAAACAAAATCGGCAGACTATGAACCAGAACTGAAATTTATTATTCAGCTTTAAATTTATATAAATCTTCATTTATGTAATTTATTAAATACATTAAATCCCTTTTTCCCTTTCTTACGATTCAATACTCGACAAAGTCCGAACTCATAAAACTGGAGTAAATTTTGCGATTAATATATTTATTATATATTTTATATATAGTATACCGTATTTTTGACACCAAAAATTAAATTTTTTAAACTTAAAAATTCTCTACCATTTTAAAGATCCAACTGATTTCGAACTTTTATATAGAATTTTTAGGAGATCTCATACCCTTAAACTGGAGACTACTCTTGTACAAATCAGCAACCGCCTTTACGATTTATGATTAAAAAGCTGGGTCACCTCATAAAAATTTTTAAAAAATTCTATCTCGAAAACTAATTTGAGAAATTTTTTTAAATTTTATTTTCGTGTTTAAGATGCCAAAACCTATAGAATTAAATATTAAGATTTCTGAGGCAAAATGACTGTAGTCGATTAAAGTGCCTGCATAAAATAAGCTGTGACCTAAAAATTTCAGTATTTTAATATTTTGTTTGTTTTTCTTAATTCAAAGAAAATTTAGACAACAAATGAAGTCACAATGTTAAAGTAAACACTTTTTCCTTCAATTTGGTATTTTTTTGGTTTAGATACTATTACTTGTTTTGATTCTATGAAGTGTTAAAATCTAGCATCTGCACTGCATACTTTAAGCTGTGAGCCGCTTTTTCCGTTAAATGGAACATGCGGAAATGAAGCCCATAAGAGCCCTGTGGATAGAAGAAGACAATGATGAGGCCGCATGTTAATTCATGCGACGCATCATTGGCAAGTGTTGCCGTATTCTGTTAGTACTTTTTTTAATACTGAAATTTTAAGGGGTTTCGATGGGTATCGACAGCGACCAGCTGTTTTTGTCCATCTAATATCGATAACCAATAGTAATATAATTAAACCGCGGAAATAGTAATTTCAAATAGAAACACAAAAGACAAAATTCAAAGTCTTAAAAGCATCTTTGAACACTGCAATTAACAGCATTTACCAGTTTAGAGCTCATAATTGTCTCTATTTCAATAAATAAATCTGACATTGGTAGCCCAACAGCTGACAAATGATGCGTATAAAGATGCGACTCTAGTGTAAACGACGCGCATCATTTTCACCGCACCTTCGACAATGCTGCGGCAGTGTAAAAACAGTATAATGCTAGGTTTTCATTGACTGGCACAGCGCGTCAGGGGTGCATTTGGGCATTACAATCGGTAATTCAAATTTCGAAGGCTCAGATGCCCAATTGCACCCCTGACACGCTGTGCCAGGCTGTGTCAGTCAATGTAAACCTAGCATAAGCTACAGTAGACCATGCTTGACAGTGGTCCCAGTGTTTGTTGAAATCAAACCGTTCACTAAAGATTTTACTTCAATGTTGTGTACCATTTAATAGATGGCGCCACTACGAAGATATCAGTTAATAAGCACAGAGGTCGCTAGCGTCTCTTCTTCTTCTTTTTGAACGTAACGTTGATTGTTGAATAGCTACCGCGTTTATTACCCAATTGGAATGAAATTTTCAGGACAAGCTTGGACTATAGTTTATATTATACTAGGGGGTTTGCCCCCAGCTCGCTTCGCTCGCCAACCCCCGACCATGCTTGACAGTGGTCCCAGTGTTTGTTGAAATCAAACCGTTCACTAAAGATTTTACTTCAATGTTGTGTACCATTTAATAGATGGCGCCACTACGAAGATATCAGTTAATAAGCACAGAGGTCGCTAGCGTCTCTTCTTCTTCTTTTTGAACGTAACGTTGATTGTTGAATAGCTACCGCGTTTATTACCCAATTGGAATGAAATTTTCAGGACAAGCTTGGACTATAGTTTATATTATACTAGGGGGTTTGCCCCCAGCTCGCTTCGCTCGCCAACCCCCGACCATGCTTGACAGTGGTCCCAGTGTTTGTTGAAATCAAACCGTTCACTAAAGATTTTACTTCAATGTTGTGTACCATTTAATAGATGGCGCCACTACGAAGATATCAGTTAATAAGCACAGAGGTCGCTAGCGTCTCTTCTTCTTCTTTTTGAACGTAACGTTGATTGTTGAATAGCTACCGCGTTTATTACCCAATTGGAATGAAATTTTCAGGACAAGCTTGGACTATAGTTTATATTATACTAGGGGGTTTGCCCCCTGCTCGCTTCGCTCGCCAACCCCCGGCTCGCTACGCTCGCTGAAATCTCGGGGAAAAATGTGAAGTGAAAATAGGAAACATTTCTCACAGCTATAGCCAGACCTCACGTCATTTCTAATTAGATAGCGGGAATTGTAAATTCAATTTTTCCCTGTAGTTGGACTTAAGATAATAGTAATAAGTAGTGCTTTATATAATATAGAGAATTGACATTTTCGCTGCTCGCTGTTTTAAAGTTTTCGCTGCAATTGGATTATTGCAGCAAGAGCGAGTAACAGTGCCATATACTGAAAATTGATTTTGAAAGCCGCAACACAAATGAATCGTAACACCCCATATCCCTCTCCCCCTCCCCTAGTCCATCTCCTTTTGATTGTTTATTAATAGCATTAAAAGCCACTGTTCCTATGGCAGCTATACGATATAGTGATCCGATCTTGACCAAATTTTCTCAGGACGTAGCAGTGAGTACGAAATCCATAATCTGTGAGTTTGGTTGAGATATCTCAAAAAATAACAAAGATCTTCATACAAAGTTTTAATTTGCATCTGGTTGTTCCTATGGCAGCTATATGATATAGTGGTCCGATCTTGACCAAATTTTCTCAGGATGTAGCAGTGAGTACGAAATCCATAATCTGTGAGTTTGGTTGAGATATCTCAAAAAATAACAAAGATCTTCATACAAAGTTTTAATTTGCATCTGGTTGTTCCTATGGCAGCTATATGATATAGTGGTCCGATCTTGACCAAATTTTCTCAGGATGTAGCAGTGAGTAAGAAATACATAATCTGTGAGTTTGGTTGAGATATCTCAAAAAATAACAAAGATCTTCATACAAAGTTTTAATTTGCATCTGGTTGTTCCTATGGCAGCTATATGATATAGTGGTCCGATCTTCTCAGGATGTAGCAGTGAGTAAGAAATACATAATCTGTGAGTTTGGTTGAGATATCTCAAAAAATAACAAAGACCTTCATACAAAGCTTTAATTTGCATCTGGTTGTTCCTATGGCAGCTATATGATATAGTGGCCCGATCTTGACCAAATTTTCTCAGGATGTAGCAGTGAGTAGGAAATACATAATCTGTGAGTTTGGTTAAGATAGCTCAAAAAACAAAAAAAAATTTCATACTAAGCAATTTTGACCTTTGACCCCCATTTTAGCCCCTTCCAGTGGGGATATCAAAAAATCCCGTCTTATTGCACGATAATTATGTCTCAGCTATGTTGTGTAAAAATTTCATCTCAATATCTTGAACCGTTTGGCCTACAGCGTGATGACTAAGTCAGTCAGTCAGTCAGTCAGTCAGGACAAAGAGTTTTATATATATAGATGTACCAAAAAACCAAAATGAGCTAGCATTAAAGGTACTCTTGTAATTCGATTTCGAAGTTTTGTATTTTAATTTCAGTGGGTGGAGGGGGGCGTGGGGGCAAAAATCTTAAACAAACTTGATCAATGCGGGATATATATCCACCTACAACATGCCAAATTTGATGTCTAGCTCTTACAGTCTCTGTGATGTAGGTGACACAAAGAGGGACAGACAGACAGACAGATGGACATGGCTATATCGACTCGGCTGTTGATGCTGATCAAGAATATATATACCCCAGAAGGAAATATTCCGCAGAAAAACGTACTAATTTGCCGCAGCCCAACTCAGAGGATTGCACTCCGAGTTCGTGTAAAAGTCTCATTCGCTTTTACATTAGAGTGATCGGGGTAATTCGGTAGGAAATCCACACTACCCTACGGCAGGTTCCGCTACGAACTCTAACGTTTTCCTGAGCTCGTCATAGACACATTCTGCAGGAAATTCAGTTTCCATTTCTTCTGTAGGGAAATTCTAGTTGGGAATTCTTTGAAATTCCACTTGGAATTCTGGCTGGCATTTCCCCCTCCCTAGGGTTCTGGCTGCTGCAGAAATAAAAGCGTATACATACATATATTTTTTTCAACTTTATTCTTTAGTTTTATTAAATAAACATTTTCATACATGAACTTAATAAAAATATTATAAAATTAATTAATACTGAAAAGAGATGAAATGAAAATGTATATACATTAGTTTTTATTTTGAATATATTTCACTATTATTTGTGTATACTTACATTTCGTGTGGGTCCAGTATTTTATTAACGCATTTGACTTAACCCACATAATGGCCAATTTAAGAATATGTACCTGTATAAAAGAATTACACAATATAATGCGAGAAAAACTAAGACTTACCCAATTATAAATGCGTTGTTCATCCAACACGCGTTCAAATAGCACTGCTGCGCAAAAGACACTTTGATAAAAATACACAAAAAATGGGTTGTCAACATAACAAAATGTAGCCGATCGCGTACTCTAGACTCTAAGCTAAGAGTACCGCAAACGTATTGACAACCCTTACAGCTAAGGGAAATTTAAACCTCTGAGCTAGAATTCCAATCTGAGTAACATGCAGAGCAGTCAGTACCATACTCAGTAAAACGTTTGAGCTCGTAGCGGAAGCTGCTGTAGGAAATTCGCACCCTGAATCGAACGATTCTTACTACAGAGCGCGCTGCTGACAGCCTGCAGCCTGAGGGATCGATCCCTACTTCATGTAAAATTTTGGTACTGCGGCCGTAGCGACTTTGGTCTGTACGTGCCCTCTGGATCGACTGGGACTTTATGGGGTATGCCACGTCTCCTTCTGCCTGTTATGCACATTTTTTTTTTGACAAACTTAATAGACCCATTTGTACTATTTTAAAGCCATTCGACATTTTGCTGAAAGCAGTTTTATTTATTATGTTTATGTATTCTAGTGTAGAGATGGGCCCGGCCAGACCCAAGCCCGAAATTCACGATGGAATTTATGGTTAATATAAAAAACTAAATTATTTCATATTTTTTGTGAAGTCCGAACAAGCCCAGCCCGGCCCCGTCAAGCCCGAAAAAATTTCATAAACAGTTTGAGTTCTTAATTATTTAAAATTTTTATTTAAAAATAAATCTTATCTAAATTTGGTTGAATGCCCGTAAGCGAAATTAACGTCTGAGCTTGTTCCGTAAGCAGTATTTACACTCAGATCAAAAAGAAATCGTCAAAAATCTGGTTTTTTCACTCCGCTAACAGAATATTAGTATTTTGATATCGATATACGTGTTCGATATCGATATACGTGTTATCTACTGGCTACAGCGCGTTGCGTCGATCAGTAGTGAGGTTCATTTAAGAAATCTATGAAGCACATAGATTTTGATGGCGCACAGTGGTTCGCTGTGACTCTTTTCTGTACAAAAATAATGTTTTCTGACCCTAACAGAATTTTTTAAATTTTAAAAATATCGCACGAAAAGCGATAAATATAAAAATTTAGAACTTGTGTTTTACCATTAAAAGTCGTATTACTCAATAGTTAATCCACCGATTTATTTATTTATTTAATGTCGACTATGTGCAATCGACAGGTAAGTTTTTAGTTACATTATAGATAAAAAATATTAAAAGTTAAATGCTTTAATGTAAAAATAAATAGAAAAAAAAAACAAAAAAAAATATATATATATAATATATATATAATGGGCAAGTTCAAATTTAAGATCAATTACTCAGACCCAACATTCGTTGCGGGGATTAGGGAAAACCCAAGAAAAACCCAATCAGGTCTGATATGATGTTAGCGTTGGTTATTATGAGTTAGAGAGAATAAGATAAATTTTTTAATAGTAAAAATTGAGGCATCTGCATTGAAGACATTGTAAAGTCTATTATAATCCGTACAGAGCACTCGAAAGGGTTCATGCAGGGAATAGTTATTAGTACAACGATTAAGGGATAGTGGTACATAATTACGGGTAGACCTGGCAGGAACTGAGAAATTTATTTGACTCAATAAATAAGAAGAATCAATTTCGCCAGCAACTAATTTAACAATAAACATGACGCCAAGCATAATACGACGGTTAGTTAAAGTGGGTAGATTAATTAAAAGAAGTCTACTAGTATACGGGGGTAAATTAAAGCCTGAAACCCAGTTAAAACCACGTAAAGCAAATAATAGAATTTTTTTTTGGACAGATTCAATACGATCCTGGTGGTAAGAGTATTGTGGAGACCAAACACACGAACCATATTCATATTTCTATGAATGATAGCTTTTTTTACTCGAGAAAGTTCAAGCTCTATGTCTGCATCATCTTTTTATTTTTATTTTTGCGTTAAATATACTTTATGAATTTTTGTTTAAACCCCTTTTTGTGTTTTTTCGCAAAAAAATTGAATTTTTGAACTTTAAGAGGCTCTAACATTATAAAGATTGAGCTGATTTCAAAACTTTAAATGAAATGGCCCGCAAACTGTACTATGTTAAGTCTAACAGTGCCATTTTGAGTTTAACAGAACGGCAGGCCCTTACATTATAAAACGTAAGGAGAAGTGTGAACCAACTTTGAAATGAAAAACGGGAAAAAAATTTTCGCTGTTTTTATACCCTTGCAGAGGGTATTATAATTTTGTCACGAAATGTGTAACGCATTGAAGGAAGCCTCACAGACCCCATAAAGTATATATATTCTTGATCAGGGCGACGAGCTGAGTCGATATAGCCATGTCCGTCTGTCTGTCCGTCTGTCCGTCTGTCTGTCCGTCTGTTTCTATGCAAACTAGTCTCTCAGTTTTGAAGCTATCTTGATGAAATTTGGTACAGATCCGTCTTTTTGCAGCACGCAGCACATATGTCGGAGCCGGCCGGATCGGATAACTATATCATATAGCTGCCATAGGAACGATCGGTTGGAAATAAATATTTAGTATGAAAAACTTTTTTGTTTCTCAAGATATCTCAACCAAATATACACATTGTGTGTTTGATTAAGTTTTAAACAGGCTGATCAAATTTGGTGTAAATCGGACTACTATATCATATAGCTGCCATAGGATCGGTTCAAAATCAACAAATTTTGTAAAAAATCTGAAGGCTTACACAGGGCACTGCAAGGGTATCCAAACTTTGGCGCGCCAAAGTTAGCTTGCGCTATATTTTTTATATGGAGTTTTTCATTTCCACGGCGTTTTGATGCGAGCGTAAATACTGCTGTAATTAAATAAAAAATTCACAGTAATAACTGAATTTTCGGTAGTGGCCCGACCCGAAATGTGATTTTTCGGCCAGAACACAAAAATTTTGTAAAACGCTCATTGCTCCCAAGGCCCGGCCCATGCCCATCTCTATTTTAGTGACTGCACTTCTTTCTAGGCATCGAATAAGAAATGAGTAGTCCTATAGAAATGAAGTTTTATTTTGGTTGAATGCAACTTTTTCTCATATTCTCCCACCAGTAGATCCCATAAGAAATGTATGCGGCGAAATGCAGCATTCGGCCGAAAATGCAGAATGTATGTGCAGTGAGGACAGGGCATAAAACTAATCGAAAACCGTTCATGGAATCCCACTATTGAACGTCCGTTAGAACTACGGTTGCCAAATGAATATAATATGTACCAGACTTTCGGCAAAAACGAGCCGTTATTTAAAATGATTTATATGTACTTAATAATAATACAAGTTTTATGTTACATTGAATAAAAATCAATGTAGTATTTGTTGTTCGGGGACTCTACGGTTTCCGTGGCGCTAAGATCTGATCGTCGATTTAAGACAAAGAATTATAAAAACTTTTTCGATTTAGGGTTTAGTTCGTAAGATATCGGGTCTTAAATATAGGCGATATCCATACAAACTTGTGTGCAGTGTGTTAGAGTGAGACAACAGGTGCTTAGCAGTGCATTTATTTGGGCCTTGAATAAGGCCAATTCGTTCAGAAGGTGGTATTTTATTCCTCTGTTGTAATCCCGTAGGATTGTTGAATATATAAAAACAACATCAAAGAGCAACTCAAAAATGGTTGCCCTTATTACATCCCTAAACAGTAGCTAAGATATTTCGAGAACTTAGCCCTAAAACGAAAAAGTTTATTTTAATTGTTTGGTCTTATTTTGATAAGTTCTACTAGAATCTATCATCAGATATTAACGCCACGAAAACCGTAGTATTGCCGGTTTGGTACGATTGTACCAAGTGTGGCAACCGTGACTAAAATATACATACATACATGTGTATAACTACATATGTATGGTATGTGTACATATCTATGCCCTATTGAAATGTGTTTTAATTTTTAAATGAAACTGTATATATTTGAAAATATCGTATAAACACATACAAGTATAAATGTACATACATCTTTATTTATGTATTTGCATCAAATTCGATTTTGTGACTGTGCGGAGTATTGGTATTGTAGTAAATAAATAGAATGTGGACAGTGTGGATGCTGTATTTGATGTGCACTCATATTCTTTAAAATTTAAATCGAAAGGCACATACATACATACGAACACACATAGTATATGAAGATTCACATATATTTTATTCATTCGCGGTCATTATTCTAGTCCGGACGGCTTTTTCGTTGTATTGTTTCTTACCCAAGTTTGGGCCAATAACTTAATTTTGACTGTAGAGCATTGTACTTGCCTGTTTATTTTAAAGGTAAATTATTTTTTTTTAATTTGGTAAGTAAATTTATACTATACTTTAAAATGTTAATACACGAAAGGTGAAAAATCTCTACTTCGGATATTATGTAATAAGACTCGTTTTAAATACGATATGTAGTATTTTTAAATATTATTATTTATTGCATGTACATTATTTATTTTACGAACACTTAAAATACATACATAAGTAGTTACAGATAGATAAGTAGTTAAGAATTACATTACATATTTAAAAAAAAATCAGTTTCAACAGGTGATATTCAGTATTAAATGCGTTTTTCTCGAAATGCTTTTTTTGAGTTTTGGCAGTCTTCAAGTAATTGAGCGATATGTGTGTACATTAAACATATGTATATGTATTCATATCCTGTGTTCGTTGAAAATGAAAAGAGTATAAATTATGTACATATGTACATACTTATGTTAAGTAAATGTGCTGATAAAGAAAAACTATTGATATTAGCTTTTTAAGCAATATTGATTTTTTACAACCAGACTAGTACAAGGATTGTCAAAAAATGGGTAACAAGCAAATGGAGCCGTGCCACAGAGCTTGGCACAGAGTGTCAGGGTTGCATTTGGGCATCTGAGCTTCCGAAACTTGAGTTACCGATCTTAATGCCCCGATGCACCCCTGAGGCTTTGTGCCATGATCTGTGGCGCGATGTTAACCTAACAATACGCCCAGAGCAAAATAAAAAAAAATGCAGTAAGCTACAGTGGAGCAAGCTCGACAGTAGAAGACCCAGTACTTTTTGAGTGCAAAGCGTTCACTTTGAATTGTTCTTCAATGTTGCATACCATGCAATAGATGGCGCCACTACGAAATAAATTAATTAACACAGAGGTCGCTAGCGTCTTTCTTCTTCCTTTTGCCCGTAACATTGTTAGTTGAATAACTTCCGCGTTTATCATTCGATTGGAATGAAATTTTCTGGACAGATTTGGATCATAGTGTATATTAATGTTAATGTAATTTTCACACAACAAAGCTTAGACATAATTATCGTGCAATAAGACGGTGTTTTTTGAAACTCCCACTGCTCAAACTCACAGACTATGTATTTTTTACTATTTATTGCATTCTAAGAAATTTTGGTCAAGATCGAATGACTATATCATATAGCTGCCATAGGAACTCTCAGAAACGAACTCTTGCGAGCGTAGCGAACCGGTGGTTGGCGAGCGACGCGAGCAGGAGCAAGTCCTCTAGTCTATATATATAAAACTCTTTGTCCTGACTGACTGACTGACTGAGTCATCACGCTGTAGGCCAAACGCTTCAGGATATCGAGCTGAAACTTTCACACAACATAGATGAGACATAATTATCGTGCAATAAGACGGTATTTTTTGATATCGCCACTGGAAGGGGTTAAAAGGGGGGGTCAAAGGTTAAAATTGTTCAGTATGAATTTTTTGTTTTGTTTTTTGAGCTATCTTAACCAAACTCACAGATTATGTATTTCCCTGCTCATTGTAACCTTCTGTGAAAATTTGGTCAAGATCGGATCACTATATCATATAGCTGCAATAGGAACAGTGGTTTTTGATGCTATTAATAAACAATCAAAAGAAGAGTGGGTGGGGGGTTCACGATTCATTGGTGTTGCGACTTTCAAAATAAATTTGCAGTATATGGCACTGTTACTCGCTCTTTCTGCTACAATCCAATTGCAGCGAAAACTTTAAAACAACGAGCAGCGAAAATGTAAATTCTCCATCTATATATGTAAAGCTATTTGTCCTAATTGATTCACTGTCGAGACATCACGCTGTAGGCCAGACGGTTAAAGATATCGAGCTGAAATTTTCACACAACATAGCTGAGACATAATCTCCTAGTATATGATACATTTTATTTCACTACTTACTAATCTTTGTTTGTGTGATAAAAATTACCTTCTGTATACCACTGTATATTTTTGATTAATAATAATATCTGGCAGTCAAAGTACCACTATGCATTATCGTATCTCTTCCTCCTTCTGTCGGCTGTCACACATATCTTTTTTTAACAAACTTAATAGACCCTTCTGTACTTTTTTAAAGTACATGGTCTAAATATACATAACATGAGAACTTTTCGCAAATTTGACAAAAGGTAGAGCAATTTAAACATTATTATATTAAACAAAAAATTTGGCCGAACTTAGTAAAACAAGTTAAAAGTTTAATGCTTTAATGCAATAAAATCAAATTTTTTATAGAAATAAGAATTTCTTAGTACAATATAATTGGGCATCAACTTAAAAAGCGCGGACTAGGAACTGATTTTAGAACTATGGTTTCTTGGTGAAAATATTTTAGAATTGACCGTAGAATATGAATATGGGGTACCATTTATTTATTTAAAAAAAACTATGCACTCTAATATACATATTTTTATTTGGCATCAATCCATAAATTAACAATTATTGCAATTATACTTATTTCAATTATTTAATATAAAAACTTAATAATGTAAAAAAAAAAATAAAAAACTTTTTTTTTTTAATCTTAAAGAGCTTTATTGGATACAACAAAAAATGGATTCGGAGACTGTGGTAAGTATTGTGTTTAATTATAATCAATAACCTAATGTTTACAAAAGTTTTTTTCCATGCTTGAAATGAGTTTAGTTTTAACTATATTTACCAAACCTGTTACATAAATGCAATCGATGCTTTATTGGAGCAATTATAGCCAAATTTTTCATAGAATTCAGTACACCAGAATAGTACTTTTCGTGCAACTGGTTTAATTTTGATTTGCTTAAAATTTGATTATTTCGATCTTCTGTTCACAGCTGCCTCATTCAAATTGTGCCAATCTGCCACACTAGAATTTTCAACGAAATCAGCTCAGAGGCAGATTTTGTTTTGCTCTCGATTTGATTATTTGTGTAACTGATCTCCGCGAAGAAAATGGGGGTCTTTTATGGGGTCTGTGACGTCTCCTTCAATGCGTTACAAACTTCGTGACAAAACTATAATACCCTCTGCAAGGGTATCGGATCGGATCTCTATATCATAAAGCTGCCATAGGAACGATGGGCTTAAAATCAGCATTTAGTATGAAAAACATTTTTGTTTAATAAGATTTTTTAAGGAAACTAGGTGAATTTTCCTGGGTGTAGTTGTTTTTTTTTTTTTTAAATTTTAAAGTTGTTTTTAAGGTTTTTTTATGGTGCTCCTACATTTTACGTCATATCTTGAGAACGGCGCTACCAAGTTTATAAAGCTTTACAGATTCCAAAAGATAATAAACATACCTAATAAGCATTCATGCATTGTTTTTAATTTAAATCAAAAAGCAAAAGCAATTATTGACAAAAAGTCATATTCACTCATATTAAAGATACACAAATTAACTGATAATAGATTTTTAAAATTTAAAAAATTCTGTTAGGGTCAGAAGACATTATTTTTGTACAGAAAAGAGTCACAGCGAACCACTGTGCGCCATCAAAATCTGTGTGCTTCATAGATTTCTTAAATGAACCTCACTACTGATCGACGCAACGCGCTGTAGCCAGTTTTCATAAAAACCCACCCCCAAATACATGCGCATTTTGTCTGTCCGCAAAAAAAACATGAGAGAGCAAGCGACACAGAGACTACTCTTCTGCTGTAAGGTCGATACGATACTGATGCAATCAAGTCGTAAATCGTTTCTCTCTGCTCGGCAATGTCTGCTATGTTCGTTGATCGCTCGGCTGGGACCTACAAGCTTCGTAAAATTTGCCGAGCGATCTGGGACCCATGATCAGCAAAAAAAAGCGTAACACGAAAATCGCTGTTTGACACATCTATGTATTCATTGGTTAGTGGTATTACTCATTAAAATCGTACGTAACATAAGATAGTGAAGTAACAACATTTTATTGCTAGGTATGTTTTCTGGTAAAATTTATGACTCCCTTGTCAAATGACTTCTTTCTGTGCAAACTAATCTCTTAGTTTTGAAGCTATCTTGATGAAACTTGGTACAAGCCCGTTTTATTGTTGTATGCAGTACATATGTTGGAACCAACCGGATCGGATTAACCAAACTCGCCTGTTTTCTGTTTGGTATAGCTCCACATAGACTGACCAAATTTTGGTTAGATTCGGACCACTATATCATATAGCTGTCATTTGAACGACCGGTTTAAAATCATTCCTTAGTATAAACAACTTTTTTGTTTCAGCTTATTTTTTAACGCAACTCACAGGTTTTGTGTTCGGTACAGTCCCACACATTTTGACCAAATTTAATTCGAATCAGAATACTATATCATATAGCTGCCTTAGGAACGATCGAGTCAAAATTTAGTATGAAAAACTTTTTTGTATCTTTACCAAACTCACAAATTGTGTGTTTGGTACAGTTTCAAATAGTCTGACTTAATTTGGTGCAAATCGGATCACTATATCAGATAGCTGCCATAAGAACGATTGGTTGTAAATCAACATTTATTATGAAAAACTTTTTTGTTTCTCAAGGTAACTCAACCAAACTCGCAAATTGTGTTAACGATATAGCTTTATACTATCTGAACAAATTTAAACAAAATCGGACTACTATATCTTATAGCTGACATAGGCTCGATCGGTCAAAAGCCAAATTTTACTCTCTACACGGAGTATAATATCGTATAAATTGGTCATTTCTGAATTTATTTTAATGACCAATACTTTGCGAGAGTCTTGAATCAAAAATGCATGTGTTTTTAAAATCAAAACATCCAGAAAAATGAATTCGGGACGGATTTTCTGGACTTAAAGTCAGGATTCCGCAAGGAAATTACAAATTTTTGTAAAAACGTGCCTACGATTTTAATGAGTAATACCTTAAGCGACGCCTAATTAATGCCATTTAACTTTA
Organism: Drosophila testacea; assembly: GCA_035043265.1. Taxonomy (NCBI): domain Eukaryota; kingdom Metazoa; phylum Arthropoda; class Insecta; order Diptera; family Drosophilidae; genus Drosophila; species Drosophila testacea. Next base: position 1,881,032 of record JAWNND010000842.1, on the reverse strand, counting down.
AAAACAAAAAGTAGTTTTTTTTTTAATTTTCCTTAAATTTTAAAGTCAAAAAATCGTAGAAAAAATGAAAAAAAAAATACATAATTTCTATAATTTAAAAATATATATTTGTTAAACTATTGATTTAAATTAAAAGCAATGTAGGAATGACTATTAGATACATTCATTATCTTTCGGAGTCTGTAAAAATATTTAAGATCGGCTTCGCCGTTCTCGAAAAAAATTCGATATGTAATTGCGCCTCATGAAAAAAATCCAAAACAAACTGTAAAATTTTAAAAATATTAAAAAAAAAACTACACCCAGAAAATTTCGATAAATTGAATCTTTGGGTCCATATCTATCATAAAAAGCAAAATTTGGCCGAGGACCATAAAAAACGCTAAAAATTGTTGCACAGTGTAATGAAGTAATAAAATATACTTTTTATCTAACACAGCCAAAACCTGGCAAGTCATCGTTAAATATATAAATTAAGACTTTTCAATAATACCGAAATAAAAATCGGTTCCGATTTCGTTTCCGATACGTTACATAATTGTGTATTTTGGTAATAGAAACGGTTTGTATTTGTTTTATTGGGCTAAACCTTAATAAAATTCTATGTAATGATTGTAAAACTGGCTTTATAAACATTATTTAGAATTAGTGCTCACTACTTTAATATTATAAAAAATGTGATAAATTAATTAAATATATTAATGTTGTAACGTGACCATGCTGTCTGCTTTTTCAATTTCATTGATGATATTGGTTGCAAGCTACCGAAGATGTTACCATTATTTGCAGTGCTTGCCAATTACACAAAAGCATAATAAGACATTAATTAGGTGTAAAAGCTAAAAATTTATTGTTTTTATTACACAATTATTTTTGACTTAAATTTTTATTTTTTTTATGTAAAGACAAAAGTTAATGAAACCGAAAGTTCAAAATCTGTGGAAAATTCCAAAGAAACGGTTCCGCCTGCAGCACTTGAGAAAGAAAAAGTTGATGAAATTCAGATTCAAGGCGACGAGACAAATAATGGAAATGCATCTGACAAAGAAGAGGTTGTTGAGGAAGTTGAAGTTGAAGAAGATGGCGAGTCAATTTCACATACAGAATCGAAAACAACTACTACGGTTATTGTTACTAAGAATAACACTGACGATGAAACTGTCCAAACCGAAACCAAAACAACTACAACCACAGTAGTTCTTACCAAAAAGGAAAATGACGAGAGTGAAGCAGACACAAAGTCTGACAGCAAAAAAGTAGAACCGGAGGAACCAGTTACACCTAAAGATACAGCTGATAATCAAAATGTATCAAAAAATTCTGAAGAACAGAATGTGAGTACATCAGAAAATTATACAGAAGAATCTGAAGAGAGTGAAAATCCGTCTGAAGATGAGTGCAATGACGAAAATGCGGCGGAGGAGAAGGAGGAGGAGAAAGAATATAAGACAGAAAAAGTATAAACATTATTAATATTTACTTATACATATAATGCGCATATTCCAAACATTAAATGCAAATGCTTAACGACTGGACAGAAAATTATAGTTAAATATAAATAAGTGTAATTTTAACTTACATTAAAATTTTTATCTTGATAGTAAATAAGTAATTCAGTCCATAAAATACGGTGATAAGTTTTATATATATATTGTTTAATAGAAAGAAGATGCCATAAATTCGCAACCCAACCCATCAGAATCTGCAAATATTAAAAACACTGAAGTTATCCTGGAGGAGAAAGTTGTTAATTCGAATGTAAGTATTGCTACTATCTGAAGAAAATTTGAGGGAAGTATAATATAAATTTGTGTAATCCCATATGTTTCAGAAGGATATTAATAACCAAATTGAGAACATAATATCTGATATTGATATTAATATAAAAGCTCAGGAAAAAATAACACAACTTAAGGAACAAGAGCTTCAGCTAATCCAGAAACAAAAGCAACTTGCCAACCAGATTCATCAGCAACAGATTTTAGCTCAAAAACTAATTGCAGAAAATCAATTAAAGGAGCAAGAGCTAAGATCACAACAGATCCAGCAATTAGATAACCAGAAGTGTTATCAGAATATAGAGGGAATTGTTCCACAAGTCTCTGATAAATATGCAAGCGTTTATAATCAGCAACAAGATGATTTCTACAATGTGAAGGTAAGTAACAATATAATTGTGAGTAGTGAATAAGTATTAATATTATCATGCTATATTTTATTATATATAAAACGGTTGAATCAAGATCATAACGGTCCTATTTAAGATGGAAACATTTTGGAAATAAAATATGCTATTGATTCGGTATCGACTGTGTTCTTATAGACATAACATAATTTTATATCGATTCCCACTTCCATCAGTCGAATCGTATTTGTCAACATTTTGTACCAGAAAAAGTTTCTTATCAGTTCTCATAAAAAGTTGTATGTAATTTTTCTACGCATAATACCCATAATCAAATTTTATTTTTAGTTCGCATAAATAAGTTTATTATGACATTTTTCTATTTAAAAAAATGTCCGTTTAAAATTTTAAACTTTTAAATAGTTTGTGGTCGATCGCACAAATATTTTTCTTTTACCAATACAACATTATTGCCTAAGGGTGTAAGTTTCTGGAAATATATCTAATGTGATAAAGTATTTACCTAAACTTTTTACAGAATTATTAAAGAGCTTTGTCATTAGTTAGAGTTGTATTGAATAGAATTAAATTTTATGAAACTCGATAGAAATGTAAAATAATTAAGGAGTTTATTTTGTACATAAATAAGTTTAATTTTAATCACTGTCGCACTTGACACTATGATTAAGTGTTTATTGATTTTTGTAAAAATTAGTGTAGCTAAACTTATTTGGAAACTAACAAACCGATTCTTGAAGATCCAAATTTTCTTTTATTTTTACTGGATTTTTTTTTGCTGAAAGAAAGATTTTGCAGAATATACTTTACAATATGAAGTTTGAAGTTTTTCTTTGCAATTTAATCAGATTTTTGCTGCTGCAAGAGAGATTTTGCTGAACATATTTTACAATACATATTCTGCATTGTAAAAGTACAAGTAAATTGGACAAAAACTTAATTTGTGCAACAATGAGTTGGTTTGCTCATCGGTAAAAAATACTTCATTTGTAAATCGCTTAAATAAATAACTCGAATACGTTTCTGAAAGAACATTTCAAAAGATATTAGTTTTTGATCAATTATGTTGTTATACCATACTAAATAATGTAAGTACAGATAAATATGTACTTACTTATGTGGATTTGCATAAATTTGTCTTGTTCACATATAAGTATATTTATACATGTATATTTATACATAAGCGATTCGTTTTGTACTCTCAGAAAGTCTCTATAATTAGCCTAAAAGAGAGAGCTCTTAATATACATACATATGTATGTATGCACGATTTTTTTCTTTGAGTGTGTATCTAAGTTATATACGCAGAAATACTCTTGCAATTTGTCTGTGCATATGTAAATGAATCTGTTTGGAACGTTTTTATTTGAACCAACAGCTAGTATCGAAAATAAAGCAGATTTTATTATTTGCGCATATTAGTCCAAAATATATGTATGTACGTATACATACATATAAAGAGTTTGATTTTAAATACTTGTCAAAATGCAAAGAAAAAAAAGTTTAAAGAGCTTACCAAAATCCATTTGGAGTTCAGGAGATTTAGATATGACATATATAGAGCAACAAAAGAATTGCACAATTGAACGGAAACGAGGTTTTCGACCTAGCGATTGCTACGATGAGAGCAAAAAACAAATTTTGTTAGAGTTGAGCAATAAATTGTGGCAAAGGAACAATGTACGTAGGAAGCTCCATTTACTTATACACACATTACCTTAAAGATACAATTAAAGTTGTAAGCTTAGAGAAATGCATATGAATATGTATATTGTAATTAAAATAGGAATCTTCAAATCTATCGAGGACTGTTGATTTGCGGAAAATATTTACTCCAGCTACAGATGCTCCCCAAATATTACCCAAGAATCGTAAGTAATGTTTTAATTCATGAAAAAAGGTGATACGTAAATTAGAGAGTGATGGTTTTTTTATTTGAATTCTTCTACGGTTACCCAATGTCTAAATGCCTTAAAAATTTCGTGCTTTGGCATGTCCCTTGTCATTATCATCCTTATTATAACCTATTCATTGGCTTACTCATACCTATGTTTTCGTATGTTTATATTATTTGCATGAACTTAACTGCAAATTGCTTTACGGGCTAACACTTTATATTCGGTTGGGCCTGGTAGTGGATTACGTATCGCCTTTTAATAAAATTTATTATACTATTTTGTAAAGTAATTCAATTTACTTAAACTTTGTTGACAATATAGGAAAGCTATATGCCTCATCAGCATTTTATTCACCAACATTGCATCCCACTGTGGAGGACCAAGTTGAGCTTGCCCGCCGTATATCGCATTCATTGAGTGACATAAGCAATCAAAAATCTAAGGGTCAATCAATGTATGACAATCGAAAAAAGCGATCAGTCAAATGGGTTCACGAAAGTTCTGGCCAAGGTAATAGATCTATAGGTTTGCATATACACTGTAGAATATACAAATTATGTTATCAGAACATCATCTATCAGAACATCATCTAGAACATCTACGATTATTAACAAATACGTTTTTTTTTTAAATTGAGTAAACGCTTCAATTCTCTGTAAGCGATATAGCTCTTCTGGTAACTTTAGAGGCTCACAGGGAACAAATAATTTTTATACGTTGTTCTTTTATGAATATTTTTATAATGCTATATTCAGTGTCCTTTCAAAATTGTCCAAATTGACTAAGGAGTATATCCGACTTTATAAAATATATGTAAATATTTCAGATTAGTGTAAAAACCCGAACAACAGGACTACCAGGATCTCAGATGACTTTAGCGTCAGAGACTTTGCTTTCAAGTTTATCAAGTATGCTTTCAGTTTTGATTGCCTTTTTTATACCCTGCTAATAAGAAAGTACTAAAAAACTATTGGGTTTTTCAAATGCAGGGACTTAAACCGAACAAATAAAGGGTCTACTGTAGTTGGGCTTTGTATTTTGTTTAACGGTTACTCAAAATTTTGTTGTATCGGATTTGTAACGGTAAACGGTTCCTAAGTTTCGGTTTCGAAATACTGGAGTTTACGGTTGCCAAAAACAAAAACTTAGTTCAAAAATCCTAAAAATGTTTTCTTTATATTAACCGCGGACCGAAAATAATTGTTATTGCTCAAAATTTTAACAAAATAAAATAATAATAATAATTCATTTTAATTTTAATAATTTATCAGTCTTTCATTACAATTATTTTTGACATCTTTAAATAAAAGTCGACAAAGACTCTTATTTTTAGAGCCTGTACTTTAAAAAAGTACTAAAGGGTCTACTAAGTTAGTGCAAATGTGCGTAACAGGCAGAAGGAGGCGTGACAGACCCCATAAAGTATACATATTCTTGATCTGGCGAGTCGATATAGCCATGTCCGTCTGTCTGTCTGTCCCTTTTTTGAGTTCCTAGATCTCAGAGACTATTAGAACTAGAGACACTAAATTTGGCATGTACGTTTATCTACAAGTCCCATTGCCAGATTTTTGCCGGAAATTGCCCCTTTAGTGCCAACGCCTTGATTTTGGTACATATAATATATATTATAGTCCAAACCAGTCCAGAAAATTGCATTCCAATTGGATGATAAACGCGGAAGTTATTCAACTAACAGACACAATTTCACACCATCAGTATACATTAAAATGTTAGAGTGTAGAATAATAGAAGGAAGATCGTTAATAAAGAGGTTAAAAAGCAGAGGTCCAAGATGACCAAGATGTAGAGGAACACCAGACGTTACCAAGACTGGCTTCGAAATAGCCGACTTGAAGACAACGTTCTGAGTTCTATTAGCAAGGTAACCGGATAACCATATAAGAAGATTATATGGAAATCCAATTAAATGTTAACAGAGTCAAATGTTTTACTGAAGTTGGTATAAACAACATAAATCTGCGTTTTATTTTTAAAACCCTTGATCACTAAAGAAAAAAATTCTAGCAGGTTTGTGGTTGTAGATCTATGTTTCACAAACCCATGTTAATAAGGTGAAATTATAGAACTACAAAAATGAGTAAGTTATGAATTAATAATTTTCCCAAAAAGATTAGGTGTAGCAAACATTTTAGAAATAGGCCTTTAGTTGTTTACGCAACTCTTGGGGCCACTTTTATGTAACGGAATGATATGTGATTCCTTCCAAAGAGAAGGGAATGAGCAAGATGCAACAGATAAAGTAAATAGTCTATGTAAGAGTAGGTATAAAGAGCCAGCGCAGTACCTAAGTACGCATCCTGACGACCCGTCGGGGCCTGGGGAGAATACTGGTTTAAATTAATTGATTTCACATAATACTGACCCTTCAGTGATCAATGATTTTTTATACATACATACGTATATTAAACACTATTGTCCAAACCTGTCCTGAAAATTAATTTCAATCGATTGATAACCGCGGAAGTAATTCAACTAATAATGTTACGGGAAAAAGGAAGAAGAAGATACGCTAGCGACATCTGTGTTTAACAACTGATATCTTCGTAGTGGTGCCATCTATTAAGGTTTCTGGTACGCAAGTTTAAAAATCCTTTTGGGAACGCGTTGCAATCAAAGTTTTTTTAGTTGGTGACTTTCACCAATTTTACCAATTAATTTTTTACCACTTTTTGGTCTTTCCAATAAGAACAGGGTCTAATACTGTCGACCTTGCTACACCGTAGCTTACGGCATTTTTGAGAGAACAAAATACAAATTACAAAAAACTTTTATAATTTGATAGTTTATTACAAAAGTCATCTCGAATATCTTAGCGTTCTTTTCAGACTTTTCAAAATTGCAACATAAATTAATATACATATATATTAATATATGTCATGTTGTGATTTTAAAAAGTCTACCTTTAATATTAGCGAAGATATTCGAGATGACTTTTACAATGAATTTTCAAATTATAAAAATCATGTGATTTGTATTTTGTTCTCTCAAAAATAAGAGTCCTTAAAGACTTTAATGCAAAAAATGTCATAAGTAATTGTTATGAAAAACTGATAAAAATAAAAATGAATATTAACTCCACTAGGCAACAATTTTTTCCCTTTTTAATGGTCCTCGGTCAAAAATAACATTTTATGATACATACTAACCTAAATATTAAATATATCGACTACATTTTAAATCACTTTTTCGAGACTGGCACAACCGATTTTAAAAAGCTTTACAGCTTCCGAAAACTAATGAATATTTTTACTTATTATTAATACATTGTTTTTAATTTATAGCAGTGGATTAACAATTATATGTTTTAAAATTTAGAAAATTACGATTTTCTGGATTATACTTTTACGACTATAAATATAGCGCAAGTTAACTTTGGCGCGCCAAAGTTTGGGTACCCTTGCAGTGCCCTGTGTAAGCCGTCCGATTTTTTACAAAATTTGTTAGATGTTGATTTCGAACCGATCGTTCATATGGCAGCTACATGATACAGTAGTCCGATTTACACCAAATTTGGTCAGTCTATATGAATCTATATCACACAATCTGTGACTTTCGTTAAGATATCTTGAGAAACAAAAAAGTTTTCATAATAAATATTGATTTCGAACCGATCGTTCCTATGGTAACTATATGATATAGTGATCCGATCCGGCCAGTTCCGACATATGTACTGCGTGCAGCAAAAGTCGGACCTGTACCAAGTTTCATCAAGATAGCTTCAAAACTGAGAGACTAGTTTGCATAGAAACAGACAGACAGACGGACAGACGGACAGACAGACAGACAGACAGACAGACAGACGGACATGGCTATATCGACTCAGCTCGTCGTCCTGAACAAGAATATATATACTTTATGGGGTCTGTGAGGCCTATTTCAATGCGTTACACATTTCGTGACAAAATTATAATACCCTCTGCAAGGGTATAAAAAGTTTGAAAAGTTATAACTTTACTCCTCATTGGGCCATTTTCAAAATTGGGTTTTTTATACCACACATTGTGTGTTTGATTAAGTTTTAAACAGGGTGACCAAATTTGGTGTAAATCGGACTACTATATCATATAGCTGCCATAGGAACGATCGGTTCGAAATCAACCTTTAACAAGTTTTGTAAAAAATCTGACTGCTTACACAGGGCACTGCAAGGGTATCCAAACCTTGGCGCGCCAAAGTTAGCTTCCGCTATATTTTTAAGATGCAATTGTTATTTTTGTAAAACAATCAAATTTTTTAAAATAACTTAATGAGAAGTGAAGCTTTGCTTTTTGAATTTTTTTGATGATAAAAAGTCAAAAATTGGATGAGTACCTGTACTTAAAAACGTGAGCTGATGGAGAAAAATGAAGATTAGATTTGAAATCAGGTACCTTAAAATAGTAAAAAAGAACATCTAAAAATTTCAAATCAACACACAAAAAAGTTCAATTTTGTTCCCTTGTGTTAAACGTCCCTTAAGATATTACTCATTGAAATCGTAGGTAGTGTTATACAAATCACCCTAATTTCAAGATCACCCTAATGTCAAGGATAGACAGACAGACGGACAGACGGTCATGGATATACCGACTCAGTTCTACTGCCTGTTACATACTTTTATTTTGGTTTTTATTTTTAACTAGCTTAATATACCCCACATATATATTAAACTATTGATCTAAATTTAAAACAATTCTTATAGTATCTATTAGTACATATGTATGTTCCATGCCTTTCGCAATCTGTGAAGCTTTTAAGAATCGGCAGTGCCACTATTAAGAAATGATCAATTTTTAGATCACACAAAAAATAACAATAGAAATAACCGCTAAAAGTAAAAAAAAAATTAAAATAAAATACTAAACTTAAGGCAAATTTTTAACTAGCCGATTTAGAAAGAAGAAAAATAGACCTTTCGATTGGTGTATATATCATGTAATCAAACTTGAGACATTTATGCGTAATTACCCTGTAAACCCTTTTTTTTCACTTTTCAACATTTTTCAACTTTGATGATGAATAGAAATTTAATAGAATTTATACAACAAATACGTTGTGCAAAAATACATACCAGACTACCAAAATTCTTGGGAGGTTCGTTTTGGTGGTATTTGAATACATCGAAAACGCCTTGTTTGAAGATTTCTTGACCCCTTGAAAAATACAATTATTGACAAATAAAATAAAATTTTTTCGCAGCTCTTTTTTTAAATCGGCATTATCAATTTCTTGTTAAACTGACCAACAATCTTCTGAACTCACTTTTATTCTTTTTTATTTTCTTAAAAAGTTGAATAAATTGGTCAATTTCTAAAGTTAAACCTTGTGTTACTCACAATCAGACTGTTTTTTCAACACTTTCCAAAGTATCAAAGCTATAAGTACGATTGAACTATAATAGGACTCGAACGAACGATTGAACTATAATGGGATTCGAACGATCAAACGAACAAAACAACTGAACTATTGAACTAAGTATAATATTTTAGTTCGTACAGTCACTTTGGTGAATCGTTCAATTGAACTTAGTCCGAACGGAACGATACAACTCTACTATATATCTACGTTCTTCACCCCAGACTAAGGAAAGGAAAAATAAAGCTCTTTCACTACTAGGTAATACGTATACAACTAGTAAGCTGTTATTCTGTCTACCGTAGCCGTTCCTACTGGTGTTAAGTGAAAGTGCAGGCAAGAAAGTAGACATTCAGACCGACCAAATGAAGTAATTATACATCTTCTTTATCAGTTTCAATAGCTAAATCGTTAAAGTCGTGTCCTTCAAACTCCGTTTTTCTGTCCATCCGTTACTCAGATCCGTCTTTTTGCTGCACGAAGTACAAAAGTATGTCGGATCGGATCACTATATCATATATGGAAATTGGACTATTTTATCATATATCTGACATGTTACCGGTCTTTAAAAAAATCAAGTTCTTAAGAGTTGGAAAAATGTAGGTCTCAGCAAGGGTATGCAATCTTATGCGTGTCAAGGATGGCCTAAAGTTGTCTTTTTTAACATTTAGCTTAAGAATATTTTATATATATACTAGATCTTTTAATCTTAGTTGTAAGTACTAACGCAATCACATTCTTGTAGAAAAGATAATTATATCATAATTTCTAATTTAATGATTAGTTCAAACTATCATTGTACAAATGGAATTAACAGTACTCAATTTAGCACATTTGACCCTATAATATCATCGATAACCCTTATAATCGTGGAAGATAAAGTTAATTTTTATTTAATTACATAAACAATTTCTGTAAGGCGCATTTTTCATAGTCCAGCTAAATTATAACAGAGAGATCTTTATAAAATAAAAATTATAGCGCAACAATTCTTTTAAATTTTTTATTATATTCCTTAAAAGTAATACCACTATCCAATGAATACATAGATGTGTCAAACAGCGATTTATGTGTTACGCTTTTTTTTGCTGCTCATGGGTCCCAGTTCGTAGGCAAATTTTACGACGAACATAGCAGAGATTGCCGAGCAGAGAAAAACGATTTACGACTTGATTGCATCAGTATCGTATCGACCTAACAGCAGAAGAGTAGTCTCTGTGTCGCTTGCTCTCTCATGTTTTTTTTTTGAGGAGAGACAAAATGCGCATGTATTTGGGGGTGGGTTTTTATGAAAGCTGGCTACAGCGCGTTGCGTCGATCAGTAGTGAGGTTCATTTAGAAAATCTATGGATCACATAGATTTTGATGGCGCACAGTGGTTCGCTGTGACTTTTTACTGTACAAAAATAATGTCTTCTGACAGGATATTTTTTAAATTTTAACAATCAATTATCAGTTAATTTGTGTATCTTTAATATGAGTGACTATGACTTTTTTTTCAATAATTGCTTATAGTTGACTTTGTTATACCCTTGCAGAGGGTATTATAATTTTGTCATAAAATGTGTAACGCATTGAAGTAAGCCTCACAGACCCCATAAAGTATATATATTCTTGATCAAGGCGACGAGCTGAGTCAATATAGCCATGTCCGTCGTCCGTCTGTCTGTCTGTCTGTCTGTCTGTCTGTCTGTCTGTCTGTCTGTCCGTCTGTCTGTTTCTATGCAAACTAGTCTCTCAGTTTTGAAGCTATCTTGATGAAATTTGGTACAGATCCGTCTTTTTGCTGCACGCAGCACATATGTCGGAGCCGGCCGGATCGGATAACTATATCATATAGCTGCCATGGGAACGATCGGTTGGAAATAAACATTTCGAATGAAAAACTTTTTTGTTTCTCAAGATATCTCAACCATATAAACACATTGTGTGTTTTATTAAGTTTTAAGCAGGCTGACAAAATTTGGTGTAAATCGGACTACTATATCATATAGCTGCCATAGGAACGATCGGTTCGAAAACAACATTTAGTATGAAAAACTTTTAGTTTCTCAAAATATCTCAACCAAATATACACATTGTGTGTTCGATTAAGTTTTAAACAGGCTGACCAAATTTTGTGTAAGTCGGACTACTATATCATATAGCTGCCATAGAATCGATCGGTTCAAAATCAACAAATTTTGTAAAAAATCTGACGGCTTACACAGGGCACTGCAAGGGTATCCAAACCTTGGCGCGCCAAAGTTAGCTTGCGCTATGTTTTATATGTTATAAATGCTTTGCTTACATTATATTCGTCAAATATTTTTACAATATATACATATGTTTAGACCCAGTACTTTAAAAAAGTACAAATGGGTCTATTACGTTTGTGCAAATGTGCGTAACAGGCAGAAGGAGGCGTGGCAGACCCTATAAAGTATATATATTCTTGATCAGCATCAACAGCCGAGTCGATATAGCCATGTCCGTCTGTCTGTCCGTCTGTCTGTCCTATTTTGTGTCACCTAGATCTCAGAGACCATAAGAGCTAGAGACACCAAATTTGGCATGTAGGTTCACCTATATCTCCCATTGATCAAGTTTGTTTTGGATTTTTGCCACGCCCCCTCCGCCCCCGCAAATTGAAAAACAAAATTTCAAAGTCGAATTACAAGAGCCCCTTTAATGCTAGCACCTTGATTTTTGGTACATATAGTATACACTATGGTCCAAACCTGTCCAGAAAATTTCATTCCAATCGGATGATAAACGCGGAAGTTATTCAACTAACAATGTTACGGGCAAAATGAAGAAGAAGAGACGCTAGCGACCTCTGTGTTAACTTATTTCTTAGTGGCGCCATCTATTGCATGGAACGCAACATTCAAGAACAATATAGTAAACGCTTTGCACTCAAAAAGTACTGGGTCTCCTACTGTCGAGCTTGCTCCACTGTAGCTTACTGCATTTTTTTTTACTGTACTTACACATATTTTTGTATTCGAATACTCAAAAACATATATGCACAAATTTAAACATGGTATCTATGCATACACATTAGAAAGCATATTTTGTCGATCAGAAATATTAAAATCAGAAGACATTATTTATGTACAGTAAAAAGTCACAGCGAACCACTGTGCTTCATAGATTTCTTAAACGAACCTCACTACTGATCGACGCAACGCGCTGTAGCCAGCTTTCATAAAAACCCACCCCCAAATACATGCGCATTTTGTCTCTCCTCAAAAAAAAAACATGAGAGAGCAAGCGACACAGAGACTACTCTTCTGCTGTAAGGTCGATACGATACTGATGCAATCAAGTCGTAAATCGTTTTTCTCTGCTCGGCAATCTCTGCTATGTTCGTTGCTCGCTCGGCTGTGATCTTCAAGCTTTGTAAAATTTGCCGACGAACTGGGACCCATGAGCAGCAAAAAAAAGCGTAACACGAAAATCGCTGTTTGACACATCTATGCAGTATTTAAAAAACTGCAGTAAGTTTCATTTCATGTGATTTTGCTTTTGCTTCTGCTTCCGAAATAAACAGAAGTCGCAGTCGAAGCAAAAGCAAAAATGAAAAAGCGACCAAAATCAAACAGCATCAACAGTCGCCGATTACCGTTTTTTTGCTTTCCGCTTTGCTGTTGCTTTCGATCGTGAGCGTAAGTCGAAGCAGCAGCAACTGTTATTAAATAATTTTTATAAAATATATATTCTATTGTCAATCGCTTTGATTAGATTGTTCGTCATTTTCAAAAAGTTCCATTGCATCAATTGCCATGTCCAAAAAGCTGGGATTTAATTTAATGAGCAATATGTACTCAAGAACATCCTGGCTTAAGCGATTATTATTATGACTATTATTAAGTAAGAAAAGTTACAAAAATGAATTATTATTTATTACTTATTATTTATTATGTTTTTATGTTCAACTTAATTTGTTCTTATAAATTTTGATTTCCTTTATAATTTTTGTCAATAATGATAAACATGTTTAAAAAAATAATAAAAAGTGCAAGAAGTACAAAAATAAGAAGAAACAAAATGTCTAGTTTTTCGCGACTGCGACTGCCGGCGACTTCCAAAAGTCGCACTTGCTGCTGCCAGCGACTTATGCTTACGATCATAAGCAACTGCGACGAAAATCAAAAGCAACCAACAGTCGAGCTCATTGATTTTCGCGACTGCGACTGCCGACGACTTCTGAAAGTCGACAGTTGCTGCTGCTTCGACTTACGCTCAAGATCGAAAGCAACAGCAAAGCGGAAAGCAAAAAAACGGTAATCGGCGACTGTTGATGCTGTTTGATTTTGGTCGCTTTTTCATTTTTGCTTTTGCTTCGACTGCGACTTCTGTTTTTTTCAGAAGCAGAAGCAGAAGCAACTGTTCATTTTAAGAAGTCGCTCGCAGTCGAAGCAGTGAAAAGCAAAAATATTGCGACTTCTGCTACTTCGACTGCAGTTTTTTAAACACTGCATCTATGTATTCATTGGTTAGTGGTAATACTTATTTCAAATTTTTATATTTAAAAGTTGTCAGCCCCTGTTTCCTTGCCGATAGCCTTACAATCTAGATACATTTGAAATTTACTCCTTTCCGTCTTCATAGTTTTCATATCTACAATAAATGGACATTATTTGCATGGTCGCATGATTTTTTTTGCATATTTTCATATATATGTATATTAAAATCCATTTATGTGATATTATCTGAATAGGAGATGACATAGTTGAAACTAAATCATTATGTAAAGAAAATGAAGAAGCAAACTTGAAGCAGGAACTAACCAAGCTGGAAAAAATGCCATTAAAGCTAATTATGAATCCACGAGGACAGATGCGTGACTATAACTCATTAAAAGAATCCATCAATATTGAAACAGGGCTTTTATCCCCTGACAATTGTGCTGAGCTAATAACTGCGCTGCAACTGCATAAGGGCCGAGGTAATTGTATGTAATTTAAGTAATTATATTCAATTTCATAATAGAAAAATGGTTTGGAATAAATTGCGTATAAGGAACTTTATTAAAAACACTTTAAATTATATTTATTTGTGTACCCTTGCAGAGGGTATTTTTAGTTTGTGGAGAAATGTGTAACGCATTAAAGGAGGAGATACAGACCGTATAAAGAACATATTTTCTTGATCAAGACGACGAGGTAACTCGATATCAGTCTGTCTGTACATCATGAAGCTATCTTCATGAAACTTGGTACAGGTCCGTTTCACTCCACCCCGTAACATATGGTACATATGTCAGAGCCCGCCAGATCGAACCACTACATCATTATCAATTACTTAGCCTATAGGAACGATGGGTCAAAAATTAAACTTTAGTATGTCCTTTTTAAGATAATAAACCAAGCTTTCGGATTGGTTTGTTAGAATATCTAATTAATTAACAATTTACTTTTTAAACTCGGGCAACATTAATAAAATTTCTCTTTTTTTCACCGAAATGTATTGGTTATTAAATGGAGTTATTTGTTACATTTGGTGCTCTACATAAATGTTTCACAAAAGTAGAGAACATAATCATTTTGTTGATAAGAGCATGGAGAAACGGGAATCTATTGCACAGATATACTCTTATGAGAACATTTTTATATTTATTTGATATCTATTTATACAGGTATTTACTTTTAAACAAAATGTATTTGTATATTGACTAATCATAATATCTGTATGATTTTTTTTTTTTCCAATTTGGTTACCATTTAAAAAAATTGCTTTGCTTGTCACCGCTATCGCATTCGCCTCGGCCTGCTTTAATTGCGCTATAATCAACAACAACAATCGGCTTAAAAGGAGCCGAGCTCTTTGCAAAACGTCGTCGAAAGGCTGAAAATTGGGTAGTCGATGAGACTAATGCCGGTACTCACAGTCCATCTGGTATTCCAGATTACCAACAATATCAAGCTAAGCCGCCGACGTCCCCAAGTATTTTGCCAGCATATTCCGATGCTGGTAAACACCGCGTTCAACTGAATTTACATCAGGATCAACTGATTGAGAAATATTCAAAGCCAGGGGTTCAGGTGGTTAAATCGCCCTGGGAAGCTGCTCTTCAGACCGGTTCGGCAAGCTCAGCATTTGTGCAAGACACGAGATATGGCAGCCAAACGCCGAATGCCTCTGTAACATCACCCGTACATTTTAATCAAGATGTAAACGATCACCTCGGATTGGTTCAGACGCATTCACGATCGTCAACGAACTATGGAACACCTACAAACAGCGTCGCACAGGAGCCGAATAAAAATGTAAGTTTGTTCTAAGTAAGAATTAGGAACCGATCAAAGTCATATAAAAAGATATTTTCAATTTCTATTACACAAATTATTTTAAATACATATTCATTATGTAAATTAAATTAATTCTAATTTTATTTTTTATCTTAAAGATAAAAGATACATTAAACGTGTATAATAACAATAACTGAAATGTGAATATATCCTTTAATCGAGTTGAATAGGCCGGTCTGGTTTGTCTTAATAGCAATTTTTTTATTCATTATGAAAAGCTATGCTTTGGCAATTTTATTGCCTTCATGAGGGAGTCTGGAAACATTATTACATACATATACATATACGTACATATAATATTCATAGATTAATTTTATAAAACAAACATTGCAGGTTTTTTACTCACAGGCACATATCTATATATATAAAACTCTTTGTCCTAATTGACTGACTGAGTCATCACGCTGTAGGCCAAACGGTTCAAGATATTGAGATGAAATTTTTACACAACATAATTATCGTGCAATAAGACGGAATTTTTGATATCCCCACTGGAAGGGGCTAAAATGGGGGTCAAAGGTCAAAATAGCTTAGTATGAATTTTTTTTTTTTTGAGCTATCTTAACCAAAATGACAGATTATGTATTTCTTACTCAGGCTCCTACAATTTGGTCAAGATCGGACCACAATATCATATAGCTGCCATAGGATCAATCAGATGCATATTAAAACTTTTTATGAATATCTTTGTTATTTTTTGAGATATCTCAACCAAACTCACAGATTATGGATTTCGTACTCATTGTAACATTCTGTAAAAATTGGGTCAAGATCGGATCACTATATCGTATAGCTGCCATAGGAGTGGCTTTTAAGTGGCTATTAATGCTATTAATAAACAATCAAAAGAAGATGGACAGGTTGAGGGTGAGGGAAGAGTTACGATTCATTGGTGTTCCGACTTTCAAAATCAATTTTCAGTATATGGCATTGTTACTCGCTCTTGCTGCAATTATCCAATTGCAGCGAAAACTTTAAAACAGCGATCAGCGAAAATGTAAATTCTCTATATTAAATAGAGTACTACTTATTGCTATTATTTTAAGTCCAATTACAGGGAAAATTGAATTTACATTTCCCGCTTTTTTATTAAAAATGACATAACGTCCGGCTATAGCTGTGAGAAATGTTCCCTATTTTCACTCCACATTTCTCCCCGAGATTTCAGCGATCGTAGCGAGACGGGGGTTTTCGAGCGAAGCGAGTATTAGATGGTTTGCCCCCTGCTTATACAAAGTAATATTATTGTAAGTCCGATTGCAGGGAATAATTGAATTTAGATTTCCCGCTTTCTTATTAGCAATGACATAAGGTCTGACTATAGCTGTGAGAAGTGTTCCCCATTTTCACTCCACATTTCTCCCCGAGAGTTCAGCGAGCGTAGCGAGCCGGGGGTTGGCGAGCGAAGCGACCAGGGGGCATATTATATAAAGTACTACTTATTACTATTATCTTAAGTCCAACTACAGTGAAAAATTCCCGTTATCTAATTAGAAATGACATAAGGTCTGTTTATAGCTGTGAGAAATGTTTCCTATTTTCGCTTCACATTTTTCCCCGAGATTTCAGCGAGCGTAGCGAGCCGGGTGGTTGGCGAGCGAAGCGATCAGGTGGCAAACCCCCTAGTAACATACATAATTCTATCTTAACAATATTGTGAGTGTCGTCATTTCTATCCTACGTTGCACTTTTTTTCATTATTAACTTTGTTAGCGTCACTTTTGTGTTTATCGGATAAACTCTGTTTTTCTCACACCAATATAAGAAGACTGTTTACGAATAACAAAAAAATGTACAGAGAAAAGCAACAAAATGTCATCTACCAAATCAAATGCAATGGAAAAGAGAATGATAGTTGCAACAGAATATACATAGGAAAAACAAAACGGGCGTTATGCACAAGAATTTCGGATCACAGAGGAGACTCGAAGAAAGGAAAGCTGACAACAGCGCTCGCGCAACACATTACAACAACATGGCACACAGCTGATTTCGACAACGCCAAATTTCTGGATATTGAGAGAAGAGAGCGAACGAGACTGACATTAGAGAGCTTATGAATACAACAAAAAGGAGGAGCACATTGATCCACAAAAACGACATGAAACAAACAAATTACATTTATGCAGCAGATATTGCAGTGGGTATACACAACAGTGACGCTATCACAGTTTAAAATAAAAAGATGCAGTAAGCTACAGTGGAGCAAGCTCGACAGTAGGAGACACTGTACTTTTTGAATGCAAAGCGTTCACAGGTGCTCTTGTAATTAGACTTTGAAATTTTGTTTTCCAATTTATGGGGGCGGAGGGGGCGTGGAAAAATTCTAAAAAAAAAACTGGATCAATGCGAGATATAGATAAACCTACATGCCAAATTTGGTGTCTCTAGCTTTTATAGTCTCTGACATCCAGGTGTTCAAAAAAGGGACAGACAGTCAGACGACAGACGGACATGGCTATATCGACTCGGCTATTGATACTGATCAAGAATATATACAGTTTATAAGGTCTGCCACGCCTCTTACTGCCTGTTGCGCACATTTGCACAAAATTAATAGACCCATTTGAACTTTCTTTTTATTTCAGGGTCTAAAAACGGCAACGTAGGATAGATAAAATTGACGACACTGAAAATATTGTTAAGATAGAAGAATGTATGTAATATGTACCTGCGATGTTTGCTTTATAAATATAATCCATGAATGTTATTTGTACGTATATGTAATATGTAATATGTATGTAATAATGTTTCCAGACTCCCTGATAAAGGCAATAAAATTGACGAAACGCGTAGGAGGATAGCTTTTAATATTGAATAAAAAATATTGTTATTAAAACGAACCAAATCCTATTCAACTCGTTTAGAGGATATATTCACATAATGCTTAAATACAGGCCCACATCATAAACACACAAAAATTATTTATAATACAATATGACTCATAATACAATATTAATTAAATTGTGAGCTTTACCATTTTTTATGAGAATTAACTATTATTTGAACCTCAATCTTACATGTTACATTTTATTCAAGACCTTTGATACAAGCTTCCACAATCAAGCAATTCAGTCATGCAACCCTCAAAGAGAACTTGCTTATAAGCCAAGTGTGGCACAAGGTTGGGGAGGTCGGAATGTTGAGTTGCCTAGAGGTAAGACACTAACAAATTGAATTAATTTTAATTATAGTTATACAGGTCTCTGAATTTATTTGACCTAATTAATTTTTATTTGCAAATTAGTGCTCGCATAGTTCCACATTCAATTCCTTTTAGTTTGGTTTAGTAAAAGGCATTTTATAAAAATATTTTTTTAATATTTCAGAGTATTATCATCAAGAATATGAAAGTTTTAATGCAGATAGTCTAAATAGCTATTGCATAGAACCAAATGAAAATAACATTTTGGTTTATCAACACAAGAATATATTTGATAATCAAACTAATAATTTTTTGAAAAATCAAGCAATTCTTAATTTCAATACAGAAGTTCAGCAAAGAATAGAACAATTGGAGCATTTTCAGCAAAGATTGACTATCGGTCTTGGTCTTGGCCTTGAGATCAAACAAAATGCAACGCCTTATAGTCATCGCGTCATGTCTACAGACAGTCTAAATAGCACAGAAAATTTAAATTTTAATAAAATGACTTCAACTAATGTGATTCAAGCACACTGTGATCAAGAAACATTAACGAAGAAAACAACGTCTGAAAATAATGAAGCCGTTAATGTTCGGGAATTAATTTACACATTTGAGAAACAATCATTAAGAGACCATGAAGAAAACAAAAATTGTAAATCTGTTACAACTGGCGAAAATCAACTGATTGAAAAAGATTCAAAAATTGTAAATTGTCCAGTGTTGGAGAGTGCAATGAATAAGATAAATACAACATCTACTACCAAAGGCATGATTGCAAACCCCTTACGTGTTACTTCGTGTCTTTTATTGGATTTTATACTACTACATACATTTTACTCGTATTTTTATGTACTTGTTTGCACTGTATGTTGTCGTTTGTTGTCAATCTCTCTTATGTTAATAACAAGTCTGCAAACCCCCAAAAAATAATATGAAACGCCATCTCCAGCTTCGGCAAATCATTATCAAAAAAACTTAAAATGAAATTGAAAAAGCAGTCTAAACCAATTTTTGTCTGGATCGAATAATAAACTTCGCGTTGAAACTCGATTTGTTTTGGAAAACTTTAAAACATTGCGATTTCTATTCCAAACACATCAAGTATATTCATATAGTGTGGATTGTCGCCCAAAGTGATATTAACGCCAAGCTAAACCGAGTTTGCAGTCCTGTTTATGTGTATGTCCATGGAAAACTATATGTATAAAGTACATATGAAACGAAACTAACAAAGAGTGCATTTATAATTTACAATTTGTTAAATCAACCATAGCATTTATTATTTACTTGATTATTCCGAAATTGTGTTATTATTTGTGTTTTTAATTATGATTTCAGTTAGTGTGATGGTTTATAAAATAACAGTTTCTGTTTACTTATTTTTTCTATAGGCCTTTATGTACCCAAGGAGATCTCTCTGGCTAGCTACGCACCTCCTCCAGCTCAAGTTAGCTCAAATCAACAATTTAAACACAATTATCAAGATCAAACAAAGAATGATTTTTCGAGGGACTATCCCACTGGAGCTACTTTTCCCGTGTCAAATACTTTGTCAGGTTTATACTCATCACAGACACCTAAGCAACAACTTAATGCCCCACTTAGTTACCAAAAGGTGCCAACAAGCTCCATGCAAGCGTCACCACAAGTCAATTTTAATCCATCGCCATTGCCTTTTGAAAAGTTATCAAAATTTGAGGAGTTCGATCAAAGGAATTTAGGTACAAGTCAACGTTATGTAAACATGAACAAACACCCAGGATACAGATGCGTGCGTAATGTAACACCCACTGCGTTCGGATCTGCAGAAATCGAAAATCGTCCGACTTCTGGTAATTTACAAGGTTGGCCTATTTCATCGATTCCAAACAAACAAGTAGGTTATCGGCATTCGACGCAAAACGCGGTGTCTGCTAAAAGTTTCAATAACTGTGCCCGTGGATGGAATAATGGCTCTGGCTTTGAAAATAGTCTGCCCTACTCCGACTTTTAAGCAGTCAACGACATAAAAATATTTCTAAAAAATTTGTTCTCACGTTACGATCTACGACATGTTAATCTTTTATTCAACATACATTAATAGCCTTTTTCGATCCATAAATATTTATAAATGTATATTATTTTCTATTGTTTACTTGCGTCTTTCAAATAATAATACATGCTTATTGAAAACATCCTTTTCGTTTTTTTTTTAATCTATACATATAAAACTCTTTTTCCTGACTGACTGTTCACTGATTTACTCATTCATCACCGTAGAGACGGAATGGTAAGAGCTACGGGACTGAAACATACACAAGATACATAGCTGAGATATAATTATCGACAGCGCACAGTGGCTCATTCACGAGACTCACGTGGCAAAAATCAAAACTCACGAGTCGGAATCTGGCAAAACGTGAAATGCAGTTAGGTAGAGAATTGTTTGAAGTTTACTGACCTAACTTTCCTTTTTCTATTAGGTAATTTGCTTCGGTGGTAGAGCTCTTCAAACATGAACAAAATTTTCATGTTGGCATTTTTGAGTATTTTTTGCAAAAATTGTTCATCTTTGGGATAGAATTATATCTAAATGGTTCATTTGAGTTAAAGTTTCTTAATTTTAACTTAAAGTTGGGACAATTCCATGAAGAGATATATACGAATTTTGTTCATTTTGAGTATGAAAGTATTTTAAATAAATTATTTACTAAACCTCTATTTTTGAAGCAATTTTTCGATTTTACATAGACTTTTAACACCGAGTCCAGGCTAGTCCAGGCAAGCGAATTATACCACGTGATACTATGATTATTTTTAAAACGATTTTTCATAATTCCAGAGTGCGAAATTTTGCGTTTTCGGCGCAGTTTAACATACGATTAATGCACCTAGCCTAAAAATGCGCAATTTGCTAGGCAAAAATGCGCAATTTGCTTGGGCAAAAATGCGCAATTTGCTTGGGCAAAACTGCGTCGCGGCGAGCGCATTTGTGCGCTACCTGCAGTGCATTTGTTTATATGCAAACTAGTCTGTCAGTTTTGAAGCTATCTTGATGAAACTTGGCACAGGTCTGTTTTTTTAGCTGCACGCACTACATATGTCGGAACCGGCCGGATCGGTTCACTATATCATATAGCTGCCATAGGAACGATCGGTTCGAAAACAACATTTAGTATGAAAAACTTTTTTGTTTCTCAAAATATCTCAACCAAATATACACATTGTGTGTTTAAATAAGTATTAAACAGGCTGACCAAATTTGGTTCAAATCGGACTACTATATCATATAGCTGCCATAAGAACGATCGGTTAAAAATCAACATTTAACAAATTTTGGGGTATCCAAACTTTGGCGCGCCAAAGTTAGCTTGCGCTATATTTTTAAATTAATTTCAAACAATTAAAAAGAGATTTATTTTATTTAAATTTTGTTTTCATAGGAATTAACACGATATAAATGTATTAGAAACTTGAATTATAATAAATATGCTCGCTACAGTAAATGGAACTAAAATATTGATTTAAATTTATTTATAAGTATTAAAATGCTTAAGGATATATTGCTATAGATATATATATGTAAATTCGAACATTTATAGTGAAATTGTTTGATGTTTGCATGCTTCTGAGGCAAAACTATCGTATAAAATCATGTGAAAACAAAATCCAACTTTGACTACCTGTGGAAAACAGGTTTACTGCTCGATTTTGAATTTAATTTGAAGCTGAAGAAGTTTTCTAACAAACGCTTTTTAAATTTTTTGATATCTCTTTTGGATCAAAAGATATGATTTTCGCAAGTAAAACTCAAACGGCCCCACTGTGCAGCGTTTGGCATAATTGCAACTGGATTCCAAGTGGCGCACAGTGGTCCGGTTTGAGTTTTTACTTTGCGAAAATCATATCTTTTAATCCAAAAGAGATATCGAAAAATTTTAAAAAGCGTTTGTTAGAAAACTTCTTCAGCTTCAAATTAAATTCAAAATCGAGCAGTAAACCTGTTTTCCACAGGTAGTCAAAGTTGGATTTTGTTTTTACATGATTTTATACGATAGTTTTGCATTAGAAGCATGCAAACATCAAACAATTTCACTATAAATGCTCGAATTTACATATATATAATATAGCAATATATCTTTAAGTATTTCAATACTTTTAAATGAATTTAAATTAATATTTTAGTTCCATTTACTGTAGCGAGCATATTTATTATAATTCAGGTTTCTAATACATTTATTTCGTGTTAATTCGTGTGAATACAAAATTTAAATAAAGTAAATCTCTTTTTTGTTTTGTTTGAAATTAATTTTAAAATATTGCGCAAGCTAACTTTGGTAGGCCAAAGTTTGGATACCCTTGCAGTTTCCGGTATAAGCCGTAAGATTTTTTACAAAAAGTGTTAGATATTGATTTCGAATTGACATAGAACTCTGATTTGCATCAAATTTGGTCAGGCTGTTTGAAGCTATACCAAACACACAAAGTGTGAGTTTGGTTAACATATATTAAGAAACTAAAAAGTTTTTCATACTAAATGTTGGTTTTGAACCGATCGTTCCTATGGCAGCTATATGATATAGTTGTTCGGCTGAACCAAATTTGGTAAGGACGTATGAAACTGTATCAAACACACAGTTTTGTGAATTTGGTTGAGATATCTTATGAAACAAAAAAAGTTTTTCATACTAAATGTTGATTTCGAACCGATCGTTCCTATGGGAGCTATATGATATAGTGATCCGATCCGGCCGGTTCCGACATATGTAGTGCGTGCAGCCAAAAGACAGACCTGTGCCAAGTTTCATCAAGATAGCTTCAAAACTAAATTACTAGTTTGCATAGTGCGCACTGCAGGTAGCGCACAAAAGCGATCGCGACACAATTTTGCCTAAGCAAATTGCGCATTTTTAGGCTAGGTGCATTAATCGTATGTAAACTGCGCCGAAAACGCAAAATTTCGCACTCTGGAATTATGAAAAATCGTTTTAAAAATAATCACAGTATCGCGTGGTATAAGTCGCTTGCCTGAACTAGCCTGGACTCGGTGTTAAAATTCTATGTAATGTTGAAAAATGGCTTCAAAAATAGAGGTTTAGTAAATAATGTATTTAAAATACTTAAATATTTAAAATGTACAATATATATATTATAGCGCTCGCCTTGGAATTGTCACAACTTTCAGTTAAAATTGAAAGACTTAAACTCAAAAGAACGATTTGGATATAATTCTATCCCAAAGATAAACAATTTTTGCAAAAAAATACACAAAATGCAAACATGAAAAAATTGTACATGTTTGAAGACCTCTACCACCGAATCAAAATACCTAAATGAATAAGCCAAGTTAGGTGTTTAAACTTCAGACAATTCTCTACCTAACTGCATTTCACGGTTTGCCAGATTCCATGACGCCGTCAAAGATCAAAATTGCATGGTATGAACATTTTGTTTTGTTTTTTTTTTTTAACTAATGCGACCATACTCACAAATTGAGTATTTTGTACTATCTATTACATCCTGGTCAAGATCAGATGACTAAATCATTCTGAGAAGGTTTGATGAATATCGGATGAATATTTCATATACA
Organism: Drosophila testacea; assembly: GCA_035043265.1. Taxonomy (NCBI): domain Eukaryota; kingdom Metazoa; phylum Arthropoda; class Insecta; order Diptera; family Drosophilidae; genus Drosophila; species Drosophila testacea. Next base: position 1,856,620 of record JAWNND010000842.1, on the reverse strand, counting down.
TATGTAGCTGTCACAGAAACAAACTGATGAAAAGGTAGGTATGAAGTACTTTGTTGTTTTCTAAGCTAACTTAACCAAATTCATAGATGGGTTTTATCTCGACAAATCTGGCTTTTCCCGTCAAATCTTGCGTTTTTCCCCCAGGCATGGAATACCTTTTGAATGAAATTGTAAAAATTATAAAATACAGCAATAATAAATAATTTTGTAGAAACTTGAAATTAATAAATACCAACCGATTTTCTAGCTTCGAAAACTTATGACATTATGACATTTAAGGAACAATATTTAGGCCCATTTTTTCAATGTCTGTATAAGGTCTCAAATAGCTATCCGAATGATAAACTGACGTTAAATATTGAAAAAATGGGCCTTAGAATATTTGTTTCTAAAAGCAACTGTCGGCAAAAGATCTAGAGCTTTGTAGAACACCCCTGATTGAAGATGTCGACGCATTTCCGTGAAAGTATCGAATGTCAAAAAAAAATGCAGTAAGCTACAGTGGAGCAAGCTCGACAGTAGGAGACCCAGTACTTTTTGATTGCAAAGCGTTCACTACAGATTGTTCTTCAATGTTGCGTACCATTCAATAGATGGCGCCACTTGATATACATAGAGGTCGCTAGCGTCTCTTCTTCCTTTTGCCTGTAACATTGCTAGTTGAATAACTTCCGCGTTTATTAACCGATTGGAATGAAATTTTCAGTACAGGTTTGGACTATAGTGAATATTGTATAATATAAAAATCAAGGCGCTAGAATTAAAGGTTCTCTTGTTATTCGACCTCAAAATTTTGTATTTCAATTTCCGTAGGCGGAGGGAGGCGTGGCTAAAATCTAAAACAAACTTCATAAATGGGAGATATAGATGAACCTATATGCCAAATTTGGTGTCTCTAGCTCTTATGGCCTCTGAGATCTAGGCAACACAATAAGGGACAGACGGACAGACAGACAGACAGACAGACAGACAGACAGACGGACATGGCTATATCGACTCGGCTGTTGATGCTGATCAAGAATATATATACTTCATGGGGTCTGCCACGCCTCCTTCTGCCTGTTACGCACATTTGCAAAAACGTAATAGACCCATTTGTACTTTTTAAAGTACTGGGTCTAAAAACAGATTTTCCAGGAGAGCGTTTTTTTTTATCTGTGCATGGGATTGCATTTAACTTGGCATAATATACAGTTGATTTTTTCAGGATTGTGAGACATAAGTTTTCTAACAGTTTGGCAATTTCGTAAAAAAGTGACATACGATACTTTCGCGGAAATGCGAAAATTGAAATGCATTTATAGACAATAGTTAATAATTTTGTAGAAACTCGAAAAAATGAATAGCAGCCGACATTCTGACTTCGTAAAACTGTTTGAAAGATTAAAATCTCTGACATTAATAGAACATCAACATTTAGAATAACTGTTTTCAAAACCAATTGTCGGCAAAACTTTAGAGCTTTGTGGAACATAACTTTTATAAATGTCAAGCTTAAAAAAAGTATATTTTTTTGTGTAATTGTTTGCTGACTTGGCAAAGGGGCAACCGCCCGGGGGCGCCAAATACACACAACTATTAAGTATAGAACACAATATTTCATGCTTCTAGTGTATCGACAAAAATAATCAAATTTTTTTGGGTATAAAAATATATATTACAATAAGAAGCATTGCGAGCAATCTTATTAAAAGTTTTCTAGCTAGAACAAAAAAAAAATATTTCCCAAAAATTTGGAAAGATGAAATCATTCTGAAATTCTGCAACTAATTCACAGTTTTAATTTTGCATCAAATTATAAAAATATGGAAATTGCCTACAGGATATTTTTTACAATTCTTGTTACATCAACGTAAGGAGAACGTTCATTTAGAAAACTTAAGTTAATTAAGAACCAGTTGCGATCGTAAATGGGACAGGAGAGACTTAGCAGTCTCAGTTTGTTATCTATTGAATATAGCATAGCAGAATCTTTAAATATTGATAATAGAATACAATATATAATTTTAGTTTTAAATTTTGATCCTGGATTTGTCATTTTTGTTAAGCTTATTAGCTTTGACACTGGATTTGTCATTTTTTATAAGCTTTAATTTTTCTATCTTTTGGTTAATTAAACTGGAATTGTCATTTTCTTATGTTTTCAAAATTAAAACGTATTCTCTTTGGGAGGAAATGGAGGGGGCGCCGCCTGAATATTTTCCCTGAGTACAACTTTTTCTCGACACGGCGCTGTTATTATGTGCGAGGGATGCATAATATTTTGTGTATGGATGTATGGCTTTTGCGCAGGGTTGGTTGATGTACCCTAAAGTTAACTTTGACGCTTCTAAAAAGCTTCTCTTTGGAAGTTTTTATTAAAGCTCTCCTCTGGTGGTGGAATAAATTCGAGTTGCGCATTAGAAGTGCATACAAATATAAGAAACGAATATATTGAGCAAGTTTTTCTGCACCTGACAAAAGTAATAATTTAATGCAAATCAAAAAAAAATCAGCTTCAAAAGTGTTCTAATTATTCTTACTCTGGCCATAACTATTTATATAACACAGTTAAAATGAGAGACTTAACGTTTACAATATTTACAATATTAATTTATGGCCCTTAAAAAAGAGAAAGGGATTAGGTTTCAAGCAATTGAAAAGTAAGTGTGAATAACGATATCAAATCTTTTAATGGATCGAATTGTTTGTGTCTTGTAAAAATATGCAGCGTTAATGATATGTAATATAATAATAAGAAGATATTTTCGATATTACTCTTCAGGGTTATTCAAGTCCAATAAGCACTAGATAGTGCTAGTTCAGCTACTATATTCTTTAACATAGCACATACACATGTATATTATCTGGAATAACTTTTGAGTTTATGATTCGATCGTAATGTGCTATAATTTATATATGTATACTAGTTCTAATCAAAATGTTACGAATTAGTAGACCTTATACCTTAAAAATGTACAAATGGATTTATTATTCTATTATCGACAGTAGGAGACCCTGTACTTTTGGGAAAGAAAAAAAAGTGGAAAAAAGCGAAATGGTGAAAGTCACCAATCAAAAAAATTGTTGAGTGCCACGCGTTCACGAAACATTGTTCTTCATTGTTGCGTGTTAGAAATTTCAATAGATGGCGCTACTACGAAGATAACAGTTGATAAACACAGAGATCGTTAGCGTCTATTCTTCTTCCTGTTGCCCGAACATCGTTAGTGGGCTTGGACCATAGTGCGTATTTGTACAAAAAATCAACGTGCTGGCATTTAAGATGCTCTTGTAATTCGTTTGTTTTATATTTTTGCCGCTCCCCCTACCTCGTTGTAAATTGAAAAAACAGATATAAAATTGATAAAACATATTTCCAAGTCGAATTTAAAGAGCCGGCTTTATCCTGGCACATTGAGTTTTTCTATACTTCCATATATGTATAATTTGATATTTATTACAGTCCGATTCTGTCGTGAACAAGACGAGACTCTAGCGCTACAACATACTTGCAGTGTACTTGCTTTTCACGACTACTGGCCTTAGGCCACAATACGTTTTCTACTACTATTTTCTCTTTTCCATGAAAACAGGCTTAATTGATCTCTTTGACCTTTTCGTTTATCTTGTTCGTATGAATATTTATACATAATACCCAACCGACCGACTCAAGTGTTTATAGCTATGTATTTGCCTTGATCCGCATAATAAAACTACATTAGGGCGTGGGTGTTTTATAATAATTATAATAATGATTATTTCCAGAAAATGCATGTACCCAATCGTGTACAACAAAACTTACAATTCAAGAAACGCTTTCGCTTGCGCCATTCACACTGTATCGATTATAATATATCCTTCGAACAAAACTATCGTATCAAATATACCGTTCACAAAATGAATTATCGCTTAAATGACTAATATATATAAATGACAATAAAACTTAAATGACTGGTATTAAATTCAAAGGCATTAAGTGCTTATACGTAACATTCCGGCCCCCTTGAATCTACGCAGTCTAAGATTAATTAGAAACATCGACACCTACTAGCTTGGACCCTTAGTCTTCGAACCACTCCGTTGGCCGTTTTGACTGTCGCACCGCGGACTTGTCCGTACCGTGATGTTTGCATCTCAGTAATTAAGCCCTTTTTTTACTGGCTTCTTATTTTGCGAAGCTTGTAGATTCCAGCCAAGCGAGCAACAAACAGTTTTCATAAAAACTGGGATCTACAAGCTTCGAAAATTTTTCCGAGCGCTCTGGGATCTATGAGTATCAAAAAATTGCGTAGCACGAAAATCGAGGTTTGACACATCTACATATGTATTCATTTGTTAGTGCTATGACTGTGTCCACTCGTGATTAAGGAATGGAAGATTAAGAAGCAGAGACTATTAGAATACGGTGGAAAACGGAGAGTGGGGTTTAAGTTTAAGCCACGTAGAGCAAAACATTCTGAATTACTTAGGTGTTGCTAATGTTTGTGCTATAGATTCCAGACACATGAACAATTTTCAAGAGGATGCGTAAGACACAGAATATACATAATTGAAAAGAATATTTCACATATTTTGAGAAACAAAAAAGTTTTTCATACCAAATGTTGATTTATAACTGACCTTTGCTATGGTAGCTATATGATATAGTGATCCGATCCGCCCGATTTCGACAAATGTACTGCGTGCAGTAAAAAGACGGACAAGAAGAAAGAAGTTTACTGGTGGACACAGGAAATTCGCATTCTAAGAGACAAATGACTAAGGTGCCGACGCCGGCTAACCTGAAAAATGGAAAAGAGTTATATCAGATCGCCGTCCCCAATTACTGCTGGATATGTATAATGAGTGCATTCGAAGTGGAACATTCCCCAAGAGCTTTAATGCTAGCGCCTTGATTGGCACATATAACATACGATAAGGTCCGAGCCTGTTCTGAAAATTTCATTCAAATCGGATGATAAACGCGAAAGGTATTTAACTAACAATTTTACGGGCAAAAGAAAGAAGAAGAGACGCTAGCGACCTATGTGTTTATCAACAGATATCTTCGTAGTAGCGCCATCTATTGAAATTTCTGGTACGCAACATTGCAGAGCCATTTTTTGTGAACGCGTTGCACTCAAAATTTTTTTAATTGGTGATTGGTTCACCAATTGGTAATTGGTTCACCAATTTCCCCATTTTGCTTTACCACTTTTTGCTCTTTTCCATAAGTAAGGGACTCCAACTGCCGAGTTTGCTCCACTGTAGCTTACTGAATTTTATGTGTGATTTTGCCATATTTTCAAAATATTTTCTTTGATTATTGCCTTACTTATTTTTGGCTGCTTGGATATCTTTGACATCCCCTTGACATCTCGAGGTAAAAAGGTGGGAAACAAAACATGGCTCCAGAAATTGTATGACGTGAAAATTAAAATAATAATTTTTTGATAATTAAATAGGTAAAATAATAAAAAAAATAATTTTCAAGTTTGACCGCCAACCTTAAAGTACTCTGTATACTTATCACCCTGTATTACTATTCATTACCATGACCATTTATGACTTTAAGGCAGGGGTACCCACACACATACATTTCATTATGTATATGAGTGGGAAAAAGTCTGAAGTTGCCTGCGAATTGGACGTTTTATCTGCTTAACACTGCTCAAAATTCTTTTTAGTAGAAAATAAAACAAATGAAAGTATGAAAAGCCAAATAAAAATATATTAACGAATAAATAATAAGAAATATAACTCCTCATATCGTAGATCGTATGTTCGATGGAGTAATTCCTTCTAATCTTAAAAAATTTACCCGTTGGGGAAATAAAATTGCATATAACGCATTCCGCGTCCCAACCATATTCTCCATAAAGAATGCTGTAAGCTACAGTAGAGCATGCTCGACAGTAGAAGACCCGGTACTTTCTAAGTGCAAACCGTTCACTATAGATTAAACGTCAATGTTGCGTACCATTCAATAGATGGCGCCACTACGAAGATAAGTTAATAAACACAGAGGTCGCTTTTTCTTCCTTTTGCCCGTTACATTGTAAGTTGAATAACTTCCGCGTGGCAAAAATCTAAAACAAACTTGATCTGTGCAAGATACAGGTGAACCTACATGCCAAGTTTGGTGTCTCTAGCTCTTATAGTCTCTGTATCTCAAAAAAGTGACAGACAGACAGACGGAAATGGCTATATCGACTCTAAATCTAAATTAATAACAACTCTAGCTAAAAATTCTTTCAGTTTCAAAATAGCTAGGTGTAGCTATATAATTTTGTAAAATGATAACACTGCTGACTGTTTCTTTTTTATTAGTCGCTCTCCGATCTAAGTAGTAAGTAAGAAAAAGCCGAAGGCGCATGCCGAAGCAACTTCATTCAAGGGGTGGGCAAATTATGCGACGCTAGTTCACGCAGGGACTACCAACTTGTTTTTGTGACGCAATATCGATAAGATTTAGTCATTTATCGAGATTTTTGTAATCAAAAAAATGCAGTAAGCTACAGTGGAGCAAGCTCGACAGTACGAGACCCTGTACTTTTTGAGTGCAACCCGTTCACTATAGATTGTTCTTCACTGTTGCGTACCAGAAATTTCAATAGATGGCGCCACTACGAAGATATCAGTTGATAAACACAGAGGACGCTAGCATCTCTTCTTCTTCCTTTTGCTCGTAACATATATGAGTTGAATAACTTTCGCGTTTATCATCCGATTTAAATAAATTTTCAGGACAGATTCGGACAATAGTGTATATTATATGTACCAAAAACGCCCTTGTGAAGGCAATTGTACATATCTCCTCGAAAGTTTCAAAGGATTTAAGGTAGTTCTAAAGGAAATTGAGCAACCACTCTTCAGAGCTACAGTTCGTGTTGCATTGCAGGATCACAGTCAAAATCCAATGCACCAACTACTAAGCATACGTCCATACGAAGGCTTACTGAACTCTAAGGTCGGTCTGCGTCGTTTGCAGCAATGATAGTAAAGAAGTGCAGTAACCGAGGTTGTGTGGTTTATAAGGAGTTGAAGAGCCGTCTAAACAAACAAGTTGTCTCACCGCGACAATATACCATGGCGAATATCTACACTTCTCCGCTATCGAATCCGTCTACCCAACTATCTTCAGCTCCAATGAGCATTACCCCTGGAATATCTTTTAATCTCGAAAATTAATGCTTTCAGAGCAGACACTACCAAATGAGTACACACAAAGGCGAGCATATATCTTCTGAGTTCAGAAATTAATGCTTCCACCTCAATAAAAGAAATCTTACATCACGCACGGGCAGAGCAAACCCTACCAAAAGAGTACACGCAAAGGCGAGCAGGAACAACCAAGTACCATGGAAGCAATGATGATATCGCTACGGCAGAGCATATATCTTTTGATATCGTAAATTAACGCTTCCGCTCCAATGAATGGAATCTCACATCCCGCACGGGCATGACAACGCGATTAGAAAACCAAGCAACAAGCTAGCAGCCAGCAGATTCTAAAAAGCTCTTAGATCATATTGATTTTGCAGTTATTAAAAAGATCGGGCGTAACATGAAAACCGCCGGTTCACTGCCAGATTTATTTTCAAACCATTCACCAGTCTTACTAAATCTTCCTCTTCACTCAGTCAGTGTCAAAGTATGTCCTCCCATTGAATTAACTCCAACACTGATTACTAATGAAGATATCGACAACTCGTCAGAAACACCAGCGTCTGTAGAGGGTCGAGAGAGTACCTCTTGCTCATAAATATAAAAAATGTGTTCCAGCCGAACCCTGCCACCAATTAATTTGTGCTCCCGTCCTCTGATCAATCTCATTCTAATAACTCCAAAATGATCATCGAGCACCCTAGGTGTGCCGTTTTATACATTTGTCGGCTTTTTAATGCACTTGCAAGACTTGGGTATTTCCCTCAAAAATAGTAGAAGTCTATCGTGATGATTCTTAAGCCGGAAGAAAATAAATCGCAGGCATCGTCAAACAGACCAATAACATTACTAACTTGTATTTCAAAGCTATTGGATATTTTCCTTAACGTTGTGGAAGCATTCGACGGGGTCTGGCTTGACGGACTATAGACACTATGTGAATGCACATGAAGCTCGTAAAAGAAGAGAATCCAGAACAGCATACAAAATATCAAGAAAAACAAGCCTTACACCTAAATCCTTTTGCAAGATCACTTATTCGAATTAGCAGCCACAGCCGACTGCAGCGCACCGATTATCCAGACCGCGACATATTTCTATTAATAAGGGCCGTTTAACTTTAATACAACTAACAATTGAAAATAAACTAGATTAAGACGTGATTAATAATTGTTAGTTCCCTAAGATAAAATTGAAGATGCAATAAATTAATTAAATGTAAAAAAAAACAGTGGGATGGGGCATTCATTAAGTAGCTCAGGTGTCGATATTGTTATAGAAAAAAAACGTTTCGACTTGTAGAAGCTAAACAATATGGAAAACTGAATGCTCGAGTGCCTTTTTTATCCTCTCCTCCAGGAGACTTCGGAGTCAACTCCAACGTACTTTGTCTTTTCTAAAACTCTGAATCTTACATATCCTAATGTACAGAACGAGTTCGGCCTTTTGCGGGTTTGCCACAATACCGTTCAGCTCTGCCCATAGGAAAGTCAGGCCCAGTTCGTTTTCCAGAAAATCACTGATTAAAGAGAAAAACTTGCCAGCTATAATGATTCTAAACCACCGACTGAGCTTTGGGTGACTCGATTCTGAAATTGTTGAAGGCACCCTCTATGTGGAGAAATGCTGCCAATGTAAATTCCTTTTTTGCAGAGTGCTCTTGATTATTACAAATACCTTGTGCATTGCGGTCTCAACTGGCATTGAGTGACCTGATAGCCTCTTTTCTCTATTTACAATTTCGGGTTCAGGTCACACAGTAAACCTGGTTCGGCCGTATTATTCGTCATCATAGCGTTCATAGTCTGAACGCTTCAGTGGTCTTGGAGAAATTTTCGCAAAAGGCAGCTCACGAGTCTTTTTTGGCCCTCCTACATTCTTTATTATAAGTCTTAAATCTGAAGTGATTGGCATCCCAGTCCTTTATAGAATGACCGGGTTGTTCATTTGTCTCACTGGGTGTTGCGGAACAGACTTTCTGACATACTTTGAGAGCTTAACCCAGCCGTTCTTTTTGGTTTTTTAAAGACTCTTTTATCTTCCCGTTCCCATCTTATGTCAAACACTATCCTGTAGTGGTCCAAGAAAGAACAATACGTGGATGCGCCCGAGGATCTGATATTATTCGACGGTGGATCTTTTTCTTCACACAGTAAATATGCGGTTGCCAGGTTAAGGTTGGGCCCGTTTCTTCGCTCGCATAATGCTACCGTCAGGTCTCTGTTGCTGTAACTAGAAGAAAAAGAAAAAGAATATTAAGACCAGCTCTTATCACGTTCTTGACTTCCCATCTTCAGATTGCCTTGCTTCAGAGATCCTTGCCGTTTCCCTTGTTTGCCGGCCAGCCCTCTCTCGAACGTCCAACTCCCGATGTTGCAGTCCTCATTTTCGCGTTTATTCAGAATGTTTCGGTATTCCATGGAGGTGGGATCCAACCTTATTGACCGTTCGCTCCGTGAGAACAACGTCTATGTTTTTTCCAGGCCAAGGCTCTCCAAATTTTTGACTGAGTCTTTGAGCCAGTTATCCGCAATAGGCTTTCCTTTCGGTTCACTTCTGTCGGCAATGACCGTATGGAGCTTCGAGCTTAAGCATCTTCGACGAGTCATCAGGCCTCTGCCTTTTGTTTCCAAAGTCGGGGCTTATCCTTCTCCTTTCTCTAACCGGTGCGGCTGTTTTTTCAAGTGTCGTCTCTTCTTCAACGGTCCAGAATTGGTGCTCAGCATTTCCAATAAAGAAAGGTGGTGACCTCCCTGTGGTTTCGGTGATGCCTTATGTCCAGAGCGCGGTTTGCTTTCGAGATTCAGGAGGTCTCGTCAACAGCTTTCGTGCCCCATGACTCATCGTCTAACGGCATCCGGGGTCTCTTAGGCAAAAATATCTGGGAGACTGCTGGATCATCACCTTGGATAGACACTGCATTGCCTTGTACAGTGTGACAGTGTATCACCCAGTTGCCCGGGCCAATACAGTGTCCACTGGCCAGCCCTGCCGGCCACTAGGAGGGTTAAGCTAAGCATTTTTTCCAATTGCCAAGAGGATTGCCAATTTAAAACTAAATATTTTAGTTTTTGTATTAATTACATTCGTTTTAAAATTAAAAATTTAGAATAACGTGCATTCTGCTTAAAGCATAGTATCCAGTAGAGCGAAATGTTTGCCAGGCAGAATGTACCATATATTTCGAGCCTGGCTATCAAAATGTCAGTGTGACAGCATAATACTAAAAATACAACAAAAACAGCACAAAGGTCTTAAAATATCCCAAAAAGGTTGCAAAATATAAACAAAGAGAAAATAACAAAGAACCAGTTGAAATGGACCGCCAATTAAAATTAAAAAAAGCATTTGCAGCGACAAATACAGTAAATATGGGATTGTTATGTTATTATTATTTGTTATTATGTTTAATCTTCATCGCAGAGCTCCATCAGATTTTTATTTGTTTTGTTTGCTTTGTTCTGCGAAATTTCACTTCATTTTGAAAACCAGAATTATGAAAATTCGAAGCAAAGTCCCGGGCTTTAAGAATCGAACACTTTCTGGCAACTCTATCATTTTGATTCACTGGATACTGCCATACTGATTCACTGAATACTGGATATATCGACTTCATTCCGAAACCATTTTTTAGACCCAGTACTTTAAAAAAGTACAAATGGGTCTATTAAGTTTGTGCAAAAAATAAGTGCCTAACAGGCAGAAGAAGGCTTGGCAGACCCCATAAAGTATTTATATTCTTGATCAGCATCAACAGCCGAGTCGATATATCCATGTCCGTCTGTCTGTCTGTCTGTCTGTCCGTCTGTCTGTCTGTCTGTCTGTCTGTCTGTCTGTCTGTCCGTCTGTCCCCTTTTGTGTCGCCTAGATCTCAGAGACCATAAGAGCTAGAGACACCAAATTTGGCATGAAGGTTCATCTATATCTTCCATTGATCAAGTTTGTTTTAGATTTTTGCCACGCCCCCCTCTGCCCCCGGAAATTGAAAAACAAAATTTCTAAGTCGAATTACAAGAGCACCTTTAATGCTAGCACCTTGATTTCATTTAATTGAATGATAAACGCGGAAGTTATTCAACTAACAATGTTACGGGCAAAAGGAAGAAGAAGACTCGCTAGAGACCTCTGTGTTTATCAACTTATCTTCGTAGTTTCGCCGTCTATTGAATGGTACGCAACATTGAAGAACAATCTATAGTGAACGCTTTGCACTCAAAAAGTACAGGTCTCCTACTGTCGAGCTTGCTTCACTGCAACTTTTTGTATTTTTATACCCTTGCAGAGGGTATTATATTTTTGTCACGAAATGTGTAACGCATTGAAGGAAGCCTCACAGACCCCATAAAGTATATATATTCTTGATCAGGGCGACGAGCTGGGTCGATATAGCCATGTCCGTCTGTCCGTCTGTCCGTCTGTCTGTCCGTCTGTCCGTCTGTTTCTATGCAAACTAGTCTCTCAGTTTTTAAGCTATCTTGATGAAACTTGATACAGGTCCGTCTTTTTGCTGCACGCAGTACATATGTCGAAACCGGCCGGATCGGATAACTATATCATATAGCTGCCATAGGAACGATCGGTTGGAAATAAACATTTAGTATGAAAAACTTTCTTTATTTCTCAAGATATCTCAACCAAATATACACATTGTGTGTTTGATTAAGTTTTAAGCAGGCTGATCAAATTTGGTGTAAATCGGACTACTATATCATATAGCTGCCATAGGAACGATCGGTTTGAAAACAACATTTAGTATGAAAAACTTTTTGTTTCTCAAAATATCTCAAACAAATATACACATTGTGTGTTTGACTAAGTTCTAAATACGCTGACCAAATTTGGTGTAAATCGGATTACTATATCATATAGCTGCCATAGGATCGATCGGTTCAAAATCAACATTTAACAAATTTTGTAAAAATCTGACGGCTTACACAGGGCACTGCAAGGGTATCCAAACTTTGGCGCGCCAAAGTTAGCTTGCCTATATCTATATATATATAAAACTCTTTGTCCTGACTGACTGACTTACTGACTTAGTCATCACGCTGTAGGCCAAACGGTTCAAGATATTGAGATGAAATTTTACACAACATAGCTGAGACATAATTATCGTGCAATAAGACGGGATTTTTGATATCCCCACTGGAAGGGGCTAAAATGGGGGTAAAGGTCAAAATTGCTTAGTATGAAATTTTTTTGTTTTTTGAGCTATCTTAACCAAACTCACAGATTATGTATTTCTCTCACTGCTACATCCTAGAAAATTTGGTCAGATCGGACCACTATATCATATAGCTGCCATAGGAACAACCAGATGCAAATTTAAACTTTGTATGAAGATCTTTGTTATTTTTTGAGATATCTCAACCAACTCACAGATTATGTATTTCTTACTCACTGTTACATCCTGAGAAAATTTGGTAAAGATCGGACCACTATATCATATAGCTGCCATAGGAACAACGAGATGCAAATTAAAACTTTGTATTAAGATCTTTGTTATTTTTTGAGATATCTCAACCAAACTCACAGATTGTGGATTTCGTACTTACTGCAACATCCTGAGAAAATTTGGTTAAGATCGGACCACTATATCATATAGCTGGCATAGGAACAACCAGATGCAAATGTGTTACGATTCATTTGTGTTGCGGCTTTCAAAATCAATTTTCAGTATATAGCACTGTTACTCGCTCTTGCTGCAATAATCCAATTGCAGCGAAAACTTTAAAACAGAGAGCACCGAAAATGTAAATTCTCTATATTATATAAAGTACTACTTATTACTATTATCTTAAGTCCAACTACAGGGAAAAATTGAATTTACAATTCCCGCTATCTAATTAGAAATGACATAAGGTCTGTTTATAGCTGTGAGAAATGTTTCCTATTTTCACTTCACATTTTTCCCCGAGATTTCAGAGAGCGTAGCGAGCCGGGGTTGGCGAGCGAAGCGAGCAGGGGCAAACCCCTAGTATTATATAAAGTACTACTTATTACTATTATCTTAAGTCCAACTACGGGAAAAATTGAATTTACAATTCCCGCTATCTAATTAGAAATGACATAAGGTCTGTTTATAGCTGTGAGAAATGTTTCCTATTTTCACTTCACATTTTCCCCGAGATTTCAGCGAGCGTAGCGAGCCGGGAGTTGGCGAGCGAAGCGAGCAGGGAAACCCCTAGTTTTTATATTAAGTTTTGTCAAGCAGAATGGATTTCGCTCTACTGGATACTATGCTTAAGGCTTAAAACATTATTTATTTATACTCATGTTGGTACAGCAGCGTAAGTAGCCTAATAAAATAAGCTGTAAACAACTGATCACGAGGCCTTAAACTAAATTAAAACTGTTCATTGTATACCAATAGCATTTGAAGTTCCGAATAAACAAAAAAATCTTGTTTTTATTTTCAGATTCATGAAAAGTACACAAGCTGAACAATATGGTGGCTATATTTAAAAAACGAATGTTTTTAAATAATTTCAGCAAAATTAAGCCCATCATATTTTTCATATTGCATTTCAACAGTGGTCTTCAGCATATCAACGCATCTTCCATCTTCAACATACATGGTAATCATGGCTTATTAAAATGAATTAAACACACTTTATTATTAAATTCTTTGTTTATTTTAATAATCCAATTTTTAGATCTGGCTAATGTGGATCGACCTTTTTTGACGATATAAGTCCTAGAAATATTTCGGCTGTTGTTGACGAAACTACAATTTTAAGATGTCGAGTTAAGAACAAGGAAATCGAACTGTACATAGAATCATATATTTACATACATATTTATAATAAAGATATTCTGACAATTTAACTTTATTTTAGGTTTCGTGGATGCGCAAACGAGATTTACATATTTTGACCACTAATATCTATACCTACACTGGCGATCAACGGTTTTCTGTAATTCATCCGTCAAATAGTGACGATTGGGACTTGAAGATTGACTACGCACAGGCACGGGATAGTGGAATTTACGAGTGTCAAGTAAACACTGAACCAAAAATCAACTTGGCAATTACGCTAGAAATCACAGGTGATAATGAGATATTTCAAATACATCTTTTTGATAAAATTAGATAATTTTTATTTGGAAGTTATACCTGATAAAGCGAAGGTTAAGTATTGTAAAATAAGTCACACACTCAGAAAATTATTTTTATCGCTTGTATTTAAAGAGAATGAATCCTTCAGTTATAAGTTGCACTAATTATAAATGGATTTCATTAAGGGTGTATTTAAAAAAGCGGAAAAGTGATTTTTTTGTTTTAAAGTTGGTTAACACTTCTCCTTTCTGACCGCAACGGTCGACATTTCGTTATGTTAAGATCGAATAGTACTCTCAAAAAAAAAATTTTTTGGGGAAAATGTGAAGGAATTTCCAGAGATGTACCCAATAAAGTACTTTTTTAATTTTGGTTTGTCATTTTAGTGGCATTAAAAAAGGAATGCTAACGAAAATTCATTTCACTTGTATTAAATTGTGTTATAATTGAAAATTTAATTTAAAGGCATTAAATAAAATTAAAATATAGCGCAAACTAGTTTTGGCGCGCAAAAGTTTGGATTCCCTTGCAGTGCCATAGGAACGATCAGTTCGAAAACAACATTTAGTATGAAAAACTTTTTTGTTTCTCAAAATATCTAAACCATATATACACATTGTATGTTTGAATAAGTTTTAAACAGGCTGACCAAATTTGGTGTAAATCGGACTACTATATCACTATGCCATATGAACTATCGGTTGGAAATCAACATCTAACAAATTTTGTAAAAAAGCTGACGCCTTATGCAAATCTTTGCAAGGGTATTCAAACTTTGGCTCGCCAAAGTTTGCTTGCGCTATATTTTCCATAATCTTTGCATCATTATTCGAGTTTAGCGCTATAAAGACAATTTTTAAGTGGCCTGCAAAGTTTTATTTTTTTTCTTGAAATAAGTGCTAAGGTAGGTCAGGTGGCGAGCTGGATTAACCAGTCTCTTCAATTGGAGCATACTCCGTTTTGATCCACAGGGGGGGTACCTTCTCGTCAAAAGTTTGTGTATGTACTATGTGTTATTGTATTATTGTTTCCTAAACTCCCTAAATCCACTTGCTGTGGTTCAGGAAGTTTAGGATTTTATCTAGTGCGATGTATCCGACATCGTTTAGCGACGCGAGTTCATGTGCCCCGAACCATCTGTGTCTGCTCCTGCCTAGAGCTGGGCAGTGACAGAGCAGATGCTCGGGAGTTTCCGCCTCCTGTGGGTCATTGCAGCTGCGGCAGTGCTGGTTGAAGGGAAGGGTTTGTTTTCCTAGCGTGTATCCCGATTCGTCAGTGTCCTGCGAGTGTTTCTGTTATTCTTGCAATGGCCTTTCTTGACTTGCTCAGTAGATCTTCAGTAAGTTTTTTGTTGTATTCCGGCCATGTTTGTTTAGCTCTTCTACATCCATCATGAGTTTTCCATCTCACGTTAGCTTTATTGGCATGCAGTTTGTGGATTTCATGTTTAATGGAATTAAAGGGTGGACGCACCTCTTCTGGTGTTGTTGTCCTTTCTAACACTAGTCTGGCCAGTTCGTCCGCTTTTTCGTTTCGTGCAAGATCCCTATGACCTGGGATCAATGTCAGAGAAACAGTGTTGTTGAGTCCAACTGCATTGAGAGCTCGTTTGCAGTTTGTAGTTAGTGCAGAGTTTTGTTGAACAGAGCTGAGTGCTTTGAATGCCGCTTGGCTGTCCGAGAAGAATGCCACATTTGCATTCCTGATTCCTCGCTCTAATAGATGCTTAGCTGCTTCCATTATTGCACAGGAATAATTGACTGGCACAGCGAGTCAGGGGTGCATTTGGGCATTACAATCGGTAATTCAAATTTCGAAGGCTCAGATGCCCAAATGCACCCCTGACGCGCTGTGCCAGGCTGTGCCAGTCAATGTAAACCTAACATTAGGCCCGTAAATCTTCTGAATGAATGGTCCGATATGGATGATTGATATATCACTCGACGTCTACACAGTTTTATCAAAGATCTACATCTTTTGGGGTTTTGAGCCCCAGCAGAATTTCGGAATATCAATAATTCCGAATGGCTCAGCCCATCTGTACACCAAAAACTTCGGGGGTAGGAAATAAGGCCAAAATTATATAAAGCATGAGGCGCTATGTTTAAAACTATTTTTTAAAACTAAAATGATGTACCTGTCACATCGTTAAAATACTGAATATATTTATTAACTTGGATTTTTAGTAAAATAAACTATTTATAAAATTAAAAGAGTTAAAATTGGTTGAAAAAATTAAGATTTGTTTAAAAATGCAGTAAGCTACAGTGGAGCAAGCTCGACAGTAGGAGACCCAGTACTTTTGAGAACACAGCGTTCACTATAGATTGTTTTTCAATGTTGCGTACCATTCAATAGATGGCGCCACTACGAAGATAAGTTAATGAACACAGGGGTCGCTAGCGTCTCTTCTTCTTCCTTTTGAACGTAACATTGTTAGTTGAATAACTTCCGTGTTTATCATCCGATTGAAATGAAATTTTCTGGACTGATTTGGACCATAGTGTATGTTAAATGTACCAAAAATCAAGGCGCTAGCACTAAAGGGCTCTTGTAATTCGAAATTTGTATTTCAATTTTCGGGGAGGGGGCGTGGCAGAAATCTAAAACAAACTTGATCAATGGGAGATATAGATGAACCTACATGCCAAATTTGGTGTCTCTAGCTCTTATAGTCTCTGAGATCTAGGCGACACAAAAAGGGACAGACGGACAAGGATATATCGACTCGGCTGTTGATGCTGATCAAGAATATATATAATTTATGGGGTCTGCCACGCCTCCTTCTGCCTGTTACGCACTTTTTTTTGAACAAACTTAATAGACCCATATGTACTTTTACAAAGTTCAAAGATTGAAACTTTTTTTGTAACTCAAATAATGTAATTACCTCGTCAAAATACTGAATATATTTTTTAACTTTAAGATTTGAAAAATTAAATTTTTGCCTGTGGCAAAAAAAAAATAGTATAATTACCTCGTTAAAATATTGAATATAGACAAAGAACTTGTTAAAGCAACCTTTGGGGCCAATTTTCTCTACGAAATAAGGCCCCAAAAATAGAAATAACGTCCCAAATTTGAGTGAAAATCGTTGTTGTCTTTTCATATATAATTTTTTGAGGTCTTATTTCTTGTGTTTTTTTTTTTGGCTTATTTCATTGGGGTCTTATTTCCTAGCGCCAAAGCTTCGTGCATATATAGCTATTGATCTGTAGGCCACCAAACAGCACGTTCAGCGAGCAGCAGTTGAGCAGTCAAGTTAATTTTCCCCATAATGTTTGGATCCATATTGATTTTTGGCGTATTGTTGTATCTATTGATATGATCTCGTCTAAAAGTAAAAAATGTTGTGCTATCCTTCTTATATTACTGTGACTGAAACATATGCTAAGATAAGGTAACAATCGCTGATAGATCACACTGTACTATATCGGTTGAAAAGTGCCCAAAGTTTTTACATCAACTTTGAGCTTTTTTTTTTAATTAAATGTATAATTTAAATATATAATTTATGGGGTCTGCCACGCCTCCTTCTGCCTGTTACGCACTTTTTTTGAACAAACTTAATAGACCCATATGTACTTTTACAAAGTTCAAAGATTGAAACTTTTTTTGTAACTCAAATAATGTAATTACCTCGTCAAAATACTGAATATATTTTTTAACTTTAAGATTTGAAAAATTAAATTTTTGCCTGTGGCAAAAAAAAAATAGTATAATTACCTCGTTAAAATATTGAATATAGACAAAGAACTTGTTAAAGCAACCTTTGGGGCCAATTTTCTCTACGAAATAAGGCCCCAAAAATAGAAATAACGTCCCAAATTTGAGTGAAAATCGTTGTTGTCTTTTCATATATAATTTTTTGAGGTCTTATTTCTTGTGTTTTTTTTTTTGGCTTATTTCATTGGGGTCTTATTTCCTAGCGCCAAAGCTTCGTGCATATATAGCTATTGATCTGTAGGCCACCAAACAGCACGTTCAGCGAGCAGCAGTTGAGCAGTCAAGTTAATTTTCCCCATAATGTTTGGATCCATATTGATTTTTGGCGTATTGTTGTATCTATTGATATGATCTCGTCTAAAAGTAAAAAATGTTGTGCTATCCTTCTTATATTACTGTGACTGAAACATATGCTAAGATAAGGTAACAATCGCTGATAGATCACACTGTACTATATCGGTTGAAAAGTGCCCAAAGTTTTTACATCAACTTTGAGCTTTTTTTTTTTAATTAAAAAATTAGTAATAAATACAGAAATCTCTTTTTTGCTTCAATAAATAAATTAGCTTTAAAATAAAGGCATGAGTATATAACAAAAGTGTTTAATTTGAAAAAAAAATTTTTTTTGAGTAACAATTTAAAAAATTGAGTAATAATTTAAAAAAAAAATATTTTTAATTGATTAAAATTAAATTTTTCTTACAATTTTTTTCTTTTTGTTTTTATGGCGCTTTGTATGTAAAAAAACGAACAACTTATGGTTTTTCCGTATTTGACGCACTTTAAGGTGCCACTGAAGCTTACTGTAGTACGGCTTATGATTGATTTTTAAACTTGGAAGTTATTCAAGTTTACGGTATTAATTTTTTTTTATTTATACCATCAATTATAGCATATGAAGAGAGTCTGTACTGTAGCATTTCCCTCTTTTTATCAAATTTACCGATTTATTGCAGCTGAAAATGAACTGAGAGAAAAAAATTCGGAGAAACTCTACTATGACTCAAAAGGTTAGATATTAAAATATTTAATTAAATTATTTAGGTTAATATTTCTTAAGCTACAAATATGAATGTGGTATATATTATATTTTAGTTAATAAGGTTAATCTTAAATATTAACTAAGAAGTACTAACAATTGTACATAAGTAACATTAAATTAACTTTTACGGAAGATACACGAATTGAATCAAGTGTGAGACCAATAAGCTAAGTTCTCAATTTCAAGCAGTAATTCGAACGAAAGATAATGTAGGAACAATTAATGAAATTAAAATTTGATATACTCAGGGCTGATTTGTCATCTTGCTTATTGCCTTAAGCCTGCTACCCATCAAAGTTGTGGCAGGAGCGAACTAAAAGTGCCCAAAATTTCGCTTGTAGGCAGCTAAAAGCAGAGCTGCCAACACAACTCATAAGATTAACAAAGGTTGAATAGTAACACTGCTGCTGCAAAAGTTTGCAAATTCAAAAGAGGAAACGCAATGAAAAATATCGTATATGAGGAATTATCTGTGTATTGAATGGTAGGAAAGGGGAAAAGGGACTTAAAGTATTTTATAAATTACATAAATAAAGATAAATAGATAAATAAAATGTAATAATAAATTTCAGTTGTGGTTCATAGTCTACCAATCTTGTTTTTGGTATTCAATCGCCTTTTTAATTTGGCTCCAGTGCGAGAAATTTGACTTTCTTGTCATAAATTTAGTCCCAGCCTCTCGATAACTTAATCGGACGGATCAACTTTCCTTTTTTTTCCTAATGTTAGCCTATTCAGTGATAATTCCAGTGTTGAAGTCATCGCTTATCGCAACGCCGGAAAATTAATTTGATAAATTAAATATAACTGGTCTCATAAATGCATTGTGTATAATTGATCTTATTTTATTTTAGTATCTGATAAACGTTAGTAACGAGACGGAATTAAAAAAAAATGGAATTGCTCAATTCAGGCTGAGATGCCACATTAATATAGACTTTAAATATTTTGATAATGGCAAGATGAGAAAACGAAAAGTGCTAAACTCTTTATTTATGGTAAAATAACATTTTCATAAAGTAGGCCTTATCGAGAAGATGAGAAATATCGTGCTGGTTTCATACAATTTGAATTTTATTTTTCAACAAAATTTAAAACTCATGGAATAAACTTTAACTTATGAATTTTAATTTTATGAATTTATTATCATTTTACTTACATATTATGGATAAATTAGAAAAATCGTAAGATCGTTAATAGAAAACTATATAACAAACTAATTTCACTATTAAAATAAATTTTTTTATTTTTACTAAGCACCATATATTACAATTCTCATTAAAACTATAGCGGCACGAGCAAAGATATTGGGATCGACAGAAATCCACGTTAAAAGAGATAGTACTATAGCTCTGGCTTGTTCGGTGAACATGCATGCCTCGTCTATATTGTGGTAAACTTAGACATCATATTTTTTGTGTTGAAATAATTAATAAAAATTTGCAAACAGGTATCATGGCTCGGCGATAGTCGATTTTGATTCCCTTCGAGGTGGCATTAGTCTGGAAACTGAAAAAACCGATGTTGGTACCACCAGTCGTCTAATGCTGACACGTGCCTCATTAAGAGACTCCGGAAATTATACATGCGTTCCCAATGCAGCGGTGCCCGCTTCAGTTCGGGTTCACGTGTTGACGGGTAAGCAAAGGCATTCATACTTTTTGTTAATATATTTTTTATTGTTTTGCGTTTATTTGTACACTTCTAGGTGAACAGCCAGCTGCAATGCAAACAAGTATTGCGAGTGTTCTAAGCGCTTCTCCTGCAATCATAATTTTGTGTTTGATCATATCAGAAGTATTGTTGGTTCCAATTTCCAACTTACCCCAATACATTCTTGTACATCGAAGGATAAGTTGACTAGCTTCCAATATTTACCCGTAACCCAAAAATGTTCTTTAAAGGTACATCTCAATAAATTAATAATTTGGTATTGTATAAATTATGTGTTCGATTACATATAAATTATGTGGAGTAATTTAATAAATAATTCTCTCATATAGACAAAATTTATGCAACCCCAATGCTATTGAATTTTTTAGTTTATCTCATTGCAAATTGACGCTGTAATTATTACCAGTTTTTTTTATTATAGATTACAAGCACATTCCAATGGAAAGATTGTAAGAGAACGAGTTTACTAAAAAAAAAATTGAATATACATACATAGATACTACGTTAAATATAACTCCTATAGTCTTATGTAATAAAAACTAAAGATAATAATAAATACTTATATACGTATATGTATAAAACGTGCCACAATTAGTATATAAATCATAATAGCAGCTTATAACAAGTCACCAAACTGATTGCTAAAGCTTTTATCATATAGTGGGATAAGAATTTAAAATTTTACTAACATGAGTCTAACTAATAGTTTTTTGAATTTATTATTATAATTTTGAAGATAACTCAAATTGGAAATCTTACCAACTGAGCCTATGCACTTCATTGAAACATATATGTAATTAGTTCAATTCTTATTTCTAGAGCTTTGAACTAGATATTAGCTGCTGGCGCTTATAAAGCTGTTTCGACTTGGCCTTGGGAGTATGTGATTTATTATAGGTGGAATTTTTATTAGCAGTTCTCACGAATTCCGCAGTCTTTGCACTTAATGTGGCTCCACCAATATTAGATATACTGGCTGGAAGTTTGGGCTCAGCTACAATAGTACTGAGCATTTTATTTTCTATAAGAAATAAGTGATTTAAACAATTTTAGATAATAAATATAAAGCAAGCTTCCTTTGGCGGCCCAAAGATTGTATACCCTATTGACCTACATTCAAATTTCGACTTATAACAGGCTTATGATACATTAGTCCTATTTTGTTAAACCGGGTTAATTGTATATAAAGATAACAGCCATAAAATCTGCGAGTATGGAGAGTATGGTTAAAGAAAATATAAAAGTGTTTCATACTAAATGTTGTTTTCGAACCGATCAGTAATATAGTAATCTAATCTGGTTCCCAAATATGTACTGTGTGTAGCAAAATGGCGAACCTGTACCAAGTTTCATTAAGATAGCTTCAAAACTGAGAAACTAATTAGCATAGAATCAGACAGACAGACAGACGATCGGACTGACAGACGGACATGACACTATCGATTCGGCTGTTAAGCTGATCAAAAATATATGTTTATACTTTATGCAAGTTACACATTTTGTTGGACATACTTAATATACACTTCTGTACTTTTTTAAAGTACAGGGTCTAATAAAGCTGATCTATGTCAAAGACTATTGTTATACCTTTGCAATGGGTATTATAATTGTGTCCCGAAGTTTGCGGAAAGGAGGCTTCAGAGACCCCATTAAGTATATATATTCTTAATCAGGGCGACGAAGTGAGTCAATATAACCATGTCCATGCCATGTTTCTATGCAAACTAGTCTCTCAGTTTTTAAGCTATCTTAATGCACTGGCCGGATCGGATCACTATATCAACATATCATTCCCAAAATCATCGCTGCGTGCTCTATAAGAGAGTTACGCTTAACGGTTCTTACGTTGCTTGACCATGCCCCGATATACTCTGCGCGTGTTATTTCACTCATTGCTAAATTGGAGTCATTTGACAAGGGAGTCATAAATTTTACCAGAAAACATACCTAGCTATAAAATGTTGTTACTTCACTATCTTAAGTTACCTACGATTTTAATGAGTAATACCTTTAACGACTCCTAATTAATGCTTCTAGCCATTTAATTTAAAAAAAAAGACTTAATTTTTTTTGTAATTTTCCTTGAATTTTTAAGTAAAAAAAACAACAACCAAAACCTTCAAAATCAAATTTTCTTAATTTAAAAATATATATTTGTTAAACTTTTGATTTAAATTAAAAACAATGTATAAATGATTATTAGGTATCTTCACTATCTTTTGGAATCTGTAAAGCTTTATTAACTTGGTTGCGCCGTTTTTAAGTTATGATGTATGTAAAATGTAAGAGCACCAAAAAACCGCAAAACTTTAAAAATTAAAACAAAAAAAAAAAAAATTCTACACCCAGGAACATTTTTTAAAGTCGATTTTCGGTATCAGTTGATCCATATGTACAGATCAGAAAAGTTTTGACTCTTGCATAGTATAATCAATTGATTGCAGCGACTAAGGTAACTTTGCGGTCTTGCGGAAGAAGGGTTTCGGATTTATGAGTTGGCAAATGCTTCCCCTTCAGCGGGTACAAACATTAAGAAATCCAGAATGTGCACAGAACGTTTTACATCAGACCAATCACTTGCATTAATGGTGGACAGCATGTAATCAATGCACCAATACAACGCCTTACGGCGGTAAATGGTAACCAGAAATGGTCAGTCCAAAGTTTTACCCAATATATAATCTCGTCAATAAGTCAAAAATATTGTGCTGTCCTTCTGGAACTACTGGGACTGTATCATATGCTAAAATAAATTAATAATCGCTGATAGATCACACTGTAAAACGGTTGAAAAGTGCCAAAAATTTGCAGATCCAATTTGAGTTGAAAAATTATGAAAATCACGTTTTCATTTAATAAATCAATTACCTCTAAAACAAAACCATTTCTTCACTGATTTAAGTTAATATTTTGAAGTTACAACCAAAAGCATGAGCAAATAACAAAAAGGGTCAATGAAGGCAAACAAAAAATTTTTTTCTCAAATATTTTTAAAAATATTTTTAAATTGGCTAAAATTAAAACAATTAAAACAACAAAATTAAAACGTACCACGCCCACTTTCATTTTAATCCACAAATTTCAAAACGATAGCTTTAAAAATGCGACTGGTACTGATTTAAGTCCACCTAGTTTTGCAAAATCTTTCACTTCGAGACGGACAGACAGACAGACGGACATGGCTATATCGACGCAGCTCGTCGCCTTGATCAAGAATATACATATATACTTTATGGGGTCTGTGACAAAATTATAATAATATCTGCAAGGGTATATTAATGCAGTAAGCTACAGTGGAGCAAGCTCGACGTTTTTTTCTCAATCAACTGTTTGTTGCCTGCAAAACTCTCGATAAATGCCTAAATTTTACCATCGCACAAATAACAAGTTGGTAGTCCCTGCGTGAGCTAAAGCTCTGCAAGGGTATCCAATCTTTAGAGCGCCAAAGTTAGCTTGCGCTATATTTTTTATTCGACTAATCTACATAAAAAGTAATGTGTATGTATTACCTTTAACATCCGCTGAATGCAACGCTGGAGTGTCTGAGTCATCCGGCATTGTGATCTGTAGACTGGCTGAAAAAATGTTAAGTTTGTCAAGTAAAACTGGCGTAGATTGACGCCTTCCATCATACAAAAGGGTAGCATCGTATGGTGCCTTCTTAAGATATACTTGATTATCATTTTCGCTTTTGGGCTTGGGTTTTTCAATTTGTGTACTGTAAAATAGTAAAAGCAGTTAAATTTTACCTCCGGATACGCGTATACCGTCAGCCTAATATGTATGTATTTATAAAAATGAAGTTCTTATAAATACATTTGCACATAATATTTTTATAGAACTTTTTTTGCGAAATTATCGTACATGCCACTTTTTCAAAAATTGAGTTTTTCTGCCATGTTGTTCTACTTTCCATTACTAATCATCTGTAAAAATATTATAGCTTAAAGCTGTATTTACACTCAACGCAAAAAAAATCGTCAAAAAATCTTGTTTTTTCGCTGAATTAACAGAATACAAGTATTTTTCTTATCGATATACGTGTTATCTACGCTGTTATTGTGGCCGCTTTATATAAATCAGCTGTTGTAGCTGCTCATAAGCTAAACAAATTTAAAGCGTCCACTTTTAAATAAAGTTATAGTATGTATATATATTACGAAATAAGGGGTTGAGGTTTATTTCATCAAGTCAAAGTGAAATGACACGATAACAGTGCGTTAGCAGTCATTTGAGTCATAGCAGAACGATAGGCACTTACGTTATAAAACGTAACGAGAAGTGTAAATCAACTTTTATGTGAAAAACTGAAAAATTTTGTTCACTGTTTTTTTCATGGAGTTTTTCATTTCCAAGGCGTTTCACATAGAGTGTAAATACTGCTTAATTCATTAAATAGCCGCAGAAATTTTATTAAATGTTATGCCATTTTGTATGCAAGCATAAGCAGAGATAAACATAAAAAACGATCTGTAAAATTTGATTCTAACATACGATAATTTGGCAAAAAAGGGTCGATATTATTTGCATACATATATTTGCTATGGGACTCTTACTCATGGAATTGGTTGATTTTACTCGATATAACTGCGTGTAGTATTTCTGGACAAGTATCCAGCATATGAGAATAAAGAACATCAATTATTTCACCTGGAACTTTAAATAATTCTTCATTGTGATCAATCATTATTCTGTAATATTAGAAATAAATAAAAAAACTTTTAAGTTCGAAATTTAGTTTATGAATAAATATGTATACAAAAATGCAGTAAGCTACGGTGGAGCAAGCTCAACAGTAGGAGACCCTGTACAGATTGTTCATTAATGTTGCATACAAGAAATTTCCATAGATGGCGCCACTACGAAGATATCAGCTGATAAACACAGAGATCGCTAGGGTCTCTTCTTCTTCCTTTTGCCCGTAACATTGTTTGTTGAATAACTGCCGCGTTTATCATCCGATTGGGATTAAGCTTTCAGGACTGATTCGGACAGTGGTGAATTTTATATGTGCAAAAAATTAAAGCGCTGGCATTGAAAGTGCTCTTGTAATTCGACTTTTAAATTTTGAGTCTCGATTTATGGTGGTGGAAGGGGGCGTGGCAAAATTCTAAATCAAACTTGATCAACGCAAGATATAGATGAACGTACATGCCAAGTTTGGTGTCTCTAGCTTTTATAGTCTCTGAGATCTAGGAACTCATAAAAGGGACAGATGGATGGTCGGACTGACGGACATGGCTATATAGACTCGGCTGTTGAGCTGATCAAGAATATATATACTTTATTGGGTCTGCCACGTCTCCTTATGCCAGTTATGCACACTATTTTAGGTATAAGCCTAAAATACCCATTTGTACTTTTTTGAAGTACAGGGTCTTAATCTCATTTTTTTACCTTATTACATTAATTGCATCTGCCATATTTCCTTGTTCTTGATATTCAGCTGTGTTTGGCGCAGAATTACGCAAAATATTTGGGGCAAAAACTGTGGATAAATTATGACTGTCCATTTTGTTCCCATTCATTTGAACTGTTCCGTCACTGGAGCATATGTCATCACAATGGGCAGCTACGTTACCAAGAAATCTAAGTAAAGCATGCAAAGTGTCTCGATGTACAATTGGCAACAATTTTATCAGATGAGATATTGCCTCTAGCTGTAAGCGCCGATTTCGAATACCTGATTAAATTTGTTTAATTAATTAGTTTGCATAATCCTTTCACAACTTATTTCTTACGTTGAGTTTCCAGAAATGTTGTATACAATTTTTTGCAAAGTAAGGGCTCAGGGAGATCTCGTAAATATTCCTTTAGCAAAGTAGCTACATCATGGGGGCATGTATTATCAGAAATGCACATATTCCGTTTTTTATCAAAGTCGTCCCGTAGCTTTAAAATTTTAATAGTTATCTGTAATTTGTACTATTTATATATGTTCTACATTACTTACTTGTTTTACACGTTTTCTCGAAGTACTAACACGAAAGATGCCAACTTTCTGAAGTCCATGTTCTTCCAAGTATTCTATACAACTGATTACAAAAATGGGTACATTTAATTTAAAATCATGTTTTGATTCATCGAATAATAATCTGTCCAGATCCATGTCAATACTTCTAATATCAAACTGACTTCGTGACATTTGCATTGATATCGATGAAGATTTTTGAAGTTGTGTGGAGTCTGAAGAACAACGACCAACGCAATCCAATGATTTTGTTGGCAAACTCTCACACGAACGTACCTATAATATATATTGCATATAAATCTGAAATGTTTAACGGATTGCGATTATTTAATAAATAAACGAATACATACATTTTCATTTAATTTTCCAACTCCACTATTATTGCTATTGCAGGTACTACTGCGAAATACTGATGTCAAAGAATGCTTCGATCCAGGATCCACATCTGATTTTAATTTTCTGTCTCTTGTTAGGCAATATTCCAAAGATGTTCCAAACAATGTATCATGTCTATCTACATATTTAGTTACATAGATTACAGCAAAATGATTAAATAAAACGCAAAACAAAATGGAACGCTCAAGTCAAGTGGACTCGACAATATATTTAAATAACATAACGCGATGGATGCTCGTATTAAATTATATAACATAATATCTTTAAAGAGTATAGAAAACACATTTTTTTAAAAAAAATTATTTGTATCTCTTTTCGGGAATTACATTGTATTAAAAATTTATTTTTTCTCAACAAACAGACAGGCAGGCAGGAGGCAGACAGGCAGGCAAACTATATTGACTGAGCTCGTCGCCCTGATCGTGACAAAATTATAATACCTTATGCAAGGGTATAAAAACAGTGGCGGAAAACAAACAAATTTTTCTGCTTTAACATTTTGAGCACGAGAGTTTTTCTACACTGTTAAACACAGTTGAACTAAAAAAGCGATAAGTAAAAATCATCAGAAAAATTGAGGGATCTGAAGCAAAACCCAAAAGGCGCTTGGACATGTTCACAACCCAAATGAAAAATAATTTTTAAGATTTTGTCTGTGATTTGCGCTTTGTGTACTTCTTATTTTCAACAGCTGACGCAACAGAGTTACCCTTTTGTTTATTTTATGTGTTGTGTTGGAAATTCTCCTTTAAGCTGCCTAGCATCATAAAAGTTTGGCACATTTTGTTCACCTCTGCCGAAACTTTGCTGTGGACTAGGCTTTAATCACGGATTCAACCCAAATCGAATAAAGAATTTAGTAGAACACGGTTTTGGACAAGGAGGCAAGCCTAAAACATTTTTGTGGAACTTCGTTGGCTCGAGCCATAGAGTAAAATTAAGGTTCGATTAGCGGACCGGATTATGGAGCCGCCGAACCCAAGGTTCGAGCCATTTTTCTTGCTTTTATTATCGCTTACATTTTTAGACCCTGTACTTTAAAAAAGTACAAATAGGTCTGTTAAGTTTGTGAAAAAAAAATGTGCATAACAGCAGAAGGAGGCTTCTTCGTTTCGTACGTTTGTTGCGAATCGTATAGCAAAGATACTGGCTCTCACCAACCAAAAACATTGACGACACGTCTCATCAGCGAACAACGCCGCCGACGTACTCTCGAGATGGATAGCAGCACGACAGTTACCAACACACAATCTATGGTTAAAAGTACCACTCTTTCTACATGGCTCACGGGAAAGATAGACAACTCAGGCATATACTGCGACAAGCAATCTTGAACAAAGGTCGAACGCCGTGAACCTGTCAACCGCATTATCAACTATCGGTGGAGAAATATATAAATGCACAAAAAATGCATTCCATGAATTACAACGCATTTTAGCATATATGCTACGTTTCTGATACAAGAAAAACAGATTACCAAATACCACGCTAACTGCTGCAAAGCTCAATTATGCCTGCAAAGTTATACTTCGGAATGTTCAACGGATTAACTTTGCATCAGATTTGTAGCAACTGGAAAAATACAAAACCGTAGACAAAAAGAGCTCAATACTTTCGCTGTCTTCACGGTTGGAGAAAAACAGGCTCATTCGATTTGGAAGTCGATTGGAGCATTCTCATTTGTCATATAACGCAAAGCACCCCATAATATTACCATGCAACGACCATATTGTAAAAATGTTGCTAAGGGAACTTCAGGAAACTAACATGCACTGTGCAAGTACTAAGAGCAATTGCCCGACAACAGTTCTGGATCATCAAAGACAAATTTTTGGCAAGATATACCATCCATAAACAACCATTGCAGCAAAAAACCGGTTGCCTATAAATTTGTGGCGTTCTGAAACTTTATGTGGTCACACTATTTTTTTTCTTTACAGTGTTTTCATACAGAACACACGTTTATTATAATTAGCCACGAAACTACACAAATACGAAAACATTATTGCCAAAAATATAATAAGATATAATAGCTAAATTTTCGTTTCATTTAAACAAATAATAATTGTAGCCTAATAGAACAATCACTAAATAGCTGCAAATTTATACCCCCAAGGGCACCATCATTTAGAGGATTTTGGGAAGCTGCTGTTAAATCAGCCAAAAAAAACTGTTAATCGTGTAAGTTGACTGGCAACTAAAAAAAAATTTTCTCTGCTGTGACTTTTAGCTGGTGCGATCCCCAGCAAAAGTTGTCAGCTAAAGGCTAGTACCCAGCAAAGTTGTAGCTGGAGAGAACTAAAAGTGCCAACAATGTCCAATGGGAAAAATCATAAAAACTTACCCTGGCTTAGACAATTATGTTTGCGTTGTAATTTAAAACACTCAATCGGTCGACTGGCACCATTATTCCCGGAAGAAGTTGCCACTAAACAACCCATCGAAGATGTTGATGACCATGTAAATCAATAACACTGTTTGATAACAAACCAGGAATTTTTTATGAAAAACTTGGAGCATAAAAAATGGCTTTATCTTAATGGACAATGGTCATATGTGTACTTTGACCTCACCTTCTACTGGCGAGACATGAAGGAAGTTGCAACTGGAGTAACAGAGCTGGGAAACACATGTCCAGGATCAACAAACCGGCTAGCATGTGAGATGATGCACAAGCACTTCAAACATATTTTTAATGAACTTCAAGGCGAAAATATGTTTTCGAGCATACATGGCATCGACGATCGCCTTTCGACTTTGTGGTAAACCTGGCAAATGGTTTATTTGGAGTACTGGATTCTTATTATGCCAAGGAATTACCTAAAACCATCGCAAAGGTTCAAAACAATGAACAATTCCTTCTAAAACTATTCAACAATCTAACATCAATACTGTATATTAATATTGTCAGGAGCAACAAAGACACCAATGACAAACGACTATCTTTACAGGAAACTCAAATGGCAGTATACAGTGACGAAAGGGGCATATATTTTGGAGACCATAAATTCCATGAATGTATTTACTTCTAACTATTAAGATGCAGAGAATCCAATCCGAAACATTGGATGTGCTACTTGGCATTCGACATCAAACTTTTTATCAGTCCATTGCTGATATATCCTAATCAGTTACAAGATCAGTTGTTTGAATCATCAGCTACCCTCCGTTCACCTGGCTTATGTACTATTTGCGATAGAATGTCTTCTCCGACGTCCACCTGGTTTATTACTAGTTGCGACAAATATATTTGGAAACAGTTTGACTGCATTCATGCAATCCCCACATTAAAAATGTATAAAGAAGTTGAAATATCGATGCAAGTCACCAATTAAAAAAACTACAGTTTGTTCTTTAATGTTGGATACCAGAAAGTGCAATAGATGGCGCCACTACGAAGATATATGTGGTATTATGGGAATAAAATACACGTTTTACTTTTCTATTTATCACTTAAATGATTTATTAATATTATCTGCTTTTATGATCGTGAAGCAAGCTTTTGCCGGAGCGTGAGATCTGTTCGTTTGCTGTTTGAGTATCTTCTGTTATCGGTTATATTTTGTCGCATTGGAATTACACTAGGCGGCGTATCGACGAACCGCCACATCGCTCCCTCTCTAGGGACGTCGACACGATTAAGAGAAACTTATGATCCGTGATCTTTTTTCATATGTTAGGGGGGTTTTGTTGCTTGTAGGTTGCTTCTTCAAGTGTTGGTCGTTGTTTGCAAGAAAAGCCGGTTTCAAATAATCGGCTGGAACAGCAACTTCCTTGTTGTTGATCCGGAGTGTGAAGACACGATCGCTGTCACGACGGAGAACTTGAAATGTTCCCGAATATGGTGGCTCAAGCGGCTTTTTTACAGAGTCGGCCCTAAGGAAAACGAGAGAGCAATTATCTATCCCCTGCAGGGTAAACATTCTGTGTTTTATATGGTTTGCTGTTGGCATCGGAACGTAGTCCAAGAAGGACTACAGGCAGAATTTTTGTCCATGGTGTATTTGGATGACACATCATAGCCGCCTTGAACGACCTGTGCCAGCTTTCAACCAAACCATTTAACTGGGGATGGTATCCAGTTGTGTGGATATGTCCGCTGTCGATGAGTTCAGCAAGTTGCTTGAACAAGGCTGACTCGAACTGAGTACCCTGATCAGTGGTAATGTTTTTGGGTGTTCCGAAAAGAGCAATCCAAAATGCGTTTGCGACAGTTTCAGCAGTGATGTCTGTCAGTAGTATAGCTTTTGGCCAGCGGGTGAATCGGTCAATCATGCTGAGACAGTAGCGAAAGTTCTGGTTAATTGGTATGACTACTATGTCCAAGTGAACATGGTCAAACCTCGCGTTAGGTACGGAGGTACACAAATTTCCGTAGTATTTCTGGAAGGGTTGATCTGCCATTTGGATGGGACAAGTTGTGAATAAAAGAAAAGATTAAGTGGTATATGTGGACGCACGTATCCTGTTGAGACATCGCAGTAGAGTTCCACATCTATGTCGTATCGTACTTGTTGCAGATGAAGCGCTGTAGTGCCTTTGTTTGCATGCTCCAATTGCGGCGATGCATTGGGGTGTCCACTCGATCACACGCTGGTCAATTTTTTTTACATTCTGAGGCAGTTCCGTTAATTGTCCTTGAAAATGTGAGCAATTAGGTAGACATCTGCGATAGTAGTATACAATGCCTAAGAAACGACACAGTTGATTGATGGTTTTTTTTTGGTATTTTTGGATTGCTTCTATCCGTGTCGTGGGTGCCTTGATACCGTTTTCGTTGATCAAGTAGCTTAGCAATTGTACTTCTTGCTGAGCAAGTTGGCATTTGCTCAAGTTAATGCAAAGGCCATGTTTGCGTAAGATTTGCACGACTGCGCACAAATGTTTATCATGATCGGCGATTGATGTTGACATTATAAGAATGTCATCGATAAAGCAGTAGACGTAATTAATCCCTCGAAAAATATCATCCATAAACCTCTGAAACGTTTGAGTGGCATTCCTTAAGCCAAAGGGGATAAATAAGAACTCGATGAGCCCGAATGGTGTGGAAACGTCTGTTTTTGCTATGTCTTCGTCTGCCATGGGGATCTGGTAGTAAGCTTTAACCAAATCTAGAGTCTAAAAGACTTTTTTCCCGTGAAATTGCTCAGTGAAATCATGGAAGTGAGCTATTGGTTAGCGATCCGGACGCGCTTGGTGATGGCACGTCTTTTTCCTAGTAGGTATTGTGACCTCTACAAATTCCTGAAAATCCTGAAATCGACAAGTGCTCCGATAGTGATAGACTGGCAGAATTTCAAGGTGCCAGGTGTGCGCTGGTGCGTGTGTGTGTGTGTTAGTGGGTAAAAATAGAACTCGGGGTCACCAATGTGGTATTTTGGGAACGAAATACACGTTTGACTTTTCTATTTACCACTTAATTTATTAATTAATATTATCTGCGTTTAGGATCGTGAAGCAAGCTTTTGTCGGAGCGCGATATCTGTTCGTTTGCTTTTCGAGTCTCTTCTGTTATCGATTATATTTTATAGCATCAGAATTACACTAGGCGGCGTATCGACGAACCGAAACATATAGATGAACGTACATGCACATTCAAAAATGCTTTTAAGACTTTGAATTTTGTCTTTTGTGTTCTTATTTGAAATTTTCATTTCCGCGGTTCAATTATATTGCTATTGGTTATCGATAGTCGTTAAAAAAAAAACAGCTGTTCCGCTGTGGACACCCCATCGAGAAAATTTCAGTAAAAAAAAAAATATTAAGAGAATACGAAAACGCACTTGCCAATAGTGCGGTGCAAGATTTAACATGGGACCGCTTCATTGTCTTCTTCTATCCACAGGGTTCTTATGGGTACTATTGCCAAATGCTCCATATAACGCAAAAATCCAATAATTTGGCACAGTGTAAGGAGGTTAATCGACCGATTTTGTACATTTTTAAAGTACAATGTCTAAAATTTTTGCTTGCATAGCTCTTAAGATTGGGTTAGTGGTATTACTCATTGGAATCGCGGAGCGAAGGAACAGGACCAGAAAAAACGCTAAAAATTGTTGCATGGTGTGTTTAGGCTGCTGATTTCTGTGACAGAATTGGTGGGAAACTTTTGTTTACTTTGTGCGCTTGGCAATTTCACACGCTCGGACAAAAACGAACTGATTTTGTAGGCCATGGTACTTAGAATGAATCGAGTCAAAACATATTGTGTTAAATTTTGTAATATGATTTACATGTGTATTGTTTTATATTGTCCAATATATGGAAAAAGGGAACTAAAGTGCTGGTCTGAAGTACAGGTTATTCTTCTCCGTGTTTCTAAGATATATAATGTATGTTAAAATAAAGTAGAAAGTGTTTATTAAAAGTAAATCATAATCTTGTTTGCGACTTTTTATGGCACTTGCTGTACTTTAAACTTGTAGATGAGCTTGAGATCTGTCATGCAACGCTGCCAGCAGCGAATTTAAAACGGTCGCAACTATTCGTCTTCAAAGACACTTAGTGCAAATTTAAGGATGCATCTGATGAACATCATCATGGGGGAACATCTTGAGAATAACGGGTTCCTAATTTTGGTGTGCTTATTTATGAAAAATAAAATATAAAAAGCTATACCAAATACACATTCTGTGAGTTTGTTTGAGATATCTTAAGAAACAAAAAAATTTCAAACTATAAGAAGTATATCCTCTGCAAGGATTTAAAAAGTTTGAGAATATTTTCTTAAATGAGTGTATCGATATAGATTCGGGAACGAATTGAGTCTGGCAGACACATATCGACTTAGCTCGTTGGGGTATGCCACGCCTCCTTCAATGCGTTACACATTTTGTGGCAAAATTATACTATCGTCTGCAAAGGAATACATCAGAGAATCAAACCGAAACAAATATCGGTTCCGGTTCGTTTTGTTTCCGCTATACCTTTACATACCGGTACTGCAAAATAATTTTCAACCATTTATAAATGTTGAAGAATCGTTCTTTGTTACCAATAATATGCATATGTATGTATACACTTACAAATATATGAATTTTAGCATTTAAATTTGAGGAATATTGGGCTAACATGCTATATGTTAAATGCAAGTAATTTTTTAATTAATGCGCTGTAAGGTCGTCAAAAAATTTATTTAGCAAAGAGATCCTTGATTAACAAATTTAGTTGTTATTTCCAGCTGTGATTAAAAGAGAAAGAACAATAACAAACAAAGTTATATATATTGCTTACTGTTTTCATCCTTCTTTCCAATATCGAAAAAACTGGTTGTTAGAGCTCTTTTCTTTGAAACTACTTTTCTTTTCTGAGGCTTCAATTCCAAATCTAAACATTTAAAATAAACGGATATTTAAAATATATTATCAATAGGTTAAAAGGTCAACTCGATAAATAAATAAGATATATATTTTTGAAAGGATGATTATGTAAAGTGTCTTTCAAAGTTTGGTACAAATTTATTTCTATCCTGAAAGTGCTTCAATCTCTTTTCAAAACTAAACGCACATAAGCGCAAGGCTTTTAAAAGAAATTATAGACTATATAGTAGCATGTTTTACCTATATTCATTCCAATATTCAATTCCTTGATCTTATCTAGAGCAATATGCATTAGTAATTCAGCTTCGATATCGGAAAGTCTTTCCAAGGACGTATCCGTCAACTGCAAGACGTGGCCTT
This sequence comes from Drosophila testacea, assembly GCA_035043265.1. Taxonomy (NCBI): domain Eukaryota; kingdom Metazoa; phylum Arthropoda; class Insecta; order Diptera; family Drosophilidae; genus Drosophila; species Drosophila testacea. The sequence goes on along the minus strand of JAWNND010000842.1, from coordinate 1,821,941 downwards.
GATCCGATGTCCATGTACAGTTTTCCTTAGTAAAACAATAAATAAAACAGAAAAAAAAATACATATAATATAAAATTATTAATTTAAGGGTTCGAAACAATGGTGTAAAAAAAATAACATAATGTTAAGCTTCGACCTTGGGTTTATTTTTCTACAACAATTTTTCCCCTACATGGCTTTCAAATTTACTTTATTTCTTATGCCAATAAAATTTTAATTTAATTATAAATACTTTTTAATGGTTTTTTAATTGAAACTTTCAAACGTGATGTGATGTGACGTGACGTGACATGTTCAGTTTACAAATGTAAAAAACGCTATCTTTGGCGAGCCTAAGATTTTATTCCCATGCAGAAACGTGTATTCAACAAAACTGTGCAAAACTTGCGTTTTTTATGGTCCTTGGCCAAATTTTGCTTTTTATGATAGATATGGACCCAAATACTAAATTTATCGGCTTTAAAAAATTTGTTCTGGATGTAGTTTTTTTTCTTAAAAATTTTTAAAATTTGACTTTTTTTTTATTTTTTAATGAGGCGCTTTTACATATCGAATTTTTTTCGAGAACGGCACAGCCGGTCTTAAAAAACTTTACAGATTCCGAAAGATAATGAATGTATCTATTAATCATTCCTATATTGCTTTTAATTTAAATCAATAGTTGCGGAAATATATATTTATAGATTATAAAAAATATGTTTTTTTTACGATTTTTTGACTTTAAAATTCAAGGAAAATTAAAAAAGATTACGTCCTTTTCTTTTTAAAAATTAGATGGCTACTCATTGAAATCGTGGGTAAGAAAGCGAAGTAACAGCTTTTTATAGGCAGACATGTTATTTTTTTTACAAAATTTATAATTTCCTTGTGGTATACTGACTTTCAGTCCAGAAAATCCGTATTTCTGTATTTTTCTGGCTGTTTGACTTTATAATCACTTGCATTTTTGATTCAAGACTCTCGCAAAGTATCGATCATTAAAATGTATATTCAGAAACGAACAATTTACACGATATTATGCTCCGTGCAGAGAGTAAAATTCGGCTTTTGACCGATCGATCCTATGTCAGCTATATGATATAGTAGTCCGATTTTGTTCAAATTTGTTCAGTTAGTATAAAGCTATATCGACAACACAATACGATTTTTACCGTTCGTTCATATGATCCGCTTGGCTCCGACGTATGTACTGCATGCAACAATAAAAAGGACTTGTACCAAGTTTTATCAAGATAGCTACAAAACTAAGAGATTAGTTTGCACAGAAAGGAGTCATTTGACAGGGTTGTCATACTTTTTAACAAAAAACATACCTAGCTTTATAATATTGTTACTTTACTTTCTTACCTACGATTTTGTATGAATGTATGAACGATTAGTAGGTACATTCATAATCTTTGGAATCTGTAAAGCTTTTGAAACTTGGTTGCGCCGTTCTCAAGATATGATGTAAATTGAAAAAGCACCAAAAAATCAATAGAATAAATCCGAAAAGCTTAAAAAAAAAATTAAAAAAACTACACCCAGGAAAATTTTTTAAAGTCGGTTTTCGGCATTAGGGGATCCATATGTATCAGAAAATGTGATTTTTGGCCAGGGGGAGTTTTGGCTGTTGTATAGTGTAATCGACAAGTGACAGCTATGTATGTTATAATATAGAAGTCTGATTTTAACAAAATTTGGTCAGAGTTTAAGACCCTTTTCAGACACACTATCAGCGAGTTTTATTAAGATTGTTTAAGAACAAAAAATGGTTTTCATTCTAAAAGAAGATTTTTTAGCACTAATATGATATAGAATGTTGACAATATCGTTACTTGGGTATAAATGTAATAAAGTTCGCGACTTGTACGCTACTTTTTTTTATTGAAAATAATTTTGTAAATCTTATAAATAAACCATAATTAACAGTCTTCTTGGACTGTAAATTGACACGCGGCCCTAAAGTCTATCGTTGGGTTGGTAGGTCAATACGACGAAGACGGGATCGGCTGCACAACCTTATTAGGCCCCTCGCGAGGTGGTTGGGGTGCGAGGAAAGCTTTGCAAAGTACATTGTCTTCTGTTCTGTTATTACATCTTTGACCGGCTGGATATTTAGGTCGCTTTGTATGTTTTCGTTTCGAACGTACTACGGTGCCCCGGTGATGGTTCTCAATAACTTTGACTGGGCTCGCTGGACAATATCAATATTGCTATTGCAAGCACTCCCCCATAATTGGGAGCCATAGGTCCAGATAGGTTTTAGCACAGAATTGTAGAGCAGAACCTTGTGATCAAGACTAAGTGGCGAGCGAGCGTTGATAAGCCAGTGAAGACTGTTATCTTTTAGTTTAAAGTGTGCTCTCTTTGCTTCGATGTGTCTGCGCCATTTGAGTCTTCTGTCGAGGTGAACTCCTAGGTACGTTACTTCGTTTGCTTGAGGGAGTTCGGTGTTGTTTAATCTGGGCGGTGAACAATTGTGCCTGTTCAGGGTAAACGTAATGTGCTTGCATTTCTGTTCGTTTATTTTTATCCGCCAGTCGGATAGCCATTTTTCTACGTCGACCAGGTGAAGAGCCAATTGCGCAGTTGCTTGTATTGGGCATCTTGAGCGGCTGAGAATAGCTGTATCATCAGCGAAGGTAAAAGTTGTTAGTTCCCTGCTTGTTGGAATGTCTGCTGTGTAGAGGACGTATAGTGTCGGCCCAAGTACGCTGCCTTGTGGAACTCCGGCTCCAATGATGTGATCGTCGGATAAAGCTGTGTTACATCTGACTGCAAACTTTCTATCGTAGAGATATGACCTTAGGAGCTTGTGTGTGTTATTTGGAAGCGTTGATTTAATTTTATGCATTAGGCCGTCTAACCAGACTCTGTCAAATGCTTGAGAGACATCTAGAAATATTGCTGTGCAGTATTCTCGATTTTCGAAGGCGTTTCGTATTTCTGATGTTATGCGGTTGACCTGCTCAATAGTTCCGTGCTTTTCCCGAAAGCCGAATTGATGCGATGGGATTTTGTTGTAGAGTCTTATAAATTGATTTATCTAATTCAGCAGACCTTTTTCGAAGAGCTTTGATAGACATGATAATAGGCTTATAGGTCTGTATGACGAAGGGACAGTGTGATCCTTTCCTGGTTTCGGTATCATTATAATGATCGACTTTTTCAATATCTATGGGAAGTGGCCTAGTTTTGTGATAGCATTGAAGAGTTGTGCGACAGTGCATACCGCACAATATGGGAGCTCAATAATCATTTTGGGGGCTATTAGATTGCAGTCAGGAGATTTTTTGGGGTCCAGTAGCATTTTGATGGTGTTGGCGATCACATTTGGACGAAAATCGATTGGTACATGTTGAGGCTGAGAGTCACTTTTAAACGCATTTTTTGAGGGATTTGGTTGAAACACATTTTGAAGGTGAGCCGCAAATGTGATGGCTCTATTTTCATCGCTGGGTGGGGTGAGCTCTCCATAGTGAGTGTTTTATACAAGATGTTGATCATTTCTCTATATAACGTTGAGCATATGCTTCTTCCTGATTTAAGACTTGGGTGAGTTTACGTGTGGCTTCCTTTAAAATTGCAATTCTCGACGTAATCGTCGCTTTTCGTGGACGAGCTGTTCGATTTGTAGATTTGTCTTCTTTTGGATGTGAAGCACTTGTATAGTTTCAAGTGTTGCAATGCAAGCTGCGGTGACGAGGAAGGACTCCAGTGCATTTACACAGTGTTCGATGTCAGCTTCAATATTAAGGAGAGGTTTTAGTTCAATACGTGAACTAATATATTTTGTTAATCGAAGCCAATTGGTTTTATGTGAAGTCAGTCTAATCGGTTGATCCACGGACTCTGTTTGTCGAAGTAGTTTTATTAGAACAGGTGATTGATCAGATGAGAGATCTGAAAGACATTCGGCGCTTATCAGACTTAGAGGAATATTTTTAGCAATTGCAAAGTCAATTAAATCGGGTAGTTTCTTGGGATCTGTTGGCCAGTATGTTGGTCTACCGAGTGAATAGTGGTCTAGCTTATTGTTAGCTTTAATAACGGCATTGTAAAGCTGCTTTCCTTTTGGGTTAACGAGTCGAGATCCCCAGTGCGTGTGCCTGGCATTGTAGTCTCCTGCTGCTATAAAGTGTTCTCCAAGTGAGTTAAAAAACTGCGAAAACTCACCTTCAGTTATGGTAAAGCGAGGGGGCAGTATACGGCGGCTAGAGTAAGTTGGTTACCATTGTCCAGTTTAATGTTTGTAGATGTGGCCTGTATGTAGTTTTCAGCAAATTCTTTATGGCAGTGGTGCTTGATGCGGTTTCTAATCAGAATACCAGTACCACCATGTGCTTTACCATCGGGATGATTTGTTCCGTAGAACAAGTAGCTTCGTAGATCAAGATTATACTTGTTTGTAAGGTGTGTTTCTGAGAGTAGCATAACGTCGATATGATTGTCAAGAAGAAATTGAGCTAACTCAAGTTTACGTTGTGAAACGCCATTAGCGTTCCACATAGATATACGTAGGGAAGCCATCAATTATTTTGATTGTTGCATACCAGCATGGTTGTCCGCAAAAATGCCATGAACTCCATAAGGCTTTGCTGCAGGTTAAATACACTACTTAATATTGGTTTACTTACCGATGGAGCCCACTTTTGAGGATTGGGCGCAGAGTGCTGACTGTCATTTTGTCTATTTTGACCCTTTGATCGACTTCTCCAGATTTTTCGTGAAACAAATTGCCCAACATTAGATAATGACTTGGACTTCTGCATATTTGTTTCATTTTTGGAACCTAGAAGCAAATTTTATAAGTAAGATTAATATTATAATTTCTGAGCATCACGAAAAAAACAGACAGTCTTGACTAAAGCATAGTATCCAGTAAACCGAAAATTTCGCTAACAGAAAGTACCGAATAGTTCGAGCCTGACTAGCGGTATTTCGGAAAAATACAAAGAACAAAAAATACAAAAAATACCCAATTACCTGAGAATATCAAAGAAAAGTTGAGTTGTTACACTGTGAATAAATAATGACAAGTATCCAAATGTTAGGTTTACATTGACTGACACAGCCGGCACAGCGCGTCAGGGGTGCATTTGGGCATCTGAGCCTTCGAAATTTGAATTACCGATTGTAATGCCCGAACGAATGTGCCATTAAATGTAAACCTGGCATAACTATGGGATTATAATTATAAATAACTAGGGGGCTGGCCCCCTGCTCGCTTCGCTCGCTGAAATCTCGGGAAGAAATGTTGAGTGAAAATAGGGAATACTTCTCAAATCCTGGGGAGAAATGTGGAGTGAAAATAGGGACCACTTCTCACAGATAGAGCCGGACTTTATGTCATTTCTTATAAGAAAACGGGATATATAAACTCCATTTTTCCCTGCAATTGATTGTTTATTAATAGCATCAAATGCCACTTTTCCTATGGCAGCTATATATTATAGTCACTCGATCTGAACCTAATTCTGTTAATTCTAATTCTGGATGAAGTAGTGAGTAAGAAATACATAATCTGTGAGTTTGGTTGAGATAGATCAAAAAACAACAAAGCTTTTTGCACGATAGTTATGTCTCAGCTATGTGTGTGAAAAATTCAGCTTGATACATATCTTTACCCGTTTGACCTTCAGCCTCGTCAGTCAGTCAGTAAGTGAATCAATGAGGACAACGAGTTCTATAAATAGTGATTATTTGCAAATTATGCTGTGCTGAAGGGAATTTTTATAAAAGTTCCATTGAAATGCATTAAATCATTGATATTCGCCTGTGTTGCACCTCTCGGATGAGAAGAATATTAACACATCGGCTGATAAGTCCGTAGGATACCACATAAGGGGCGCTACTAGTTCAAAACCCATATTGTTTTTTTTTTGGAAATAAGGATCTTTTATAGGGTACTAGCCAAAGTTTCGTTAAATCCGGTAAACGGTTAACAAGATACGGAGGTTTCAGTGATGCAACTTTTAAGATTTTTGCAAATAACGATTTTTAAAATTTACTTGTGTTTGTTTTTAATTTTTTTCTTGTGGAAAAAACACCGCATAATCCAAATATTTTTGTGATAAGTGCTATTTGGACCCTCCTCCATTAAGAAAAATTGTAAGGAAGTAGTTCGGTGACTTTTAAGGTGGTCGTACGACCACCGATGTTGCTGAACCTCTTGGTCGTTCAAAAATGGTGGTAACACCAAATAAAAATAAAAAAGTCAAAATAATCGGTTTAGAAAATTGTAAAGTGAATTTTCAGAAGATAGTTGACACCTTGCAGACTAAAAAAAAAATTCATCGGCTTCATTTGCATGAATATTTGTCCATGATAAAGCTCTGTTAAAAGTGGCTGCCGCGTTTGCGGTCTAAGCAGAATAATGCGTAATTTCTAAAGTCGTTTCTACCATGGCGAAATTGCATCGAATTACTTTAGCAGCTACCATTTTCAATAGATCTGGCTTCAAGTGAATTTTAACAGTTTGCAGACCTAAAAACAAGCTGACCGGGAAGAGATAATGTTCAAATTAACAAATAATCACCTAAAAAAAGGCCTGTTTTGAGACCTAATGTAAATCTTTTTTAAAAAATGGAGCGAAATGTTAGAGAAGCGCTGGAATGAGTATATCGCCCTTGAATGAAGTAACGCTCATGAGTAAAATTGATTTTTGCCAAAAAATTGCTTTTTTGATGGGTATCCTACGGACTTATCAGCCGATTTGTTATTCTCATTGTCAAAAAGCTTAAATCATTTCTTATATGGCTTGCTCTTGTTGACCTTTTTAAATATTGTAAGAGTTACACTGAAAATACGAAGCTTAGCTACCCTGCCTTAAAAATATTAGCTGTATGTCAAACAGTGCTGAAAAACGCCATTCATTTTCTGGCAGCTTTATAATTCTTGTTAGCTGGAATCGCAAAATAATACAAATAAACAAAATTACATGATTAATTGTAATTGCGGCATTTTCGATATTTAATGTCAGTTGTTTTTGCTGTTGATTACCTAATTTTAATCCAAAACAGACAGCGTTGCCACATTTCCGGTCAAAAATTTCGCCAAAATTTTTGCCGTAATGACACCGGACGCCGTTTTACCAATATATTTGAGCCAAACCGTTAAAATATGGTAGCGACAAACTTGCCGGCATCAAAGCGACTATTTTTCGTCACGGTGCTATACCGGCGGCAGAGTAAGAACGCTATTACGGCCTTTAAGGTGCGACGTTCACTATTATTTTTAGTCCAAAAATTTTTTTGGTATTAGCACATTCACTCCCAATTTCAAGCTGATAGCTTTAAAAATACTGCTATTAAATTAAGTCCCCTTAATTTGCAAAATCATACATCGCGTGGTCGACAGACGCTCCGCTGTGACCAAATTAGCGAAATACAAAAAAAAAGGGAATAAAATCAAACATACAATATTAAATTAACATAATTTCTAAAATACTCAGAATAAAAGATATACATGTTAGACAAGTGACAAAATATTAATATTCTAAGACCATGGTACATACATATTCATAAGCTATAATATAAGAAATGTTATTATAGAATAAAAAAAGCAACAGAAAAGGGTTATTGATAGCATAATTGGTACTACAGAATTGAAGTAATAGCGGAATAAATTTTCTAGTAGTTATGATCAGAACTGCAAGACTGGCTTGTGTAAAAAGATTACACAAAGCATAGTTTTAAATCAGAAACAAAAATAAGATTTAATAGTAAGAGTCTACTAAGATAAGGAGGCATGCAAATATAAGTATTTAAGTGATTCAAGCAAAAACAGGACGCCGAAAGAATACCCAAATCAGTAACTAACTCAATTCGACCATAGGGATTATTATTGAGAACGGAATTATATAAACAGTTTACATTTACTAGATTAAAATTTTCTTAATTAGATTACAGTCTAAGACCAGCCACAAAAAAAAACTTTTCAGATTCTTAAATTTAAATAATTCAAAATATGGTAGATCTATTTTTTAAAAACCCTTGCTGGCAGGTGAAATAATAGATTTACTAAGACATTGCAATGGAAAGTAAAAAGCAAACAATTTTTCTCATGGTTCTTTCAAAATAATAGAATAAGAATAATTAACATGGTTAAAATAAGAGAAATGCAATGGACAATCTTGAACCGTATATATTTTTCGAAAAAATTCGGCAAATACATAAATCGGCAATAGTCGTTTAAAGACAATAATACCCTAAGATTAATAAAAGGATTAAAAATAGTTGTGATTTACCACAATTGAAGGGCCTATTTGGTAAACACATATTTACCTATGTGTACTTACTTAAACATTTATCATTTACATTTCCATTCTTTGTGCTCTGAAAACTGGTAGATTCTGAATTGCTTGCGTGCCAAAAATTTGCAATAAAATGGGAGCTTGATGAGAGCAATGCGCTGGCAGTTTTTCCAGTTTTTTCTTTTAATTGATTTTGAATCGTACTTGTTGGGGATGTTGGAGCCGATACGCAAAGTGATTGCATATGTTCTTGGTGTATTTTAGTATTATTTTTGGAGTTGTCTCTTTCCTGGCATATTTTATCATATTCTAACTTTTTGCTTATTCGCTCATCCAAATCTTTTTGCCAAGCAATGTGCGAATTTTGCAAATTTTTAGAATTCTCGTTGCCGCGTATAAAATCCAAGGCAACAAGTGCCCAGGCATCAAGAGTCTGTATTGCTTTATTGTTACCGTCATCCATACCTGGAGGACTAATTTCGCCTTTTGCCTTAATGTTTCGCAAATTTCTGTCATAGTTGACTGACTTGAAGCGATTGGAATCTCCATCATGTACACTCTTCTTCCGAGCCATTCTCAAATATCGTTTTATTGTATCACTTACGGACTGTGAGACATCCTCGTTATCTATCGAGCTTTTCCTTCGACTTGATTGGCTCTTTTTATCGTCTTTCGTTTCATCCTCCGAGGCCGCCGAGTTTGTGCTAAAAGTATGTTCTAGCATTAATTCATATTGTTGAGCAATTAGTTTCAATTCGTTCAATGGAATGAATTTTGTTTGAGTTCCAGTCGAATTTAGGCTCTTCTCCCGTGTCTCATGTTTCTGGTTTAGCTCTAAATTGGGTTGAATCGTATTATTTTGCAGATATTCTTCTGTACTGTGGCTTAGTTTAAGAAATTCTGGAGGCTTTCGTTGACGTTTTCTCAACATGGTCTTACTTTCTTGAGAATTTAACTTTTTAATATATTGGTTATCTTTATTATTGCTTTCAAAATCTTTATGATTAATGAAGTCTGTAGCAGTATTTTCAAAACAGCATGTATAATTGACCATACTTGAGAAAGACGAGGCCCGTCCAAGACTTGATTTGGTTGGCTCCGAGGAATGTAATATGCGATGTAGTTGCTGCTTTTTCAATATATTATATATTTTCTTTAACAAATCTTTATCTTCAAGAATCGCTGGTGTTATATCTTTTAATTGTATACCCACGAATGAGGAGCTATTATGCAAAGCTGTTAATCGCTCTAATAATTCCGATTCACTGTGCTCACCGATTTCAAAAGTCTGACAAGCTGAGTGGCTACTAGATACTTTAACAGGTCGCCGAGAGCTTGGCGAAGCGGTTTGATCAGGTCTAATTGTTTTAGTGCCAAGTAGGAAAGTAGTTTTATACGCATCGCGTATTTTTAGATAGGATTGTAAGAGTTCTATGGCTTGATCAATATTTTCCTTTGCCTCTTGATCTTTTTGGTGGGCATGAATTGAATAATTGTTTCGATGGCGTGAAAGTATTTTAAGACGCGTTCTCGAACTTTTTGTGGCTCCGGGAAATGAAGATTTTCGACGCCATAAAATAAAACGAGGTTCCGCAGCGCATACACGCTGGAACTGCGTCTCAATTTGAGATATATTATCTAATGTCCCATGTTGCATGCCATCGGGAAATAACTTGCGACCGGCATCGGTCATGTACCTCCACGTTTTTCGTGTTAATAGCCAGCGTTCACGTTTCTTCTCTTTATCTTTAGTGTGACAACGTCGTCGACCTGATGCCGACGGTGATAATCCCACAGACTTTATCGACGAGTTTGCTGTTTCTTTTTCAGAAGTTTCATTTTCTTGACTGTTTACTAGGCTTGGGTTCGGTACCGGTATTCGATTAACCTCATCGAGCATACAATCTAAGGGGCCTGATCTTTTCTTAACTATTGTCACAGGCCGACGCAAAGTATTAACCACTTGTCCCGAGCAACTAGCAACATCATCTTTTATTATATCCATTTTTAGATTTTTTCAATCCACAAAATCTGAGAATATCATCTGAAAATGAAAATGTTTATAATTAATAGACTCGAGCTACCTACACGTGTTCAAATTCAAGTTATGACGGTCTTACAAACGATATATTAATTACATTTTTTTTTCTACCCCAAACAATTTGGCTAAATCAGATAATAATTATGGAAAATATTGAGTATCCAAACAACGGAGTTGTCTATCAGTACCTTTAATTAAATTATCATTAAGTAACTAGTAATGATAATGAAAAGTATTTCAATTTCATATGTATTTTGCAATTATTTAAAAGGCTACAAATCTTATGTGTTGTAAAACAAATAAAAAAAATGAATAAAAGTATATGGAAATTACTAGAACTTATGATCGGATGTATAAGGTAGCAAGGTAGCATCATTAACCATCGAATACAATTCATTGTAGCGTTGAGCGTGCATTTTCCGTACTACGCCTAATATTAACTGACTGAACCTGCAATTTAAGCGAAGAAGTTTCTCAACAAGTTTTATTTTTTCAGATGAATAAGAAAAATAAATTAATTGATTATACAATAATTTATATTTTATACGAGAGTGGACTACTAGGTCAACAAAAAATCTCAGACATGGCTTTAAGAGCCTGGCTCTTAATGTTGATCAATAATATATATTTAAAATTCCATTTACATATAAACAACGTTAATTTTCTTACGTATTGGGGGCAAAGCCCCTGTTATCTTCGCTCTGTATATACATATATAAGTGTTCCTTATTTCAGCTCCATATTTCTACTCGTCATTAGCGAGCGTATCATGCTGAGTGTTGGCGAGCGTAGAAACCAGAGGTCTTTGCCTCCTATATGTAAGCAAGTTAACTTTGTTTATATTTAAGTATAAAGAATTTAACAGCGTCCTTTACATTCTCCCGACTTAATGTATTTTTTCATATGCTAAAAACGTTACTTGATCAAACGAGCTGTTTCAAATCTGAAATCAAATCAAATCATGTGCTTTCATTTAGAATTTATATCTTTATACATTTTCAACAATTTAGGATAAAACAATTAAGTTTTAACACATACGTACCTACAAGAATTTTCACTTTGATTCATACACACACATATTCAACGTATGTATTTATATTCTTTTATATACATATCTTTTAATTCTCATATCTATGTGCATACTCCATATTCAAATTCACACGATGAGTTTTGGTTACTATTTACGATAAGTACGTTTGAGTACTTGTTATGGACAAGTTGATATTTATTTGTATAGTTTATTAATTAATTTAAAGTTTAATCAAATCCATAATTAATTCAAAAACTATAGAAAAATATAAAATACACGGCGATTTACTCTGTTCAACAAGCCTCGAGAGCATCGTCAAATGTTTTGAAAGCACGCATAAAAAAATAGAATACATAAAAAATCCGTTTATTCTACAAAAATAATGGCAGTTTGTGTACATATGTATGTTTATAAATACAAATAATATGTGTATTTTTACACACACATGTATAAATGCGCTCTCAGTCAGTTTTGCACAATTAACATTCAGTGAAAATATTTATATGTTTATATAAATATGTATTTGTTGGTATTTATGTATGTATGTATACTGATACACTTACATACAAAGTGAACGAATTTATGTCCAGAATTCTTTTTACTTTTATTCTAATTTAACGTGATTTTTTTATGCACAAAAGAACATTTGGGATTAAGATCAGGTCTTTTAATTAAATTTAGATATGAGTTCATGTTGGTGCTGGTCAATTTTAAAATATTTTTTCTTCCATACACTAACTTGTTTTATAATGAGATTGATCTTTAATAAATATTGCTTTACACTTTTCACTAAACTCAGAACTATTAGATTTCGCTAAGATATGACATTAATTAATATTTAGAGATACATCTTTTAATTTGAATACATTTATACATAAATTAGTATTTCAGTCGCGACTAATACTAATACAAAATAGAACTAAAGATATAATTAAATAAAGCAGAATGTCATTCGCCACATAAGAGTAATGCTTTTAGTAAACTTTTATAGGCAGCCAACACATTTGTCCAAAATATTTCAAATTTTGAAGAGATAGGAAAGCTTTGCGTTGTGCTTTTGGATTCCACTTTTTATGCAAATAACAAGCCATGTACGAATTCCATAAACATCAATTGTCAAGTATATTTGGTCATAATCTTCACTCTATTTAGAAAGTACTCAAGGTTACTAGAACTCCTAACCTATCGTTTGTTTGGATCGAGTCTTGGTTCTATTAATAAAGATACATAAAGCTGCAATGGTGTCAGTTTTGGATGAACAAAATCAGATTTGAAAGGACAAGGCCAGAAATGGGATTTTGAAGATACGGCGTTATAAAAGAGAAGCAGAGCTAACATCACCAATGATAAACTTATGGAGAAAAAAAACTGCGATAGCTGCCCTACGATGCGTAAGGGACAGAAGATTGAGGAGCAAAAGTATATTAAAGTAAGGTGGCAAACGGGGATTAGGGTTCCACTTTAAGTCACGGATAGCAAAGATTAGAAATTGCTTCTGAACAGACTCAATTAGATCTTAATGTAATGCGGATTCCAGAAACATGAGCAATATTCAAATTTGTGACATAGGGGTCATTAAATTAATTAGACCAGAGCTTATTTACTATAGAAGTAATATGAGGAGAGAAACTTAATCTGTTATCGAAAAGAACATCAAGGTCTTCGTCAGTCGATATACCGTGCAAACCGGCATTATCAATCGAGTAAGTAGCTAAATAAAGAGAAAATCTATTCAAAAATTAAGTTTAAGCACCAAACATGCATGGAATTTAAATCATTTTGCAGTAACTGTAGCTATTAGATATTATATCTAATAGATTAGATCATTTGCAAATATAATCGGTCAAGCTTTAGAAGAAGAAGGTAATGGCTTACAGAGTCAAATGCTTTGCTGAATGCTTATACAGCGGGACAATAAAATATTCTTTCCATATGGCAGGGAAAATAAATGATTGTAAAGATAGATTAAAGGTGTAAGCACCTCAAAGGAGAAGAACAGCACCCTTTTAGTCCAGAACTAGGAATGTTGTCAGGGCCTGGAGAGCAAGAAGACTCAAGTGGATAAGGGATATTAGTATGCGACATAGATAAATATGTGGATTGAAAAAGTTAGAGAAATTATAGGAAACACCAGAGTCTTCACAAAATTTATTAGTATTAAAAAGCGCGGTAAGCTACAGTGGAGCAAGCTCTACAGTAGGAGACCCAGTAATTCATCACTATAGATTGTTCTTCAATGTTGCGTACCATTCAATAGATGGCGCCACTACGAGCATATCAGTTGATAAACACAGAGGTCGCTAGCGTCTCTTCTTCTTCCTTTTGCCCGTAACATTATTAGTTGAATAGCTTTCGCGATTTGAATGAAATTTTCAGGACAGATTCGGACAATAGTGTATATGTATTATATGTATCAAATTAAGGCGCTAGCATTCTCTCGTAATTCGTAATTTGAAATTTTCTTTTTTGATTTTCCTGGGCGGAGAGGGGCCTGCCTAAAATCTAAAACAAATTCGTTAAATGCAAGATATAGATGAACGTATATGCCAAATTTGGTGTGTCTAGCTCTTATAGTCTCTGAGATCTAGGTGACACAAAATGGGACAGACAGACAGACGGACATGGCTATATCGACTCGGCTGTTGATGCTGATCAAGAATATATACACTTTATGGATTTTGCCACGCCTCCTTCTGCCTGCTACGCACATTTTTTTTTGCACAAATTTAATAGACCCATTTGTACTTATTTAAAGTACTGGGTCTATAAAGTTAGGTAGGTTAGAAAAGTACAGAATATCTTAGAATCGCTTACAATCTGATTATTGCAACGTATAAGATATAGAGAGTAATATCTGCATTAGCTTCACAATATTTTGAAAGATCCAATCTAGATCCCGTATGCTTAAACTTTTTAAAATATTTAGGTCTAGTATTTTTTGATTTGGTTAGTCTTGGGGTAAGCCAAGGACTTAAAAAATCGTAGAACTTTATATAATACAAGGGGGTCTGACCTGTTATCATCGTTCGCCAACCTCCAGCTCGCTGCGCTCGCTGAAATCTTGGGAAGAAATGTGGAATGAAAATAGCTATAGCCAGACCTTATGTCATTTCTTATAAAAAAGCGGTAAACGTTAACTCAATTTTTCCCTGCAATCGGACTTAAAATAATATTACTTTGTATATGCAGGGGGCACGCCCTCTAATACTCGCTTCGCTCGCTAACCCCCGGCTCGCTACGATCGCTGAAATCTCGGCAAGAAATGTGGAGTCAAAATAGGGGACACTTCTCACAGCTATAGACGGACCTTATGTCATTTGTAACAAGAAAGCGGGAAATGTAAATTCAATTATTCTTTGCAATTGAAGTTAAAATAATAGTAATAGTACTTCATATAACATAAAGAATTTACAGTCTCGCTGCTCGCTGTTTTAAAGTTTTCGCAGCAATTGGATTACAGCAAGAGCGAGTATCAGTGCCATATAGTGCCAATATATTTTGAAAGTCTCAACACCAATAAATCGTATAGTCATCCGATCTTAATTTAATTTTAATTTTCTCAGGATATAGCTGTGAGTAAGAAAAATATAATCTATGAGTTTGGTTGAGATAGCTCAAAAAACAAAAGCATAAGAGTTTTGAGTCGAATGTAAGGTCAGACAAAATATGCAAAGCTGCACTTACAATGTTTCACTAAAATAATATAAAAAATTTAAGCGTGCCTGACCACAGTGCGACCACCTGGTTGCAAAATAAAAATTGCGTGCATAAACAAATCAATGCAAACGTAGTTTTCTTTTTTAACAAAAACCAGTGCTGTCGACTATGAGTAGCAAGCATATTATTTCTAATTGTAAAAAATAAAAGTTTTAATACAACTTAAATTCAATATTTAGGATTTGTAATATATTATTGAAACATATATTTTTAACTTTCTCATTTTGGGGTATGTGCCAAATACATGTGGCAGATTTTGTAATTATTTAAAAGAAGAAAATCTCAGTTATATGAATCAACTCATTTATAATTGTGTCCTGCTAATTTAAATTGATACTTTGAATTTTAATATCAACATTAATTACAAATGTAAATGATGCAGCAGCACAACATAACTTCAAATCAAAGTAATCGACAATCGTGGACAATTAGTTATCAGTTTGTTTCAAATTTATTTTAGTCTCAAATGTGTGTGGTCCAAACCTGTCCTAAGAATTTCATTCCAATCGGATGATAATCGAGGAAGTTATTCAACTAAGAATGTTACGGGCAAAAGGAAGCAAAAGAGACGCTAGCGACATCTGTGTTAATCAGCTGATATCTCTTGAAATTTCTGGCTCGCAACATTAAAGAACAATCTATAGTAAACGCTTTGCACTCAAAAAGTACAGGGTCTCCTAACGTCGAGCTTGTTCCACCGTTAACTTAGTTAGGTCGGTATTTGACATGCAGGATTGGTATGAGTGAAAAGCTCATTTCTGAGCTGCTGGAGGCTCTGCTGCACCATCGATTTTTTGCTTTATGTGGGATACTGTTGGTCTGCAGAGGCTCTAATACTGTGTTTACACTGGGCCGCATCAGTGCATTTTTCCGTTAAATGGAACATGCGGCAATGATTCCCATAAAAACCCTGTGGATAGAAAAAGACAATGACAAAAGCCGCATCATTGGCAAGTGTTGCCGTCTTCTGTTAGTATTTTTTTTTAATACTGCAATTTTTCGGGTTGTCGCTGGGTGATATGTTGAATGATTATTGGGAAGTTGTCACTCCTGTGGAGTTTACCAAGTATGGACCAGTTGTATCTCTGGGTGATTTGTGGGGATATTGTTGAGATATCAACGTGAGTTAACGTCTTATGTGTTGTGCGGTGGGTGGGAGACCCATCGTTCAAGACAACTAAGCTGTTTTAAACTATTTCGCGTTCTATGTTTTTGCCCCATGAGTTTGATTGTATAGAACCCCAGAGAGGACTCCTTGCAGTAAAGTCTCCTAACAATATTAGTTGTTCTTTAATATGGTTCAGAATATTTTAAATTTGGCTTGTACTATAGCTTTGACAATGTGGGATATAGGCTTTGATGAGGTTTAGTTGGACTTCTTGGTTAAGTTATAAAAAAGAGCATAGAATGCCGGAATTTATAAATATAATTGTATATGTGTGGAATGTGGGACAAATACAGTTTTGAAGATTGATGGCACACATAATTTTTCGGTAGAAAGGACTTATATGAGCAATGTAAGTTCATTGTAGTTGTTGACAAATCCTTTTATATTCCATTGAAATATTTTTATTGACATTTTAGACATACTATATTTGGGTATATCCACTGTCAACTTGCGAATTAATTCATTGCTACGCTGCACAGCAGTAAGAACAATAGAAACTTTTTCATTGAAATTCATATTAATATCAAATTTGTCTCTAAATTTCACACGTCAATGCACTTGTATTCAGGGGTTGTGTTGTTAGATGTTGGCAATGTGAATCAGTGTTTCACATCTAACAGCATTCCCATGCGTTCCCCGAAAATGTACTCAGTGGGAATAGGGCATAAGAGTGTCTTGAATCGTGCCAGACAAATGAGTAATTTTCACAAATTTCTCCGCATAAAGTATATATATTCTTGATCACATCAACAGCCGAGACGAATAAGGCCATGTCCGTCTGTCTGTCCTTTTTTGTGTAGATCTCGGAGACTATAAGAGCTATAGACACGAAATTTGGTAGTTAGGCTCATCTATATCTTGACAATTTTGGCACGCTCCCTTTCAAGTCCTGAAATCAAAAACTACAATTTCGAAGTTCAATTACATACGTACATACAATAAACACTATATGTGGGATGAATCTGTCCTGAAAGTTTCATTTCATTTCATTTCAATCAGCAGTATTTACACTCGATGTTAAACGACATGGAAATGAAAAACTCGATATAAAAAAGACAGCGAACATTTTTTTCCAATTTTTTGTTTCACAGTTGGTTCAAACTTCTCGTTACGTTCCATAACGTAATGTTTAGCGCTCCTCTTAAATCCGCAATGCACTCCCTCCACAA
This sequence comes from Drosophila testacea, assembly GCA_035043265.1. Lineage (NCBI taxonomy): Eukaryota > Metazoa > Arthropoda > Insecta > Diptera > Drosophilidae > Drosophila > Drosophila testacea. Next base: position 1,804,580 of record JAWNND010000842.1, on the reverse strand, counting down.
GTCTATTAATGTGTTCTCCAGATCTGTGTTGTTCTCACTCTCTTGGAACTATTTTTCTTCAGTGCTATCCATTGAAAAACAATAAATATTACACAAAACTATTTTAAAAAATGCAGTAAGCTACAGTGGAGCAAGCTCGACAGTAGGAGACCCAGTACTTTTTGAGTGCAAAGCGTTCACTAAAGATTGTTCTTCAATGTTGCATACTATCAATAGATGGCGCCACTTGATAAACATAGAGGTCGCTATGTCTCTTCTTCTTCCTTTTGCCCGTAACATTGTTAGTTAAATACCTTCCGCGTTTATCAACCGATTGGAATGAAATTTTCAGGACAGGTTTGGCCTATAGTGAATATTATATATACCAAAAATCAAGGCGCTAGTTTTAAGGGTTTTCTTGTAATTCGTCCTTAAAATTTTGTTTTTAAATTTCTAGGGGCGGAGGGGGGCGTGGCAAAAATCTAAAATAAACTGGTTCAATGCAAGATATAGATGCACGTACATGCCAAATTTGGTGTCTCTAGCTCTGATAGTCTCTGAGATCTAGGTGTTCAAAAAAGGGACAGACAGACAGACAGACAGACAGACGGACATGGCTATATCGACTCGGCTGTTGATGCTGATCAAGAATATATATACTTTATGGGGTCTGACACGCCTCCTTCTGCCTGTTACGCACTTTTTTTTTTGAACAAACTTAATAGACCCTTTTGTACTTTTTTAAAGTACAGGGTCTAAATATATGACTTACTTGATTTGGCAATTTTTCTGATTGCTTATATTAATTCTTCTTCCCGATTTGACATTCATTTTAGTTGACATTGTTTACATTTTCGCAGTGTTAATAAGTTTCTTTTGTTCCATTTGAGAACTGTCGTCTAAATATCGCCTGGAAACGTGTGGGATAGCAACAGGTCATACGTGCCTATCACTTTACTAATACTCAATTGGAACTGCTGAGACTGCTAACGGACTGCTATCGTGTCACATCATTTTGACGTGATAAAATAAATATTTCGTCAGTAAATGATGATATTATGATCTTTTGAATAGTAAAATTTGAAGAAAATGTGGAGTGAGGGAATTACCGACGCACAGTGGCCGATTTCCCGAAAACTCGTTTCAAAAATCATCTTCGAGTTGTTTTGGAATTAACAATTGATTAAAGTATTTCTTTCCGACTTTCTTTCTTTCTTTATAAGGACAAGTTTGGAGCTGTACATTGTTGGATTGAGTTAAGTCTGCGTTCTTAAACTATTTGTTTATATTAACTGGTTTATTTTTTAAGCTAAATGCATTAAAAATTGTTGAAATTTAAATAAATCGATTTCTTAAATTTATATATCTATGTATCTTTATTTTTGGATACTTTTTGAACTTTCGGTTGACTTTAGAAAAAAAAGGCCGGGAGTGCACTTCGGTTTGAACATGATTCTGCACATAATCTAGAAGATATCTAAAAAAAAAACCATTGCCACAATTTGCCCCCCAAGATTTATCTGGGTTTTAGTAAAGCAACATACTGTATATAGCATATCAGTCACATCATTAGACAGCTCCCTAATTTAGTTTGTTTAATAGTTTTATTAAATAAATGATCACAATGAAACATAAAGGCTTCTGCCAACTCATTAAATAGTTCCTAAAACCATTTGGAAATTATAAGAGTCCTATTTTGTCACACCTACTGGTACTTCTATGCTGAACAAAGCTTAAGAGCCTGTAACTTTTGAACTAGGTGAGATGTTGGGTTGAAATTTGGAATATATATTCTCAATACTTTAAAAAAATTTTTGAGAGAAAAATTAAAATGGGCGTGGCACTTAAAAGGGCGTATTTGTACTCTAAAAATAAAGTTATTATATGATTATAGAATATCATCAGGCCAGAAAGCGACTATATTATTGTTTTATTTAAAAGTGGCTGCTTTAAATTTGTTTTGCTTTTGAGCAGCAGCAACAGCTGATTTATATACAGCGGCCACAAAAACAGCGTAGATAACACGTATTTCGATATCGAACACGTATATCGATAAGCAAAATACTAATATTCCTATAACAAACAATTTTAAACTGAGCCAGGCAAAAGAATGAAGAACTATTATGATAGCGCCTGATTATCGAATATATCGATATGAATTCAGCTGTTGCCAGCACCACCTAGCAACAGCGGAACCAATCAAAGGCTACCAAAACTATTCAATTTTGAGAAAGGTGTGGGAGTCAAACTTCAAAAAGGTCATGGTGGGATAGAGTAATGACAGGCTGTAGGAAGGTAAGGGATAGGTTAGGGAGTTAGTCAAGATTTCCACGTGAGTTTCTGCGAGTGCGTGCGCTGCTGACAAGCAGAAGTCACAACACTTGTTTTTGATACGTGCCAAACTTGCGCACTGCAAGTTAAGTTTATTAAATTCCGCGTGAGCCATAAATGTAAACAATTAAAATCAACGCGCAATCCACACAGCAGCTGGACAAATTTTGGGGAGTCGGCGGAGCCCACACAACCTATCTTGGCCGGCAGCCGCGCAAGGCATAGCAGCTCGCCATTAACAGCGCAACAGCACAGGCAGACAGACACTCACAGGAACCAAAGCCAAGCCGTGTGTTCGTCCCTGTACATAACGTGGTGCATGTCCATGCCCTTAGCACCACGTTTCACATACCCTTGTGATGGCGCCTCAGTGAGGCATTAGCAACGCTAGCATTATTCCCTCCAAACGTTAGGCATGCCCAGCATTCATTACATCCTTTAGAGCATAGTTGCAACAGTGGCCTTTACTCAGGCACCGCCAGCAATCCGTGCCGCCTTTAATTGTTCAACTCCAAAGCCAGCAGCGCATACTGTTTTTTATCTGGCGCAGTCAGCAGCTATAAGCCAGCCCGGCAAGCAGCCAACAGCCAGCAGCTAAAAGCCAACAGCCAACAGCCAGCAGCTATAAGCCAGCAGCCAACAGCCAGCAGCAATAAGCCAGCCCGTCGAGCAGCTTTATAGCCAGCCGCCATAGTTTCCGGCACTGTAGGAACTTTATGCCCTGCTAAGCTCAGCCTCCAACTGCTTGCATGGGTGTGCATATCCCTGTCCCGCAGCTGCTTCTACCTTTTGGAGACGACCCATATATATATTTAGATTAGCTGCAAATAAATAGAAATTAATTAATAAAAGTCGTTCATGTAAATATCATTGTAAGTACATATGTGCGTGTGTATTTACGAATATACATACCTGCATAGACATACGACAATATTGTGTGCCCATATGCCCCTCTGACCACAAAGAGCTCTGTAGGGTACGGGAAGCTTTGCAAAAACACTGAAAACACCTATATGCATAGAACTTTAACTATGCACACACACATATATATATCTACTAATTAAAACTCGTATAATTATTTATTTTTTATATTATATTATTTATTTATTTAATTTCTAAACCTATTATAAATTTATTTGCACTTTATTAGTTTACGTTTTCGCCCAAACGAAAACGAAATGATTTGTTAAATATTTATTTAGGGTGAGATGGGTATGCGGTTAGGTTGGGTAAAATCTGGATTAGGGAGTCGGCACAAACTATCGCAGCCGACTATAGGATGGGAGGGCGTCGTAAGCTGGAATAACATCTGTCCATCTAATCCTTGCCAGCAATTTGTCCGTATAGGCGTTATGAGACCGAAGTCCGAATATATTTCCGAAAGTAAAAATATAAAAAATGTTGTTAACCCGACTCGCCCAGTATCGAGGTCGTACTCATCCCTGAGTAAAACCGATATCTAGCCGGCAAATCGATACTTGGCTGCGACCGATTAGTCGGATCATAACAATGAAAAATTATTAGGAGAGTAGGATTCCGTCTGAAGCAGGCGGTGTTTTTTTATAAGTTGAAATAGCAATGTCGCTATTCTCGCTCAGCGCACATTGGACACCCAGCTTTGATTGGACACCCAGCTTTGAAGCCTCACCTGTTGCTGCCACGGTTGGGCTGTCCAGTACTGCGTTTGGGTGTGGAAATATCGACCACATGTCAGGCATAGGGGATGGACCCAGAAAGGAACCACCATGTCCAAATCTGCGTTGCCGTCTCTAGACCGGATGAAGTTAATTTTTTAAATAATTCTTTTAAAAGAATAATAAAAGCAAGGTAGGAAATGCTGTTCATGGCCAGGACTGTGGTCCGCGCAGGTGGATTTTCATGCCACTGCGTTTGTTGTCCAGTCCTGTCAGCGTCTAGTATCGCCAATCCATAGTCAAAAACCGTTCTGTTTATTAGGAGAGTGCGACGACCGATAAGTATCCATACCCGCCCATATTCATCTCACCCAGCTTTTGAAATTTTTGTCTTCGTGGTCTTAATAATTTGCTGTGTTTACTGATTGTATTTAGCAGTTCCGTTCCAGATACTGTCCTGGCAAGTGTTAGTGCAATAAAACTTGTTTCCTTTTTTTTTAGGATTTTTCTAATTTTGGAGCACTAGATAGTAAGGTTATTTTTTGAATTATTTTCATAGTTTTATATACATTTCTTATATAAATATTTATAGAAGGTATAATTTAAATAGCTCGTCCATTTTGGTATATTATTTATTGTATTTATGTAAAACGTTAACAAATAATTACAATAGGAAATATTAAATGGTTAGACAGAGCACGAGTAAATAAAGAAATATAAGAAGATTGACTAATAAATATAGGAAAGTTCAGCCATTGGTGCAGCGTGGTAGAGGCAAGAGCTTCGCCAATAAAAGCCGACAGTCGGTAGATCGGAAGACTAGGCGTAATTTCGACTTCATTCGGAATAGAGGGGTGGAGCAAACGGGTCCCATGACGCGAGCTAACGCCAATAAGCCCGACGCTGATTCAGGGTCAAGACGGCACACTCCGACGTTGATGGCATTGGACGAGACGATCCAGGGCGCAGTTGGAGGGGCACAGCAGAAGGCAGGCGCCATCTCAAAGCAGCGATACTCCGAATGGCCAAATTGGAGCACTCCGAACGAGATCCCGAGCGAGATCCAATCGGCGATCAATGTGGCGCTGTTCCAGGCACAGGAGACCTATAGGACGGCGATGTCCACCCAGCTGTCGGAAATCCAGGTTGAAATCCGCCGGGAGATGATGGAGTTCATGTTTGAGATCCAAGGAGTGATGAGAGGCGTACAACAAACGAACAAGGTGCCAGTGGAGCCGCCGCAGATCCCGACATCAACGGCCGCATTCCCCGCATCAGTGCCTGAGCCGGTTGTATCCCATCCTGGTCATTGGATAGACAACAGGGAATTGGAGGCACAACAGAGAGCTGAGGTCAAGTCCCAGGCGAGGTACCCTGAACCTCACTCGGCAGCACGCTCAGATTACGTCCAGGTTCGCCCCTGGGGACTCACGTTTGATGTTCGAGCAGGAACAAGAGCTCCGAAAGCGTCGGCAGCGATCCGGAGAGAGCATAGACGATTATATTATGGAGATGTTAGCTCTCAGATCTCGACTGGAGAACCATTTCTCGGATCACGACTTAATCAAAGCCGTGAAGTTCAACATCAAGGACAGCATCTCACGCGTGATATAACCGATGTTCATCACCAGCTGGGAGATGCTACGGGACGAATGTCATGACGCCGAGAAGTGGGTGACCAACCGATGGAATCGACCGCCAGCTGGTCCGACACCGATGAGACCTTTTAGAGAGCGTCACCAGGTCCAAAAGATGTGTGCTCCAGCGCCAGAGGAAGAACCACAGGAGCCACAAGCTGAAGACGTGGAGGCTTTGAATCGGCCGCGTCAAAGCGGCGGGGAGAGGGTGTGTTTTAACTGTGGGGAGCAAGGACACACTTTCTGGGACTGTGAGTCGCTGGTGCGGAAAATCTTTTGCTACCGGTGTGGATTGCCTGATGTGGTGGTGACCAAGTGCTCGAGATGCCAGGCGGGAAACAGTCGCCAGGGCAGGACGCAAGCGGAGGAGTCATGTCCTGTGGTCCCGACCCTGAAGTAGAGCCGGCCTCCCATTGCATGTTAGCAGTAGATTCTAAGGTTAAGGATAGTAATTTAGTAAAAATAAAAATAGATAAAAGAAACGACACACACTTATGTAAGCCCAGGTGGTCCGCCCGGTTTCCTCTATCAGTCCGCAAAGCAGCCTATGAAGATGCCCGCGCACAGATACTTCAGCAGGGGTCTACGGTGAAGCATAAGCCAACAGTAATAACGCCACGGGTTTAGCGAGACAGGTCGCGTTATAACGAGAGAAGTCTAGAGCGCCGACGTGTGTGTGCATCTGTCAGGATGGTGGTGAGTGATGACAAGCACGCGTACGCTGAAGTCCAGCTGCAAGGACGTCCAGTGACCCTCGTTAGACACGGGAGCGTCTATGAGTCTGCTAGGGGCTGGCTGCCCGGAGCTGATACGGCAACTCGGATTGAGGATGACTCCATCGACAACCACCGTACAAGAAGCCGGAGGCACGAGGCACAAAATCATCGGAGTATGCGCACACGGCCGCTCACGCTATATGTGTGTCCTTCGCTCCAGCAGCCCCTGTATTTGGGCATCGATTTCTGGCGAAAGTTGAAGCTCGCACCACACATCGTAGTAGTCGAGTCATTGGACCAGGTGGGGTCCGAGTTCATGACGGAGAGTGAACCTGTCGAACCGCACGTCCTGGACGATTCCCAGCAGAGGAAAGTAGACGCGGTGATGGATCAGTTCCGGTCTTACGAGCGCGAAGGCTATCTATAGAGCAGCACACTATCCAGCTGGTTGATGGAGCCGTGCCCGTGAAGGAGCGCTTCTATCCAGTTTCTCCATAGAGCAGCACACCATCCAGCTGGTAGATGGAGCCGTGCCCGTGAAGGAGCGCTTCTATCCAGTTTCTCCGGCGGTGCAGCAGTTGCTTTTTGCAGAAGTGGATGAAATGCTGCGACTCGGGGTGATAGAACGCAGCGAGAGTCCGTGGAGTAATCGGCTGACCTTGGTGCGGAAACCTGGCAAAAATCGGCTTTGTTTAGACGCTCGAAATCCGAATGCTGTCACAATAATGGATGCTTACCCGCTGCAGAACATCGAGTCCGAGACCGTGTTCATAAGCAGCGTCGATTTGAAGCATGCATTCTGGCAGATTGAACTCGAGCCGAAGAGTCGAAATTACACGGCGTTTACAATTCCAGGTCGACCTCTTTTGTCAGTTTTGAATGATGCCGTTTGGGTTGTGCAACGCGGCGCAGAGATTGTGTCGCCTGATGGACCGCGTGATTCCCCAAAAGGCTGAGGAGAAAGGTCTTTGTGTACTTGGATGATCTGCTGGAGATTTCCAAAACCTTCGAGGAGTTGGAGTTGGTAGCAGAAGTGGCAAAATGTCTTAGTTCGGCAAATTAAACAATTGGTTTGAAAAAGTCCCAGTTTTGTTTCAAATATCTGAGGTATCTGGGATACATTATCGGCGGTGGATCGTTACGGACGGATCCGGAAAAGGTGCAGGCGATCTTCCAGATTCCAGTGCCAAAGAGTGTGTTTTACAGTTAAGGAGTTTCCTGTCCACAGCCGGCTGGTACCGAAGATTCATTCGAGACTTCTCTGGACTATCTGAACCCCTGACGGATTGCTTGAAGGAGAAAGCCCGGTTTAAGATGACGGATGAGGCAGTCGCGGCATTCCATGCGTTTAAGAATTCCCTCACCTGTGCGCCGGTCCTGGTGCATCCAGATTTTCAGCAGCCGTACTTCATCCAGTGCGATGCGAGCCATGTAGGGATCGGGGCGGTGTTGTTTCAAAGGGATGAGAAAGGATCCGACAGGCCAATAGCCTTCTTTTCAGCGAAGCTTCGAGGTGCGCAGTTGAACTACAGCGTCACCGAGGTGGAATGCTTGGCAGCAATCAAGGCCGTTGAGAGGCTCAAACCCTACGTGGAAATGATGCCATTTACCATCATCACGGATCATGCCAGTCTGAAGTGGCTGATGACACTGAAGGATTTGAATGGGCGGTTGGCTAGGTGGTCCTTGGCTTGGCAATCCTTTCAGTTCAGCGTGGAGCACCGGAAAGGGAAGGACAACGTCGTTGCCGATATGCTGTCTCGACCGTTTGAGCTGGATGAGCTCAATCTCTTTGACTTCGAGACGACGGCTTTTGAGAGTGACGAGTACCTGGATCGACTGAAGGTAGTACAGGAGCAGCCGGAACATTTCCCAGACCTGCGGGTCGAGGAAGGACTCCTGTTTAAACGTATGCAGTTTGAAGACAGCGAGGAGTTCCAGTGGAAGTTGTGGAGTCCATAGTCCATCGCGAGTACTCTCATTCAGCAGGCACACGAAGGAGAAAACCGGATGCATGGAGGTGTGGCCAAAACGCTAGCACGGCTCCGGCAGTTTTATTACTGGCCGAGGATGACAGTGCAAGTGAGGGAGTACGTATTGGGATGCGACGTGTGCAAGGAGACGAAGCACTCTACCCAAATAACCAGGCCTCCGATGGGTAAGGAAGTGGTCAGTCACCGTCCTATGCAGAAGGTGTATCTGGATTTCCGAGGTCTCGTCATGGCAATGCATATATACTCATTGCACTTGATATTCTTACCAAGTACGTCACCAAGGCGACGGCGTTAGCAACTGTGAAGATACTAAAGGATGATATATTTTCGCAGTTTGGAGTCCCGGAGGTAATACATACTGATAGCGGGAAACAGTTCACGTCGAAGGAGTTTGGAGCCTTGATGCAGAATCATGGGATAGAGCATCTTAAGACTGCCAATTATTCTCCACAGGCGAACGCCTCAGAGCGGTCGGTGCTGGCAGCGATCCGCACGCATGTTACCGAAGATCAGACGACGTGGGTTGAAAGGCTGGCCGAAATTCAGACGGCATTATGCAGTGCAGTCCACGTGAGCACAGGAGTGTCGCCGTACTTTGCCATGTTCGGACAGAATATGTTCATGAACGGCAGCGACCTCTCACTGGCGAGGAAGCTTGGCGCACTGGAGGACGTGCTGATAGCACCATTAGCACGCTCGGAGTGGCAACAGTTGTATCGAGCGCGGATTCAGGAGACGCTGCCAAGGCCTATGAAACGGCGGAAAATCGGTACAACTCGAAGGCACGCGAGAAACTAAGGTACGAGCCTGGACAGGAGGTCTTCAAGCGTGATATTGTGCTAAGCGATTTCAGTCGGAATATCAACGTGAAGTTCTGCAGGAAGTACGTCAAATGCCGGATTTTAAGGCCTATTGGGAAGAGCCTCTACGAACTGGAGACGTTGCAAGTCAGCCCACTTGGGATCTTCCACGCTAAGGAAGAAAAGTGAAGAAAAGGAGTCAGAATAGCCTGGCTAGCTTAGTCGGTAAAGCATGAGACTCTTAATCTCAGGGTGTGGGCGGTGGCCTAAGTTGGCGCCGAGGTACAAAGGACTTCCATCTCTCTATTCCCAGGCAGACAGACACTCACAGGACCCAAAGCCAAGCCGTGAGTTCGTCCCTGTACATGGTGGTGCATGTCCATGCCCTTAGCACCATTTTTCACATGCCCTTGTGTCGGCGCCGCAGTGAGGCATCACAACGCCAGCATTGTGCCCTCCAAACGTTAGGCACCCCAGCATTAATTACATCCTTTAGGGCATAGTTGCAACAGTGGCCTTTACTCAGGCACCGCCAGCAATCCGTGCCGCCTTTAATTGTTCAACTCCAAAGCCAGCAGCGCATACTGTTTTTTATCAGGCGCAGCCAACAGCTATAAGCCAGCCCGGCAAGCAGCCAACAGCCAGCAGCTAAAAGCCAGCAGCCAACAGCCAGCAGCTAAAAGCCAGCAGCCAACAGCCAGCAGCTATAAGCCAGCCCGTCGAGCAGCTTTATAGCCAGCCGCCATAGTTTCCGGCACTGTAGGAACTTTATGCCCTGCTAAGCTCAGCCACCAGTCATTCCAGCGCAGGCGTAGCCAGCCGCGCATACTGTTACCATCAAGGAGCCGCCAGCAATTAACTGCTTGCATGGGTGTGCAGATCCCTGTTCCGCAGCTGCTTCTATGCATAGAACTTTAACTATGCACACACACATATATATATCTACTAATTAAAACTCGTATAGTTATTTATTTTTTATATTATATTATTTATTTATTTAATTTCTATACCTATTATAAATTTATTTGCACTTTATTTGTTTACGTTTTTGCCCAAACATCTATTGAGGGTTGCTATTTGGGTATAAATGTTGGGGTCTGTTAAGTCGACTGCTATGTTAGTGTTTTATATTAACTATCGGTATAAGTAAATTAAAATAGTAAAATTATAGAAAATATTAATAATTAATATATAGCCGATAAATTAATATTGGATAATAATAATAATTAAAAATGTTTAATTTAGAAAACGAAATGATTTGTTAAATATTTATTTAGGGTGAGATGGGTATGCGGTGAGGTTGGGTAAAATTAGTCGGCACAAACTATGGCAGCCGACTATAGGATGGGAGGGCGTCGTAAGCTGGAATAACATCTGTCCATCTAATCCTTGCCAGCAATTTGTCCGTATAGGCTCTATGAGACTACAGTCCAAATATATTTCCGAAAGTAAAAATATCAAAAATGTTGTTAACCCGACTCGCCCAGTATCGAGGTTGTACTCATCCCTGAGTAATACCAATAGCTAGCCGGCAAATCGATACTTGGCTGCGACCGATTAGTCGGATCATAACAGAACAGACGCTAGCGCTACAACGTAAAGCTTGCTTGAATGCTTTTTACCACAATAGCCTTCTACCACTATTTGTTTTTTTTTTTTACCACTATTCACTTTTCACCACTTTTTGCTCCTTTCCATAAGTACAGGGGTCCTACTGTCTATAGCTTACTGTAGCTTAAAGCACATTTTTTAAAAAGGACTTTTCCTAAGAATTTAGGCAATAAGTGAACTAAAAATCCCAATTTTTTTTTTTTTTAATGTAAAGCGATACCTAGGAGTTAAGGCCATAAGTAGACTACTTTACTCTTTTAAACAATTAAATTTATTTTACGTATTTTTAGACGCAGTACTTTGAAAAAGTACAAATGGGTCTATTACGTTTGTGCAAATGTGCGCAACAGGCAGAAGGAGGCGTGGCAGACTCCATAAAGTATATATATTCTTGATCAGCATCAACAGCCGAGTCGATATAGCCATGTCCGTCTGTCTGTCCAGTCTGTCCGTCTGTCTGTCCTATTTTGTGTCACCTAGATGTCAGAGACCATAAGAGCTAGAGACACCAAATTTGGCATGTAGGTTCATCTATATCTCCCATTGATCAAGTTTGTTTTGGATTTTTGCCACGCCCACCTCCGCCCCCGCAAATTGAAAAACAAAATTTCAAAGTCGAATTACAAGAGCCCCTTTAATGATAGCACGTTGATTTTTGGTACGTATAGTATACACTATGGTTTAAACCTGTCCAGAAAATTTCATTTCAATCGGATGATAAACGCGGAAGTTATTCAACTAACAATGTTACTAGCAAAAGGAAGAAGAAGAGACGCTAGCGACCTCTGTGTTTATTAACTTATTTCGTAGTGGCGCCATCTATTGCATGGTACGCATTATTCAAGAACAATCAAGTAAACACTTTGCACTCAAAAAGTACAGGGGTCCTACTGTCGAGCTTGCTCCACTGTAGCTTACTGCATTTTTTATTGGCGAATATCTAATAAAGAAGCCATATATTACTGGGTTTTAATTTGAGCGAAAAATATAAACATCTTTAGTCTTGAGTTTTATTTCTTTGATCAAAAATAATGATTGTATCAATGTTTTATAAAATTACTCAAAAATAATGATTATTATTGAAGAAAATCGTAAAAAATTAGAAATTTAAAATGCAGAGCTTAAACAAAAAATTTTATGCCATTCATTTTATTAGGTCTACTGTATGGCAGCGATTTTTTATATAAAAAGATGAAAAAAACAAAGTAATCATATTGCATAAGCAATATCACATAATCCCTGCTAAAAGTTTTCTATTAAAATTAAGTTTTAACTTTTTAAAATTTTGAAATATTTTAAATGGTTTAAAAGTCATGATTTTTGCAACGAAAAAACTCAAAAGGCACCACTGTAAAATTTTGTTGTTGACCAGCTTCCGACTTTATTATCCGATCGAGCCAAAAGTGTTGGGACAGACTTAGACTATAATGTAAATCACATGTAGCAATACTCAAGGCGCTAGCTTTAAGCTGTCTCTTGTAATTTGAAACAGATTTATAATAAGAAAATATCAAAAGCTCTATATAAAATTTATAAATTATACTCCTTGACCGTTTACATTCTATTTTGTTTACGTTTTATTTATGCTTTTCTGTTTACAATTTCGCATTATATAGAATAATAGTATATTTGTCTGTATCAAGTTGTTGATAGTACTTGTATCTTCGTACAAAGTACGAAGATGATTAACACAATTAAATTTCTTATGAAAAAAATAATCTGTGTAGTTAGTATGTATACATAGTCTTAACTAATCAGCATTAGCAATAGAATATAATTCACAGCCAATTCCTAAATGTACAATAAATATTGCTTTATTTTTACATGTGCTTGCTGCAGTTGCCTTATAATTATTATTGTACTAAGTAATAATATCATTGAAAAACATCTTCATATAATTTTCCATTTTAGAACATTTGCATAGTATGTATCTATATGTATGTATGTATATGAGTATTGAAAATTTGACATATGTATGTACGGCAGTTACTAACTTAAATAGTATAAGTCAGGGGTGTGCAGCGCCTATGCACACGACGCACATTTGTTTTTGTATTGCACATAGCATATGGAAGTGTGTGAGGCTTGCACACTGGTAAGGTTCTGGCGCACATTGCAAATTACACAAACAATTTTTCGTTCTTTACCCTCCCCCATTATTCGTTGCAGCATAGCAACAAGAATTTTTTACTGATCCCTTTCGCCGATCCTTTGCAATTGTATTGCTTCGTTTTGCCGTCACTATTCCGAATGTGTTTTGTTGCTGTCGTTTCGTTTGCTGTACACTGAAAAGTTTTTTCCCACAGGTCTTTAAAATGTGTGATCAACTGGCAAGTGTTTTCTTCGCAGGAAACTTTAAATATGAATTGCAATGTTCCTGATCGTTACATGTGTGCGTGCGATTTTCTATATTTGTATTGGTGCGTGCACATCCATAAGGCAGCTTTGCGCACCCCTGGTATAATTATTGCCCCAACAAACAAGTGTAGTACTTTTTGGAGTTGATGATCCGATAAACAGAATCGTTTTAGTAAATATAACTATTTGGGAATCTCACACAAACTTAATTTCAGATAGCAATACAATAAATTAATATAGCGCAAACTAACTTTGGCACGCCAAAGTTTGGATACCCTTGCAAAGCCCCGTGTAAGCCCGTGTAATTTTTACAAAATTTGTTATACATATGTATGTGGATTTCGAGCCGGTTGGAGCAATGTCAGCTATATGATATAGTAGTCCGATTCACACCAAATTTAGTAAGGATGTATGAAAATGTGTCAAACACACAATCTGTGAATTTGGTTGAGATATCTTGAGAAACAAACAAGTTTTTTATACTAAAAGTTAATTTCGAACCGATTGTTCCTATGGCAGCTATATGATATAATTATCCGATCCGGCAGGTTTTCGACACATGTAATGCATGCAGCAAAAAAACGGACCTGCGTAAGTTTCATCTAGATAGCTTCAAAACTGAGGGACTAGGTTGAATATTTATACTTTATGGCAAGGGTGCGCAAAGCTGCCTTATGGATGTGCACGCACCAATACAAATATAGAAAATCGCACGCACACATGTAACGATCAGTTTTTTTATTTCAATGTGTACACTGACAAAAATGGGAACATTGCAGTTCATATATAAAGTTTTCGGCGAAGAGAACACTTGCCAGTTGATCACACATTTTAAGGACCTGTGGAAAAAAAACTTTCCAGTGTACAGCAATCGAAAAGACAACAACAAAATAAATTCGGAAAAGCGACGGCAAAACGAAGCAACAAAGCGAAGGTTCGGCGGAAAGCGTGCAGTGAAAAATTGTTTTTGCTTTGCAGGCAACGAATAATGGGGGAGGGTAAGAACGAAAAATTGTTTGTGTAATTTGCAATGTGCGCCAGAACCTTACCAGTGTGCAAGCCTCACACACTTCCATATGCTATGTGCAGTACAAAAACAAATGTGCGTCGTGTGACTTAAATCTTTTAAAACTCATATACTTGCATACATATAAAAGAATTTGTCACGTTTGGTACTACATCTAATATTGTCACAATTTAATTGTAAGTATTCACAATCTTATATATTTATGCAAATAATTAGCCTAACGCATATATTTTTAGTCTTTGTAGTTACATAATTTCCGTTTTATTTAGTAATTAATTCTCACATATTTTTATCTATTCTCTAATGTTCATATGTATGTATTTTCTTACTCGATACAAACGTATGTATTGTCAAAGATTGGAATATAATAGTTATAGAATCATTTCCTGGGTCTAACCCAACCAGTTTACTTTCGAACATACTTACGTAAGTAAATTATAAATTTTTAATATATTTGATTTCGTAAAAACTGGCTGCGTTAGAAACCCCATTATTTCCGGCATATGAACGTAAATGTTATGATATTTAAAAAAATCGTAAATTAAACACATTTGTTTGAGACAAATCAAATAGTATACTACAATATTGAATCACTTTTCTTACCAATATTAAACTGATCTAAATACTATTAGAAAATGTGGGAGCTTATTTATTGCAATAGACAACTATAGTCGACATAACCCCAAATTTCACTTTGTGATGAAGAAGCATTGTTTTAAATTTATTCCTGTGCTAAAATTAAATTTTATTTTGTCAGAAGTTGGCATATTGGTATTCATCCAAGGTATTCATCTATCGGTCCATATTTCACAAAAATCTGTGGATAAATAGGACCCTGGCTAGAGTTGGAAGTTCGAGCAAAATTTATTTAAGAACAATACTGCATCATCAAATTTTTTTGGATTGGATGTTGGACTTCTCAGAAAGCGAAATTGTATACATACATTTATATTATTTACGATTTTAGCTTGCAAAAATGGTATACTTATGTACGAATGAAAGCCTGGTAATTCATTTTGCACACTTGAATATTGTTATATTTATTTTTAAAATAAACTGACGGTAATGTAAAAGTATATGTACACATATCTTATGCATATGTACATGTACAAATGCATTTTTATTAAAGCCTAAGCGTAAATAGATATTGATCAATGTATATTCCTATGTATGTCCTCGCTTATCGTTTGACCATTGATAAAACACAACAGACATTCACATGAATACATTTAATATGAATAGATACCCCTGACTTGATACTGTTCACAGTTATATCTAAAGTTACAAACATTAATATTTAATTAATATAAAAGAAGAAATGTCTGTGCTTATAATATTTACGATGCACTTTAATATACCGCCTATATATAATTTCCTGAAATTAATATATATAGCTATTAAAGTACATTCATAACTATTGATACTTAATACTATGCACCCATTACATGTATTTACATAAGTAATGGTTGGACCAACGCCCTGTCAAGTACATATAATTTAGTTTTGTCTTTATTGACTTACGATACAAAGTCACGGTTCGGATTTGCTGAATATTCATCGGTGAAACGCCCCGTTGCTGCAATTAAAATTTTTAGAAGTAATATGGCAAGTATTAACATAATAAGTATTCGCACGTATATTATATTATTTTATATTTAGATATTCATAACGTGAGTACATTAAAAATGGTCAAATAAAAAATAATGTGTTTGTTTAAATGTGTTTAGTATCAGGTTATGTTATCGCTATCGAATTTTTTTGTTTTTGTATAAGTACTGTTAACTATTAAAATCTGCACAATTACTTAAATTAAATTTCAAATGTTTTTTTTTACTTTTTTCGGAAATATCATAAAGTTTAAGTTTCAAAAATAAGATAACATAACGACATATTGGAGAGACCTGCAATTATCTTTCGACATATGACTGCTTTATGATATTTTTAATTAGAGCCAGTACTTTAAAAAAGTACAAATGGATCTATTACGTTTGTGCAAAAAAAAGTACGTAACAGGCAGAAGGAGGCGTGACAGACCCCATAAAGTATATATATTCTTGATCAGCATCAACAGCCAAGTCGTTATAGCCATGTCCGTTTGCTGTCTGTCTGTCTGTCAGTCCCTTTTTGAACATCTCGATCTCAGAGACTATAGGCGATTTTTAAGTTTTTTAGCTGTATATATAATTAGTCGTTTTTTCGATTTAAATAAATCGATTTTCTTGAAAAATCGTCCTCCCTGCACATTCATACCAAACGCTTCAAAAAATACACGCTGTCAAAATATCATTTAATAAAAAAGTTAAAGTTTACAAATATGCTTTAGTAAGTATGAGCTATAATTTTATTACCGTATGTATATATACATATTAGATTATGTTACTGATCGCGAGCTGAGTAAAAATGTGTTATGTGTTTAATTGATCATGCACTTTTCAGTGTATTTTTGTGCATAAAATTCGATCAATCGATATTTGCACTGGCGATTTTAATAATCTGATTTTAAAATAGATGTTCAGATTGGATTTACATCACTATGATAATGTGATCCGATGCGGCCGATTCCGACATATGTTCAGCGTGCAGCAAAAAGACGGACCTGTACCCAGTTTCATCAACATTGCTTCAAAAGTGATGGATGATAGATTATGATATAAACATACAGAAAAACGGACAGACGGAAGTCTAGATAATCTTTGTGGCGTCTGCCCAACCTACTTCAATGAGTAACACGTACACAAAATTATGTAATAATACCCTCGGCAAGAGTATAAAAATTAATACTTTAATGATTAATAAAAAACAAATTCAAGATTAAATATCAAGATTACGAATTTTATTAACTTTAGAGACGGTATTGAAATTAAAAAGATTGGTAAAAAATTTGTTTATACCTCGCTAGAAATACAATGATTGTGTCATAGGAAAAATATATTTTTCAAGTATCTTTGAGATGGTTAATAGATGACAATACTTACAATCTTCCATTAGTATAACCTGAGCATTTTCTATATTTGTAGTAGCTATTGAGTGTGGAATTAAGTTAAATTCATCTTCAGTAATTGTGGAGTTCCAACGGGGTCTAGTACTTGAACGGTGTGCAGAACTCACGGTCATGGTTGGTGTTGAATATAGACTAAGGTTTGTTGGATTTATAACTCCTGACATTGACGAGATTGTTCCAGCATATCCCAACAACTGTGAATTTATTAATATATCTAAATAAATATTATGACATATGTAGTGTGATCCGAAAAATAAGCCCAATTTTAATAAAGGATTAGGATACATTTTTATAGAGAATCACCAAGTCTTTCCGTTTCGGTTCCGATTGCCTTTTGTTATTCAGTTAAACGTTACAGAATTCTTTTTAATATAATAGAACTATTTTTAATTTAAAGTTATGGCCTTAAGTTGCTACATACTTATGATAATTTCATCTCGATCGGACAATAAGCTCCAAATGAAGAATTGCTTTTCACCACTATTTGCTCCTCATCGTTATTTACCACTATTACCTCTATTTGCCCTTTCGCATAAGTACATTAGTTTATCCAAAATTTTAAATAAAAGATGGGTCCGGACTCTTAATTATTTTACCACTAACCAATGAACACATAGATGTGTTAAACCTCGATTTTCGTGCTATCAATTCCATTGGTACTCATGGATCCCAGAACGTTCGGCAAATTTGCCGAAGCTAATAGCACTCAGCCGATCGAGCAATAAACATACCACAAATTTTTTCATAGAAAAAAATGCAGTAAGCTACAGTGCAGTAAGCTCGACAGTAGGAGACTTAGCACTTTTTGAGTGTAAAGCGTTCACTATCAATTCAATCACCCATTCAATAGATGGCGCTACTACGAACATATCAGTTGATAAACACAGAGGTTGCTATGGTCTCTTCTTCTTCCTTTTGCCCGTAACATTGTTAGTTGAATAACTCCCGCGTTAATTATCCGATTTGAATAACATTTTCAGGACAGATTCGGATAATAGTGTTTATTATACATATGTATGTACTAAAAATCATATCGCTAGCATTAAAGGAAATTTTATTTTTTAATTTCCGGGGGCGGAGAGGGGCGTGGCAAAAATCTAAAACAAACTCGTTCAATGCAAGATATAGATGAGCCAAATTTGGGCTCTCTAGCTCTAATAGTCTCTGAGGTCTAGGTGACACAAAATAGGACAGACAGATGGACATCGCTATATCGACTCGGCTGCTGATTCTGATCAAGAATATATATACTTTATGGGGTCTGCCACGCCTCCTTCTGCTTGTTGCGCACACTTTTTTTTGCACAAAAAAACAGAGTGCAAGCGGCACAATAAGGTCGATTCGATACTAGTGCAATCAATTCGCAAAATCACTAAAATTCGCTAGGTTTGTTGCTCGCTCGGCTGGGCCAATGTGAATTTAATTAATCAAAATTTCAACAAAATGTAATTAATCAATGTTAATTTAGAAATCAACATTTACTTAGTACGAAAACTTTTTTGTTTCTTAAGATATCTTAACCAAAACAGCAAATTATATGTCTGGCACATATAGCTGACGAGGAAACAATCGAATAAAGTAAAATTTTGGTATGAACAACTTTTTTGTTTTTTAATATATCTGATTCGGAGATTATGTGTTTGGCATAGTTTTATATAGCCTGGACAATTTTTGTTCAAATCGGAATACTATATCTTATAGCTGGCACAGAAACGATCGGTTTTAAAAAACTTTTTAGTTTCTTAAGATATATCTACCAAACTCACAAAATATGTATTTGGTATAGCTTCATACATCCTAATTTAGGATAAATTAGGACAAAATCGGACCACTATATCATAAAGCTGTCATGCAGTTCTCTACAAGGGTTTGAAATCCTTGACGCGCCAAAAATAGCACCATATCATTATCTTTATTTTAAATTGACCTTCAAGCGGCAGTTTCCTTGGATCTTTAACTCACCGAAGTCGATTGGCTATGGAAGTGATTAAAATACTCTCGGCTATTTGTTGCGGGATACATTTGCGTTGCGATTCTCGTTAGGGAATTAGAAGCAATTGGATGCATTTTACAACGAGTTGCTTCTGTAGTTACATGAGAACTTGTTGGAGATTGAGGTTGAGGCAGAGGTGATCCTCTTGTAACAAGTGTTGTACAGTCAGCTGCACTTGTATTTGTATTTGATTCTGCATCTGTGTTAATAGGGCTCTGGTTACTCTCCATTGTATTAACATTTCTACTGTCATCGTCGATCAGGCTACCCTTCGGCACACAATGGCTGTTTGACACTAAGTTGGAAGACTGGTTTGCTGATGCGGATGGAGGGGATTGGACCATTGCCAGATCTCCACTAGTTCGAATGATCGCTACAGGTCGGGCCATCGGGGGTAACATTGGAGGCAACATTGTACTATGATAATGTGTCGATGGTACGGCACTCAATTTGGAGCTTCGCAGTTGCTGGTGAATCTGATAATGAGGAGAATGCGTGTGTGATGCCAATTGATGTGAATGTGTATGCGGAAAATTTGAATTCTCCAAAGAACCCGTTCCCGATTGTACACTTGTCGCATGCCCAGCATCTTGACAAACGTATGTCACAAAATCAGAAATATCATGAGCTTCAGTTGAAAACTTTTCGACTTGTTGATGATGTGACTGGCCCTGTACATGCTCATGTTCCTGATCTAATATTGTTGTTTGCGTCGGTGGCAGCAGCCGGGGGCTACTATGCTGAGGATAATATAGTGTATTTACCGGGCTAACAGAGCTAGCAAGCAATGTAGAACAGTTATGGTGCAAAATTGCTGTAATGAGTAAACAAAAAGATTTTAATAACATGAAATATAGCAAATTTCTTAGCATAATTACACAAATTTAAGACTTTTTCACATTATTCCAATATTATATAACCATACTATATATATATACCTTGCTTACATTGAAAATGTACAAGAATGTGTATTCCAAAATTTTGTTACTAAACTAAACACATAAGTTATTTTACCTTCCGCTGTACGAATTTGTGGATTTGTCGTGGCAATTGGTGCCCTGCAATTTACTGGTGTATACCGATGCAAGGAAATACTAGAGTCAGTTGTAATAGTTGAATCAGCATTGGTGTTAATGCTTTCGGCCGATCGTAAAATTACGGAAAAACTGCCCGAAGGACAGGACTCCGTGGTTGTACTTGTACGGGAGATAACTGGAGGCGATGAACTGTGATCGACCTTACTTGCGTCTGTGGATCCATTAGTCCCATCAGAGCGCAACAATGGGGACTGAGATAAATGCACATTTCTGTGATTCTGATCGACAAAGTCAACTGAAACGGACGCAAATTCTAAATTTATGATAAACTACAAAAGTCAAATACTTTCAGGAAATACTCACTGCTGTACCCGCCTGGGACTGGGTTTGAGCCAATGGCACCGGTCTGCGCTAGCGCCTGACTCTGTGAACTGGAGATTGGCGAATCTGGTGTCAGTTGATATGTATTACAGTCATAAGCAGATGCCACATTCTCCCGTTTAATGTTTGTGTGGATGTTATTGTTACTAACTTCATCTAGGATAGAGTCTGAAAATTAGTTAAAAAAGATAACATAAGACTATATTTAGCGCGCCAAAGATTACATACCCTTGCAGAGACTTACATCACTAAGGGCGGCATGGGTGTGAAAGGCGACTAGATTTTTTTCTGCGTTTTCCCGAAAAACTGTTTTTTTTATTTTTGATTTTTTTTAAAGCCCAAACGGCTCAACAAGCTGCAGTTTTTATAACCTGTAGGGCTAAGTAAGTTTGCTAAAAAAAAAAGTATGTAACAGGCAGAAGGAGGTGTGGCATAAAAAAAAAACAATAACTCTACCAATTATTAAGCTGGAGATTTGAGATTCGGCATGAATGATACTTTGGGTGATGTAACACCACCGTCAAAATTTGATCGCAATCGGACAATAAACACGGATGATATTCGAAGACAATAATTCCATAAAGCGACACTAATGTTTTGTGCGTGTGCATGTGTTCTTGTATGGTTAATTCTATTTGCATGCATATGGAATTTAACATCGTCATTTACTTTCACAGGGTAATTTACTGTCGGGCCCTCCCGACACAATGATATATATTATTTCCTGAGTCAATATAACTCAGACAAATTTTAAAAAAGTTTGGGGTCCTCAACTAATTTCCATTAGTAATGTTGTAAGCAAATCTGAACAAGATGTTTGATTATAAAAATTTTAACATAACTTTTTAATTATTTTTGTCAAACTATCGAATAGTTTTCCAGCACTAAAGCATAGACATAAACAAATAGAGAAATCAATTTTCAAAAAAAAAATCCGATTAACGAATCAAATAAAATTGCTTTTTTTTTGACGGTTGTGTGCGGACCAAAGCTGACATTTGTCAAAAGTTGAATGCAGGGCTCTGGTACGGTATGCAATCTTTAGCGCCACAAAGACAACCTTATGATGTCTTGATTATTTACAGTTGATAATGTAATCTTTGTACCTTTAGATAAAGTCCAAAGCTCTTGTGAGGAAAACACTCCAGTAGCTAGAATAATATCATTGCAGACCACTCCATTGTAAGGATTGTGTCGTAATCCTCTGGATTTTGCTTCAATGCTATCAATACTATCATCCTTTCTATCCACAGCACTTGAACTGCTGCTGTTGCTATTTCGATTATGACTAAAAATATTAACGTGCGATGATCTTGTGGTTATAACCGATGAATTATGAGTATTTATAAAGTTTGCCAAATATAAATCCAACTCTCTTACGGAGACATTAATGTGATAAGGATTTACACATAGCCCGGGGTGAAGGCATTCTGGATTTTTTTCTAAGCGCTCTCCATCCGTACTCTCTAATGGTATTGCCTTAAATAGGATGACCATAACAAGATCAAGACGCCAGACTTTATCAGCTTGCCTTAAGCAGTCTATGCGCCGCATTTTGCCTTTCTGATCCGGGTTTGAGAGCACACAAATAGATTTTCGTTTGCCAATAATTGATTGAACAAAGTCCTCACGACTCTCCTGTGTTATGTCCTTTCTTAATTTACCCAAAAGACGAGATGCCCATTTTTGTTTTACTTCAGTTTTTTCATTCTGTAATGTGCAAAAATAATTATTGTATACATCTTATAACAATTAATAATATAATACAAATATACCTGCAGCTCATCTTTGCAATGCCGTTCTTCTTCCAATGACATACGCTTTTCGTGCTTTTTATAATACTTTCGCTTAGCAGCTTGCAAGTTAAACCAAGAGTACGAGAATGATTTGACGTATGGTAATAATGCCTCAATAAAGGGGTGAAATTCATCCTAATTAAAAAGAGACACGTTATTTAATTTCGCACATTCATCACTCATAATGTTTTGTACATATTTACTCGCACAAACATATTTTAGAACCAAAAATAATCTTAACTATGTGAACTTTAAAATAACAGTTATTGAATTCAAAACAATTATAGTAGCTTAAAAATTGTTTTATACACATGTATATGCTTGCATACGGCGAAAATCAGAGCACGTTTGACTATACTTTCTGGCCATTTTAAACAGACATATGATTAAATATCTTTCTTACAACTTGCAAATCATAGTCTATATTGAAAGTAGAATAGCTATGGATATATCAGAAACACTTATTAAGCCGTAATATAGTTAACAAGTTTAACTAACCACATATGACTATTAAGAATATTTACATAGAGTGAAAACTTTTGCCTGCTGCTTAAATAATAATTTAAACTTTTAGACACTTACTTAAATCAAACATTTATCACAGTAAAACAAATCTTATTTAAGTTTGTATTTAGTATTGCAGGATTTAATATCCAATAAATATTCCAAACAGTTTAATCAAGCATTCACAATAATTTCATAAAAAAAAAAGAATAGATTGCAAATTGCTGAAAAAATAATCCATATGCATATGTAAATACATATATACTATGTATAACGGTTTGAAAAAACCAGATATATTACAAAAAATTTAATGAAATGACAAAAACAGACATATATTAAATGTAAGGCTTATAGCTTCCTTTCACTGACGCCGTAAAGCATAAGCCCGTAGCTTAAGTCGAAAGTTGATTACACTGGACCAAAGTATCAGCTGTTTAATGTTTACAGTGAATTTGTTACACAGACTTTGGCAATCTGCGCAAAAATAAATATGAAAGAGCTCTAGATCGTGTCCAGGACATATTCTCTTATTGTGTTGGTCCAATGCAGATCATCCAATATATCGTCCAATGGCGTAGGCTGGTGGCTTGGACCATTGGCCCCTCTACACTTGCAACTTTCCTTCATTTTGTCAACTGGTATAAAAAATGTAGTTTTTAATCTATTATGAAACTAACTAGTATCTGGACAACTAGTTTTATAACTAGGTATAAGAAAATCAGTAAAATAAAATCCAATAGTTCTAGTTGTAGTAGCTATCTAATTAGGAAGGGACTTTTTTAGAGTGATTTGAACAGCCCATTACTTCAACTAGTATAAAAAATAAATATTTTTGCAACTGGTATGAAACGAACTTGAATTTGACTGGTTTGCAAACGGTCTCGATTTAGGCTAAGCAATCAGTAAAAAATATTTGCACTCTCACTAACTGACTCCCAAAAACTGCTTTAAGACTGGTTAAAATGAGATGAGACTTCGAATGAAAGCTGATTAGATTTGGGTGGCATGGGCACAAATTGAATGCAATTTCATTGAGATTTCTGTAATTTTGTCCGTGTGTGTATAAAATATATCTATATATATAAAACTCTTTGTCCTGATTTGATTCATTGGTGTTGCGACTTTCAAAATCAGTTTTCAGTATATGGCACTGTTACTCGCTCTTGCTGCAATAAGCCAATTGCAGCGAAAACTTTAAAACAGCGAGCAGCGAAAGTGTAAATTCTATAAAGTACCATTACCATTATATAAAGTACCATTACTATTATTTTAAGTCCAATTACGGGGAAAAATTAAATTTACACTTCCCGCTTTCTTATTAAAAATGTAATAAGGCCCGGCTATAGCTGTGAGAAGTGTTCCCTAGCTAAAAGAAAGCAGAGTTTTCTGCTGTGGCTCTTAGCTGATGCGATCCCCAGCAAAAGTTTTCAGCTAAAAGCACGAGCATTTTTCAACACTGTTGTTAGCTACCATTACGCTGCCATTTAGCAGCTGACGAGAAAAATATATGTGGCGCTCTAATTTCAGCTGCTGGTCAGCTAAAAGTGATAAGTGAATTATCGAAATAGAAATATGGAGGGAACTGGAGCAAAATCAAAAGGACGCTTCAACAACAGAAACAAGATCGGCAGACTATTAACTGAAAGTTATTAATAAACTTTAAATTTATAGAAATCTGCATTTATGTAATTTACATACATAAAATCCCCTTTTCCCCTTTCTTACCATTCAATACACAGATAATCGCTCATTTACGACAATTTTCATTGCATTTGTTTCCTCTTTTGAATTAACAAACGGCTGCAGCAACAGAGTTACCATTTAACTTCTGTTTATTTTATGTGTTGTATTGGCAATTTAGCTTTTAGCTGCCTACCAGCGATAAATAAGACCATTCCTTTTCGCTGCTGCCACAACTTTGCTGGGTACTAGACTTAAAGCATAGTATCCAGTAGACCGTTATCGATTCCGCTACCCCTAAACTTTATATAAAAAAATGGTTTCGGAATGAAATCGTAATGTTTTTACTGTCGAATTTGTCAGGCAGTATCCAGTGAATCAAAATGATAGAGTTGCCAGAAAGTGGCGGGAATTTTGCAGCATTGTTGGACAAACAGCTGTTCGATTCTTATAATGCGTTTACACACGAGGATGCGTTTGGTCCAAAATTTGGAAAATTCTACGTCGCAAGCTCACGCAGGGATTACAGATGGGTTGTCTCACAATATCGATAAGATTTAGGCATTTATCGATATTTTTCAGGCAACAAAAAGCTGAATGAGATAAAACCGTGAAAAAAAAATTTGAAAAAATTATTTAATTGACTAATTTCCATAATAGTAATGGTTTTAAACACATCTGTTACTGAAATGGAGTTATTTTTTCCCTAATATTAACGAGTTTAGGGTGCACAGCTCTATGCGCAACGTAAGTGCCACTTTGCAATAAACTATTTAAGTTTTTGTATTAACCATATCCTATTTAAGATGATAAATAAAGAAAGATGTGTAATCTGCCGTCAGATTTTGTTCAGACATCACTGGATTATATTCATGTTCGTACTGGCAGCAAAAGTACCCATGCAATCAGCTGACTATGGATGCGACAAACGCAATAGAAACACTTTTCGGATTTTCGCGTGATCCCTCAAGCAACCGGAAAATCCCAGCTAGTGTAAATTCACTATTAAAGCGCGGGACTTTGCTTCGTATTTTCATTATTCTGGCTATCAAATTCAAGTGAAATGTCGCAGAAATAAGCAAAGAAAACAAATAGGATTCGGATGGAGGTCTTCGATGAAGACAAAATTCGCCTTATTCAGGAGGTGGAGCAGTGGCCATAAAAATCAGAAAAACAATTAATAATAACATAACAATCCCACAATAACTGTATTTGCCGGTGCAAATGCTCTTTTGTTAATTTTTAATTGGCGGTCCATTTTAACTGGTTTTTTGTAACATTTCACTCTTTACATTTTGCTTTTGAGTTTTGCCAAGCTGACGCGACAGTGTAACCACTCAAATTTTTTTTTCGATATTTTAAGACCTTTGTGCAGTTTTTGTGGTATTTTTGGTATTATGCTGTCACACTGACATTATGCTAGCTTGACTCGAAATATATATTACTTTCTTCACGCAGAACATGAAGCTTACGGGATGTTTACATTGCCGGCGCTAAACAAAAACCCATAGTTTATCGTCAAAACTGCTTACTCTAAACACAATGCCGCCAACTTGACGTAGTCAGCTGTTTTTTGTTTACTTTAAATCAAATAGTCATATTGTGTATTTCAATAACTTTACTGTTGCAGCGAATTTGTTCCAAAGACTTGATCGTATAAAGGCCATATTCTCTTATTGTGATGATCATTTTTGCATATACATGCATATTTTTCTAGCCCCGCTCAGACCATTTAATTTTTCCGAAAATTTTTCTTTACTGAACGTGCCCATGTCCACCGTGAACCTTTTACGCTTCTCGGTTTCTGATTCCTCTAACTTTATTAAACATAAGTAATAGAAATAAACAATATAAAATAAAATTATATAATTGCACCATCTTCGATATTTCCATATCGTCGATTAATCGAAAGAGAAACAATCGATTTTAATCGAAAACGCAAAAATTCTAACTAATAATAAAATTACACTGTCCAACTATTCTTAGTGTTTTTATGGTCCTCGGCCAAATTTTGGTTGTTATGATAGATATGGACCCAAAGAATAAATTTATCGACTCTAAAATTTTTCTGAGTGTAGTTTTTATTTAAAATTTTTAAAATTTGACCGTTTTTTTTGGAATTTTTCATGAGACGCTCTTACATATCGAATTTTATTCGAGAACGGCACAACCGATCTTAAATATTTTTACAGACTCCGCAAGATAATGAATGTATATATTAATCATTCCAAAATTGCTTTTAATTTAAGTCCATAGTTTAACAAGTATATATTTTTAAATTATAATAATTATGTTTTTTGTTGTTGATTTTTTTACGATTTTTTGACTTTAAAATTCAAGGAAAATTAAAAAAAAATTAAGTTCTGTTTGTTTTAAAAGTTAAATGGCTAGAAGCATTCATTAAGGAATTACTCATTAAAATCGTGGGTAAGATAGTGAACTAAGAGCCTTTTATATGCAGACATGTTTTTCACAAAATTTGTAGTTTCCTTGCGGAATCCTGAGAGTAAAATTCGGCTTTTGACCGATCGATCCTATGTCAGCTATATGATATAGTAGTCCGATTTTGCTCAAATTTATTCAGTTAGTATAAAGCTATATCGAAAACACAAACTGTCAGTTTGGTTGAGTTACCTTGAGAAACAAAAAGGTTTTCATACTAAATGTTGATTTATAACCGATCGTTCCTATGCCAGCTTTATGATATACTCTTTTGATTTGCACCAACTTAAGTCAGACTATCAGATACAAAAAGTTTTTCATACTAAATCTTGATTTTGAACCGATCGTTCCTATGGCAGCTATTTGATATAGTATTCTGATTCAAATTATATTTGGTCAGAATGTGTGGAACTGTACCAAACACAAAGTCTGTGAGTTTCGTTAAAAAATCTTCAGAAACAAAAAAGTTTTCCATACTAAGGAATGATTTCAAACCGATCGTTCATATGACAGCAATATGATATAGTGATCCGACTCTAACCAAATTTGGTCAGTCTATGTAGAGCTATACCAAACAGAAAACAGGCGAATTTGGTTAATAAATACTAAGGAACCAAAAAGTTTTTCTTACTAAATGTTGATTTATAACCGATCGTTCCTATGGGAGCTATATGATATAGTGACTCGATCTGGTTGGTTCCGACATATGTAGTGCATGCAACTATAAATCGGACTTGTACCAATTTCCTCAAGATAACTTCAAAACTAAGAGATTCGTTTGCACAGAAAGGAGTCATTTGACAAGGGACTCATTAATTTTAACAAAAAACATACCTAGCTATAAAATGTTGTGACTTCGCTTTCTTACCCAAGATTTAAATGAGTAATACCTTAAACGACGCCTAATTAATGCCTCTAGCCATTTAACTTTAAAAACAAAAAGAGCCTAATTTTTTTAGTATTCCTTGAATTTTAAAGTAAAAAAATCGTTAGAAAAACCAACAAAAAAGAACACCATTTTCTTAATTTAAAAATATATATTTGTTAAACTATTGATTTAAAATAAAAACAATGTATAAATGATTTTTAGGTATATCTATTATCTTTTGGAAACTGCAAAGCTTTTTAAACTTGGTTGCGACGCACTGTGGGGTATTTTTCGGAAAGCTGTAGATTAATTAAAAAACTGATTTAAGGATTTCAAATAATTGAGTGATGCCACATCAAAATAGATGAAATTATCTATCAAAATTATGAAATTATCTATAATTATAAAAAAAAAATCAAAATTTTAGTTTTAATATGGGCTACATGGGCTAATGAACGTTTAAAGTTTGGATTTCATTCTTAACTGTTGCACGGTACAATTTTTTGTTTTGGGTGTCTTTTGTGGGCGCTGTATCTTAAAAAATTTCCAAGGGATGATTTTTTTTTATTCTTAAACTTTGGATATTTTTCTAATTTATGGTAAACTTGAATAAAAAAAAATATTTTTTGTATTCGAAACGTACTTTTAAAAATAGTCTTTAAAAGTACGTTTTTTTTTACTTTATGTGGACACTTCGTTGTCAAGGCCAAGCCCGCCCGCGATCAATATTTTTTAAAAATACTATAAACCTTCCTAAACATGTTTGCAAAGGATGGGCGTGCCCTTTTTGCGATAAGCGAGATATTTGAGATCAAAGTTGCAAGCTCAAAGGAAAAGTGGTGCAGGTCTACTACGAACAACTGCTACATTAGTTTATTAAACTGTTGCCTAGTCTGGCGTTTAGTCAGCTGGAAATTTATCTTTGGCTATTTATATTAAAGCACCCTGTATTCGCAGCACCACTGATTTGTAAATTTTAAGAATATATCTATTAGTTCAAGAGATAAGTCTTTTTAACTGAAAAAGTCAGATTTTCTAAAAACAATAATTTAATATAATTCAAATTCTAAATATTAAAAAAAATTTTTTAATGATGTAAACAGTATGTTAAAATGGTTATAGTTAGTCAATAAATAAAATAAATTGCATTTCTTAGGTAAATAAATTAAATTACTGCAGGAAAAAATTAAAAATAAATGTTTTTAAAATTTTTTTTTCAATATTTGAATTTTATCTTTGGTTTTTTTTATATTAAAGCTCCCTGTATTTGCAGCACCCTACTTGACCATTTATTTTAAAGCTCAAGGTGTTTACTGTTACATGATTCTTAGATTTGGACAACATATCTATTAGTTAAAGAGATATGACATTTTAATTGAAAAAAGTCAGGTTCTTTAACAATAATTTTTTGCTGAAAAAAAAATTTTGAAAAAATAAAATTACACTACGCTTTATCTAAAAGTTCTTTTTTTTAGTTTAAATACATATGCTGAATGACAGAAAAATATAAGGCAGTATGTACTAAGCCTATGTGAATTAATCTACAGTTTCGAGAAAATTACCCCACTGTGCGCCGTTCTCGAGATATGATGTATAATGTAAGAGCACCAAAAAAAATCGCTAGAATAAAACCGCTAAACTTAAAAAAAAAATTGCTCCTTCTTTAATTTTATACAAGAGATATTTAGGTAATGAATATGACAAAATAAATCTTGAAAAAAGAGTACAACAGATTTTGGTCCCTCTTATTGATAAGCTGCCTACGCCTTTGTATCCCCCAAATTATTAAGAGAATCTTGCCCATGCTCACGAGTAACTTTTTGAGCTTTCTGTTTGCTGTTTCCTTTAACTTTAATAAACATTAAAAGTAAAAATAAGCAAAATAATGACAAATTTATTAATTGACCGATTTTAAATATTTCCATATCAGCTATTTTTGTCGTCGATTACCTAATTTATATCGAGTACAGCCATCCTCGGGAACTTGTGAGATGGCCAGCTGATGCCACCAGACAGGTCGCGGGTTGCGGATATCGAACGGCGTTTTCTTTATGGAGGTAAGCTGACAAATAGCGGGTATGATATAGATCATCGTAACAACAAGGTGTTCGTGTTTCCGCCGTATAATAACTTCCACACACAAACCAAACTCTATCCCAATTACCATCACCATCCCTTACATTTTATCCCGGGTCGAACTATGTGTGTCATTCGTATTGTGCCGAGAGTCAGCCTGGCTGGGTTTAAAAATAGCTCAGTCGTGAACGGTGGTCTCAGGCTGGTGGCTACCGCCTGTTCTATGCAGCCTTAGCCGGATATGCCCAGGTGAACCTTATAGTTGTTTCTCTTCTTGTGGTACCAAAAACCATTAAGCACAACAACCTATTTAAAATACAGCAGGATGTCCCATCACTAAGTGTTGCAAGACACTACGAATACCGTCGTACAGAGAATACTGGGAGCGGTCCAGTGGGACCACCACAAAATCAGGCACCACACAGAAGTGCTCAGAGAGCCCCTTCCGCATCAGAGTATCGTCCCAATGGACAGCGAGGAAGCACGGCCGGACCATTCCAACCGATGCGCCTCATGCTCACCGATGACAGGCGAACATAGCAAGGACAACGGCGCCATAAAAAGAGGGATGAGCAGCCAGGCGGGGTTGATGACTCAAACAGGCGAATTGATCTCTTCGGTACGAGAATCAAATGGTACGTGAGGTACTTCAGCCAAGCGTTGTACCCTATGAAGGCCTTGGAGAAGGTAAATAGGCCTCGCCAAACACCGATAACACAAGCCGGAGCACCGGCACAGAAAAGGGCCAGTAACACGCTGACAGCTAAGGCGGACACTCCAAAGAGGGTGTCCGTAGCGCCGGGAATGATGCGAGGGCCAGAAGTGGCTGCAACGGAAAGTCTCGTACGACAGCAAGAAGCTCTATGTGAACGCCCGAGTACGTCGAGAGCAGCAGCGGCCGCATTGGCAGCTAGTTCCTCCAATACGAAGGGCACGAGCCTCGTGCGTTGAACGCGGCGATCACGAGGAAAGTTAAGGTTGTCGTTTTACCTGCGGGTTATCCCCAGGTAATTGAGGAAGCAATCCTAGACAAAGTGGCCGTGACATGATGCGACTCGGCGGTCTCCTTTGTAGGCATTCAGTTCAGGATAGGTAGGGTAGGGTGGGGCAGGACACAGCCGACTATGTAATGACAAGACTAAGATCATTGAAAGTATGTGCTACTGGACAGCAGGATGGGAAACGATGTACCGTCGCCCCATCGTACCATAACAAAACTCTGCCCAAGAAATGCTGTCAACTTTTTTATGGTAAGGACCTACCTTCAAACGTCATATGGGCTATTTTTCGTTACGGCGCAATACAGTTGGCAGTGTAAAGAAGCTTTAAGGCAGCTATAGATTCCAAATCGATGTTATTACTTAAAAGTATTGTCGCTGTGCACAAATTTGTAATTATAATATTTTATAAAATTTACTGTCATTGAAATCGGTATTGATCTGTTCTTCAAATTTGATGAATAGGTAAAAACCATGCACTGTACCTAGTACAAAGATTAAGTAAGACTTTAAAATGTATATGACCTGGCCTCAATCCCAGAAAAAAAATATAATTAGGGAAAAATTTTAGTCGGGCTTCCGAAATTTCATTGTTTTCAAAGAAGCCAAGGAAAATGTTGTTGTTTAGAGGTTGAACTTAATAATAATGTATTTTTAAAACATATTTTCAAATATAAATATGTAAATGTAGACACTCTTGCACAACAAATAAATAAATGATTGTGAAAACTCAACAAGATGCATATTTTTAAAATCAATATATTCTTATGTGCGTTATAATTTTTTTTTTACTTAAAGGTACACATACTTAAAAACAATATACAAATATAAGTATCAACACAGAGACATCAAGAATTGGATTCGTAACCCAAGAATGTAAAAAATTTTAATTACATTTGGAATATTATTGATTAATGCCGAAACATGGTATTCGAGTTTCTTTTCCTAAACATCCAGAGCAACTTTTAAACCTAACAATAGAATTGGTTAATGAGCATTAAATGAAATCTTATTCTTTAAATTTTAAAACATTTCAAAAACAGAACAAAAAAGTATAATTACATTTAACCTCCAATTTTGACAGTTAGACTTTATAACTGGAGAATATACGTATCTATAGATTTATATGTAGATCTATTGATTTTTATCATCGCATCATCTGCTTTTATTTATACTCTTACGTATTTAATTTTTTGCTAGTCTTACCTGTCCAGTCGAAGATGTTTGTAAATAAGAAGATACGTCCGTCTCGATCATACAGCTTCTCAGTGAATCTGGTATAAACATACCTTGTGCAGTAGTTTTATCATTGAATTACTTATAAGCTTGCTTGCTTCGACAACTATCTAAAAGTTATGTGAATGTGCATTAGTAAACCCAGTCCTACCATGATAACATTAGACGTCCCTTCAGGTTTATTTTAATTATATATTTTTTACCGCGTTCTTCAAAAAGTTCAAGTTTGTTAAGTTAATCAAAAAAGGAGTAAAAGGCAGTAGGATGCGTGGCAGTCCGTTTGCAATTTTTGTAGCTCGGCGGTGGGCACTAAATCCTTATTCGGGAGCACTTCAAAAGTAACTACAACAACTACAGCTAAAACCGGGTTAGAGTCAAAAAATAAAAAAGGTCTAAGCTGAAATAATTATTTAATCGCAGAATAATTATATTAAAATTAATCACAGCGACGCCAGCTAAGATTTTTCGTTGCAAAAATCATATCTCTTAAATCACATATGATAATCGATAATTTAAATTGCATATGACAGATAACTGTACACTGTACAGTGTACAGCCTATAAAATGACTGGTGGAAAAGGATGCTACGCTTTTCAGGTGCTTAGTATTTAGTTAACATTGTTAAAAAATGTGAAAAAATCAATTTAATGGTAACTAAAAAAATTTTTTTTTTAAATTTTGTTGGAAACCAAAAATTGGTTAACTTTGAAGACCTATATCTTTTTTTGAATAATTAATGGTAATATGTTTGTAATTAATGAAGAATTTCCTATAAGATGGATTTATTCGAAATGTCGAGGGCGCACATTTAAAAAATGATTTTTGCAACCTCGTTTATTCTATGTGGGCTACTGCGCGACGGTCATAAATTAAAAATGTTCAAAATTTCGCCAGACCTTGCGAGCCTAGCCTGGAATAACGCGAAAAATAATCGTTGCTCCTAGAGCCACTACGGGCCCACTGCTGGTTTAGTTAATTATTTCGATTTCAAGTGCTACAAGCTAAGCTAAAGCTTATTCTTTAAGGTACTAGTCACTACTAGAGGTAGGATTCTGTCTGTCCCTTTTTTAAACATTAAGATCTCATATACTATTAGAGCTAGAGACACCATACATGGTATGTAGGTTCCTCTATATCTTGCCTAGATCAAGTTTGTTTTGGAATTTTGCAAGCGCCGTTACGTCCCCGGAAATTGAAAAACAATTTTCAAAGTCTAATTACAAGAGCTCGTTTTATGCGTTTGCTACCTAAAATATACACTATAGTCCGAATCTATTCAAAAAATGTCCCTTTGATCGTACAATAAACTCGGCAGTTTTTCAATAAACAAATAAATAGGAACAGCCTGCGGGGTGTTTGCTTTTCATCACTATTTGCCTTACACAACTATTCGCTTTTTACCACTTATTAATTTTCACCACTATTTCCCCTCTCCACTAAGAAACAGGGCATTCCACTGTCGAGCTTGCTCCACTGTAGCTCTATGGGTATTTGTTTGTAAACTTACCTTAATGAACTGCACATTTTTATAAACTATTCTGTTTTAAATTTAATTTGTAACACATTGTTGTTTTTAAATTTTTTAGATTAAAGATGATTGAGACATTTAAATACAATAGACAATTCTTCAGTTTTCTACATCTATTCATTTGACAAATAGAGATTCATTTTGGAGTCGTAGTGCTGAAATAATACCGAAACAAATGTTTTTTTTTATATATTAAATAATTTCATTACAATATAATAAATTTTAATAACGACTTCTTTCCTCCCCAAATTGCATTTTAAGAATTACACAATTATTACACAACGGTCTATTTTATTGGATATGATGATATAGTGAATGTACTTATTCGACGCATTTTGCACTTTTGTATGTATGTATATACGTTTATAAATGTATATCTAAACATATACACATATTAATATAAGATTATCCAGTAAATAAAATAGTATTATACGAGTCAAAAAATATAAACACATACATTATATTAAAGCACTCAACACGACTAATTAGTGACACAGTAGGTGCGTTGTGCAAAACGGTTACCCTTCGACTAAATTTAAAATGTTATTTCCATTGGAGGAGCTAACATAAACTAAATAAGTATCGCTCTCTTCTCTCATCATACTTGATATCTCATTGTTTGACTAGAGACTAATTTATAGCTGGGTACAATTCTTCTGCTTAGAAATCAAATGAAACTAAAAATGGAATATTCTACATTCTGATGGAGTAACGCCAGACAGGCGACAATCCGTCGGTAAATTAACTAAATGCATGCGCAAACATTAAAATTCATAATGCGCATGCCTCGAAACGGCTCATGAGTAAAAGAAATACGGAAAAACAGAACTCTCTTCCCTCTCTTCACTTATCATTCTCTTTCTCCTTAACCACACAGAAAAATGTGTTTGCAATCAGTGTTGCCAACTCATCCACTATTTCGACAGCTTTAGAGATCCCAACCTCGGAAAGAAATGTAAATTTGCAGATGGCGCGAATTATAGCTGCATAATATTATATTGAGAGTAGTATTAAGTAATACATGCGATTTCACAACGAATCAATTCCAATTTTATGTGGACCCTGGAATGTTTAATTTTAATTTTGTATAAGAACCTCTGAAGAGTACCCACATAATATAATTATGTAGTTTTTACATAGTGCCCGCAATGTACTCCAGCTGGTCTACACCAGACATACATGCATAGAAAACTAGTTTAATAACTAATAAGCGGAGCAAGGTGCGGCGAAATAAACTGAAGAGTTTGAGTTTCGGGTTTGGACAGATCTTTCGAAAGACTCGACAAGTTTATTGAAAACTAAAATTCTTATATCTAACACATTCCAAACTATTTCTAAGGTTAAAAATAGTGATATTGATTTAGGTGCTGCATATGATATCTGTTTTATTTAATATGCAGCTGGGGCGAAGTCTCCGTATCTGCGGAAAGCTCTATTTATTTAGGTTATATGCATATAATAACTCCTTCTTATCATATGCATGCACATGGTGTGAAAACTGCGTATCTGCGCAGGACTCAATTAACTTAGGTCTATGGAAAATATTCTTGATTTAAGAACCAGATTATACATACATACATAGGTCTTAAATGTAGAGTTTACATCTAATAACATAAGATTAAACATCCTGGCCCTGTTGAAAGGCTTACCTTTCAAAATATAATCTGTCATTACTGTTTTTTTTTTATGCATATACAACTTTTTTTTTTAAATGTACTAAGATTTGATTTTTTATTTATGTATATATACATACATATTTTTTATACTATATGGGCAAATCATGCGTTGCGGACGTTACATTCATACGCAAATTACCTTGTTAATATTGACACATCTGCCGATTACATTAGTATATATTCTTAAAAATTTTTTGCAAAATGCAGTTTTTGGGACAATTTTCAAAACAATTTTAACTTAACATTAAAGGTTAAGTCTTTTTGAAAAAAATATATGTTTGCTTAAAGGTTCTGTTGTGGACGTTACGTTTTTAGACCCAGTACTTTAAAAAAGTACAAATGGGTCTATTAAGTTTGTCCAAAAAAAATGTGTGTAACAGGCAGAAGGAGGCGCGGAAGACCCCATAAAGTATACATTTTCTTGATCAGCATCAACAGCCGAGTCGATATAGCCATGTCCGTCTGTCTGTCCGTCTGTCTGTCTGTCCGTCTGTCTGTCTGTCCGTCTGTCCCTTTTTGTGTCGCCTAGATCTCAGAGACTATAAGAGCTAGAGACACCAAATTTGGCATGTAGGTTAATCTATATCTACCATTGATCAAGTTTGTTTTAGATTTTAGCCACGCCTCCCTGCGCCCCCGGAAATTGAAATACAAAATTTCGAAGTCGAATTACAAGAGCACATTTGATGCTAGCGCCTTCGTTTTTGGTACATATAATAAACACTAAAGTCCAAAACTTTCCTGAAAATTTCATTCCAATCGAACAATAAACGCGGAAGTTATTCAACTAACAATGTTACGTTCAAAAGGAAGAAGAAGAGACGCTAGCGAACTCTGTGCTTCTTAACTTATCTTCGTAGTGGCGCCATCTATTGAATGGTACGCAACATTGATGTATATATAGTATATAGTGAACGGTTTGCACTCAAAAAGTACTGGGTCTCCTACTGTCGAGCATGCTCTACTGTAGATTACTGCATTTTTATTTGTTGCGGACGTTAAGTTTATTCCACTAAAAGTGAGCGTTATTAATCTGTATATAAAAAAACATAGCTTAACTATTTTGGCAAATAACTTGGCAAAAATACAAAAAAACTGAATTTATGCAATAACGCATTCGGTTTGCTCATTAAAATTTATTTATTTATGTGTTAGCTGATTAAATAAATAAAATAAATACGTTTGTGAAGGAAAATTATACAAAATGTGAGTGTTTAATGAAATTTTCGTTTTTTGACGTGGTTTAACATTTTCTGGAACAGCCCATATAACATACAGATCTCAGTACCTTTTGGTATTGCCTTAATTATATAGTTTCGTTAGACCCAGTACTTTAAAAAGTACAAATGGGACTGTTTAGCTTGTGGCAGACTCCATAAAGTATATATATTCTTGATCGCCATCAATAGCCGAGTCGATATAGCGATGTCCGTCTGTCCCTTTTTTGAGTTCCTAGATCTCAGAGATTATAAGAGCTAGAGATAATTAATTTGGCATGTAGCTTCATCTATAACTCCCATTGATCAAGTTTGTTTTATATTATTGCCACGCCCACGGAAATTGAAATACAAAATTTCAAGAGCCCCTTTAAAGCTAGCGCCTTAATTTTTAGTACATATATTACACACTATTGCCCGAATCTGTCCCGAAAATTGCATTCAAAGCGGATGATAAACGCGAAAGTTATTCAACTAACAAAGTTACGAGCCAAAGGAAGAAGAAGAGACGCTAGCAACCTCTCTGTTTATCAACTGATATCTTCGTAGTGGCGCCATCTATTGAAATGCAACATTAAAGAACAATCTATAGTGAACGCTTTGCACTCAAAAAGTACTGGGCTTCATACTGTCGAGCTTGCTCCACTGTAGCTTACTGAATTTTTTTAATTCAAATAGTTCTTGTAGTAAATATAAAATTCCAAATTACTTCATTTAAGTATTGCAATATATAATTTATAGTACAATACAGTTATTAAAAAGCAAAAGAAAAATACGGGCGTCTCATATTAATATCAGTTTTATAATTTTTTGTACTTAAATTTCATTATTATTTATTATTAATTGATAATCTTTATCACTATTTCTGTGCGGCTTTTATTAATTACTTAATAAATTTCAGTCTAATAACACAGCACTGAGATTTCAGAAAATGTCAAAAAAGCGGAGTTGCAAGATAGGTAACATAAAAAATGTGTTCAAATTGTTTCATTAAAATTGCAGCTGCAAAATGTTTGCTAATTAGTCGGCGTAATGCACTGGAGGCAGAAGGGCTCGTTGGGAATAGTCCAGGCGAGGGATAGTTTTAATTTTAAATGACAACAAATGCTACTGCTATGTATCCAGTTGATGCCGGAGTACTCCGTCTCAAAAGGCCACGACTACGAGCATTAAAGAGTAGGCCCAGTAACACAGCTTTCTGGCTACTAATGCAGGATCCAAAAAACGAAAGCGTTTACCATAAAAACCTTTGAGTGTCGAAGAATTCATTATTTTGAATTGTGCCAACGGCTAACTCCACACATACCAAAGCAAACGCACTTCCTCTAAATGTCCACTGAGGACTAGTTCCAAATTAAAACAATTTACTGCCTAACGATTATGTTTTCTTATTGCTTTTAACAAGATTTCTGGAATTAAGTTTAAAATATTCAACCATCTACCTACTCCTCTGCACAATATGACCTCTTTTAAGAGTTTTTCATTTTTTCATTTTCAGTCTCTGACAATTTAAATGATCGTTAATTTGTTATAAGTCTTAGCGTTGCCATTCAGTTTCAGAAATCTGTAAGTTGGTTTGATGAATTGATACTGATTTTAAAATAAACTTTCGTGTGTTATGCTAGGTTTACATTGCGCCACAGGCTGGCACATCACAGTGCCACAGGGGCACAGCTCAATACTAAATGCTGTGCCACAGAAATTAGCTGGCACAGAAATGTGGCACAGCAATGTCAACGGCAGTGCCATATGCCTGGCACAGATTTTCAGTATCTGAGAGATTGCATTAGCGGCGATGGCTTGTATTGGGCTATGGCTGCTCAATGATGAGGAAGACGAAGCAAGCACTTTTGTTGAGTGGACAAACCCGATTTGACTTGCGCGAAAAAGGAATATAGTTATTTGATTGGACATTTTTATTTCATGAAATTTAAGAATCATGTGCTCACGAATCTGAATTCATTAAACTAGCTAGTTATTTGGGTCGCCCTTTTAATTAGAAAGATTTCGAATATCAGTAGTTTTCGTTTGTCACTTTCTAGAGGCTATCCGACTCTTAACGTCTTCCATTATATTGTGAATGGATTCGAAATGTCAATAAATGGTAGCACGGGCATCACAAAGTTAGTTTTAAGTGCTTTTATATTTTTGTCTAATAATTTAATACCACTTCAAATAAACACGCCAAAAGTTTGTTTTGATTCTTTTTGTGGAGCTTGCTCTTTGTTAACGATTTTGTTATAAGTTCCTTTGCTGTAAACATTTGAACAATCTGTGTCGCCTTGTGGCGCTGTGCGAAAATGACAGAAGTGTTCACATTGACGGCTGGCACAGCAGCTGGCACAGCTCTGTGGAGCACAGTTTATGTGCCGGCCAATGTGAACACTCTGGCACAGCTGCCATGGCACACTGTGGCGGTAATGTAAACCTAACATTAGTCGAATTTGTGAATCGGTGTTTATACACACACTTTTGACAGCATTTTGTGAATTGAATAAACAAATTGAGTTTCGTATAAACAGGGTATATACTTATGTATATATAAAACTCTTTGTCCTGACTGACTGATATATCACGTTGTAGCCCAAACGGGTAAAGATATCAACCTGAAATTTTCACACAACATAGCTGAGACATAATTATCGTGCAATAAGAAATTTATTAGTATGAACAAAATCGGATGACTATATCATATAGCTGCCATAGGATCAGTGGCTCTCGATGCTATGATAAACAATTGAAAGCAGAGGGTGATGGGGTGCGATTCATTGTTGTTGCGACTTTCAAAATAAATTTGCATCATAAGGTACACTTACTCGCTCTTACTGCTATACAACAATTAAAAGCTGTGGGGAGTGGGTGCAGTGACTGCAAAACATTTAGCATTGGCGTTACAATATCTCTTTTTTTCCTCTCTATCTTTCTCCCTTACTCACGCTTTTGTTGATCTTCCATATTACGCATTTAAAAAGAAAACGCTATTCTAAACCTTTGGCACGGAGCCAAATCTACAGCGAGCTTAACTGTTTGAGTCTAAGATAGCGCAGTGGCATAATAGTAGCGCAGCCGACTCGCGAACAAGATGCTGTGGGTTAGAGTGCCGGCTCGTGCGGTATAATTATTTTGTATACCCTTGCAGAGGGTATTATAATTTGTCAGGACGTTTGTAACGCAGGAACCCTCTGATCGAAATCAACATTTAGTATGAAAAACTTTTTTGTTTATTAAGATACTTTATTCAAACACACCCTTCGGTTTTTTTTATAGTTTCAAACAGCCTAAACAGATTTGTTGGCAATCGGACTACTATATTATAAAGCTGCATAAAAAAAATACAGTAAGCTACGGTGGAGCAAGTTCGACAGAAGGAGACCCTGTACTTTTGAAGTGCAAAGCGTACTTTTTTGTAGCTTTCTTTAATGTTGCGTTCCAGAAATTTCAATAGATTCCGCCACTACGCAAATATCAGTTGATAAACACAGAGTTCGCCAGCGTCTCTTCGTCTTCCTTTTGGCCGAAACATTCTTATTTAAATAGCTTCCGCGTTTATCATCCGATTCGAATATTCAGGACAAATTCATAGTGTATATTATGTGTACCAAAAATCTAGACGCTAGCATTAAAGGTCGTCTTTTAATAAGACTTTGAAATTTTGTGTTCCAATTTACGGTGGCGAAGGGGTGCGTGGCAAACTTTTTAAACAAACTTGATCAATGGGAGATATCGATAAACCTACATGCCAAATTTGGTGTCTCTAGCTCTTATGGTCTCTGAGATCCAGGTGACACAAAAAAGGGACAGACGGACATTGCTTTATCGACTCTGCTGTTAAAGCTGATCTAGAATATCAGCACATTTGCACAAACGTAATAGTCCTTTTTGTACTTTTTTAAAGCACGGGGTCCAAAAATCTGATGGCTTATACAGAGCACTACAAGGTTATCCAAACTTTGGGGCGCCAAAGTTAGCTTGTGCTATATTTTATTATATTCTTTTATTGTTTCAATTTTAATTTTTTTGTATTTATATTCTTTTAAATAAAGTAACGTGCTATTCGTTGTTGTTGAAACTTTCCGAATAAATTAGCAGCATATGGCACTGTTACTCGCTCTTTCTGCTATAATCCAATTGCAGCGAAAGCTTTAAAACAGCGATCAGTAACAATTTAAATTCTCTATATTATATAAAGTATTATTATTAAAAAAAATTAAAAACAGCGCAAAGCGGCTATTTACGATTCCCTCTCTTGGTTGGCGAAGGAAGCGAGCACGGGGCAAGCCCCCTAGTTCATTATAATAGACTGCTGTAGTGTTAGACCTATCATTCTATTATGCTGTTAAGCACAGTATTCAGTGCACCAGAATATTTCGCTAGAGGGTAGCTGAACATCAGAGTGATAGCATAATACCAAAAATACCATCAAAACTACCCAAATACCGCAGAATATACCAGAAAATTTAAAAAGTCAAACTGTTGCGCCAAAGTTAAAAAATATTTTGAATTAGAGAACAACTTGAAAATGAAAAAAGGCATTTGTTGCACCTCTCGGATAAGAAGATTCTTATCCTCGTTGTCGAAGACCTAAACAACATTTTTATTTGGTTTGCTCTTGTTGGACGCCATTTCACATTTCAAAAAGGGCAAGATTTTTTTTGGCAACTTCATACTTCTGGTTCAATGAATACCGCCTCGCAGAACAGACTGCCAAAATATTCCTCCACCTACGTCGTCACCCCTTTTATACTCTTGCAGAGATTATTATAATTTGTCACAAAATGTGTTACTTTGATAACTAGTCTCTCAGTTTTGAAGCTATCTTCATAAAACTTGGTACAAGTCCGTCATTTTGCTGAACGACGTACACATATCGGAACTGGCCGGATCGGATCACTATATCATATAGCTGCCATAGGAAAACGGTTAGAAACCAACATTTAGTATGAGCAACTTTGAAATGAAAGTCGGACTATTTATAGCGTAAGCCTATCATACGTAGAAAATATAATGCAAGGGTATACAACCTTTGGCGTAACAAAGATAGCTGTGTTATATTTTTGTATTAAGTTAAGGGGTCTCGGAATGGAGTCTGGTTACTAGATACTATGCTTTAATATAATTTAGTTTACAAGGTGACATGCGCAGTGTGCTGTATGACTGAGCTTTTAAGAGAAGTTCTTTCAATATATAAGAGGCCTCATAGCTAAGAAACTAAAACGCTTTTACCTATGCAATGTAAGGTCCTCTATTTAAAACATTTTAAATTTTCGATTTGTTTTTAATAAGGGTATATTATAAGAAGAAAGCCTCATTTTTTCCATTATTTTATGTTACATATATCATTGGGAAGGTGCTCTGTAGGAGCAGCTGCAAGCTTTCATGTACTACCGTAGCAGTTGTGTGTATAAATGCTTTCCGATAACGCATTAGGCTCTCTCATACATTACAAGCTTTCCGTATTCGTGTTTTTCATTACAGTAACTGTCATCGTCATCCCCTGCTGCTTAGTCCCATTAACTTATACATACATAAGTCATACCGAAGTAAAGTGTTTTAATAAATAAAAATAAAACGATAAATACATAATATATACATAAATTATAATATAATTCTAAAAAACCCATGAACCACAAATATTTTTTCAATCCGTGTGCCTGAAACTTAAATCACATGAGCTAATGCGAACAAGTACATTAATAAGTCCCTTTAATTTAAAAAGATTACATATTTTTATGATAACGTTGAGAAGGTAACATTATAAAGAAGAATTATTTAAACTATCTAATAATTTGTGTAATATTTTTTCATAAATTCATCAATAAATTAGAGATAATTATTTTATGTTTTAAAGGAATTGTTGATAATTTATGATACATATACACATAATTTTTCTTTTCTTTGTGTATGTATGTACCTATGTTCATTGTAAAAAACATGGAGTAAAATATCAACCGAGAATAATTATGGATACATTTCAATCGAATTACATATTACCATAAATATATAACTAATTTGAATACGCACACTGCAAGTCCATACGTACATGTAAGACTTTGTGAAAAGATATTATGCAAACAAAATGCTATCCTTGCATCCTTTATTATGTGTGGGTTTGTGCAAATGAAAAATGAAAATCTGTAACATGCAAACAAAATCGTATTTGAGCCCGCAATTTTAAAATAAAATAATAAAATATAATTTTCAGCGTCCATATCGATGTAAAATGTGTGATGCAGATATTATAATAGCTAAGAACGTAAGGTTAGACTTAAAATTATATACTCGCTATCGGTATAGTGAAAACCCAAATATAAAATATTTCATGGTAAAGACTTTAATTTCGTTGTTAATCTGGACATTAAACAGACAACTTATTCAAAAAATAAAATTTTTTAATTCATCAAATATTTTATTATTACTTTGACAATTCCAGATATGGCGAGCATAATATTAATAGCTTGTGTAGCTATATTGGGTCTTATTATTGCTATAGCGCTATTTTTAGCCGGTGGATATTTATGGTGGAGACATAAAAGGTCACAGTTACAATTTATTGAACCGAATGAGGACGAAGAATCTAGTAGTTATAGCTTGAGGTAAGAAGTACATGAATAATAATAAATTTACTGCAAAATTATACATATTTTCTTATCATTTCAAATTTATGTACAATCATTTTTACGGTATACTAGAAATGCATTTGTTGTTTATTTTGCTTGCCTCAATTAACCGCATTGTATTGCTCTAATCATATACTATACATTTACTTTAAATTTAAGAGCTACGCAAGATATTGTGGATTCTGGAAACCCTCCTAGCAAGCCGCAAGTTCCAGTTGCACAAACGATTGCAACTCCGCTGCAAAATAATATTAATCGAAAGTTAAACGGCTTCTTAAATCTCAGAACTCCTCTCATAGGGTAAGTGCATTTAAATTCTTTTATTCCTTTTTTAATTTAATAATATAACATTGTTTTTAAAGGACGTGTATTCCATTTTATAATTCGACAAAATCTGCCTAATAATATACTAATTTTCCTATCATGATATTATAATGAATTTATAAAAAAGGAATGTTGTTGTTTCTAGGGGCGGCTCAATGACTACACCGACAAAAGCATCAAATACATCAACAGGGGCTGCAAGTGATGGTACATCAAAAGACTCAGCAGTAAGTACTAGATTTTTAGAAAATTAAAGCGCACTTCCAGAAACTAAACGTAATGAAATTCAATTTAACGCAAATTCACAAACTACATTTACATAGGAATCAATCATGATATATGATAAATATGATATTGGAATAAATAATAAGTTTCTCGCCAAATTAACCATGTGTATACATACTTCAATATTTTCGTTTTAGAATAAAAGTATCTCAATGACCGATATGTACCTTGATAGCACAGATCCCAGTGAGAATGTTGGACAAATACATTTTTCACTGGAATATGATTTTCAAAATACAACACTAATCCTAAAGGTTCTGCAAGGAAAAGAACTTCCAGCAAAAGATTTAAGTGGTACCTCAGATCCATATGTTCGAGTGACATTATTGCCAGATAAGAAACACCGTTTAGAAACCAAAATTAAGCGAAGAACTCTAAACCCTCGATGGAACGAAACATTTTACTTTGAAGGTTTTCCGATACAAAAACTTCAGTCGCGTGTAAGTGTGATTAATAGTCATACCTATAACATTTATGTATTCGATAATCATTCACTACTGTTATACCCTGTGGGGGTATATTAAGTTTGTTCAAAAAACAAAAGTATGTAACAGGCAGAAGGAGGAGTGGCAGACCTCATAAAGTATATATACTAGAGTGCAACGATTTTATTCGAAAAAAAAAATGGTACCCCATAATCATTCATAATCTACGGTCAATTCTAAGATGTTTTCACCAAGAAAACATAGTTCAAAATTAATTTCTAGTCCGGGCTTTTTAAGCGCAAACTAGGAATTGATTTTAGAACTTTGGTTTCTTGGTGGAAACATCTTAGAATTGACCGTAGATTATGAATATGGGGTACCATTTCTTGTTCGGAAAATGGCCTATACAAATAGATAATACCTTGATAATATATACTCTTGATCAGCATCACAAGCCAAATCGATAAAGCCCATGTTTGTCTGTTTGTCCGCCCGTCCGTATGAACGAAAGGATCTCAGATTTGATAT
Source organism: Drosophila testacea (assembly GCA_035043265.1). NCBI lineage: Eukaryota > Metazoa > Arthropoda > Insecta > Diptera > Drosophilidae > Drosophila > Drosophila testacea. Next base: position 1,759,881 of record JAWNND010000842.1, on the reverse strand, counting down.
GAAGACCTCTTTTAATTCCAGGTAGAGTTTGTCTTAAATTTTGAATGCCGCGCCCTTCGCCCATAAATTGATAATATAAAAATAACAAGAGCAATTTAAAAGCTAACGACTTAAGATTTGTCACGTATGATAATTAGGAGAGTCCTCATCGATCGTTAATTTCAAATTTTGAAATTTTAAAAAATTTCTTTGCCTATTAATTTTAATGATTTTCATACCAAATTTTTCAGAGATCATCATTCAAAAAATATAATCAAAAAGATTTTTGAAACAATTTTTTTGCAATCACTATTAATTTTGTTTAAAGAAACATTTTGCATCCAAATATTTTTTTTTTAAATGCAGGAAAAAAGTTGAAAAATTTGATTTTTACAAAAACTTTAAAAGTTTCAATTTCAATTTTCAAAAGACCTGTAAATTAAAAATAAACTGGAACTGCATCGGTTTGTTGAAAGTATATTTTTTGAATAACTTGATCAACATACACTTACTTCCCTGAGGTACATATATGTATGTATGTGTTTGTATGTATAAGGAGTTTAACAGCGTCCTTTACTTCCACAGGGTATTTTACTGTCGGGCCCTCTCGACTGAATGTTATGTTTTAATTTAATACCTTGTGTAGGTACTTCATTTGCATGTCTTTGATTATGATCGCTTCTCAAGAGATGATTCAATTGGGGAAGTATTTTTACCACTATGCCAGGTATGGTTATACAAAGCTGCAACTAATTAATTTGATATTTTTTAATACGTTTGTGCAACATTCATATCGAATTCGTTATATATTCTACTGAATTTAGGTTGATTTCGCTGGAAAACAGTCATTTTGGAAAGCCTTGAAACCACCTGCTAAAGATAAATGTGGAGAGCTCTTGTCTTCGCTATGTTATCATCCATCAAACTCGATTTTAACTTTGACCTTGATAAAAGCAAGAAACCTAAAAGCAAAAGACATTAATGGAAAGTCGGGTAAATTACACATATTCTTTTAGCATTTATGCATAATCTATTACTTATTGTAATCGGAAAAAGAGGATTATATTTCGAATATTACAAGCAACTTACTACTTAAGATGTACAATCAATAAAATTGACTATATTTCAGACCCTTATGTAAAGGTGTGGCTGCAATTTGGGGATAAGCGCGTAGAAAAGAGAAAAACACCTATATTCACCTGTACGTTAAATCCTGTTTTTAATGAATCATTTAGTTTCAACGTTCCATGGGAGAAAATCCGAGAATGTTCTCTTGACGTTATGGTTATGGATTTTGATAACATTGGACGAAACGAGTTAATCGGCAGAATATTATTAGCTGGTAATACCTACACACTTTTTCACAAACAAATAAGGTATACAAAAAATACTCATTTATTTTTACCGTTGATCAGGTAAAAATGGTTCGGGTGCTTCGGAAACGAAACACTGGCAGGATATGATCTCAAAACCCAAACAAACTGTTGTTCAGTGGCATCGTCTTAAACCAGAATAATTTTAGGATTGACAAAATGTTATATAGAAAACGTAAAAACATACATGTGTATGTATTCATAAAATTATTTACGAGTTACATTTATCCAAAATGGTTTGGCAGTATGAAAACAAGCTGAGCCCTGACAAAGACATTGCACACTTGGCGTATATTTGAAAACATCAAAATTACAAAAATATTATAATGTAATTTGTGCTTGCAATTTACGACATATGTAACTGACGTCTATATCATTAATAATGCCTGATTAATATTAGATTTTAAGCAGAGCTTGAAGCTGAACTGGAGATATTTGCGAAGTGTAAAACAATAAGGAATTTAAGGATATTGCATTGTAAATTGTATTGCAAATTTTGGCTTAGCTTAGTTTCAAGCTCACAATTCCAAAACAAAAATAAAGAAACCTTATTCATACTGGCAATAAAGTCGAATTAATATGAATTGTCTTTAAATTTCATTAAGTATCCATTTGAATGCAAATTTTTACAAATTAAATCAAAAAGAAAAATGAAACTTACACATATATTAAGCTAGAAAAAGAAATAACAATTATTTAACTGTTGTAATGTTTTTACATATAGAAACACCATATTAATTAGCTTACATTAATTAATCGGCAAAGTCGTAGAACATATTGTTTATGCAAAAATTGTCGTGACAAGCGAAAGAATGAAATAGATTAATCACATACGAATATATTTGTATATAATAGTAAAAAGTTGAAAATTGTTATTACATAATAGATTATAATATTAACTCGTAAAACGACATTGTTACAAGTTACATACATAAATGAGAATTGTTGTTTCTTTTACAATAAAAGAAAATTAAAGTATGAAGTCGAAGGTCATGTTAATCTTAAATATACATATACGAGAAGTTTAAACTATTAAACAATTTAGAATGATAGGGCTGTAGGTTATAAATTACAAATATTTTTATTAGAGCGACAATTAGAGAATAAATATTGAAAAAAAAAAACAGTAACAGTAAAGAAATTAGCCAACCATTGCCGGAAAAAATGCGTCTACTGAGATGAAGTGCAAATATAAACAATATATAAAACAAGGACACAAATGGAGAAGAAAAAATGAGATGAGAAATTAAGAGTTAAACAATAAAAACAATTGAATTATAATTGATAGAAAGAAACTGAGTTTAAAAAACGAAAAATCGAAAATTCAACCCACCTTGAAATTACATATTTGTTATATACCTGTTATAATATTATTAAAATCAATTTATGATAATTAAATAGCTGCAAATAAAGCATTTTTAACCTACAGTACTGATTTCTCTAAATATTGTTTACTATACATATGTTACATTCTGACAAAATTTGGACACGATAGGATGACTAGCGTCATCGACTACAGTCATTGACTATATCATATACGGTAGGTATAGGAACAGTCGGATGAAAACGAACGTTTACTGAGCGATATCAACCAAATTCACAGATTGGTTTATCTTGACAAGTCCATTCTTTTCCCGCCAAATCTGAAAAAAATGTGCGTAACAGGCAGAAGGAGGCGTGGCAGACCCCATAAAGTATATATATTCTTGATCAGCATCAACAGCCGAGTCGATATAGCCATGTCCGTCTGTCTGCCCGTCTGTCCTATTTTGTGTCACCTAGATCTCAGAGACCATAAGAGCTAGAGACACCAAACTTGGCATGTAGGTTCATCTATATCTCCCATTGATCAAGTTTGTTTTGGATTTTTGCCACGCCCCCCTCCGCCCCTGCAAATATAAAAACAAAATTTTGAAGTCGAATTAAAAGAGCCCCTTTAATGCTAGCACCTTGATTTTTGGTACATATAGTATACACTAATTTCCAAACCTGTCCAGAAAATTTCTTTCCAATCGGATGATAAACGTGGAAGTTATTCAACTAACAATGTTACGGGCAAAATGAAGAAGAAGAGACGCTAGCGACCTCTGTGTTAACTTATTTCGTAGTGGCGCCATCTATTGCATGGAACGCAACATTCAAGAACAATCTAGTAAACGCTTTGCACTCAAAAAGTACTGGGTCTCCTACAATCGAGCTTGCTCCACTGTAGCTTACTGCATTTTTTACTTCTTAATTAGTACGTGATTGTTAACAATGCATGGATATTTTTTACCTCCAAAGTCCATACTCCTAGTGCAGCAAAAACTTCGAAACAGAGCAAAGCTTCTATTTACGTTCCCAGTTTTCTTATGAATAAAAAAATGAAATAATGACGCAAAACGTGTGTTCTTTGCTCAAATTCTAATGAAGCTCAAGACACATTGATTTTATCCATACTAGGGAGATTTCCCGAGATTCCAGCAAATGTCTTATGCGTCTTACTTGCTTCTAAACGATAATTTGAAAACAAATTATAGCTTGTATAGTACTTAATTTTTGACAAAATTCAGTCAGTATGAAACTACTGCGATTTTGATTGAGATATATTTAAAAGACAGGAAGGTCATACTAAAAGAAGGCTTTTGATCCACCAAAGACATGTTCGATTTTATCCAAATTTTGTAAGGCAGAATAAAAGTATACCAAACATACAAACATGTGCGTTTGTTTAGAATATCTCAAATATGGGCATTTCCATAAAAAGGTCTACCGCGTCGAAAACCGAAAAATGAATCAAAAACTCACATCATGTGAAATTTTTCATCAGAAACTTGTTCATGTTATTTATTTAAGCAATTTACCCATAAATTAATTTATTTTAGTGAGAAAACCAATTTCGTTTTTGACCAAATTAAGTTTTTCTTTTTTTTTACTATTTTGGTTAAAATTGACTTATGAAATGGAGAGTATGAAATATATTGATTATTCCAAAATATATCTCTTGAGTGAGCAGAAATCTAAATAAAATGCAAAGAGAATACTTTAATCTTGATAAATCCGTTTTTTAATTTCCAAAAAAGTTTAGCTTCATTAATTTATACAAAGATTAATATCCCCTTAATCTTAATGGAAGAAATGTCCCGTGCGCGATGTCCCATGCAAATTAACGCCAAATTAAATTTAAAAAAAAATACAAGTCATCGTTGAAAAAAAACAATGCCCTTTTTAAGAGGCATCAATGCACAAGAGTTTAAAAGTAGTTGCAATAAGATATTGTTTCGTGTCCCGTGCGAATCACTTGAAAATTGCTTTTAAATGCGTACGAATGTCCCGTGCGCTATTTTGGAAATGCCCATATACATAAAAATGTTTCATTCTAAATGATGATTTTTAGCTGATCGTTCCAATGGCATCTATGTGATATAGTGATCCGATCCGGTGCCGACATGTGCACTGCGTGCAGCAAAAAGATGGACCTGTACCAACTATCAATGAGATAGCTTCAAAACTGAGAGACTAGTTTTCATAGAAACAGACGGACAGACGGCCGAACGGACAGATAGTCGGCCATGGCTATATTGACTCAGCTGAAAAGAACTTATAAACTTTATGGGGTCTTTCAGGCCCCAGGTACAAAGTATAAATAGCCTCAGAATTCGATACTGCAATGTCCGTCTGTCTATCTTTCTGTCCGTATGAACGAAAGGATCTCAAGGAGCCACAATATCTTTATACGGAAGCGCTACAACAACAATATTGTAGAGCAATAATGGGTTGATGAATATTATAATGGCAACTCTGTAGCTTTGAACTCATTATCAGACTTGCCACCTAATTTGAATTATTATATCATTATGTTAGGTATACATGTTAAGTTTGAATATTGATAAATATTTGATAGAATAAGATCGAAATGAATTGTATCGAAGTCAGTTGTGAAATAGAACTGGCAAAGACAGCACCATTTAATAAACCTCACGCATGAGCTCAAAACGCTCCGAGTACAAGCTAATTGTCTCAAAGACAAATTGAACGCTGTACTTTGTTCTATTAAGGTATAACGGGTACAACATTTGAAATTAACGTCTTTTGGAAATTTGGCTGAGAAAGATCGAAGATCGACAAAAAAATTGTCTAATAGCGTCCTTACATTGCAAAATCCAATATCTTACCGGCAAAGCTGCTTACACTGTACACAATGCCGATAAAAATGACGAGGGGTGCCCTTCAGATGTTTCAGGTGCTCTCCAGCTCTCCAGGTACAATAAATTTGACCCACGCCGCTACAACAACAAGCAAAACGATAATATCAATGACAACAACAACTGCATAGGTGCAACTGCATAAGACTGCTACTCATAACGGCTACTATATTCGAAGCGAAACATTCAGTTACCAAATCAACTGCAAGCTCCTGACCCAATATTTCACTGAGCCAAAGGAAGGGGAGCCAAAAAAGTCTGGCCTCCACCAATATATCTGAGTGAACAAATTAGTTGCACTATTTGGAGTTAAAATACAGCACAAGCTAACTTTGGCGCGCCAAAGTTTGGATACTCTTAAATCTCAATTTTCGAAACAATTGTATAACGATTTAATAAAACTCAGAATTTATGGAATAAAATTAAATTATTATTTTGTTTATTAAAAAGACATTTAGGGTGTTCTACATAGCTCTAGCAACTGAAATGAAATTTTTGGTGTCTTCAAACAAGCAACTATTGCTTTTAAATGTAAAAAAATGTATTCAAACCTTTAAATAAACTTAAAATTTATTGATTTCAGTTTAAATAATTAATAAAAATAAACATTTGCAACAGTTGTTTACAAAAACAATTGTCGGCATAAAATCAAGAGCTTTGTGAAATTATTTATTGTTTCAAATATATCACTAATTTGTGCGTTTATTGAAGTTCAAACTAATGCCCGGTCTTCACCGACAGCCATTTTGTAAGAAATCGATAACTTTCCGAAAAATTAAACTTTCTGTCCTCAATGTACTTTTCATTCTGCATTTTCGAAAAGCTGTCAAGAACGAACAAGTCGCAAAAAAAAAAATATGTAAAAAATAAATGATTCTATGTTAATTCAGATGCTTGAATCAGAGAAGAATTTGAAGTGCAAAAATAATGCAATGTCCTGGCAATCGTTGTCAACTTGTACAAGACTCAACTTGTTTGAAAATTCTTACATACGTTAGTCTATGAGTCTAATTGTGTGACACCCGCACAAATTTTAGATATTTCGGGACCACACGTCCATCAGATAATTTGTTGCATAATTCAACAGGCACCGTCGAAGTGTTGTAAATTTTCTGAAAATAATTGTAAAAACATATAGGCAAAAAAATAAATTTAATTTCCTAGCCCTTCGAGATTTTACCAATCAGTTGTTTTTTGTTTTGTATTCTAGTGACAGCACTTTCTCGATTTTCACAATAATTACCAAAAATCGTATAGTCCTATCGAAATGCAGGTGCATTTTTATTGAATGGAACTTTCTCTCACATTTTCCCACCACTAGAAATGTATAGGGTAATGTGCAATAATTGTCCGAAAATGTGTAAATACAGAGTGCAAGTGCGATGAGGACAGGGCATAAGTTTATGGCAGCCGATTTCTGATACTCTGAAAATATGTCAAAAAAAAGGCAGCCCTGATAGTAGCCAAATACCTTAATGACACAACCAAAAACTACTTTACAGTATAGAATAGTTTTTGAGATATTTTTTTTTAAATTTTGTTATAGGTGACTCAGCTTCTTTGAGTATAAATCGTAAACGCGATTACCGTTTTCAACAAAATTAGGCTTTAACTAAAGGTAATAAAGTTTTCAAAAATTAAAAATTTTTGAAATCAGCTCGATCTTCATAAAATTCAATTTTTTGGCGAAAAAAAAAACAAAAAAGGAAACAAACAAAAATTCAAAAAGATCTAACATAAAATCGGGCGTTACATGATAACCGCCGAGTCTCTATCAGATTTATTTTATTTTTTTTATTTATTGATTGTCGACAAGTAATTGTTTAGTTACATTATAAATTATAAATATTAAAACTTAAAAATTCTTAAAATGCTTAAAGTAAAAAAATAAAAGAAATTATAATGTATTCATATACATATGTAATGGGCAAGTTCAGTTGGGGAAAACCCAAGGAAAACCCAATCAGGTCTGATATCATATTAGTGTTAGTTATTACGAGTTAGAGAAATTTAGACAGATTGCTTTATGGTAAAAGTTGAGGTGTCTGCTTTGAAGACACAGTATAGTTTATGATAATCCGTAAAGTGCGTTCGGAATGGTTCATGCAGGGAATAGTTATTAGTACAAAGATTAAGGAATAGTGGTACAAATTACGGGTACACCTGGTAGGAACTGAGAAATTAATTTGACTCAATAAATAAGAAGAATCAACTTCGCCAGCTACTAATTTAACCATAAACATAACGCCAAGCATAATACAACGGTTAGTTAGTGGGTAGATTTATTAAAAGAAATCTACTAGTATACGGGATAAATTAAAACTTGAAACCCAGTTAAAACCACGTAAAGCAAATAATAGAAATTTTTTTGGACAGATTCAATACGATCCTGGTGGTTAGAGCATTGTGGAGACCAAACACACGAACCATATTCCAGAATCGGACGAACAGGAGATACATAAAGTAATTTTGTTGTATAAGGGTCATCAAATTCCTTTGCCCATCGTCTGATGAAGCAACCATGTGTATCAAACTTCAATCTATGGTCGAGGAGAACACCAAGATCATTCACTTCATCTACTTTAGTAAAGAGTATAATTGATGATGTGATGAAAGTGTCTATAGAAAGTCATAACCTTGCATTTAGGACAGTTAAGATTTAGTAAATTAAATTTTCACCATTTATAAAAGCATGCAAGATCTGCTTGCAGCAAATCAGAGTAAAAACTGTCCGTAAATGACAGACACAACTTCATATCATCAACATACATTAAAATGTTAGAGTGTAGAATAATAAAAGGAAGATCGTTAATAAAGAGGTTAAAAGCAGAGGTTCCTTGAGGAACACCAGACGTTACCAAGACTGGTTTCAAAACAGCCGACTTGAAAAACGTTTTGTGTTCTGATTATAACGTAATCGGATAACCATATATGAAGATTATATGGAAATCCAATTAAATTCAATTTATTAATTAGAAGACCGTGGTTAACAGAGTCAAATGCTTTAGTCGGTATAAACAACATCAGTCTGCATTTTTTTTTTAAAACCCTTGATCACTATTGAAGAAAATTCGAGCAGGTTTGTGGTTGTAGATCTATGTTTCACAAAACCATGTTGGTAAGGTAAAATTATAGAACTACAAAAATGTGTAAGTTGTGAAGTAATAAATTTTTAAAAAGTTGTTAACGCAACTCTTAGGGCCTCTTTTGTGAAACGGAATGATATGTGCTTCCTTCCAAACAGAAGGGAATGAGCAAGATTTAACAGATAAAGTAAATAGTCTATGTAGAAGTAGATAAAAAGAGCCAGCGGTCTACATAAGTACGCAACCTGACAACGCATCAGGGCCTGGGGGGAGCACTGGTTTAATTAAAATTAGTTCATATACAATGAGTCTTCAGTGATCAGGAATAAAGTTAGATTTTTGCAAATTATAGGGATAGGATGTACTAGGAGAGTAGCTATTAACAGAGTAAAGCAGTATTTACACTCAGATCAAAAAGAAATTGTCAAAAATCTGGTTTGTTCACTCCGCTAACAGAATATTAGTATTTTGTTATCGATATACGTGTTCGATATCGATACACGTGCTATCTACGCTGTTATTGTGGCCGCTTTATATAAATCAGCTGTGGTTGCTGCTCATAAGCAAAACAAATTTAATGCTGCCACTTTTAAATGAAATAATAATATAGCCGCTTTCTGGCCTGATGATACATTATAATTATATAATATATTTATTTTGTTAGGCATATCATTTTAGTTAAATAAATAAAGTCTAATTAACTTGTTTGGTCCTTATGACCGTTGAAAATCTGCGGTATTTAAGCAGTGACCTCCAATTAAACGTCGTTAATTCCCTCACACCACATTTTCCCCAAATTTTACTATTTAAAAGGTCATAATTTCATCATTCTCTGATGAAATAAGGGGTGGAGGCTTATTTCATTAAGCAGTATTTACACTCGCCTCAAAACGCCATGGAAATGAAAAACTCCATATAAAAAAAATAGCGAAAATTTTTTCCCCGTTTTTCATTTCAAAGTTGGTTCACACTTCTCGTTACGTTTCATAACGTAAGGGCCTGCCGTTCTGTTAAACTCAAAATGGCACTGTTAGACTTAACATAGCACAGCTTACGGGCCATTTCATTTTGACGTAATGAAATAAGGCTCCACCCCTTATTTCATCAGAGAATGATGAAATTATGACATTTTGAATAGTAAAATTTGGGGAAAATGTGGTGTAAGGGAATTAACGACGTTTAATTGGAGACAAAGACAAAGATCGAAGAGCAATTAAAACCTGATAAATCTCCTGGCTTTGATTAAAGAACTTCAAACATTGTCATCGAGCTCCCTAGGTGTGCTGTTTTATACATCAGTCTGCTTTTTACGCCTTACCTGGCACAAGCACATAGCACCCTAAAAGACACACCTAAATACAACTTAAGGCATGTAGCCCTATTATACAACGAGCTCAGTCTAAAATCCTGAGAACCATCACTGGGGCACCGTGGTATCTCCGGAACGATAGCATTAACAGAGTCATGCACATTAAACTTGTAAAAGAAGAGATTTCAGAACATCAAGTAAGATATCAAAGAAAAACATCCTCTTGCATGATCACAAATCCAAAATTGCAACCACAGCCGACTGCAGCGCAACGATCATCCAGTCCATCGACATATTTTTATCCATAAGGTCCCTTTAACTTTAATACAATTTACAATTGATAAATGTAAAATAAAGTTCTGATATCCAAAAACCGTTGACTGTGATTTTCATGCACAACTCTTAAGTATTTTAGTAATAATTTGCTTTAAAATGGCAAGTCTGCAAATCTCCAAAATTTTTAAGGAGGGTTGGTTTGATGGTTTGAACCACAGAGTAAGTTTGGTTCAAAGTTATACTTTTTTTTTGCTTTTATTATTATTACTTACCTTTTTACTTGTTGCATATTTTATAAATTTGTTTCAATATGTATATTTGTCTATTAGTTAAACCAAATTTAAAATGTAAAAGTGTAAAGTCACAAATATTTGTGCACATAATTGGTCAAAAGGCATTTTAATACAACGATAACGCGCTCTTGAAGATTTGTTGACAATTGATCGAAACAACAAAATGTTGATCAATATTTTGGCCGACCGCCAAATTTCAAGTCCGAACCGAACATTTTATTTATGAAAGTGCTTCAGTTCAAGTTTGGTTCCAGAAAATTTAAAGGGTTCGGCTCGTGGTCCGGTTTGCAGCCTTGGAAATAATAAAATACATGTCGATTATTTGTGTCGTTGCCGGCTTCAGTTTGCTCAGGACCCTAAACGATTTTATAATTTTGTAAATTCTAAACGTAAATCATCTTTATTACCCCATTCAGTTGTATATGAAAATACTATGGCAAATAATGATCAGGCTGCAGCCGATTTATTCGTAGAATTTTTTCAATCTACTTAATCTGTTAATAGCTACTCTCCTAGTACATCCTATTACTATAACTTGCAAAAATCTAACTTTATTCCTTAACCCGTGATCACTGAAGACTCAGTATTATGTGAACTCAATTTAATTAAACCAGTATTTTCCCCAAGCCCCGATGGGTTGCCAGGATGCATACTTAGGTACTGCGCTGGCTCTTTATATCTACTCTTACATAGACTATTTACTTTATCTGTTGAATCTTGCTCATTCCCTTCTGTTTGGAAGGAATCACATAACATTCCGTTACACAAAAGTGGCCCTAAAAGTTGCGTTAACAACTATAGGCCAATTTCGAAAATGTCTGCTACACCTAAACTTTTTGAGAAAATTATTACTTTAGAACTTACTCAATTTTGTATTTCTATAATTTGACCTTACCAACATGGTTTTGTGATACATAGATCTACAACCACAAACCTGCTCGAATTTTCCTCTTTAGTGATCAAGGGCTTTAAAAATAAAATGCAAACTGATGTTGTTTATACCGACTTCAGTAAAGCATTTGACTTTGTTAACCACTGCATCTTGGACCTCTGCTTTTTAACCTCTTCATTAAAGTTCTTCCTTTTATTATTCCACACCCTAACATTCTAATATATGCTGATGATGTGAAGTTGTGTCGTTCATTTACGGACAGTTTCTACGCTGATTTACTGTAAGCAGATCTTGCACGCTTTTATAAATGGTGCAAATTTAATTTACTAAATCTTAACTGTCCTGAGGTTTTCAACACTGGTCTACTCACGTCAATCGGTTCACTAATGACAAAGTTATTCAATATTTACATACCCACATAAAAGATGGCTCTGTACATCTGTACATACACATTAGAAAGCATATTTTGGCGATCAGAAATATTAACGTCAGAAGACAGTATTTTTGTACAATAAAAAGTCACAGCGAACCACTGTGGGCCATCGAAATCTATGTGCTTCATAGATTACTTAAATGAACCTCACTACTGATCGACGCATCGCGCTGTCGCCAGTTTTCATAAAAACCCACCCCCAAATACATGCGCACTTTGTCTGTCATCAAAAAAAAAACATCAGAGAGCAAGCGACACAGAGACTACTCATCTGCTGTAAGGTCGATACGATACTGATGCAATCAAGTCGTAAATCGTTTCTCTCTGCTCGGCAATGTCTGCTATGTTCGTTGCTCGCTCGGCTGGGATCTACAAGCTTCGTAAAATTTGCCGACGAAGTGGGACCCATGAGCAGCAAAAAAAAGCGTAATGCCCTATTCCCATTGAGTACATTTTCGGGGAACGCATGGGAATGATGTTAGATGTGAAACACTGATTCACATTGCCAACATCTAACATCTAACATCACAATCTAACAATTCAAGTGCATTGACGTGTCAAATTGCGGAAAGACAAATTTATAATTAAAATGAATTTAAATGAAAAAGTTTCCATTGCTCTTGCTGCTGTGCAGCATACATCTCGCTGATTATAGCAGATCTGCCGAGGAAGTCAGAAATGCGATTGCAGAGTTCGTGATGCAATAAATAAACATACATATAATAAAACAAAAAATTCTGTTTTTTTTTTAAATTTACTTATTTGAGCTACGTTTTGGGCTATTGCTATGAATAATATTCATTTGTTTTTTAGAATATCTAAAAGCTTATTTTGGAAATCGGCAGTGCTCTGTGCCATTTCCCGCAGCACCTCACTTTGGGCTTTCTGCTGCTTTGGCCATTTTCTGATTGCTTATTTTAATTCTTCTTCTCGATTTGCCATTCATTTTAGTTGACATTGTTTACATTTTCGCAGTGTTGCTAAGTTTCTTTTGTTCCATTTGAGAACTATCGTCTAAATATCGCCTGGGAACGTGTGGGATAGCAACATCAAAAAAATATGTTGGAACGATGTTGAAAATTTCGGCACGGGTAAAAGTATAGGCACATCATGCCAAAATATGTTAGATGTTAGATGTTGCTCAGTGGGAATAGCCTATAACACGAAAATCGCTGTTTGACACATCTATGTATTCATTGGTTAGTGACTGAAGTTTGATACACATTTTGCTTTAACGGTCAGTAGGGCGACTCAAGTTCTTGGGTTCATCAAACGATGAGCAAAGGAATTTGATGAACCTTATACAACAAAATTACTTTATGTATCTCTTGTTAGTCCGATTCTGGAATATGGTTCCTGTGTTTGGTCTCCACAATACTCTAACCACCAGGATCGTATTGAATCTGTCCAAAAAAAATTTCTATTGTTTGCTTTACGTGGTTTTAACTGGGTTTCAAGCTTTAATTTACCCCATATACTAGTAGACTTCTTTTAATTAATCTACCCACTAACTAACCGTCGTATTATGCTTGGCGTTATGTTTATGGTTAAATTAGTAGCTGGCGAAATTTATTCTTCTTATTTATTGAGTCAAATTAAATTCTCAGTCCCAGCCAGGTATACCCGTAATTATGTACCACTATTCCTTAATCTTTGTACTAATAACTATTCCCTGCATGAACCCTTTCAAATGCTCTGTACGGATTATTATAGACTTTACAATGTCTTTAATGCAGATGCCTCAATTTTTACTATTAAAACATCTATCTTATTCTCTCTAACTCATAATAACTAACGCTAACATCATATCAGACCTGATAGGATTTTTCTTGGGTTTTCCCCAATCCTCGCAACGAATGCACTATGGGAACTTTTTCGATTTTCGTGGCATTAATTAATAACTCAAAAACGGAACGAGATATTTTGGTCTGGTTTTTTACATTAGGCTTCTAACATCAATGGGAAGTTGTGCCAGCAAAATGGACGTGGCACCGCCTTTTTTAATTTTATTAGGGTATGCAAATTCGGTGTTATACAAGCGATCAGGACCAAACTTACAAGTTTGGTGTATAATCATTCTATTAATACTTTGTCAAAAAATGATTCAAATCGGACAACTATATCATATAGCTCCCATAGAAACAATCGGTTAAAATACCAGTTATTGTATAAAGAATTTTTTGTTTTCAAAAATATCCGTACGAAACTCAGTACCTGTGCGTAAGATGACGCTCCTGACATATTGCCCAAAAATGATCAAGATCGGACCACTTTAACATGTAGCGGCCATGGGGACAACCGGTCAAGATGCGGATTATTAAGTTAAAAAAAATTTTTTTTTTAATTTTTATGGCAAAAAATTATAATATATTCGAATCTACTGATACGCTTATTAAATTTAGCCAAAACGGCATCTTCTGAATTGAATTTATCCTTTCGTCTTTGCCAAATTTCAACAATATCGACGTTTTTCTTACAGAAGTTACCTGCAAAAAGATCAAATTTCTCCAATTGTGCGCAAAAGTTCACATTAGGATTAACTGATTTATAATCAGAATTCACTACTCTACCACATATATTAACTACTATTTTAACCAAATGCAACCATTTTCTTAAAAGTCTTTCTAAAGTGGAAATTTCATTAAAAAAAGAGCACCTTGTATTTTTGTAAATTATAAACGACACAGGTATAAACACAACAACAAACAACTACCAACACATAGTGAAAACCACAATAATTGATATACATTTTAAAAATTGCATTAAAATTGTTTAACTTTTAGTTTAACAAATGTTTTAAAACCTGTAAAAAATTGTTCAAAATATTAGCACGTGCATTTCGTTTGCAACAGCTGACTTTTAACAGCTGTTATTGTAGCTTTCGACTGTTAAATTTAACATTCTGCAATGCAGCATTACAGACTGATGTTATCTCAATGAAATTACATCAATGCTATGTTAAATAACGTATTTTTTAAAAATGAATATATGCCACGAAAATCGAAAAAGTTCCCATAGTGGAATGTTGGGTCTGAGTAATTAATCTTAATTTTGAACTTGCCCATTATATATATATTATAATTTTTTCTTTTTTTTTAATATTTAATATTTTAATATTTATAATTTATAAACACTTACCTGTCGATTGCACATAGTCGACATTAAATAAATAAAATAAATAAATTTTTAAATTTTTGTCTGTAGATTTTAAATATGTTCTTTGTCGTCACTGAATTGCTTAGTTGTTAATTGTCAGTGTTATGGTTTACTCCTATTCCAGACCCTCAGAATAAAAAAACAACGATGTGACTTAATGCAATTTAGTTTATTATAAGTATTAATTATTAAACGTAACGATGAGTGCGACGGGAGTAGCACAGTACATACTGAAAGTAGCTGCACGCAGGCTCACTAAGTTGCTCAAGCTATAGGAAACATTAAGTAAAATATGTATCAAGAAAAACATCCTCTTGCAAGATCACAAATCCGAATTTGCAACCACAGCCGACTGTTAAAAGCGTCACCTTAGCGACGAACAGCGTCTCTCTCTTGGTAGACAACCCCGGGCGGACTGACATTTGGATTACTTGGATTTGACTAGATAGAAAATCTTGACAGGACTGGATTTGGAATTGACGCTTGGAAAAATATGAATTTTCACGCATTTCAGGAAAGTTCATACCAGGTAACGAGTATAAGTGCGGCCAACTAAACAGAAATGTTAAACACCCGGCTTTCTGTTAATGTGCTTATTGTAACAAGCGTTACAGTGTTCTATCTATGTGTTTGCATCAACATGGAGACACCTGTATTTTCACATACATACATGTGTATGTAATTTGTTTATTGCTTGCTGGGCCGCATTTTTTTTGCAATCGTCAATTGTTGATATTACTATTTTCCTATCTATATATATATAATTGTTTATATACATAATTATAAGAGATTTTTCACTTATAATATGTACATACATCTGTACTAAAGGAAATTATGACATTCAGTCTGGAGGGTACGACAGTAAAATATCCTGTGTAAGAAAAGGACGCTGTGAGATTCCTAATACTGGCGAACAGAGTATATATGTATATATTCTATATATATATATACATATGCAAGCAGATTACACACGCACGCACAAAAGAATAGCGTCACTATACGAAATAATTTTCTTACCTATGTTGTTTTATTATCCGATTGCCATCAAAATCGGTGGTGTAACATCTTACCATCTATTTGATCCTTTCGTTCTTACGGACAGACAGATGGACATGGCTATATCGACTTGGCTTCTGATGCTGATCAAGAATATATATATTTTATGGGGTCTGCCACGCCTCCTTCTGCCTGTTACCCACATTTTGTGATTCACAAACTTAATAAACCCTTATGTACTTTTTTAAAGTACAGGGTTTAAAAGAAAATAATTTTAATAAACTAAACAACATTTGCCTATGTACATAAGCCAACACATAAGTCATTGTTGAACAAATAACCGTTAAATTTGGCCGCGCCAAATTTTGCATCAGTGCAAGGTTCCCTGCTCTTTGCTGGCCGTTGTTTCTCTTTGTTTTTGCCTTCGTTGCGGTTGCTGCACCATCGCCAGCTATTGCTAATTCTTGGGTGTATAGCTGCAGTCAGCTTGCGCGTCACTTTTGCACTCTGATTCGGTTATTTGCAATCGCTTGGTCCCTCACTACTCTAGCATATAGGTGCTGCTCTACAGAATGAGGTGCTTGCTGCTCTCGCACAAAAACGTTGTTCGTGATATTCTGCAAATAAATAAATTTGCGCAAGATACTCCAGGCAAAGTTGAGCCTATGAGCTTGAGTGTAGATTGGATATTCTGACCCTATATATTGATGTCTTTAATTTGCAAAAATAATTTGACCAAATTGACTCGTCGCTGGCCTTTACAGCAGAC
This sequence comes from Drosophila testacea, assembly GCA_035043265.1. NCBI lineage: Eukaryota > Metazoa > Arthropoda > Insecta > Diptera > Drosophilidae > Drosophila > Drosophila testacea. The sequence continues at coordinate 1,743,135 of JAWNND010000842.1, read as the reverse complement.
TTGGAAAGTCTTTGTATTACCACAAAGACAAAGTTAATAAACAAAGCCATGAAACCCAAGTTTTAAATTCTTCAATGCTCTCAACCGTTGCGCATCATAGGCATTTACCCTTCATGAAACTGCTAAAGTTTAATAGAAATTATGCCGATTATAGGAATTTCATTGGTAAAATATTTTTGATAATTTGGTCGATAGTGATGTATCCTTTACAAATATTGATAAATTTAATCATCTTCAGTAATGCTTGGAGAAGGAAGCTCTAGGACCGCTTCAGGCTTATCGGGTTATTATCAGGTAGTTATCAGAATTAACAGCATTAAAATGGGTATATGACAATAGTTTTCTGATAGTATCGGACACTAACGCAAAACTTTTCCATCTTCCGAAGATGAAAGGGCCTTCGTCAACAACGCTGTGGGCTCTAATCGATTAACTTAGGGCTAGGTATGAATCTATGATGCAAACTTGTTACTTATACACTTGATCATGAGCTAAGTAGATCACAGCACGCGTACGACTCGAACTTTCAAATCAGTTAGTTGCAGAGTCTGTTCAAAATCTCATCACTCTCATCTACATAAATACTTATGTGCTCAATTAAGAATGAGCTGAGTTTGCCAGTCCAGTTCGTTGGACATTCTGCAGCTCCAATTCAAACTTCGTCCGTCAATCATGCCGCTACTGTTTCGGACGAAGTTATATTGGAAGCTGATTTGATTTGGGTGATGGATTGGTCCATGCTAATTGGCTAGAGGACTTTTAGATTCTGTGTCGCAAGTACATTTTATGACAGACATTTATGACAGAAGAGTTTGCTAAAAACTTAGATTTGAAAAGAGAGCGAAAGAAAATAAATGTGCTGGGAATCGGTAAGCGCAATTCTACAGTGCGTCACATTGTTCAGACGTAAATAGCTTTTTCAGTAGACAATCTCAAACTGACTGCTGGTTTGGGGAGAGTTTCGTCGTATCAGCCGGAAAATCGAGTTGTGAGCGTTGACAATCCGCCGGACGTCGAACTAGCTGATCCCGAATATAAACCTCAACGCATTAATCTGCTTCTTTGAGCAGATGTATTATTCGATTTGCTCAAAAAAGGACATGTAAAGGGAAGCAGCGAATCCCCAACATAATGGGAAATCTACCCGGTGACCGGCTACACGGAACAAGCCCATTCGAAATTAGCGGAGTGGACTTTCGTGGCCCAATACCTGTAACGCTAGGACTACCTGGTATTTAGAGTGCCTATAAAGATGTGCGTCGCGGTATTTGTTTCTTTTACGTCCAAAGTTGTACACTTAGAAATTGTCGCCGACCAAACAACTAATTCGTTTTTAATGTGTTTATCTAGATTTGTCGGTCAAAGTGGACTTGTTAAGCGCATTCACCGCGACAATGCCACCCATTTTGTGGGTGCATCGCACATTCTGGCGGACCTACAGGCCAATTTCAACGCCAGCCCGGATACCGTGATTAGCTGCAACAAAGAGTTCATACTTCCTCAAACGCTACATTTCGGCGGCCTTTGGCGGTCAACTGCCACCCAATTGAGGCAATAACTTTAGCTCATTTACTCGTCGGGCAAAGCTCGTAGCTATGACATCTGCGTCAATCAAGCCCGTTCCAGAAAGCTGTCCGCTGATCTTAAGCATCAAGCAGCGATATTAGATCGACTGGTCGAAGGACTACCAGCACCGCCAGAAGTAGGCAACGGAACAGCCCAATCTATAGGTCGGCACCGTGGTCGTGGTTCTCAAAGACAACGCATCCCTCAACAATGGGAGTAGTGGAGGAGGCCCCATCAGCCGACCTCCAAGGTCAAACTGCAGTACGTGGTGGACACCGTTGCTGGGCCAGATTAGGAAGGAAACGAGAAGACTTTAAAAAGAGCAAAGGACAGAAACTGTCAGGTAGATTGGGATGTCTACCATCCCAGTTTTAGCAATTATAAAAAGCTTGTAGGAGGGCCAAAAAAAACTCTTACCAGCACCACTAAAGCGTCAAGACTTCGAAGGATACTGGCGAAAGATCCGGCTAAAGCAGGTCTACTATATCACCCTAGGATCACTATATCAATAAAATCGGTAAAAACCCCGTTAACCGATATTAACCGATTGAAATTTGTAACCGTGATTGAAACCGTAAAAAAATCGTTTATATTGTTTCAAAACCGATAAACTGAAATTCTTGGAACAGAAATAACCGTTTAGAAACCGATTCATTAATAAGGCTTTGTTTCGGCTTTTTTACAGCAACCAAAATTGAATGCATTTTTTAATTCGGAATAGTCTTTAAATACATATTTACTTGAGAGTAATTTAACATAACTAAGTACCATGCGTCCATCCATTAAGTACTGTTTTAATAATATTTATTGTACTTCTTTTTTTTTTGATTCTTAGGTTTTTTTTCGGAAACCGAAATCATACTGGTAATTCAAAGCCGAAACTTAGGCGAAACGGTTAACCATTACGAAGCCGCTATTACATCATTTTACGAAACCGTTAACCGAAAACCCAAACCCGACCATAACCATAACTGTAACTGAAATCTTTATTCGTTTCGGTTTGAATCCCTGATCGACATTAACAGATTTCATGAATTTTTGGTACAGGAGAAGCTGTGAATCTTAACGCAAGAAACAAAAAAAAAATGCAGTAAGCTACGGTAGAGCAAGTTTTTTAGTCTAAGACCCAGGGGCTAATTACAAAATCACCTTTAATGCTAGCACCATTTTGTTACATATAATATAAATATATAGATCTCATATACATAAATATAGATCACAGATACTATAAGAGCTAGACAAACCAAACTTCTCATGTAGGCTCATCTGTATCTGGCCTAGATCAAGTTTATTTAAGAATTTTGCCGCGCTTTTTCCGCCCTTGTTAACCGAAAATCAATAATTCAAAGTCCAACTTTAAGAGCACCTTTAATGACAGCACCTTTATTTTTGGTACACCAAAACTCGTTGCAAAAATCATTTTTCAGTTGTCCCGTTTGCGAAAATTTTTTTATTTTGGAATTAAGAATTGGTTAAAGTATTTTTTTTCGAAGGTTTTAAATTGTCAAATTCGAAGTAATTTTTAAAAAAATGCAAAGAGAGATATTTTAAGCTTTATAAGGACAAGTTTAGAGCTGTCCATTGTTGAATTAAGCCAAGTCTGCGTTCTTAAACTATTTGTTTATATTAACTGGTTTATTTTTTAAGCTAAAAAATTCATTTAATTTAAAGAAATAGATTTTTTTAATTTATTTTACTAGGCACATATATTTTTGGGTACTTTTTGAACTTTCGGTTGACTTTAGAAAAAAAGGCCGGAGTGCACTTCGGTTTGGCTTTTGAGCATGATTCTGCACATAATCTAGATTCTAGAAGATATCTAAAAAAAAAAACCATTGCCACAATTTGCCCCCCAAGATTTATTTACATTTTTACATACTGTATATAGCATATCAGTCACATCATTAGACAGCTCCCAAATTTAGTATGTTTAATAGTTTTATAAAATAATAGCTCATTAAATAGTTACTAAAACCATTTGAAAATTATAAGAGTTCTATTTTGTCACACCTACTGGCACTTCTATGCTCCTGAACTAAGCTTATGAACCTGTAACGTTTGAACTAGGTGAGATATCGGGTTGAAATTTGGAATATATATTCTCAATATTTCAAAGAAATTTTTGAGAGAAAAATAAAAGTAGGTTTGGCACTTAAAAGGGCGTATATGTACGTTCAAACACACTTAAATACCTAAGCGGGTGCAGAAAAAAATGTGTTTTTTTTCACCTACCGTTTTTTAAGAAATTTAAAAATATCTAAGAACTTAAACAAAAAATAAAAACATGAAACTTTATTTTTATACCCTTGCAGGGGGAATTATAATTTTGTCACGAAGTTTGTAACGCATTGAAGTACGCGTCTCAGACCCCATAAAGTATATATATTCTTGATCAGGACGACGAGCTGAGTCGCCATGTCCGTCTGTCCGTGTGTCCGTCTGTTTCTATGCAAACTAGTCTCTCAGTTTTGAAGCTATCTTGATGAAACTTTGTACAGGTCCGTCTTTTTACTGCACTCAGTACTCAAGTCGGAACCGGCCGGATCGGATAACTATGTCATAGCTGCCATAGGAACGATCGGCTCAAAATCAACATTTGGTAAGAAACACTTTATTGTTTCTTGAGATATCTCAACGAAAGTCACCAATTTTGTGTTTGATTCAAATTTATACAGTCTGATCAAATTTGGTGCAAATCGGACTACTATATCATATAGCTGCGAACGATCGGTTCGAAATCAACATTTAACAAATTTTGTAAAAAGTCTGACCGCTTACACAGGGCACTGCAAGGATATCCAAACTTTGGCGCTCCAAAGTATAGCTTGCGCTACATTTAAAATTTTCTTTTCATTCGTAATAAAATATTGAAAAGATAAAATTTCAAAAATTTGGGCTTGAGTGTTAATTTATGCTTTTTGCTTCTTTTGAAGTGTTGGGAATATATATTCCAAACTTGAACTCGATATCTCACCTAGTTTAAAAGTCACAGATTCTTGCAACGAGTTTTCGGGAAATCGGCCACAGTGCGTTGTCTAAATCCAATTATTTCAATCGGATGATAAACGCGAAAGTTATTCAACTAACAATGTTACACTGCCCCTAGCAAAAGGAAGAAGAGGCGATAGACGATTCAACGCATTGAAGTAGCGGCCTCTGTGTTTAGCAGCTGATATCTTCGTAGTGGCGACATCTATTAAAATTTGTGGTACGCAACATTGATCGCGTTTCACGCTAACATTTTTTTAATTCAGACCTTCAGAAAATGTTTAGGCTTTTTACCACTTTTTGCTCTTTTCCATAAGTACAGGGTCTCCTCCTGTCGAGCTTGCTTCAATGTAGCTTAATGCGTTTTGTAAAAAATACTTTGCTGTATCAGTTTGTTCCAGTACAGATCCCGGAACCGGAATGAAAAACCGATAACGATTCTTTTACCGAAATCCTCATTTCGGTACGTGCCGGAACCAGAAACAGAACCAATATTTTTAGACCCAGTACTTTAAAAAAGTACAAATGGGTCTATTACGTTTGTGCAAAAAAAATGTGCGTAACAGGCAGAAGGAGGCGTGGCAGACCCCATAAAGTATATATATTCTTCAGCATCAACAGCCGAGTCGATATAGCCATGTCCGTCTGTCTGTCTGTCCGTCTGTCCGTCTGTCTGTCCCTTTTTGAACACCTATATCTCAGAGACTATAAGAGATAGAGCCACCAAATTTGGCATGAAGGTCTATCTATATATTGCATTGATAAAGTTAGTTTTAAAATGTTGCCACGCCCCCCTCCGCCCCCGTAAATTTGAAACAAAATTTCAAAGTCGAATAACGAAAGCACCTTTAATGCTAACAATATGATTTTTGTCATACATGATAAATTCTATAATCCAATCCTGTCCTGAGTTTTATCCGGATCGGATAATAAACGGATAGTATACGGCTGTTCGAAATTTCGAAAATATGAACACCTAGATCTCAGAGACTATAAGAGCTAGAGACACCAAATTTGGTATGTAGGATCATCTATATCTACCATTGATCAAGTTTGTTTTAGATTTTTGCCACGCCCCTATCCGCCCCCGGAAATTGATATACAAATTTTCGAAGTCGAATTAAAGAAGCCCCTTTATTGTTAGCGCCTTGATTGTTGGTCCATTTAATATACACTATGGTCCAAACCTGTCCAGAAAATTTCATTTCAATCGGATGATAAACAAGGAAGTGATTCAACTAACAATGTTACGGGCAAAAGGAAGAAGAAGAGACGCTAGCGATCTCTGTGTTTATTAACTTCGTAGTGGCGCCATCTATTGTATGGTACGCATTATTAAAGAACAATCAATGGTGAACACTTTGCACTTAAAAAGTGCTGGGTCTCCTACCGTCGAGCTTGCTCCACTGTAGCTTACTGCATTTTTTCGGTTAGATTTCCTGATTAAAAGTCTACTTTTGTTAAACATGGTACGGGCAACGAATTAGCAAAGCCTCCTCATAGATTCATTATAGGCAATCTACCTCACGCCTGAGGAGGTCAAATGAAAGAATAAGTAATGAAACACCTCTAGAAAATCTGAACTGCGGACATCAGTATTACGTCGCCACAAAAATGCAAGGTCAAGAACAAGATCCATCTGTTTATTTTTTGACTCGATATTTAATTACCACTTAACATTTAGATCTGATACCCATCCATTTGAAAAAGCTTAAGCTAAAAAATTAAACACGAATACTAAAAAATTAGCGTAGTTTGTTTTTCACCTTTAAAAACATTATATTTAAAACGGATTTATCATTCCTTATTAAATTACAAATAGATTGATAATCTCTTAGAGATAGAAATATAAACGATTAGGCAATTAAGACTATAAAATTTTGTATGAAAAATTATGGTTGCTTGAATTGAATTGTTTTTATCGTTTCTCTACAACGACCTTTGATTTTCACCAACAATTATTTAAAAGGCGTGATTAGCGTTTGTGATTAATCAAAAACAATCGCGAAAATGAATGCAATGTCTAATTTCCCGTTCTCGTTGTTAAGAAACTGTAATTTTTTTAGATCTGGTCCTTTCATCTATAAGATTGGGTAGCAACCAATTACAGCTATTAAATTTTCTTTAGATTTTCTTTATTTTATAGTACACAGTTATATGGTTTATACTACTCGTTCTGCAGGCTCGCAAGAACGTATCCGCAAATTGTTATTTGTGTTTGCAAATATATATTGTAGTAGAATAGATTTTCTCCTGATCTTGCACTCTTTTTTTCACACATCTTTCTTATTACTTATGAAAGACTGTATATATATATAAATATATTAATATATATATATATCTATATATGTATATGTGTATATACATATATACGATTTAGATTTGAAGTGGTTGCGTTTCTTGTGGCTTAAATAAGATGTGTTTTGTTTTCTTGTGTGTTATTATTCTTGCCCTTACTCTCTGCTTGTCACCTCTTCGAGTATACATATATTGAGGCATTAATTGGCTTCTTCGCTGAATAACGAGTTGAAAAATGGATTAAGACTTTTTACAGCCACCCCTACAACAAAATAAACAACCAATAAAAAGTCATATAAATTATATAAATTTAACTAATACAAAAGTGACTCACCCTTTCCAGCTGACTGATCTTTTGAATCGCGCCATTTACAGAGGGACTCCTTCTGTATTACATAACCATCATATAGTTCACCAAATAATTCACTTAATAGCCCTATAGCCGAATAAAATAAATACGTATCTCTTGTTATTTGACATGGTTCTATTATAGAAACTCGATTGTAACAAACCTCTAGGATGCTCCAAGCTGTGCACTAGTAGTTGTACTCCGTATAAGCATTCGAGCTGAAGGTCATCATTGGAATCAATATAACGTTGAAAAACTGGTATGCACACCTTTTGAAAAATTTCAGGCTCGAGCTTATAACTATGATCCTTATAGACAATTGCAAAGTTGCATAAAGTTTTTGTCAAGCCTCTAACAAACACCTTATCGGCTTGAACAATATTGCCCTAGAAAAATATGTTCATAAAAAAAAAACAATTTAAATATGTAATAAATCCATTCAATCCATATGTCTACTTACATTACTGTAATCAATTATGCAATCGGCAGTTGAACCTTCCTTAAGCAAGTGTTCAATATGATCTATCACATTTTTGACGTGTTTTTCGGCGGACTCGCGTTCTTCAATCACTGGTGTCTTTAATTCACTCTCGACATACTCTAGTTTCTATATAAGGACAGCATTAATTTAATAAAAAACATTAAACGATAAAAAAGCTTGACTTACATTTGATTCAATAAAATCGATTACTTCACTCTCAGGCATAAAATCTGACCAACGCATGTTAAACTTTTGCCACATGTTTCTGGTAAAGTTTGGACCCACTTCCCGTGTACAGTAGGTCAAGTATGTTTTAAGGAAGTTTTTACCCATGCTCGATGGGTTGTCTTGCAAACTTTTTGTCCACAAATCTGACACTGTCAACACTTTCTTCACTATTAATGGACCTAGAAATAATATCGAAATTGACTTTAATCCCATATATAAATACACATACGAAATGACAATACTTACCAGCAAATTGAAGAACATAGAGCCATAACTCTGGAATATCCACAATTAAATCGGTTGCAAACATACTAAATTCTTTGTACGCAAGCCTAAAGTGATCCACAGACATGTAATTTTGCTGTATAAGGTAGGCAATCGAGATAGCTAGATATCTCCTGTATTGTTTGCCAACATCCGCTAAATGCAAATAATCAGTAAGTATATAGAACAACAGGCCACAGCGTTGTTGTTCTGGTATCCGTTTGATACATTCGACAACAGTCGGATTGAAAGTTTTAGATGTCGCTGCCAGATCGATCATATCCGATACGACAGATTTAAAGAGCTTCATGTCGTTGTGTCGTGGCTCAATAAACACTGCCGGCGGCGCAACATTCTTAGCAGACTGAGTCTGAGAGGCGGAAATAGATGATGAGACACTTGATGATGATGGCTGATGATCGCTGCCCCTGTACAAAACGCCAACATTGCCGAGAGTGCTGCTTAGCGAAGATCCCATAGCCTGTGAAAATCAAACGAAAGTAATTTCCTTTAGTTGCATTAAAAATCGTGTAGCATTAAAAATCTTTTTAATTCATGATTGATACGTTCGGCACGTTTCTCTAGAAAGACGCTCCTTCCGTGTGCTACTTCTGCGGGACGCTTTGATTCATATTTCTGTTAAACATTTCTTTTGTTTGCTCGTAATTTAATTCAATAAATTAAAATCATAGACAGCTGTGTCAATTTGTCTTCTGCAAACAAAATTATATCAAAGTGGCATTCTACTTTAATTAGAAGAAACTCGATTCAGTGTTGGTGTTGTTTTCTAATATGAACAATGCAATCATAAACGTTACATTCATTCGGGAGGGCCCGATAGCAAAATAACCTTTAAAAGTAAAGGACTCTGTTAAATTCGTTATGCATGCAAATATAGTTAACTTGCCCACGTATATCTATACAAATAAAACTCTTTGTCCTGAGTGATTCACTGACACATCACGCTGTAGCCCAAATGGGTTAAGATATCGAGTTGAAATTTTCACACAACATAGCTGAGATATAACTATCGTGCAATAACCGTTTTTGAAATTCCAACTGGAAGAGGTTAAAATGGGGGGTCAAAGGTAAAGTTTGCATACTATGAAAAAACTGTGGGGTTGGCGAGCGAAGCGATCATGGGGCAAGCCCCCTAGTACAAACATAAATATATGTATGAGATCAAATGTTCAGGATGGTTTTTCATAACCATAATCTCCAGCTTGATAATTGCCAGAGCTATGGACCGGGTGGACCCTCCTCATCATTATTATATTGGAATTCCCGGATACTAGAGACATGTACCGCCTTATCCAGTAGAGATGTAGGACACTAAGGAATCATATCCTTCAGTCAGAATTTTTGACGATATTTTTGTACCCCTGCAGAGGGTATTATAATTTTGTCACGAAGTTTGTAACGCATTGAAGGAGGCCTCGCAGACCCAATAAAGTATATATATTCTTGATCAGAACGACGAGCTGAGTCGATATCCGTCTGTCTGTCAGTCCGTCGGAAACGGCGGGATCGGATAACTATATCATAAATCTGACATAGGAACGAACGGATCAAAATCAACATTTAGTATTATACGAACAACTTTTTTATTTCTCAAGATATCTCAGCCATATTCACACATTGTGTGTTTGGTATAGTTTCAAGGCTATATAGAGGCTGAACAAATTTGGTGTAAATCGGACAACTATATCATATAGCTACCATAGGGACGATCGGTTCGAAATCAACATTTAACCAATGGGGGCATTCAGCAGGTAATTCTGATCACCAATCATGATACCTGATTACTACATTTGCATTCAGCAGTAAATTTTCGACAATCAGAAACGTCAAATTTTGGTATCGGTATCACAAAAAAAGTATCGTACAAACAGTGTGATACCTGATACTGATACTTCTAGAATTTTCATGTACTTTTAAAAGACGTAGTAGGCTGGTTTAATAAAATGTTATCATATAGTAGGCGGATTTGTAAAAAATATATCATGTCCATTCAGCAGGTACTGATTAGTGGCGCGCCAAAGTTAGCTTGCGCTATATTTTTATACCCCGTGGGGTATATTAAGTTTGTTCAAAAAATAAAAGTATGTAACAGGCAGAAGGGAAGTGGCAGACCTCATGAAGTATATATATTCTTGATCAGGGCGACGAGCTTAGTCGATATAGCCATGTCCGTCTGTCCGTCGGTCTGTCTGTCCGTCTGTCTGTCCGTGTGAACAACGAGATCTCAGAGACGGTAAGACCTAAGAGCACCAAATTTGGTATGAAAACTTCTTATATTTGCACGCAGATCAAGTTTATTTCAAATTTTTGATACCACCCCCCCTTCGCCGCCAATTAAGAAAAATGCATAACACTGGTAATTATGAAGCTAGATACTTGAGCTTCGGCACGAATATACTTGGTCGAATATGGATGCATTGTGAAAAATTGATCAAGATCGGATAATAAATACGGAAGTTATTAAGATATTTATTACGCCAATAGCGCCTGTTTTCTCTTGGTTTGCCAATAGGCAAAACAGACAACAACAAAATACGTTACGCCTACACGCACCTTACATATATACGAACAATCCTACATGTATTGGTATCTATTTCATAAATGTATTGGATCATCCCTCTATTGCTATTGCTATTGCACTGTGCAATCTTCTTCGCTCTCTGGCTCTCGCGCTCTCATTGCGATTCGCCTGACACGTGTCAAACACAAAGGCGTAGCCACCAATTTTAATTAGGAGATTTTAATATTCATAGAGGAATGAACCCTTCTGATCTTTATTGGCTACGCCTATGCAGGTTTGTCAATGTTCCCACGCATCTTTGTGATTCTTTATTTCGTTGCGAGAGTTTCGAATGTGCTGGCGTGTAATTCTAATTGTAACGATTTGCTACAATATACGTAAACGTAATTTTCATTACGATCTTATAAATTTTTAAAGACCCCATTTCATAGCAATGGCCTCCTCGTGGTGTTCAGGGTATTCTGCAGTCGGGCCCTCCCAACTGAATGATATATTTTTTTTTTCTAATCTTTGTACTGACTGACTGGCTCACTAACGAGACATCACGCTGGAGACGAAACGAGTAAAGCTGAGACATACAGCTACGGTCAAAATAATAGTAGTGCTTTAATATTTCGTATGTGTTTTAGAGATTTTGATTTCTGACTTTGTCAGAATATATTGTTGGATAAGCTTCTTTGGAAATGTACCGTTAGGACTAAAAAGCTATTTGCATTTCTGAGTTTCTCCCCAATTTCGTTACCCCCGCCAAGTTTCCTGCGGTCAAATAAATAGCAGTGGGTGCATTCAACTTTTTTTAAAGTGGGAAATAAAAAATGCAGTAAGCTACAGTGGAGCAAGCTTGACAGTAGGAGACCCAGTACTTTATGAGTGCAAAGCGTTCACTAAAGATTGTTCTTCAATGTTGCGTACCATTCAATAGTTGGCGCCACTTGATAAACATAGAGGCCGCTAGCGTCTCTTCTTCTTCCTTTTGCCTGTAACATTGCTAATTAAATAACTTCCACGTTTATCAACCGATTGCAATGAAATTTTAAGGACAGGTTTGGACTATACCGAGTATTATACATACCAATAGGTAGTCTTAAAGGTTCTCTTGTAATTCGTCCTTAAAATTTTATTTTCAATTTCTAGGGGCGGAGGGGGCGTGGCAAATATCTAAAACAAACTTGATCAATGGAAGATCTAGATGAACCTACATGCCAAATTTGGTGTCTCTAGTTCTTATAGTCTCTGAGATCTAGGAACTCAAAAATCAGACAGACGCACAGACGGACAGGCAGACAGACGGACATGGCTATATCTCGGCTGTTGATGCTGATCAAGAATATATATACTTTGTGGGGTCTGCCACGCCTCCTTCTGCCTGTTACGCACATTTGCACAAACGTAATAGACCCATTTGTACTTTTTTAAAGTACTGGGTCTAAATATCGTTTCACTACTCCAGCTTTATTTTTAGCTACCATAAATTATTTTTTTTTGGCTATTTCTAGCTTTTTTCAAAGGCTAGTTTAGCTATTTTCGGGACCGAAGAGTTGGCAACACTGGTTATAGCAAGTAAGCATAGAGAGCGTGTCCATCGATTGTTCAATGGTCGATTTTTAAATTAAAATACAGAGAGTACATAGGCAAAGATAACATACCTTGTTGGAAAGTCTGGCTGGCGGCGGCTGCTGTGTGTACTTTGAGTGACTAGCTGATTTTTGTAAAGAGGAGTTCATCATGCTCCGACTTTGCTGATGTTGTCCAACGCGCGACGAGGAACTTTCCCGCGATCCTTGTGATGAACCGGTTCTCGAATGCATGCCTAATTGTAAATGAAAGTAGTTTGGACAATCGTATCAGTTACTCTCGATAATCATTAAATGCTTACCTCGGTCGCCATAACGATCACGCTCCATGGAGCCCTTGTTGTAAGAGCCTTTATTCCTGGGACCACTACGATCGCGATCACGATCACTGCGATCTCTATCGGACATATTTTTATCAATTAACGAGGAGAGCGCTGCAAATGAATTTGAAGGCGTTGTCGTCGGAGTTGTGGATTGTCTACTGGCATTATTGTTCCAAATAAATTGAGATACTCCGCCCATTTTCTTAGTATCCAAATTTTGATTGAGTTGTAATGTCTGCAAATTAAAATGCGACTAGTTAATTTGGTTTGTGCAGGCAATTAAAACATTTATATTTTTTTAAATATCGATTTCATAAATATTCGTTTAGTTTATAAATTTATAAAAATTGCAGTTGATAATTAATTTTAATTAAGAAAACAAGGTTCATTTATGTGTCTAAAAATTGTAAATTTGCGTTTTAAAAAAAAAATTATAAAAATTTTAAAGTAAGAATTATTTTTTGATTTTTATCATAAAAATTGGTTTCAAATTACATTTTAGATTTTTCTCTACTCTATATTTTATTTTTGAAAAAAAAAACGATTTATGTTTGCTTTTATGAATAAACGAATTATGTTTGCTTTTATGATAAAAATTTATATTTAATTAACTCTTTAAAAATTAAAAGCAATATTTAAATTTCATTTTTGGAAATTATATAAATATTTAAGATTTAAAAAAAGGAGACATTTTTATTGTAATAACAAATGTTAAAAAAATATATATATGGGCACTTCCAGGATGACAAACGCGACATTTGTACGCCTTTCAAATAGTTTTTCAAATTTTTTTTTTTTACATTTTAATTACAATTAATGTAAAAAATGACAACTATTTTTATTATAAAAGACAAGCTTCGCTATTTTGCCGCTTTTGAATTATTTAAAGAAAACTAAGCAAAACGAACACGACAAAAATGGAAGTCTCATTTAACTTCATCTCGAAAAATGCAAAAGTCTTCGAAACATAGCAAGTAATTTTGAAATAAATAATCTTAAATCAGAACAAAATAGTGCAGCTTTCCATTAATTGGAATATTTTATGTAAATTATTTAGTTTGTTATTTTACAGAGCATGTAAGGCATTTGTGACCCGACATGACGAACATGACAATATTTCCACTAAGATTAAGGGGTTATTGATCTTTGTGTAAATTAATGTGGATAAGCTTTTTGGAAATTAAAAAACGAATTTATCAAGATTGAAGAGTTATCTTTGCGTTTGGATTATATTTTCGGCAATTCAAGAGAGATTTTGTGGAATAGTCCTTATATTTCATACACACCATTTCAAAAGTTAATTTTATCCATACTAGGCAAAAATACAGAAAAACTTAATTTGTGGAAAAACCCATCAAAATTAATTAATTTATGTGTCAATTGCTTAAATAAATAATATGAATACGTTTCTGAAGGAAAATTTCATATATGTGAGTTTGAGATTAATTTATTCGTTTTTCGTCGTGGTTGACCTTTTGCCGGATTTGCACATATTAATATATTTTTAAAAAATTTATCTTTTTGACCTTTTAATTTGAAAATTGTTATATATTTGTTTTATTTAATTAAAAAAAAAATAATTTTTATTTCTATTTTATAAATATTATGCATACTACAAATTTGAAATAAAAATTATTCCTTTTTCAAAAAGGTATATCAAAATTTTTCTAAAAGTATACCCAATGGCTTACCAGTCCTTCTAGTTTATATGTGTCAACTGCTTGCGAGCGACTGCCTTTGCTAGTCTGCACGTGCCACGTGTTATCATCATTGTTACCATTTGAGTGAACGTTGTTGCTTCCGCTGACGCCCCCGCTGTTAGGCATACCCCCGCTTCCAGCGCCGCTGTTACCTTGCTGATGTCGTAGATTGCCAGCACCGCTGCCGCCGTCGCCGCGTTGACTGTGACTGCCACCGTAACCGGCAGATCGGGCATCGAAGCGACCATTGCCGCCGCGATCATCACGTTTACCGGACCCTGTCTGGGGCCCATTGGCACTCGAGGAAGATAACGAACCGCTATAGTTCATGTATTGCGCGGACAGCTGCTCATTCTTAGCTTCTTTCTCGATTTGACCCATTGTTTTGGGTGCCTCATTGCGTGTCGATTGCCATTTGTTTTTGCGCAAGTCAATAACATCCTGCAGCATAAATCGTACACGAGAACTGACTTTAGCACCATCTTTGTCCGTCTTAGAAGCGATCGCCTGCATTCGAGCAATCGATTTCTCTAGTGAATAGCATCGACCAGGATCCTTGGTATTCACAGGTGTTTGCTCAAATTTGGCACCCACCGTTGTTAGCAATTTGCAAAGACATTCGAGCATGTCCTCCGAATGGGGATTAAGCAGTGTATCGATGCACGAGTAAACAATTTTGCCAGTCAACATAGAGATCTTGAAAAGTTCACCAATAAAGCGAACTGTACCTCCAGATCGACGACGAATCTTGCGCTCCTCTTCCTCAAGAATCGCAGACAGTTCTGCCTTCTCATTTGGATCACTGCACTTTTTTATCTTGTCAACAATTGGCTGCAACTTCTTCTCTTTTGCTGTGTGCTGAGATACGTTCTGTGTGAACTCTCTTTCTGTTTTATCTAACAGTGCATTGCGAAAGTGTTGTAGATTCAATTTAGTACCACTCTCCATGCGTTCATCACGTGCCTTCACCTCGCTTATGAGACGATGACACAGTCGTGCGTATGAAACAGAGAAATTTGGCTCATCGATAGCTTTCTCAAAGACAAGGACAATCACCTCATCCATTTTCTCAGGTGTATCGATCTTGAGCTTGATTATCTCCTCAACCAACGTATCGAATCTCTCTGGAGTCAGCTATTAAGAATACCACGGACCCGACGCACTAGTTCATCTTTCTCCTGAATGGTCTTACCATCGGAATTACTTTCATTTCCATCTAGCTTTCCTCTCTCGGCTCTGGGCCGCCAGGCATTTTCCGTTTCATTTAACTTGACATCTTGGTTTAATGATAAATTAACATGTATCATGCCCTTCATACTACTTCTGCCCGCTTGGACACCGGACATGGATACCTGTTTACCGACAAAATTACCACTGGATTCGTTGTTTCGATTGACTCCACCTCCAATCACGTGAATCATCGATTGTACACGCTTATTGTTGTTGTTGTTGTTACGCATAAAAAGAGGCATGAGATTCGGATGAGGCAGAATTGAAACATTCTTCACTTCGGGCTGCACACGCGATGCCTTTGCCTCTCTTAACTGCATCAGCTGCTCCCGATCATATTGTTTCTTGCCATCGGGATTACTTGGAGACCATTGACCTTCGTTGTAATTGATCAGAGATGAGGAAAGTAACGACAACTCCATGTTGGTTGTTGTATCAATTGCAATTGGATCGTCTGTATCTGCATTCCGATCTGCTTCTTCTACCTCCATTCGTTTTTCCTGTTCTGGTTCTTTTTCTAGTTGAGGAGGCAACGCAAAGTCCAATTCGGACTGAATCTCAACCGTGGTGGTTTTGACCGCTGTTACTAATGTGCTCTCAACACTTTCGGGTTTTTCCATAGTCGCAGCTTTTGATACCACATATGTTTCTTTTTCCACGTGTGGCATGTGGGAACGATCAGTCTCATCAGGGGTTTCTTCGTGTGTGCTCTGTGGGATCGCCGAAATGGTGTTTGTGTTGATGTTGGTGGAAGGCTCAACTGCAGGCTCGACAGTTTTTGTACCTGACACATTTTGTTCTGCTATAAGCATAGTAGAAACACCATCGGCCAATGCATTTACGCATTCAACACTCGAATTTGGCTGGAGTCTGTTCTCGACCCTAGTGTCCTGTAAAGATTCCAATGGATTCAATGATGAATCGTTACATCTGCTCTTAACTTGTTTCGAGTCCAAGTCTTTTATTGCATCCTCAATAATGCCTATTTTCTCCGATGTGGCTACCGTATGCTCCATTAACTGAGAATGAAATTGCTGCTCCTGGTGCTGTTGTAGGTTCTGCTGTTGAGATGAATTTTGTTGCTTGCTGTGTTGTTGTGTTGAAACAGAGTCCGTCTTTTGATTAGTCTGCTGACTACTCTCGATCGTCGTCTTAGCGGCAGTGATTGCTTTTGCTGCAGCATCATCCACTTTGACTAGGGATAAACACCATAATTTATATGTTATTAAATATATTAAAAAATACGTATTTAAAAGTCAAAATTTGTAGAAACGAATGTTATTAGATTCTACCGAACTGTTTTCATATTTTACCCAACCCGGAAGTTTAGACGATGCCTATAACTTCGACCGATATTCTATCATATATTTTAATACTCAGACCAAACAATTAGAACATGAATTTTTGAGTAAAAACTTGAAATCTTATGTAACTCTATTCCTAACCAAATATTTGTCCTTGATAAGTTCTTTTAAAAATTGATTGTCAAATGAGAGCAATTTAGTATTGAAACAATTCGCACAGGATAAGCTACGGTGGAGCAAGCTCGACATTAGGAGACCCTGTACTTTTTGCGTACAAAGCATTCACAATAGATTATTCTTTAAAGTTGCCTACCAGAAATTTCAAAAGATGGCGCAACTACGAATATGTGAGTTGATAAACACAGAGGTCGCTAGCGGCTCTGCCTGCCACGCCTCCTTCTGCCTGTCATGCACATTTTTTGAGCAAACTTAATATATCCATTTTTTAAATAACAGGGTCTAAAAACGAAAAATGCCAAATAACTAATTTAAAATATATACATATATTTATGAAAGGGTTGATAAGGTTGTTGTAGTTCATCATAATAATTATTTAAAGTTTATAATTAAAAATTATTTTCCAACGCATTTCAGTTACATTTTATCGCCTGACAAAAATAAGACAAGACTAAATGATAATTAATTGATGTACCAAATTAAATTAAAAGTCATAAATGTCTGACTTTTGAAAATTTGTACACAATTTACATACATAATTTTTAAGAGTTTGCAACTAAGTGTATGCAACAAAATATATATTCATTTGGAAAGAAATTTGCCATATAACGATATTTGTACACGTAAACCTAGTATTTCATATATGCTTTATCCAATATCAGACATACCCATTGTTTGAACTGCTACAGATTTTTCTATCCATTACTTTGTAATGATCACAGCTGACGTTGAGCAAATCTTAAAACAACTTAGCATTCGAACTTTTCATTTACTAAATATGTATAGTTTTTGTGCATATGCCTTCTGTGTGTATATAAAAGTGCGCTAACGGTACAAATTGTGGGGTCTTATTTAATATGCTAGATAATAATGTGTATCGGAACCTTATACAGATTTCTTCAAAACACAGGTATTCACATGTATTTGTATACTTTTTCAATATTTTAATATATTTTCTCATCACAGTCAACACGATTATGCGTGTGTGTCACGCTATGGCCTAGCGCTATAGATAGACGCAGATGATATCAAATCGCACTAACACGAATACAACTAAATGACAGCATCGAGCAAACGGGTAGCGACCGGCTGCGGTTTGAGCAGTGAGCAGCAACCACAACAGAAATCACCTCTGCGGAAAGGCAGAAGCAAACAAAAAGACGGGACAAGCGTCATCGCCACACAGTGGAATCTAATTCAAATTTAAGTTTTTAAAATACATTCATAAAAATTTTGCTTCATAAATATTATTTGTGTTATTTTACTTTGAGTTTTTTTTTGTTCTTTAAGGCCAATATAGACTGCTAGCGGAATAAAATCTCCATATAAAAAACACCGTAAAATTTTTACTTACATACGAAGTGTCGTTTAAAATTAGGTTTACAATTCTCCCTACAATTCTTAATGTATTGGCATTGCGTTTTGTTAAAAATAACATGCCTACGTTGAACACTGGTGTCTATAGTGTCAAAAACGTGGCAACAATATTTTTTCGTCGGAACTGATCGTACAAGTAATTTATAAACCTATAAAAGATTAAAAATCCAAAATTTTTACTAAAAGTACTAACTTTTAAACTGAATAGTAGACAAATTATGCCGCCTGTCGACATATTTGAGATGTCACCTAAAAAGTATGTTAATTTTTACTGGTATACAAAAAAATTTTCTTGGCCTTTTTATCGTTCATACCAGAAAAGTTCAGAAAATACAGTAAAATGAGGCTATTTTTCAACTTTGATAATCAAGTAAAATGACCTAAAACGTTAAGTGAATGTTAGTCTATCTAAATTATATAGATTTGCCCGATCAAAAGTAAAATCAATAAAACTGTTGCAACGTCACAATAAAAAACGAGAGGCAGGCTGATAGATGAAGATGCAATGAAATCGTTCCTTCCTGTTGCAGCTACATATATCATATATTGTTCCGAATTGAAACAGTTCCATTCATTGGTGCTGCGACTTTCAAAATAATTTTGCAGTATATGACACTGTTACTCGCTCATGCTGCTATATTCCAATTGCAGCAATAACTTTAAAACAGCGAGCAGCGAGCCGGGGGTTGTCGAGCAAAGCGAGCAGGGGGCAAACCCCCTGGTACGTTACCCAGTCGATCCAGAGGGCACGTACAGACCAAAGTCGCTACGGCCGCAGTACCAAAATTTTACATGAAGTAGGGATCGATCCCTCAGGCTGCAGGCTGTCAGCAGAGCGCTCTGTAGTAAGAATCGTTCGATTCAGGGTGCGAATTTCCTACAGCAGCTTCCGCTACGAGCTCAAACGTTTTACTGAGTATGGTACTGACTGCTCTGCATGTTACTCAGATTGGAATTCTAGCTCAGAGGTTTGAATTTCCCTTAGCTGTAAGGGTTGTCAATACGTTTGCGGTACTCTTAGTTTAGAGTCTAGAGTACGCGATTGGCTACATTTTGTTATGTTGGCAACCCATTTTTTGTGTATTTCTATCAAAGTGTCTTTTGCGCAGCAGTGCTATTTGAACGCGTGTTGGATGAACAACGCATTTATAATTGGGTAAGTCTTAGTTTTTCTCGCATTATATTGTGTAATTCTTTTATACAGGTACATGTTCTTAAATTGGCCATTATGTGGGTTAATTCAAATGCGTTAATAAAATACTGGAACCACACGAAATGTAAGTATACACTAATTAAAGTGAAATATATTCAAAATAAAAACTAATGTGTATACATTTTCGTTTCATCTCTTTTCAGTATTAATTAATTTAATAATATTAATATTAAGTTCATGTACAAAAATGTTTATTAAATAAAACTAAAGAAAACAGTTGAAAAAAATATATGTATGTATACGCTTTTATTTCTGCAGCAGCCAGAACCCTAGGGAGGGAGAAATGCCAGCCAGAATTCCAAGTGGAATTTCAAAGAATTCCCAACTAGAATTTCCCTACAGCAGAAATTGAAACTGAATTTCCTGCAGAATGTGTCTATGACGAGCTCAGGAAAACGTTAGAGTTCGTAGCGGAACCTGCCGTAGGGTAGTGTGGATTTCCTACCGAATTACCCCGGCCACGCTAATGTAAAAGCGAATGAGACTTTTACACGAACTCGGAGTGCAATCCTCTGAGTTGGGCTGCGGCAAATTAGTACGTTTTTCTGCGGAATATTTCCTTCTGGGTAATAAAATTATAGCTCGTACTTGCGAGCATATTTGTAAACTTTAATGTTTCCACGAAATTATATTTTGACACCGCTTGTGTATTTTGAAGCGTTAACTAAAGATTTGGAAAAATTAAGATTTTCTATGAAAAATATTTATTTAAATCGATTAATTGGCTCAAAATATATCGAATTAATAACTTCGAAAATCTCCTATGCAAAAATTTATGTTTTTTACATAATTTCTAACTTAAAAGTTTTATATTTAGAAAACTGTACTGCACTCAAATATACTCAAAATTAAAATTCTATTAAGGGGTTACACCACTTTAACCGTCGTTTTTGAAGCGTTTTTTCGCGATTTTTTTTATACGCAAAGGAAAAGGATTAGGTGAATGAAATTTGGGAATATTGTTAAACATATAATGGGGACTACAAAAAAAAAAAAAAAAAAATGGCGGCGGAATCGCCGGCGCCCTGAGACGCGTTTCGCTGGGAGGCTCCTGCGTCACGCATCATAAGTGGTGTATGTAAATTTGAACCTTCGGAAGAAAAAAAAATTCCTCTTAATCTAAATAAGTATAGCTAGTGAAACACGTACGGATTTTAAAAAATATTGATATTTGTAATTTAGGCGAAGGTTTGAACAAAAAAATCTGAATTTCACCTTAAAAAATGGGCTAGTTAATTTATCGTAAAATCCATACGTGCTGTACGCGTTCACGTTTTGAAGATATAGTTAAAATTTGAGGCGAAAATTTTGAAAATTGTTCGAGTTGTACTGCGAGCGGATTTCAAAAAGCGTGTTTCGAGAATAACGCGCTTAATGTTTGCAGAAATATAACGCATGCTATCATAGCGCGACAAATATTGTATACGCGTGCAGAAACTGCATTCGAATTTCTACTTATGATATATGTAATAGCACGATTCTATCCAAATCTGGCAAAAGTTTATATAACGATACCACGCACACAATCTGAGAGAATTGTTGATTTCTAACCGTCGTTCCTATGGCAGCTATACAATATAGTGATCTGATCCGACCGGTTCCGAAATATGTACTTCGTGCAGCAAAATAACGGATCTATAACAATTTTTATCATGAAAACTTTAAAATGCAGAGACTAGTTTGCATAGAAACAGACAGACAGATGGACATGGCTATAACAACTCGTCCTGATGAAGAATATATAGAGTGAAAACTATCTTGGCCGGACACTCTTAAGAGGAGTTTCCGCTTAAAGGATTAAATTTTATTTTCTTTGTTTTTCCCCAATTTTAATTGTTTGTTCAATTCAGCGTTTATTGTAATAATCAAGGCTGCAAGCAAACCTCCAAACTTTGGGGTGAGGTTCGGTTCGGTGGTTCGAATCATAGAGTAATATAAAGTTTCGGTTCGCGGACTGGTTTATGGAGCCCCTGGTTCAATGATATTTATTGTTCTTGCTTCTGTGAGAATCAAAAACATTTATGCGTAGAATTGATAAAAAGAATTTTTAATACAACAACGTTCTTGAAGATTTGTTGAAAAATTATCGGTTTCTGTGAAAACATCGTTTTCTAAGAAATGTATAACGAAATGCTTTGGCCGTTGAGCTTTCCGATTAATCAAAACATATTCTATGGTGGTTATATTTGATTTCGAAACTAGGGCTCACTACGTATTATGTATTTATTTATTGGGCGAACGTTTTAAATTTAAAATAAAAATAATGGAAAATGCAGTTTTATATACAGTGAAAACTCCCTTAGCGGACACCTCTAATAGGCGGACACCCCTCTTGGGCGGACACTTTTTCCATGACGGTGGTTTTGGTAGAGTTTCCAGAGCAATTTTGCCTCTATTGAGCGGACGCGGACGCGGACACTATAAAAAAGACAAAAACAAACTTAAACCTTTCTTGGGCGGACACACACATGACGAATGACCAAAATTTCAAAATGGAAAAATTCATTAAATATGTCAACAAGGCGTTTGAGTATATTAAATTATTTGCAGTCCTTCATATTTTAAAAATACTTAAAAACGCGACAAACTAAAATAGTTTATAAATTAAAATTATAGATTCGCTGTTATTAATAACACTTATATGATTAATTACTTAGTAAATTAATTTAAAGTTAATTTTCCTTATCTTTAAAGTCATTATTATTACAATAAACGCTGTACTGAACAACCTTTTAAAATTTGGAAAAAAAAAAATACAAAAAGATAGAATTATTCCCTTAAGCGGACACTCCCCTTGAGCGGACAAAAATTGCCCGACGATGAGTGTCCTCCCAAGGGAGTTTTCACTGTATATGTATTTTAATCTAAACAAAAATATGTTTATATTCATAACATTTATATTTAAATTAAAATATAGCGCAAGCTAACTTTGGCGCCTTGCAGTGCCCTGGGTAAGCCGTCAGATTTTTATAACATTTGTTAATTGCTGTTTTCGAACCGATCGTTCCTTTGGCAGCTATATGATATAGTAGTCCGACTTACACCAAATTTGGTCAGCCTGTTTAAAACTTAATCAAACACACAATGTGTATATTTGGTTGAGATATTTTGAGAAACAAAAAAATTTTTCATACTAAATGTTTATTTACAACCGATCGTTCCTATGGCAGCTATATGATATAGTTATCCGATCCGGCCGGTTCGGACATATGTACTGCGTGCAGCAAAAAGACGGACCTGTACCAAGTTTCATCAAGATAGCTTCAAAACTGAGAGACTAGTTTGCATAGAAACAGACGTACAGACAGACAGACGGACATGGCTATATCGACTCAGCTCGTCGCCCTGATCAAAAATATATATACTTTATGGGGTCTGTGAGGCTTCCTTCAATGCGTTACACATTTCGTGACAAAAATATAATACCCTCTGCAAGGGTATGAAAATAGTCAATAGTCTTCATTAACTATTTATTTTATTTCAAAATGTTTATTTTATAGATTTCTGATGTGCTTGTATTTAAATTTTGTTTAAATTTTTTATTTTATTTAAATTAAAGCATAAGTATAACACACAGCTTCGTTTACGGAATTAGTAACATTTGAATTGAACAGTAATTTTCGATCTTTCTTATCTTTGAGACACGGCAAACAAGTTATTTAAATATCAGTAATGTCATATCACAATTCGATTATACATACAGTATGTAATAAAATAATAATACAGAAATATTTATATTGGTTTAAAATAGTGCAGTACGGTACAGTGGAGCAAGCTCGACAGTAGGAGACCAAAACTTTTTGAGTGCAAAGCGTTCACTATCAATTCCATTCAATAGATGGCGCTACGTGTCTTCTTCTTCCTTTTGCCCGCAACATTGTTAGTTGAATAACTTTTGCGTTTACCATCCGATTAAATGAAATTTTCAGATTCGGACAATAGTGTAGCATTAAAGGTTTCCTCGTAATTCGAATTTGAAATTTTATTTTTTGATTTCCGGGGGCGGAGAGGGGCGTGGCAAAAATCTAAAACAAACTTGTTCAATGCAAGATATAGATGAACGTACATGCCAAACTTGGTCTCTCTAGAACTTATATTCTATGAGATCTAGGTGACACAAAATGGGACAGACAGACCAACGGACATGGCTATATCGACTCGGCTGTTGATGCTGATCAAGAATATATATACTTTATGGGGTCTGCCACGCCTCCTTCTGCCTGTTACGCAAATTTTTTTTTGCACAATCTGAATAGACCCATTTGAACTTTTTTAAAGTACTGGGTCAAAAATGTTCGAACCGAACCTTTTTATTATGAAAGTGCTCTGGTTCGGGTTCGGTTACGGTGCTCGAAACTTTGATGGGGTTCGGTTCGTGGTTCGGCTCGGGTAGTCCACAGAAGCCGAACCAATCCGGTTCTGCGAGGTTCGGTTCGGAACCGGCTTGCAGCCTTGATAATAATGACTTTAAAAATTAGGAAAATTAACTTCAAATTGATTTACTAAGTAATTAATTTTATAAGTATTATTAAGGACTGCGAATCTAAAATATAATTTATACACTTGATATTCCTCACAAACAGATGTGTCAGCTCGTTGTATACGCTGATGATATTGATATCATTGGACGCACCAATCTTGATATTACTTCGGCTTTTGGAGCAATCAAGAAGTCGGCAAAAGTAGGTTCAGCTGGGAAAATGGCCAAGACAAAGTTTATAGTGTGCTCTAGCAGAGAATCGCGACGTCTTGATTCTCAGCTGAATTTAAAGAGCTATAACTTTAAGTCCATCAAGGAATTCATTCACCTTGGCACTGCTGTGAATAGAAGCAATGTCAGCCTGGAGATTAAACTAAGAATAACACTTGCCAACAGGCGCTACTTTGGGATCAGTAGGGAGATGAACAGTAGAGCTCTCTCTCGACAGAAGAAGACAACACTCTATAAGACGTTCATTCTTCCAGACTTCTATATGGTGCGGACGCCTGGACAGTAACACAATCGGATACAGCTGCTTTTGGGGTGTTCGAGAGGAAAATTATTTTAATCTCTTTGGTCCTGTCTGCGTTGGCGGTACCTATCGTGTCAGCTGGAACGACGAGCTGTATAAGCTGTAAAATGACGTTGACGTAGTCAGTCGGATGAAAGTTCAGAGACTTCGTTGGCTGGGTCACGTTGTACGTATGGAAAAGACACTCCAGCTCTTAAGGTGTTTGATGCGGCAGTAGGCGGACAACGAAGGAGAGGAAGACCCCGGATACGTTGGAAGGACCAAGTGACGGAAGACCTGTCAAATCTTTGTGTGCAAATTGTGCATCAGGCTGTGCCCCGATAGGGGTGTTTGAAGCCAAATAATAATAATAATAATTTTATATTATTGAGCCCTAAAAAATCAGCTATTTTAGTTGTCGAGCGTTTCAATTTTTTTTCAATTATGCAAGAGTGCAAATGACTTTCCAAATATTTAATATATCTAATCTTAAGTAAGTTAAAGCATTTTCTAAATTTTTAAATTGTGGTCATCCGTTATGTGTGTGTCCGTCCAAGAAAGCTTTTAGTTCGATTTTTTTTTTAAATAGTGTCCGCGTCCGCTCAATTGAGTGTCCGCTAAGGAAGTTTTCACTTATACTTTTTGGGGTCAGTGAGGCCATTTTCAATGTGTTACAAACTTCGTGACAAAATTATAATATCCGCTGCAAGGGTATACAAATTTTTTATTAGCTTTCTTATTTGGTTACCATTTCATAACAACTATCATCTTGAATAACTTTACTTTTTTTTAGGTTCTTAATTTTGTGTGCTTCCGTTTGGCCCACCGTGCGACAACTTCATCAGTCATGACAATATTAACTTATCAAAGGGCGAGTAAATGAAATATCAATAATATGCCACACAAACACATACTTTTTGTACATATAGAATATCAGTCGAAAGCACGTGCTCGCGAGCTGTAACGGGCCAAGTTAGTCAAATGATAAAGCAACCACTCATATTCGCAATTTTAATAGCGAAAGTCGAAAGTACTTATGGAGTGAGCTCCATCAAAAAATGGAGAAGCGTATATTTCTTCGGTTATCTAAACTCTCTTGCTATATATATATTTAAATCAGTGAACGGCACGTCTATCTAATCATTATCGACAGCTCACACAGACACGACCCGACGCATGCCAAATGCGGGGCTCGGTTGCTTTTTCGAATCAGTGCACAGCGTGCTTTCAACGAAGGCAGTGCCTATGTCGCATGATTTTTTAAGTAGACTTTTCAATGCACTGAACGAAAAAGTTAAATGCATTCCCAATTGCGAAGTATAAAAATTCCATTTCCAATTTTTGTATTTCTCATCATAGCCAAGCAATGCCTCTTAAATTAAACATAATGTAGCTTGCAAATATGCGATCAGTCATCATTCATCAGGGTTTACCAAAAATATTTGCAGCATTTTTAAATATGTTTTCGAACAGAACTAGCTTAAACATTCATGGCAGTGCATAAAGTTATCAACGCGCGTGCAACCTCCCCGTTCGAAGTTCCGGCTGCGACTGATTGCCTCTGTTCGTTGCGCTCGTGTGCGCGTAAGTATTGGTGAGTTTGAAAAGCTGATTTGCACGCGTGCTGACCGTTGCCCATCACTGATTTAAATACACATATAGATTTAAATGTAGATATGGCGAACATGTATGGACATGTCTATATGCACTCCTGGTCAAAATAATAAGATCCCGCTTATGAGCTTTCTTTCACGTTTCGTAAAAGAGGCATTCGGTATAGCCACCCAAATTTTGAATGACTTTGGCGATTCTTTTAAGCAAAGTTACTAGCAATAAGTTTGTGTGAAATAGCCATAACGTACATACTTGTACCAATTCGAAGTAAACTCACAAATTACACAGTTAAACAAAAAAAAAATATTATACAGTGATACAAATCGGAATAAAAATGAAAAATCTGGGAAGTGATACTGTTTTTCTGATTGGGCCTATCGAGTAAAAAAAGCTGCATTCTTGGAATTTAGGGGACATCCCCAAAATGTAAATTAACCTTTAGTATGAAGAGCTTCTTAATTTTCTGAGTTATCTCAACCAAACTCAAAAATTAAACATACATATTTTCTATTATGTTACGTCCTGACAAATTTGGTCAATATCGAATGACTAGTACTGTCACTGTACTACTGTACTACACTGACCGTAACATTGTTAGTTGAATAACTTCCGCGTTTACCAACGGATTTGAATGAAATGTAGCACTAAGCTACAGTGGAGCAAGCTCGACAGTAGGAGACCCATCACTTTTTGAGTGCAAAGCGTTCACTATAGATTATTCTTCAATACCATTCAATAGATGGCGCTACTACGAACATATCAGATGATAAACACAGAGGTCGCTAGCGTCTCTTCTTCTTCCTTTTGCCCGTAACTTTCGCGATTGTCATCCGATTTGAATGAAATTCAGGACAATTTTGTACTATACATAGTATGTATGGTATGTACCAAAATCAAGCCGCTAGCATTAAAGGTGCTCTTGTAATTCGACTTCGAAATTTTGTATTTCAATTTCCGGAGGCGGAGAGGGCCGTGGCAAAAATCTAAAACAAACTCGTTCAATATAAGATGTAGATGAACGTACATACCAAATTTGGTGTCTCTAGCTCTTATAGTCTCTGAGATCTAGGTGTTCATATTTTCAAAATTTCGAGCAGCCGTATACTATCCGTTTATTATCCGATCTGGATAAAACTTTTAGGACAGGATTGGACTAAATTTGGTGGCTCTAGCTCTTATAGTCTCTGAAATATAGGTGTTCAAAAAAGGGACAGACAGACGGACATGGCTGTTTCGATTCGGCTGTTGATGCTGAAGAAGAATATATATACTTTATGGGGACGACCACGCCTCCTTCTGCCTGTTACGCAAACTTTTTTTGCACAAACTTAATAGACCCATTTGTACTTTTTTAAAGTACTGGTTCTAAAAATCAAGGCGATAGCACTAAATTGTAATTACACTTGAAATTTTGTTTTCCAATTTACCGGGGCGGTGGGGGAGGTGGAAACGTGGCAATATTCTAAAACAAACTTGATCAATGCAAGATATAGATTAACGTACATGCATACATGAATTTGGAGTGTCTAGCTCTGTTGGTGACACAAAAAAGGACAGACGGACAGTCGGACAGACATGGCTATATCGACTGATGCTGATCAAGAATATATATACTTTATGGGGTCTGCCTCGCCTCCTTCTGCCTTCACCAGGTGGTGTAGGTGGTAGAGGTGCCGAGTAGGCGGGAGATCTTCGTTCGAATTCCAGTAATGGCGCGCCGAAATTCTTTGCTTGTTTATTTTTTAAGTTTTTATTTAGTTTCTTTGAAAATAACTTGCTTATTGTAGCTAAGTCTTTCAAAAATTGTCCCGCAGACAGCACAAATACAAAACACAAATATAATTAGACGAAAATTTGAGTGGCGCTCTTTACTATTCTACTGTTGGGCTCTCCCGACTGAATGATATATTTATTTATTATACCCTTGCAGAGGGTATTATATTTTTGTCACGAAATGTGTAACGCATTGAAGGAAGCCTCACAGACCCCATAAAGTATATATATTTTTGATCAGGGCGGCGAGCTGAGTCCATATAGCCATGTCCGTCTGTCTGTTTCTATGCAAACTAGTCTCTTAGTTTTGAAGCTATCTTGATGAAACTTGCTGCACGCAGTACATATGTCGAAACCGGCCGGATCGGATAACTATATCATATAGCTGCCATAGGAACGATTGGTCCGAAAACAACATTTAGTATGAAAAACTTTTTTGTTTCTCATAACATCTCAACCAAATATACACATTGTGTGTTTGAATAAGCTTTAAACAGGCTGACTAAATTTGGTTTAAATCGGACTACTATATCATATAGCTGCCATAGGAACGATTGGTTAAAAATCAACATTTAAAAAATTTTGAAAAAAATCTATCGGCTTACACAGGGCACTGCAAGGGTATCCAAACTTTGGCGCGCCAAAGTTAGCTTGCGCTATATTTTTTTTTTTGTAATAAAGTTTAAATGAGCTCTTCTACAATGTTTTTCCGTAACAGACAACTAATACATACTAGATTACATATTCCAAACAGGCGCTCTTTCTTTATGAATATGATATACACCATATATGAACGTATGTATATGCACTTTCTGAGATCTGCAATGCTACAAAAATGTATAATACCCTCTGCAAGGGAATACAAATTGCAACAGTTACGATCCCTGGTAAAGCATGATTTAGACTCAGGTCAAAATGAAATCGTAAAAAATCTGGTTTTTTCACTTCGCTAGCAGAATATTAGTATTTTGTTATCGATATACGTGTTCGATATCGATTTACATGTTATCTACGATGTTATTGTGGCCGCTTTATATAAATCAGCTGTTGTTACTGCTCATAAGCAAAACAAATTTAATGATGCCACTTTTAAATAAAATAATAATATAGTCGCTTTCTGGCCTGATGATACATTATAATTATATAATATATTTATTTTGTTAGGCATATCATTTTAATTAAATAAATAAAGTCTAATTAACTTGTTTTGTCCTTATGATCGTTGAAAATCTGCTGTATTTAAAAATTGACCTCCAATTAAACGTCGTTAATTCCCTCACACCACGTTTTCCCCAAATTTTACTATTCAAAAGGTCATAATTTCATCATTCTCTAATGAAATAAGGGGTGGAGGCTTACTTCATTACGTCAAAATGAAATGGTCCGTAAGCTGTGCTATGTTAAGTCTAACAGTGCCATTTTGAGTTTAACAGAACGGCTGGGCCTTACGTTATGAAACGTAACGAGAAGTGTGAACCAACTTTGAAATGAAAAACGGGGAAAAAATTTTCGCTGTTTTTTTTATATGGAGTTTTTCATTTCCACGGCGTTTTGAGGCGAGTATAAATACTGCTTAAAATGTAAAAACTTACCAGTAAAAAAGTTTGATGAATCAG
Source organism: Drosophila testacea (assembly GCA_035043265.1). Classification (NCBI taxonomy): domain Eukaryota; kingdom Metazoa; phylum Arthropoda; class Insecta; order Diptera; family Drosophilidae; genus Drosophila; species Drosophila testacea. The sequence continues at coordinate 1,713,527 of JAWNND010000842.1, read as the reverse complement.
ACTCATCTTTTGGGGGGACTATAAGAATTCTGAAGGTAAAAAAATAATGTTACTTATAAGCAATTGTAAATAATCTATTTTCATAATAAAAATACTTACTTTTTGCTCTTCGACTTTTGCGGTGTGGGCAGTATTTCGACAGAAGGTGCATCAGACATGGCTGAAACCACTGGGGTTTGACCCACAATAATATCTTGGCGATGAGCGGGGATTTGATCTAAATTAAAAAATAGGATTTAAGTGATGTTTGCATATTGCGTATTGGGTTGAAATTACCTATTTTGTACTGGACATTGCCTCTTGGATCAGAGTTGCCTTGCATAACTATTCCACTGACAAGTCCCATTCCAACAGCATCAGACTGTGTAATACAAATTTGAGACACATCTGGTTGAACAACGGCTGATGACGTTACCATCGCTGCTGCAGGCACTTGATCCTGGTATTCATTGTCCGCATTCGAATTACTCTGCAAATATTGGAGGATTTTATCATTCACGGATATATGTCCTTTCGGCTGTATTAATCACTACTCCATTTTATGCTTTATTAATAATCATTGGCCAATCATTGCAATAAATGTTGGACCAATTAATATTTTTTAACAACTCCAGAGTTGTTACTCAGTTTTGAAGCTAACTTAGGTCCGATTTGAAAGCGACGTTATTAGTTCTGTTAGAACAAAATGCTGCATATCATTTGGAAGCTCCAGTCTTCCTGTAAACATGCTGAAGCTTTTAAGTCGATCTGATAAAAAGATTTGTTTAATCAGCGGCCTAAAAAGCACATCTTTTGGTATTTCCTTAAACCATGGAAAAAATTGAAATTCGTGCAGTGAAAAATTTTTTTTCGGGTAATCTATCAGCAAACAAAATTCATACCAAGTTGGTAAAATAGTTATAGGACTCTGTCCTTCGATTGCGCCTTTATGGATGGACCTTAAAGTTTAAAAGTGGTCTAATATATAGCCTGACCAAAATTGGTGTAAATCGGACTAATATATCATATAGCTGCCATAGGAACGATCGGTTCGAAATCAGCATCTAACACTTTTAGTAAAAAATCCTACGGCTTATACCGGGCACTGCAAGGGTATTCAAACTTTGGCGTGCCAAAGTTAGCTTGCGCTATATTTTTATATCATATTTTTTCTCATATTTTTAAATTTTTGGATGACTTTTCAAAAAGAACGTCGGTGCGCCACCACAGGATGGACTCCAAAAATCTGATTTTTTGCACACATTATTATTTTACTAGGGGTTTGCCCCTGCTCGCTTCGCTCGCCAACTCCCGGCTCGCTACGCTCGCTGAAATCTCGGGGAAAAATGTGAAGTGAAAATAGGAATCATTTCTCACAGCTATAGCCAGACCTTATGTCATTTCTAATTAGATAGCGGGAATTGTAAATTCAATTTTTCCTTGTAGTTGGACTTGAAATAATAGCAATAAGTAGTACATTATATAATATAGAGAATTTACATTTAATTTACATTTACAATACAATTTTCGCTGCAATTGGATTATTGCAGCAAGAGCGAGTAACAGTGCCATATACTGAAAATTAATTTTGAAAACCGCAACACAAATGAATCGTAACACCCTCCCTCCCCCTCCCCCACCCTTGTCCATCTTCTTTTGATTGTTTATTAATAGCATTAAAAGCCACTGTTCCTATGGCAGCTATACGATATAGTGATCCGATCTAGACCAAAGAGTAAGAAATACATAATCTGTAAGTTTGGTTAAGATATCTCAAAAAATAACAAAGATCTTCATACAAAGTTTTAATTTGCATCTGGTTGTTCCTATGGCAGCTATATGATATAGTGGTCCGATCTTGACCAAATTTTCTCAGGATGTAGCAGTGAGTAAGAAATACATAATCTGTGAGTTTGGTTGAGATATCTCAAAAAATAACAAAGATCTTCATACAAAGTTTTAATTTGCATCTGGTTGTTCCTATGGCAGCTATATGATATAGTGGTCCGATCTTGACCAAATTTTCTCAGAATGTAGCAGTGAGTACGAAATCCATAATCTGTGAGTTTGGTTGAGATGTCTCAAAAAATAACAAAGATATTCATACAAAGTTTTAATTTGCATCTAGTTGTTGCTATGGCAGCTATATGATATAGTGGCCCGATCTTGACCAAATTTTCTCAGGATGTAGCAGTGAGTAAGAAATACATAATCTGTGAGTTTGGTTAAGATAGCTCAAAAAACAAAAAAAATTTCATATTAAGCAATTTTGACCTTTGACCCCCCATTTTAGCCCCTTCTAGTGGATATCAAAAAATCCCGTCTTATTGCACGATAATTATGTCTCAGATATGTTGTGTAAAAATTTCATCTCAATATCTTGAACCGTTTGGCCTACAGCGTGATGACTCAGTCAGTGAGTCAGGACAAAGAGTTTTATATATATAGATAGCGGGTCAACAATTACGCACACAAGAAATTGAAAAAAAAAAAGTTTTTTTCGCTCCGGCCTACTGTACATGTTCACAAACCTTTCACTTCATCGCGCAAAAAACTAAAATAGTGATGCAAAGCCAATATATCATTTTTTCGCCTAATTTTTTTTAAATCTTAACAAATTAATGAAAAGAGCGAAAATCAGCGATCAGTATTTACAGAGTATAATTACAAAAACGAAAAAAACTCACATGTAACTAATTTTTGTACCTTTAGGTAAATTATGTATAACAAAAATTTTTTCACAGTCTAGTAGTTTTAATGACATTCCCCATATCTGCATACATAAAAACTTATTATCCGACCTAGATCCCTGGTAGCTTAAAACCAAAGTCTGAAAAATTACTCTAGTTATTTAGTTTTTTTGATCTACCTGCAAATATATGAAGTCTGCATACCAAATTTTGATGATCATAGGTCTTACCATCTCTGAGATCTGTTAGTTCATACGGACAGACGGGTGGACAGGCGGATATATATTGACTCTGCTTTTGATGGTGATTCAGAATATATAAATTTGGTCTGTCTCACCTCCTTCTGCCTGCCACAAACTTTTTTTTTAACAAACTTAATATACCCCCCAGGGTCTAAAAAAAATAATAAAGATAATAAAGATTTGATTGAGATATCTGCAGCAACAAAAGAGTTTTTCATACTAAAGGTTGATTTTTAACCAATCGTCGTGCAGAAAAATGACGGACCTATACCAAGTTTCATCAAGATAGCTTTAAAACAACGGGGCTAGTTTGCATAAAAAGATAGACCGACGTACAAGGCTATATCGACTCAGCTCGTCCTCCTGGTCAAGAATATATACACGTTATGGGGTCTGCCTCGCCTCCTTCAATGCGTTACACATTCCGTGACAAAACTATAATACTTTTTGCAAGGGCATAAAAAATTAAACACTTACCTTGTCCAGATCATCGAGAATATTTTTTCTTGTTGCTGGATCGATGATCTGTAAGCGATGCTGATGACGGCGCCTACTTGTTGGAGGCGCTTGTACCGACTGCGGTGCTACATTTGGAGTGATGACACTAACCATTGGCGGTACACCCACTTGACCGTTTCCAGTGCCACCGACACCAAGAACCGTATTTGCCCCAGGCTGAACTGCGCCCGTGAGCAGCTGCAATTGGGATGTTGAGGCTCCTGGACCAGCCAGTGGTCCATTAGGTCCGGGTTGAACGGGCATCGTGTTGCTTATGTTGACGTTAGTGTTAACCGCTACGCCGCTGCGTGAATGTGGGGGCTGCTGTGGCAGTGTTGATAGATAGGGATACGGATAGTAGGAAATGGGCGTAGGTGCATATTGTATATGTGGCGTTTGAAATGTGGGTTGTCTTTGACTAAATGGAGGGAACTGTTGTAATACAACGTTCGGATACATTGCTGACATATGTACATGGCGGGCACCTCCACCTCCACCGGAGCCACGAGGCGGATTCGACGCTGGCGGTGGTCCACGATATATTCCACTACTTTGTGGATTTGAACGGGTGTTCCCAGAGCTGTTGTTACCCGATGGTACAAACTGTAAAATTTAATGTTAGTAAATTTTAGAAGAGGTATGTTTATCAGAATGGCAATATTTTGAACAAGGAAATGAAATCATATACTACCGGTAAAGAGCCACTAAACCTATGTGTTCGGCTAATATTATTATAAGAGCTTACATGGCTTAGACAACAGAAACATACAAGGACAACACAAACATACAAGGCTAAATACGCTATACTATACTAGTTTCCAGGCCAAAAATCATATCACACATAACAAAATTATAACAGGCTCTATTCAAAAGCCGGCGTCACAAAGACCCATCCATAATCCTAACAAAATGAACAAAATGTGGTAAACTTTTAAGTTTCCAAGAAATAATGAAAAATTTCTAGATTATCTTAACGTGGAATTCGTAAAAATTTCGGAATGCAAATCAAAGCAAATATGTCTTAATCTCGTGGAGAAAAAAAGTTATGGTTTTTTGAAATTTCTAACGAAAAATTCGAATAATGCTGTAAGGAAAGTTCGCTGATTGCATTGATTTGTAATTTGTTTTACCTCTTGGGTTTGTTGGAAGCTACTCTTTGACAATAAATTATTATTTTTATAGTCGAACTTCCTATTATCGATACAACTGACGTTGACACCAACGCCAACGTTAACGCCCAACAGACCCTTGTCGTGTATAGTATAAGGTGTACCAGAAGTGCCCACAGTGATCCCATGCGAATTTGTTAATGCAATAATCTGATTGCTTCCGCTACCGCTAGCAGAATTGCTGCTGCCGGAACAAGAGCCAGTAGATAGTTGTGTGGCATTATTCGAGACTGCAAGATTGCAACTGGCAGTGTTAACGCCACCTTTCGACATTTCCGATACGCTTCCCACAAAGCGCCCATTGGAGTCAATAATACTACTACTTCCTGGTGCCCTGTGTCCAGTGAGATTGTAAATGGCAGCGGAATTAAGCTCGCCAGTGTTCAGTTGGCAGCTATTAACTGTCATAATGTTGCCACCGCTGCAAATGACTGTCGACTGTTGCTGGGATCCAGCTGAGATAGTGGGAGGAGCCAGCGATGGTCTGTTTACCACATTCGCATAGCTTTGTGACTGCTGTGACTGTCCTTGTGGCTGTTGCAGATGTTGATGTGATTGTCCCTGATGTCCTTGTGGGGCCATGTGAGAAGACTGCTGAGCGTTGTTAGTCGTTGAGGTTTTAAGTATTGAGACAACATTGTACGCCTTGTTTATCTGAAATTGCGGCTGAGTCGTACTGTGCTGTGGTAGAGACTGCTTCGAGCATTGCGGTAACTGCACTGGCGATACTGCATACTTTTTGTTTTTTTTATTTGCTGGCAAAATCTACAACAGATTGTAAAAGTTGTTTCATATTCATGTTGATGTTGCTATTTAAAATATAGCTCACATTTTACACATGGACAAAAAAGTTTGAATGCATATTAAAAAACTAGAGAAAAAAAATAAACCAAACCAATGTAACCAACGATAAAACTGAAAAAAAAAACATATACAACCTTATCTACCAAATTTTAATAATCTCATTCATATTTTAAATTAGGATTTGCAGAAAACTGATATAAATATTGAAGGTGTATAGGAATAGTGGTAAATTTTTGTTAAATAAAATCGAGTGATTTTTAAAAATCGTGCTTTCCACAGGAATCTATAGCCGAAGAATAACGTGTCACCGCGAACTTTCTTGAAAATTAATAATAATTCGCGATCCATCGAGACGGCGTCATGATGTCGCGCATTTTAACAACGTCATAAAAGCTAACAACAACATAACGAATGAGCTGCGCGAGCCGTTTTAAACTTGAATAAAGGTGATAAGCACTGAAATTTTAAAATTCGTTAAAAAAAACTAATGAATTTTGGAGTGGTTGTGCGCAGACTAGACAATCGCCAACAAATTTAATCTATGCAATTTATGTATATGTAAGCATACATTACAAGTTTGGTTTTTCTAGCTCTTATAGTTTTAAAGATCAAGGGGACACAAAATGAGATAGGAGGACAGACAGAAGGACATGGCTTCATCGACTAGGATGTTGAAGCTGATCAAGAAGAAATATATGTACAGCTGCGGTGAAAAAAATAGCACCGACAAAAACGAAAGCAGTTACCTTAAAAAAAATGAGTTTTCTACAGTCCGTTTTACTAACATTTAACTTTTTATATATATCATCTCATAAATTGTCTCTCTGAGAAAGTCGTTTTTTACTTTCTAGGTGCCACCGTTAGTAACGTACTTGACGTTTTAAAAAATTCGGCTCAATAAGTAGCGGCAACAAAAATAGCACATATAACAAATATGCTCAATAGCTTTTCTTTCAATTATGCTTTGAAAATTTTTGGTGTTATAGATACGTTTAGATTACTATTCTTAAATGTTGCATAAACTCAATTGTATAAAAAAACAGCGAAAAAATGTATACAATTTTTTTTCAAAGTTGGTTACGTTCCATATCATTATGGTAAATTGTTCTGCTAAAACTCAAACGGCACTGGTGAGACTTAACATAGCACTGTTTGCGTGCCATTTCATTTTGACGTGATGAAATATACCTCCAGCCATTGTTTCGTCAGTAAATCATGAAATTATGACCTTTTGAATAGTAAAATTTTAGGAAAATGTGGAGTGAGGGAATTACCGAAGTTCAATTGGAGGTCACTACGTTAATACCGCAGATATTCAAAGGTCATAAGGAACAAAAAAATTAATTAACCTTTATTTTATTTAATTAATAGGATATGCCTAATAAAATAAATATATTATATGATTATAAAGCATCATCAGGCCAGAAAACGACTCTTTTATTATTTTATTTAAAAGTAAGAGCTTTAAATTTGTTTTTCTTATGAGCAGCAACAACAGCTAATTTATATAAAGCGGGCACCATAACAGTGCAGAAAACACATATATCGATAAGTAGAATACAATAATTCTGTTAAAACAGCTAAAAATAAGATTTTTGACGAGTTTTTTCCAATACATTCAGCTCGAAAAAAAAGAAAGAACTTAAAATTTCGGCAAGTGTCAGGACGGTTCGAGAAACCTTAAGAGAATATAGCCTTAAAGCAGGTAAGCCCAGAAAGTTCCACTCTTTTCCGAAAAACACGTGGCAATGTGTATTTAGTTTGAAAAGCAACATTCGAATCGGCGTAGAGCAGTGATGGGCAACGGTCAGCACGCGTGCAAATCAGCATTGCTTGGCTGTGATCAGAAACACAAAAACGGTCTATGGAATTTTTATACATCGCAATTGGACATGCATTTAACTTTTTTATTCAGTGCTTACAAAGTCTACTTAAAAAATTAAGCGAGACAGGCACTACCTCTGTTAAAAGCACGCTGTACACTAATTCGAAAAAGCATCCGAGCCCCGCATTCGGCATCCGTCGGGTCGTGTCTCAGTCGGTTCCTTAAAACCTACATCTCTACACACAAACGGCGTTAAGTATTATGGACACACAAGACACCAAAATAGTTTCGTTGTGTTCAAGAGAAACTAGTACCAATGGTAGACGACCACCCAATCTATATATATAAAACTCTTTGTCCTCACTGATTCACGGACTGATTCACTGAGTCATCACGCTGCAGGCCAAACGGCTTAAGATATCGAGCTGAAATTCACACAACCTAGCTAAGACATAATTATCGTGCAAAAAGACGGGATTTTTTGATAACCCCACTGGAAGGGGCTAAAATGGGAGATCAAAGGTCAAAATTGCTTAATATGCATTTTTGTTTGTTTTTGAGTTATCTCAACCAAACTCACAGATTACGTATGTCCTATGTACTGCTACATCCTGTAAAAATTTGGTCAAGATCGGATGACTATATCATATAGCTGCCATAGGAATAGTGGCTTTTGATGCTATTAATAAACAATCATAAGAAGGTTGGGGGGGGGGGGGAGGTTAACGATTCATTGGTGTTGCGACTTTCAAAATAAATTCGCAGTATATGGCACTGTTACTCGCACTTGCTGCTGTAATCCAATTGCAGCGAAAACTTTTAAACAGCCAGCAGAGAAAATATAAATTCTCTATATTTTATAAAGTACTTTTACTATTATTTTAAGTCCATAAGGGCTGGCTATAGCTGGGAGAAGTGTTCCCTATTTTCAGTTCACTTTTCTTCCCGAGATTTCAGCAAGCGTAGCAAGCCGGGGGTTTGCGAGCAAAGCGAGCAGGGAGCAAACCCCCTAGAACGGTATACAATCTCAAGTTCACTTGCATGACCATAAAACACCGATGTTCAAACCTTAACGTTTGGGACAGTTATTCTAACAAGGCCGTGGGTCCGATTCATTGTATCGAAATGGCCCTGGAATAGCATATTTTTGTAAATACATTTTTAAATGTGATGCCTTTCTATGCTGAGGTGAAAATTATCCCACTCTGGGTCTTCCAAGCGGATAACGACCCGAACTGCAGGTGAAAAAAGGCAAAGAAATGGCAGTCATTGCCGCCAAAGGCCACTCTACAAAATACACTGGTCGGCATATTTATTTTGACATAGCTTACCTTTGAATACAAGTCCATTTTACCAAGTACTGTTGTACTCTACGGCTCGAAAAAAATTTCAAAATAAAGTGCATATGAATAACTGTAAATTTACTTAATAATTTGCCTATTATCTTTTGTAATTTTTTTTCTGCTGATGAGAATGCAAGCACACCTCGAATTTGGCATGGCATAAGTATTTTGACAAACTTCTCTAGTTCAAAGTTCTTAAGTAATCGATTTTGGTTATATTTTTTTTAAAAGTAATTTTGAGTCGTAGATTCCAAAAATGTAAATCTTTTTTTTGTCCGAGCAATAGTTTTCGAGATAAAAATGGCAAGTTTTACAGGTAAAAAGCTTAGTTTTTCTTTTTTTAGTTATAAAAAATTGTATAAAAATTATAAAAAAAAATATTTTTTGTCATAGCGTTGCCATGCCAAATTCGAGGTGTGCTTACATTCTCATCAGCAGAAAAAATTAACCAAATTTACAGTTATTAATATGCACTTTATTTTGAAATTTTTTTTTCGAGCCGTAGAGTATAACAGTACTTGGTAAAATGGACTTGTAGTCAAAGGTAAGCTATGTCAAAATAAATATGCCGACCAGTGTATTAGGCTATTGTACATTCAATACCTTCTATACCTATAAAAAAAAAAAGTGCAGTAAGCTACAGTGAAGCAAGCTCGACAGTAGGAGACCCTGTACTTTTTGAGTGTAAAGAATTCACTATAGATTGTTTTTAAATGTTGCGTACCAGAAATTTCAATAGATGGCGACAATACGAAGATAAAAGATGTAAGCACAGAGGTCGCTAGAGTCTCTTCTTCTTCCTTTTGCCCGTGACATTGTTAGTTGAATAATTTCCGCGTTTATCATCCTATTTTAATGAAATTTTCAGGACAGGTTCGGACCATAGTGTGTATTAAATGTATGCACAAAAAATCAAGGCGCTAGCATTAAAACTTCCATGGCAATTTGACTAAAATTTTGTTTTTCAATTTCCGGGGGCGTGGCAAAAATCTAAAACAAACTTGTTTAATGCAGATAGATGAACGTACATGCAAAGTTTGGTGTCTGTACCACTTATAGCCTCTAGGATCTACATCTAGGAACTCAAAAATGGGACAGACAGACGGACAGACGGACTTTTTTAAAGTAAAGGGTCTAAAAATATATAGATAGATATATATATATATTTATCATGGAAATGAATTTTAAATATATTATATTTAAAAAAAATATATATAGATTATTCATTTTTTATCCATTTCCTTGACTATATTTTTTAATTTTGGTGCTACTTTTATTACCGAGCTGATTTTACAGTTTTTACGCTAATATAAGTTAAATGTTTCCTTATTAAAATTTTGTGCAAAAAAAGTACCAACAACACGCCTATATAAACAATAGTCCCCTCTGAAGACATTTGATTTTAATTTTTTTCGTCACAGCTGTTTATACTTTATGGGGTCTGCCACGCCTCCTTCTGACATTTACGCACTATTTTTAATGAAAACTCAATAGACCCTTTTGACCCTTTTCTAAAAATATTGAAGATCCAATACAATGTTCATGTACCGCATTAAATTTTACATGGAGATAAACTCTTCCGAAAAATGTTTGTGTTAATTTAATGCAAATAAAATAAAGTGAATTGTTTTTTTTTTTGGCAGAATACCATGTAAAAATTTAAACACAGTACCTAAGCTCACAGATTCATGGTGACAAGCGAAATAATATCAGCAAATAATTGTTCCAAATCATCAAAAAAGACAGTCCTGTATAATAACTTAGCGATACCAAACTTTTTTTTGACAATTACCTACATATACTACCCGGTTCAACTCTATAGCAGATCTTAACAAATTTTAATAAACAAGGAAACTTATTTTTATAATTATAACATAATAACAATCGCTGTGCCTCAGCGTTAGTAAATAAAATAGAATAAATGGGCTCTTACCATATTTTGAGGCTGCATGTTTCTTGAAATTTCCGCTTGTGTTGATAAATTTGTTACAGATGGTCGCATTACGAAAAAACCGAAGTAATGTCGTCAAATGGTTACCTTTTCCTCGATTTTGCAGACTATTTCCGGGGCGATTTTTGACCCGCTGGCAACGCGTCAGACAACCATCTGATTATTCTTTCTAAAGTATTTTAATTTTATAAAATAAAGTATATAAATTTAACACTGTTCAAACTACGCATTAAACGTACCTGCAAAAATTTAGTCGTTCTATAAAATGTTCAGGACTCGGACCTACAATGCATACATATTGTAATGTAGTTAAATACAATTATTGCATATTTATGTATGTATATTAACAAAATTATATTAAAAATAAACAATATATAACAAGAGACTAAACATAAAAACTAGTGCTTTTAAAACACAGTTATTCTACTCATGTTAAGTACACACACAAAGGTACCGATATATATATATATGTACATATACATGTGCACATATAATTGAAAGTAAAAAATATGGATATGAGCATATATGTAAATCTTTAACTCAAATTTTACATCGTTTATGTTAGACGCGTTGCACATGCTTGTTGAATTAACGTTTTAGTGCATTTTGTTAGGAAAAAAACGACCAAAAGCCACAATTTTCATAAACAGCTTTGATAATCATGCTTTCTTCACATTATTTGCCGACGTTGCGCCGTTGACGTCGAACATGCGTGCGAGCGAGAGAGCTGCATAGGGAGAGATTGACTGAACGGCGACGACTCTTACACAAAGAAAATTTAACTTGAAGAAAATAGCAACAAACAGGGTTAATATTACAGCCTAATGAGGGTAAAAAAATGATCGCAAATGCAGTTAAGTAAATGTACTAGATATCGCTAAGATCAAAATGTATTGAAAGAGATCAACGCCAATGAAATTGCACTATGCACTGTATATCTGTCATCATGTAATTTTACTTTACGTCCTTTCTCGTTCTTGATAAATGTATTTTACCTGAAGCATTCGTCACTTATATGGCAAGCAATTATATACAATAACAAAAACAATGCTTGCACTTTATATGTATAGTTGTAAACTAGTTAACTATGTTATACTCGTCTTCTGTATGTTTATTTCCAAAAACAAATTTTTCATTCCACATGCAATGTGCTGCTTGGGAATGGTGGCATATCGACATATCATATCGATATTTATGTCGACGTATCGTTCGATAACTGGTTTAAATACACTGTTGATTTTTAGGTTTCGATATTCTTATCGTATTCGAAACTCATAACTATGCAATTCGATTTTAAAGATTTAATAATTATGAAGAATATTTCAAATTTCTTTCGAATAAAAATATGCACCAAATATAATTGAAAATGAGAAATATTATGGACTACAAATGATTGCTTTTATTTAAAAAAAAAGTAAACATCCGCTGAAATGAAAAGCTCATTGTATATACTGTTAAAAGAGGAGCATTCGTTGCTCCAAGGGGCTCAAAGAGAAAGACATAATAAAAGCTGTGCGGAAGAGATTTACACAACATTTCGGTTGCTCTTAAATAATGCTGCAGTTCGAACCATGATGAAATAAGTATAAGGTGCTCTCGTCGGCTGCCGCATCGTTCGGGTTTTAGTCCCTTAACGTAAGTCTTAATGTAAAAAGTATAGGCTGGTCTTCTTCGGCAGCCGTCGTTAAGGGACAGCTTTTGCCGAAGAGACCACCTTATACTTATTTCATCATGGTTCGAACTACCGGATGAAGGTAAATTTTGAGTTCTTTTTGGTAAGAGTTCTGTACTCTCTTAGCTTCGTATTATTGTGTGTGTGTGCGTGTAGCTGATGGTTTTAATGCTTTCGTCCTCTCTCTTAAAGCCCATTGCGGCTGCTGCAGTGGTACTTGCGCTCCTGAAAAAGGCCATCCAGGGAGAGATGGACAGTTAGATGGATGCTGTGCGGATATTGTTGTTGTTGGTGCTGCCTTTACTGTTGTTCTTTTTCATGATGGCAGCCCCTACTGTTATGGCTCCTTTGCCATGTAGTTGTTGTGTTATAGCCATGGTCGCTGCTGCTGCTGCTGATACAAGAACTGCTTGGGCTTATCATGAGTAAATCAGTTTATCTACAGTTAATGTTATGCACAGATGTGTACGTTTTTCACTAGTCTTCGCTACAATAATTGTTAACCACTCTCAATAAAGGACAATGTCTTATTAACAAATACCACGAAGATAAACTTATTGAATTATGGTAAGTACTCCGCTACTTAGCTTATAACACTATTCTACATATATAAGTTACTCTATTCTTTTAGTACTGTTTTTATTACTAAATTCATTTAAATAATAATTTTGAGTTTATGACTTTTCTTGTACGAATGTTTCTGTAAGCGTTAATGTATGTATTTGTATATTGGTGTATACCTTAACACCTACACAGCTAAAGAACCCAGCATTCAAAAAGAAGTCAGCGTCACAGGAGATGTATGTATATGTATATGGTGTATGTAATAGAAATGTATATGTGGTTGGTGACTTAGTCATATTGACTCTGACAATTTGAACAAGTCTTTTGTATGTAAGCATGCAATAGGACTCGCATGCATTCACATCTCAATACCTTGATCTATCACATTTAAATACTCATATACATATGTACATATATTTATATACATATATATATGTACATATATTTATATACATATATACAGATATATATATATATATGAATGTACATACATACATATATTGTATATAAACATATACATACATATATATGCATATTTGCAAATATAAATACCGTAAATACGAGTATGTATAGTATATTTCATTCTTGCATCATTTTCATTATCTATGGATGAATGTACATGCATACTTCTTGTAAAGTTCCTGCAGCAAAGCTTTTTCTGGGTCGACACCTTCACACATATGCAAAAAGCCAATATCGTAAATACAATTTTATTTATCTAAATTTGAGATAAGTAAATTTTGTAGATCTCAGTGGTCGTACGATCAATTCGTATCTGATGTGTTTTTTAGGTAATCTTGTAATTTAAGGTTTCTATCTCTTACCGCTCTGGCAACCAATTAAATTTCCGTTACCAGTCTGCACAATGAGATTCATTTACATACATATGTATATATGTAGATTGGCATGAGTGCACGAAACAAATGGGCGTATGAGCCTTACAAAATTGCCGGTAGTTTGCCAACACCAGCCCTAACTGTTGGTCAGGGAAAAAAGAGTCGCTGTCGAAAGATGTAGACGCAAATTAAGAGAGAGAGAGATATACGTATGTATGTATTATAAAAGGTATTATAATTTTGTTTCAGATGCTATGGAATGACCATGAAGTAGACAAAAGTCTAACATCTAGCGACTATGCTGTCAATGTTGTTTAAAGTGTTTAGATCAGTTATTCATTTTGGACTTCATTATGTGGGAATCGCTGGAAAGGAGCTTGTGTGGGAGTAATAGCATTCCAATAGCTATTTTGGTTTTGGGAACAACGTTCTGCAGCTATTTGCCAAATTCGGTTAATGGCGGAAGATCCCAAGCGCAGGATTCAGTATCAGTATCGTTACCAGGTGATATAATACTGGGTGGACTATTTCCTGTTCACGAGAAAGGTGAAGGTGTTTCACCGTGCGGACCCAAGGTCTATAATAGGGGAGTTCAACGCCTGGAGGCAATGCTCTATGCCATTGATCGTGTTAACAATGATACAAATCTGCTACCGGGCATTACGATAGGCGTACACATACTAGATACATGTTCCAGAGACACATATGCTCTAAATCAATCATTGCAATTTGTACGAGCATCACTGAATAATCTGGACACATCGATTTTCGAATGCGCAGACACATCTAGTCCTCATTTAAGAAAGAACGCCTCCTCTGGCCCAGTGTTTGGAGTTATCGGTGGCTCCTACAGTTCGGTGTCCTTGCAGGTTGCAAATCTCTTACGACTTTTTCATATACCGCAAATATCGCCAGCGTCGACGGCAAAAACGCTGTCGGATAAATCGCGATTTGATCTATTTGCAAGAACGGTGCCACCTGATACATTTCAATCGGTTGCATTGGTGGATATTATCAAGAACTTCAACTGGTCTTACGTCTCCACAATTCACTCAGAAGGCTCCTATGGAGAGTATGGCATTGAAGCCTTTCATAAGGAGGCCACAGAGCGACATGTGTGCATTGCCGCCGCTGAAAAAGTCCCGAGTGCAGCGGATGATAAAGTCTTCGATTCTATTATCAGCAAGCTCCTAAAGAAGCCAAACGCTCGGGGAGTCGTCCTCTTCACTCGTGCCGAAGACGCACGTCGCATTCTTCTGGCGGCCAAACGCGCAAATCTCTCTCAACCTTTACACTGGGTAGCCAGCGATGGCTGGGGCAAACAGCAAAAGCTACTCGAGGGATTAGAGGACATTGCTGAGGGAGCAATTACCGTTGAGTTGCAGTCAGAGATTATAGAGGATTTTGATCGATACATGATGCAATTAACTCCACGCTCTAACCAGCGCAATCCCTGGTTCGCTGAATACTGGGAAGATACCTTTAATTGTGCCCTAACAGCTAGCTCCGAGGAATTTAAGCAATCGTCGAATGCAACAAACTTTAAGCAAAAAATTCTTTGCGATGATCGCTTCAGGCTATCTGAAAAAGTCGGGTAAGTACTTTAATAGCAAAAATCCACTGAACAAATATAATACGACTTCTCAGAATGTCACATATAACAAAATAAGGAACACTATTTTTATAAAAAAAAAAAAAAAAATGCACTTTAAAACATCAGATGCCCTCAAAGTATGTATACTTACTTAAAAAAAAATCCAAATCGAAATAAACAATCGGCCTGTTTTGTATAGCCTAGTTTCCAGTTGAAGATAAACGGCGCATACTCACGCCGGAAAACAATATAGAATTCAGAACTTATAAATCTAGTAAAAATTGTGGGTGGTTCAGTCGCTCAAGATTTTCTAATTTTAAATTTTCAGTGAATTTTCATACCAGTAGGGGTGTTGAAAGTTCACCGACATATTATGGGGATTCCTGCAACGGCTTTGCTTTTAATTTGCTTAAAATTTACTTATTTTTAAGCAAATCATAATCAGTTGCAGGAACGATCCGTTTCGCACACTGATTTGAATTTGGGTCAAAGCATCAAATGTGGTGTAATTTTCTTCGCGGAGAACTGTCCCACAGATAATAAAATCAAAAGCAAAAAATAATCAACCTCTGAGGTGGTGGTGTAAATTGTTCCACATTTGTTCCAAGCAACACTACACAATTTGTATGAAACAGCTGTAAACAGCTGATCGAAATAATCAAATTTTAAGCAAATAATATGCAAAGCAGTTGCAGGAATGGTCCTTTTACTTAAAGCCTAGTACCCAGCACTTTAAAAACGTACGCTGACTGGCAACTCTATGTAAAAAAACAGTAGGTAAAAGCAAACTAAATTTTCTGCTGTGACTTTTAGCTGGTGCGATCCGCCGCAAAAGTTGTAAGCTAAAAGCACGAGCGTTCTTTTAACACTGTTTTTAGCTGCAATTACGTCATTTTGCCGCTGATGAGAAAAATGTATGTGGCGCTCTATTTTCAGCTGCTGGTCAGCTAAAAGCGATAAGTGAATTATCGAAATAGAAAAATGGGGGAACTGGAGCAAAATCAAAAAGGCGCTTGAACAACAAAAACGAGATGAGTAGACTATGAACTACAACTTATTTTTCAATTTTATATTTCTATATATGTATCTTCATTTATGATACTTATAAAATAAAGATCAGTAAAAAGTTAACTTTTTGTATGAAAATCCTTTTCTATTTGAGATATCTCAACCACATTTACATATTGACACATCCTGGCCAACTGTGGGTAATTTTGGACAACTATATCATATAAGACCCAACGGTCTATCATTGACTTTTGGTATGAAAGCCTTTTTCGTTTCTTAAGATATCTTAGCTAAACTCCGAAATTTTGTTTGGTATCGTTTTATACAACGTGAACAAATTGGTTTCAAATCGAATAACTATATCACATAGCCGTGACACGAACAATCGGTCCCAAATCAACCTTTAGTATGACAAATCTATATATATAAAACCCTTTGTCCTGACTGACTGAGTCATCACGCTGTAGGCCAAACGGTTCAAGATATTGAGATGAAATTTTCACACAACATAGCTGAGACATAATTATCGTGCAATAAGACGGGATTTTTCTGAACTGAATTTCCTGCAGAATGGGTCTATGACGAGCTCAGGAAAACGTTAGAGTTCGTAGCGGAACCTGCCGTAGGGTAGTGTGGATTTCCTACCGAATTACCCCGATCACTCTAATGTAAAAGCGAATGAGACTTTTACACGAACTCGAAGTGCAATCCTCTGAGTTGGGCTGCGCAAATTAGTACATTTTTCTGCGGAATATTTCCTTCTGGGTTCTGTTGTAGGGAAATTCTAGTTGGGAATTCTTGGAAATTCCACTTGGAATTCTGGCTAGCATTTCTCCCTCCCTAGGGTTCTGGCTGCTGCAGAAATAAAAGCGTATACATACATATATTTTTTTCAAATGTATTCTTTAGTTTTATTTAATAAACAACATACAATAACTTAATATTAATACTATTAATATTATTAATTAATACTGAAAAGAGATTAAATTAAAGATTTATATACATTAGTTTTTATTTTGAAATATATTTCACTATTATTTGTGTATATGTACTTACATTTCGTGTGGGTCCAGTATTTTATTAACGCATTTGATTTAACCCACATAATGGCCAATTTAAGAATATGTACCTGTATAAAACAATTACACAATATAATGCAAAAAAACTTAGACTTACCCATTTATAAATGCGTTGTTTAACTATCACGCGTTAGAAATACACAAATAATGGGTTGCCAACATAACAAAATGTAGCCAATCGCATACTCTCGACTCTTAGCTAAGAGTACCGCAAACGTATTGACAACCCTTACAGCTAAGAAGATTTCCTAGCAGAAAACTATGCAGCACAGGCTATACCAAACTCAGTAAAACGTTTGAGCTCGTAGCGAAAGCTGCTGCAGGAAATTCGCACCCTGAATCAAACGATTCTTACTACAGAGCGCGCTGCTGACAGCCTGCAACTTGAGGGATCGATCCCTACTTCATGTAAAATTTTGGTACTGCGGCCGTAGCGACTTTGGTCTGTACGTGCCCACTGGATCGACTGGGGACTTTCAAAATCAATTTTCAGTATATGGCACTGTTACTCGCTCTTGCTGCAATAATACAATTGCAGCGAAAACTTTAAAACAGCGAGCAGCGAAAATGTTAATTCTCTATAATATATAAAGTACTATTTATTACTATTATTTTAAGCCCAATTACAGGGAGAAATTAAATTTACATTTCCCGCTTTTTTATTAAAAATGACATAACGTCCGGCTATAGCTGTGAGAAATGTTCCCTGTTTTCACTTCATATTTCTCCCCGAGATTTCAGCGAGCGTAGGGAGCCGGTGGTTGGCGAGCGAAGCGAGCAGGGGGCCAGCCCCTAGTATATATACAATATTACGTATAGCTATCATAGAAACGATTGCTTTACTCTTTACGCCATACAATTTCTGAAACCTTGTGTTTTACACTTCTAGTGGCGCCTAGAGGCAGCTGGATCTTCCTGAATTATGTATAGAAATAACCATAAAAACATATTTTGAAAATATCGCAAATTTAGAAAATTATTAATTTTTTTATTTTCCATCAAAGCTTAAATACAGTGAAAAAATTTATAGTTTTTAAAAAGCGATTTACCTGGAGAAGCAGAAAGCAAACAGTATATTTATTTTAATTGCTATATACTTAATCAATTAATATAAATTAAAAAAAGACGATTCAGAGCCCAGACACCCGAAGGCGGACTAAATGACCTAAAATTGTATTTATTTGAAAACTAAAATCCGTCAACTTTGAAGGGATATAAAACTAACCAACCGCCACTGTGCGTCGCTAAACAAAAAGCCGTAGTATAAGCATATTATCCAGTAGACCAGAATCCATTCCGCTACACCTCAACTTTATAAGCATAACTAGGGGGCTGGCCCACTGCTCGCTACGCTTGCTGAAATCTCGGGGAGACATTTTGAGTGAAAATAGGGAACACTTCTCACAACTATAGCCAGATCTTATGTCTTTTATTAAAAGAAAGCGGGAAATGTAAATTCAATTTTTCCCTGCCAAATAATAGTACTTTATATAAAACTTGCTCGCTTCGCTCGCCAACCTCCGGCTCGCTACGCTCACTGAAATCTCGAGGAGAAATAAGGAGTGAAAATAGGGAACACTTCACACAGCTATAGCCGGACATTATGTCATTTCTTATAAGAAAGCGGGAAATGTAAATTCAATTTTTCCCTGCAATAATAGTAGTTTATATTATATAGAGAATTTACATTTTCGCTTCTCGCTGTTTTAACGTTTTCGCGGCAATTGAATTATAGCAGCAAGAGCGAGTAACAGTGCCATATACTGCAAATTTATTTTGAAAGTCGCAACACCAATGAATCGATAGCATAATATCAAAAATACCACCAAAACACCCAAAGATCACAAAATATCTCAAAAAAGTTGAGTGGTCACACTGTGGCGCCAAAGTGTCAAAATAATGAAAAATGAAGAAACACTTGAAAATTCGAAGCAAAGCACCCTGCTTTAAACAGTGTTTCAAAACGCCAGTAACTTTCTGGCAACTCCATAATTCTAGTTCGTTTGATACTGTCCCGCGTACTCGCTTGTCGAAATATTTAGCGTTCATTTCTTCACCAATTTTTTTTATATGAAGATTGGGGGTCGCGGTTACTATGCTGTACACTGCCGCCGATAAGCAAAGATCCGATGGCTTACTCCGAAAGTTTCATACACTGGATAAAAGTCCCTTAATTTTACGTAGTCAGCTGTTTTTTGTTTACCTTAAATCAAATAGTTATATTGTGTAATGCAATAACGTAACGAATAATAACAAATTAATTGGTTGTGCCAATTTCGATATTTGAATTTTCATTCGAGTATAGCGAGCATTGCCACATTATCCTTCAAAGGTTAGCCGATATTTACGCCCGGATGCACCCTTGAGGCTCTGTGTCAAGCTCTGTGGCGCAATGTGTACCTAATATTAAGATTTTTTGACGCTGAATTTATCTTCAACTGAAAAGAGGCTTAAGCCTAGTACCCAGCAAAGTTGTGGCAGCAACGAAAAAAATTGTCTAATTTTACGATGGTAGGCAGCTAAAAGCAGAGTTGCCGATTCATAAAATTAACAGAAGTTGAATGGTACCTATGTTGCTGCAGCCGTTTGTTAATTCAAAAGAGGAAACAAATGCAATGAAAATTGTCGTAAATAAGCGATTATATGTGTATTGAATGGTAAGAAAGGAAAAAAGGGGATTTTATTTATTTTATAAAATACATAAATGAAGATTTATATAAATTTAACGTTTAATAAAAACTTTCAGTTGTGGTTCATAGTCTACCGATCTTGTTTTTGTTGTTCAAGCGTGTTTTTGATTTTTCTCCAGTTCCCTCCATTTTTCTATTTCGATAAATTACTTATCTCTTTTAGCTGACCAGCAGCTGAAATTAGAGCGCCACATATATTTTTCTCATCAGCTGCTAAATGGCAGCATGCTAGCTAACAACAGTGTTGAAAAACGGTCGTGCTTTCAGCTGGCAACTTTTGCTGAAGATCGCACCAGCTGAAAGTGACAGCAGAAAATCTGCTTGCTTTTAGCTATTGTTTTTTTATATGGAGTTGCCAGGCACGATTTTTCACTGTTGGGTATTATGCCTTAACTCTAAAAAATATACATCTCTTGATGTAAGCTCTTGGTTAGGTTTTTTGACGCTGAATTTATCTTTAACTGGATACTAGGTTAAACTCTGAAATGTATACATATATTGATTTAAATATCTGTGCAAATTTATATTTTTCGAATAATATTAATGAGTAATAAAATATATAGATATGAACAAGAATCAAAAACGCAGTTCGTTGTTGACGCAGTCTACGCATTTGCTCATGCCCTTCATAACTTACACAATGATCTGTGCACTCAAAATGATCAGAATGAAGGACAACAGAAACATAACCAACAGCATAGCGAATCTGTATGGTATCGTAAGCCAGTTGATGGCCATTCACAGGCATGCCCAGATATGGCCAGCTATGACGGGAAGGACTTTTACAACAACTACTTGTTAAATGTTTCATTTATTGGTACAGATACCTAACACAAATACGAATGATCTTTACTTATTAACTTTTGGATACCTTTTAAGATCTTGCCGGCAGTGAGGTCAAGTTTGATCGTCAAGGAGATGGTTTGGCCAGATATGATATATTGAATTATCAACGGCTCGATAACTCTTCTGGATATCAGTACAAGGTATTATTTTTATATTATATGCTATCAAGGTTTATTTATTTACTAAGCAGTTGAACAAAAAAATGCAGTAAGCTACAGTGGAGCAAGCTCGACAGTAGGAGACCCAGTACTTTTTGAGTGCAAAGCGTTTACTAGATTGTTCTTTAATGTTGCTTACCATGCAATAGATGCCGCCACTACAAAATAAGTTAATTAGCACAGAGGTCGCTAGCGTTTCTTCTTCTTCCTTTTGCCCGTAACATTGTTAGTTGAATAACTTCCGCGTTTATCATCCGATTGAAATGAAATTTTCTGGACAAGGCGCTAGCATTAAAGGGGCTCTTGTAATTTAACATTGAAATTTTGTATTTCAATTTCCAGGGGCGGAGGGGGCTTGGCAAAAATCTAAAACAAACTTGATCAATGGGAGATATAGATGAACCTACATGCCAAATTTGTAGTCTCTAAGATCTAGGCGACACAAAAAGGGGCAGACAGACAGACGGACATGGCTATATCGACTCTTTGCCACGCCCCTCTCCGCACCCGGAAATTGAAATTCAAAATTTTAAAGTCGAATTACAAGAGCCCCCTTAAGGCTAGCGCCTTGATTATTGGTACAAATAATATACACTATGGTCCAAACCTGTCCAGAAAATTTCATTTCAATCGGATGATAAACGCGGAAGTTATTCTACTAACAATGTTACGCTCAAAAGGAAGAAGAAGAGACGCTAGCGACCTCTGTGTTTATTAACTTATCTTCGTAATGGCGCCATCTATTGAATGGTACGCAACATTGATGAACAGTCTATTGTGAACGGTTTGCACTCACAAAGTAGTGGGTCTCCTACTGTCGACTTGCTCTACTGTAGCTTATTGCATTTTTTTTTTTTCATGCTAAAAACCATATGGTTAATACAAAAACTAAAATATGCAGTATTTATTGTTAGTTAACTTAAGTAACTGCTGTGTTGAAATCTAATGGTATTATGCAAATGAATATAATGATTTTTTTCAAATATACTATCGCTGATCAATAAATGCCTACATTTTAAAGCAGGGGTGCGCAATGCTGCCTTACGGATGTGCACGCACCAATACAAATATAGAAAATCGCACGCTCACATGTAACGAACAGTTTTTTTTAATTCAATGTGTGCACTGACAAAAATAGGAACATTGCAATTCATACATAAAGTTTTCGGCGAAGAAAACACTTGCCAGTTGATCACACATTTTAAGGACCTGTGGAATGAAACTTTTCAGTGTACAGCAAACCAAACGACAACAACAAAATACACTCGGAATAGCGACGGCAAAATGAAGCAACAAAATTGTTTTTGTTTGAGAAAAGCGGTTCGGCGGAAAGCGTGCAGTGAAAAATTGTTTTTGCTTTGTTGGCAACGAATAATGGGGGAGGGGAAAAACCGAAAAATTGTTTGAGTAATTTGCAATGTGCGCCAGAACCTTACGTTGCGTGAGCAATGCAGATTACGGTGCTATACCGGCGGCAGTGTAAGAACGCTATTAGGCTACTTACGCTGATGTACCAATATAATTATAATCAAATGTTTATGTAATAGGGTATGAAAATATGCGCAATTTTTCTAAAAAGGCGTCGCCTCAAAATGATAGGACAATTAAAAGATGTTTCAAAACATTAACATTAAGATCTTATAGGCCAAAATAAAGTTACAAAAGCGCTATAAAACAAAATGAAAGATCTATTAGTTATCGATAAAAAATAATATCCGTATTATTTTAAAGTTTAAAATTTAAATTAATCCAAATTAAATTGCACAAAAGGACTTCTGTGTCACTTCTGATATATATCTAAGAAGTATTTTCACTCAAAGCGAAAAAAAAATCGTCAAAAATTTTGTTTTTTCACTCAGCTAACAGAATAATAGTATTTTGTTATCGATGTACGTGTTCTATATCAATATACGTGTTATCTACGCTGTCATTGGTGCCGCCTTATTTTAAATCAGCTGTTGTTGGTGCTCACTAGCAGTATTTACACTCATAACAATAAGAAATCGTAAAAAATTTGTGTTTTTCACTCAGTTAACAGAAAATTAGTATTTCTTATCGATATACGTGCTCGATATCTATATATGTATTATTGCGGCCACTTTATATAAATCAGCTGTTGCCGCTGCTCATAAGCAAAACAAATTTATTGCTCCCAATTTTAATTAAAAATATAGCGCAAGTTAACTTTGGCGCGCCAAAGTTTGGATACCCTTGCAGTGCCCTGTGTAAGTCGTCAGATTTTTTACAAAATTTGATAAATGTTGATTTCGAACCAATCGTTCCTATGGCAGCTATGTGATATAGTAGTCCGATTTACACCAAATTTGGTCAGCCTGTTTAAAACTTAATCAAACACACAATGTGTATATTTGGTTGAGATATCTTGAGAAACAAAAAGTTTTTCATACTAAATGTTGTTTTCGGTCCGATCGTTCCTATGGCAGCTATATGATATAGTTATCCGATCCGGCCGGTTCCGACATATGTACTGCGTGCAGCAAAAAGACGGACCTGTACCAAGCTTCATAAAGATAGCTTCAAAACTGAGAGACTAGTTTGCATAGAAACAGACGGACAGACGGACAGACAGACGGACATGGCTATATCGACTCAGCTCGTCGCCCTGATCAAGAATATATATACTGTTTTATTATGGGGTCTGTGAGCCTTCCTTCAATGCGTTACACATTTCGTGACAAAAATATAATACCCTCTGCAAGGGTATAATAATAATAAAGTCGCTTTCTGGCGTGATGATACATTATAATCATATAATATATTTATTTTGTTAGGAATATTATTTTAATTAAATAAAAGTATAATCATATAAAATATTTTTTTTATTAGGAATATAATTTTGATTAAATAAAATAAAGCCTAATTAACTTGTTTGGTCCTTATGACTTTTGAAAATTTGCGGCATTAGAGCTGAACGTCGGTAATTCCCTCACTTTTTCCACATTTTCAAACTTTCCTTAAATTTTACTATTCAAAAAGCCATAATTTCATCATTTACTGATGAAATAAAGGGTGGAGGCTTATTTCATCATGTTAAAATGAAATGGCCCGCTAACAGTGCTATGTTAAGTCTAATGCTAGGTTTACATTGCGCCACAGTCTAGCACATCACAGTGCCACAGAGCCACAGCTCAATGTGAACACTAAAAGCTGTGCCAGAGGCTGGCACAGAAGATACACAAATTATTTGAGCAGCTGTTTCAGCTGAAGCAGCTTAAATGAACAATATTTTCCTGTGGCAGGCAGAACGAGCATGTTGGTTTTTCTGCCACATTTAGATAACATTTTTTATCGTTTGGCGAGTAATCGATGAAATTGGCGTTTGAAAAAATATAAATTTATATGTTTACTTTTTTATTTTTGCGGTTTATCAGAACAAAATAGGTAAATGTGTCCGTTTCTTGTGTTTTTTTAATCTAGTCTTATAGTTTTTATTATGTATTCAAATGAAAGATAGAAATATGTATCTGAGAGATTGCATTAGCTGCTATGGCTTGTATTGGGCTATGGCTACTCAATGATAATGAAGACGACGCAAGCACTCTTGCTAGGGGACAAACCCAATTTAATTCGGCGGAAGAAGAAATGTATAAATGACTGGAAAGCTGTGAAATACTCCACACAAATTTTGGAAATATGTGCGCACGGATCCGAATACATTAAACTAGCTAGTTATTTGGGTCGCCCTTTTAATCAGAAATATTTCGAATATCAGTAGTTTTCGTTTGTCACTTTCTAGAGGCTATCCGACTCTTTACGTCTTCAATTATATTGTGGATAGATTCGAAATGTCAATGAATGGTAACAAGGTCATCATAAAGTTAGTTTTAAGTGTTTTTATATTTTTTTTTAATAATTTAATATCACTTCAAATAAACGCGCCAAAAGATGGTTCTGATTCTTTTTGTGGAACTTGCTCTTTGTTCACGATCTTGTTTAAAGCCTAGTACCCAGCACTGAAAAATCGTGTACGCTGACTGGCAACTCGACTGCCTTCACTGAAACTTGGTTAAAGCCTGAAATATCTAATTCAGGGGTGCGCAAAGCTTCCTTATGGATGTGCACGCACCAATACAAACAAAGGAAGTCGATCGCACACATGTTACGAACTTTTCTTTTTAGTTCAATGTGTACACTGAAAAATAGGAACATTGCAATTCATATTTAAAGTTTCCTGCGAAGAAAACACTTGCCAGTTGATCACACATATTAAGGACCTGTGGGAAAAAACTTTTCAGTGTACACCAAACGAAAAGACAACAACAAAATACATTCGGAATAGCGAAGACAAAACGAAGCAACAAAATTGTCTTTGGTTTGCAAGAAACGAAGGTTCGGCGGAAAGCGTGCAGTGAAAAATTGTTTTTGCTTTGCAGGCAACGAAAAATAGGGGAGGGTAAAGAACGCAAAATTGCTTGTGTAATTTGCAATGTGCGTCAGAACCTTACCAGTGCGCAAGCCTCACACACTCCCATATGCTATGTGCAAAGCAAAAACAAATGTGCGTCGTGTGCATAGGCGCTGCGCACCCCTGATCTAATTTGTCATTATTTACTAACAAGTACACCACTTATAGATGTGACCGTTTGTCACGAGTGGGTGGCGGCGTATTAATCGCAGTTGATTCTGACCTTCCGTCGGAATTATTAAGTTGCTTACCTAATGTTGAATTTGTTGCAATTAAGTTAACTGTTTATTAAACTTCTATTTATATAACCTGCTCCTATATCCCGCCGCAATCGGATCTTTCTGTTTATCTTGAAAACTTTTCTAATATGCGTTTAATATCGTCTAAACTTTCGGATAGAGATTTTTTGTGTGTATTGGGAGACTTTAACTTACCCGATATATCTTGGTCTATTGTTGATAATCTGGTTGTTCCTACTAGTTCTCATGAGTATATAAATAGCATCCTAGATCTTTCACTTTATCAAGTAAACAATATTTGTAATTGTAACAACCGTCTTCTGGACCTAATATTTGTATCTGATCCTTCAGTTTGTGCTGTTAGTAGAATAGATCCGCTCGCGCTTCCGAAGATTCATTTCACCCTACGTTAGAAATGAACCTTGATCCTCCTGTTCCTGAGCAACTGTGCTACCTAAAGCAGCGTCTAAACCTCGCTGTTTTAGAAAAGCCGATTTTAACAAATTAAATAATCTCATTATTAATCATGACTGGTCCCAGTTTTTGCGAGCAATAACTTAGAATTTGCTCTGTGTCTTTTTTGTGACGCTTTGAACATCTTTTTGATCAATGCGTTCCTCGAAGGTACTCAGTGCGGTCTACTAAGTCCCCATGGTTTACCCGAGAGCTATCAAGTCTAAGAATTTTAAAATCGCGATATTTTAAAAAATATAAACGTACCGGGAATGATGACTTTTCACGTTATTCTATGGCTAAATGTAAATTTAGCTCACTTAATTTGCAAATTTACAACGAATATTTGGGTCGTTGCCGGCTTCAGTTTGCTCAGGACCCTAAACGATTTTATAATTTTGTAAATTCTAAACGCAAATCATCTTTATTACCTCATTCAGTTTCATATGAGAATATGACGGCAAAAAATGATCAGGCTGCAGCCGATTTATTTGCAGAATTTTTTCAATCTACTTACTCTGTTAATAGCTACTCTCCTAGTACATCCTATCCCTAGAATTTGCAGAAATCTAACTTTATTCCTGAGCCCTTGATCACTAAAGACTAAGTATTATGTGAACTCAATTTAATTAAACCAGTGTTCCCCCCAGGCCCTGATGCGTTGTCAGGTTGCGTACTTATGTAGACCGCTGGCTCTTTATATCTACTCTTACATAGACTATTTACTTTATCTGTTAAATCTTGCTCATTCCCTTCTGTTTGAAAGGAAGCACATATCATTCCGTTTCACAAAAGAGGCCCTAAGAGTTGCGTTAACAACTTTTTAAAAATTTATTACTTCACAACTTACACATTTTTGTAGTTCTATAATTTGACCTTACCAACATGGTTTTGTGAAACATAGATCTACAACCACAAACCTGCTCGAATTTTCCTCTTTAGTGATCAAGGGCTTTAAAAATAAAATGCAAACTGATGTTGTTTATACCGACTTCAGTAAAGCATTTGACTCTGTTAACCACTGTCTATCTTACTAACAGAACTCAAAACGTTGTGTTCAAGTCGGCTATTTCGAGGCCCGTCTTGGTAACGTCTGGTGTTCCTCAGGGTAGTCATCTTGGACCTCTGCTTTTTAACCTCTTCATTAAAGTTCTTCCTTCTATTATTCCTCACTCTAACATTTTAATGTATGCTGATGATGTGAAGTTGTGTCTGTCACTTACGGACAGTTTTTACTCTGATTTACTGCAAGCAGATCTTGCACGCTTTTATAAATGGTGCAAATTTAATTTACTAAATCTTAACTGTCCTAAATGCAAGGTTATGACTTTCGATAGACTCTTGCATCACATAATCAATTATACTCTTGATTTGGTACCCCTTAATAAAGTAGATGAAGTAAATGATCTTGGTATTCTCCTCGACCATAGACTGAAGTTTGATACTCAAGTTCTTGGGTTCATCAAAGATGGGCAAAGGAATTTGATGACCCTTATACGACAAAATTACTTTATGTATCTCTTGTTCGTCCGATTCTGAAATATGGTTCGTGTGTTTGGTCTCCACAATACTCTAACCACCAGGATCTTATTGAATCTGTCCAAAAAAATTTCTATTATTTGCTTTACTGGGTTTCAGGCTTTTATTTACCCCCGTATACTAGTAGACTTCTTTTAATTAATCTACCCACTTTAACAAACCGTCGTATTATTCTTGGCGTCTTTTATTGTTAAATTAGTTGCTGGCGAAATTGATTCTTCTTATTTATTGAGTCAAATTAATTTCTCAGTTCCTGCCAGGTCTACCTGTAATTATGTACCACTATCCCTTAATCTTTGTACTAATAACTATTCCCTGCACGAACCCTTTCGAGTGCTCTGTACGGATTATAATAGACTTTACAATGTTTCAATGCAGATGCCTCAATTTTTACTATTAATCTTTACATAATAACTAACGCTAACATGATTTCAGATCTGATTGGGTTTTTTCTTGGGTTTTCCCCAATCCTCGCAACGAATGTTGGGTCTGAGTAATTTATCTTAATTTTGAACTAGCCCATTACATATATATTATAATTTTTTTGTTCTTTTTTTCTGTTTTTTTACTTTAAAGCATTTTTAAGTTGTAATATTTATTACTTATAATGTAACTAAAATCTTACCTGTCGATTGCACAAAGTCGACATTAAATAAATTAAATAAATAAATTAATTAAATAAATAAATAAATTAAATAAATAAATAAATTAAATAAATAAATAAAAAAAACAGTAGCTAAAAGCAAGCAGAATTTTCTGCTGGGGCTTTTAGCTGATGCGATCCCCAGCAAAAGTTGCCAGCTAAAAGCACAAGCGTTTTTCAACACTGTTATTAGCTACCATTATGCTGCGATTTAGCAGCAAATATATTTGGCGCTCTAATATCAGCTGCTGTTTAGCTAAATGTGATAAGTGAATTATCGAAATAGAAAAATGGGGGAGCTGGAGCAAAATCAAAAAGGCGCTGGACCAACCAAAACAAGATCGGCAGACTATGAATCACAACTGACAGTTATTATTAAACTTTAAATTTATATAACTCTTCATTTATGTAATTTATAAAATAAATAAAATCCCCTTTTCCCCTGTTCACAGATAATCGCTCATTTACGAAAATTTTCATTGCATTTGTTTTCTCTTTTGAATTAACAAACGGATGCTGCAACAGAGTTACCATTCAACTTCTGTTTATTTTTTTGTTGTATTGGCAACTCTGCTTTTAGCTCCCTACCAGCGAAAAAATAGACTTTTTTTCGCTGCTGGCACAACTTTGCTGGGTACTAGGCTATAAGCTCCATTGCTGTGAACATTTGAACAATCTGTGTCGTCTTGTGGCGCTGTGCGAAATTTACATTAGTGTTCACATTGACGGCTGGCACAGCAGCTGGCACAGCAGCTGGCACAGCTCTGTGTTGCACAATTTATGTGCCGGCCATTTTAAACACTCTGGCACAGGCCACATACAAGCACAGATGCCACAAACACCCTGGCACAGTGTGGCGGCCTAGCATAATGCTATGTTTACATTGACTGGCACAGCCTGACACATCGCATTTGGGCATTACAACCGGTAGTTCAAATTCGTAGGCTCAGATGCCCAAATGCACTCCTGACGCGCTGTGCCAGTCAATGTAAACTTAGCATAGGAGTGCCATTTGGATTTTGCAAAACGAAAGGCACTTAGGTCATAAAACGTAACGACAAGTGTAAACCATCTTTGAAATGAAAACCGAAAAGATTTTTTCGCTGTTTTTCATTTCCAAGGCGATTCAGGTCGAGTGTAAATACTGTTTATTTGTGAAAAGTATACACATATGTTTTTTGCTTCGTAGGTGATCGGTAAATGGTTTAATAGTCTTGAGCTCAATTTGGAGACCGTTGTGTGGAATAAGGAACAGGAATTGCCGACATCAGCATGTTCATTACCCTGCAAAGCTGGTATGATAAAAAAACAACAGGTGAGTAGTTGTAATGCTCAATATTATTTTTTGCTAGCACTATCTTTCTCCATACAGGGGGATACCTGTTGTTGGATCTGTGACAGTTGTGAGCCTTACGAGTACGTATTTGACGAGTTCACATGTAAAGATTGTGGTCCAGGTTTATGGCCGTATCCTGACAAGCTCTCCTGCTTTGCACTTAACATACAGTACATGCGCTGGAATTCGCTTTTTGCTATTGTTCCTATGGTAATAGCCGTAATTGGCATTACTATGACTATTATCGTTATTGTGCTGTTTGCGAAAAATCATGACACCCCACTTGTTCGTGCGTCTGGTCGGGAACTGAGCTATACGCTTCTATTTGGCATTTTGGTGTGTTACTGCAACACGTTTGCTCTAATTGCAAGGCCGACAATCGGCTCCTGTGTCCTTCAAAGGTTCGGCATAGGGGTCGGCTTCTCTATAATTTACAGCGCCCTCCTTACAAAAACCAATCGCATATCTCGTATCTTTCACTCGGCATCCAAGTCAGCCCAACGACTCAAGTACATTTCTCCCCAATCTCAAGTTGTGATTACAACGTCATTGATCGGTACGTGCATATTTTTAACTTTAACTAGTATTTTGTATTATTTTTTACTTTTCTTCTTGCAGTTGTAAGTTTAAAACTATACATAATTATTTGAATTTGTAATTTACAAATTAAAATGTTAATTTTATTATTATTTTAAGATTTTTTTTCGGCGAAAAATAAATAAATAAGTTGATTTATATTTAAAAAATTGCAATCAAGTCTTTTAGTTTTTCATTTAAATTTATACACATATAATGTATTTTGATAAATTATAATAAATAATTTGTTTATAAGTTTATATAATATTATATATTTTAATGTGTGCGTTGTCCTGTCTATATAGCAATACAAGTTTTAATCACGATGATTTGGATGATTGTTGAGCCGCCAGGAACACGATTTTATTATCCAGACCGCACCGAGGTGATATTAAAGTGCAAAATACAGGATATGTCTTTTCTCTTCTCGCAATTGTACAATATGATACTCATTACTATTTGCACAGTTTATGCTATTAAAACGCGTAAAATACCAGAAAATTTTAACGAATCCAAATTCATTGGATTTACCATGTACACTACTTGTATAATTTGGTTAGCATTTGTGCCTATTTACTTTGGTACAGGCAATTCCTATGAAGTAAGTATCTAAATGTACTATTCAAAAAATATATATCGTGTCCATCCCGCAAAAGTAACGTAAGCGCCAAGCAAATTTTAATTATTAAATATTTTTACGTACAATTTTTATGATACTTGAATACAGTACATCAGAAAAAAACCCGTTTGGGTCTTACAGACTTAGTTTTATAACTTTTTTTTTAATGTCGCTTACGTTTTTTTTGTGAAAAGGGCTGTTTATGTATATAAATTTATTCATAGAATATTTTTACTTTATCTATATATTTTTTTAAACCCTGTACTTTATTAAAGTATAATAGAGTCTGTTAAGGGGTCAGAAGAAGGCGTGGCAGACCTCAAAAATTATATATTTTTGTTCTTAATCAGCATCAACACCCAAGTTGATATAGCCACGTCCTCTCTGTCTGCCTGTTCCTATTTTGTACACCTATATCTCAGGAACTATAAGAGCTAAAGACACCTATATCTCAGGAACTATAAGAGCTAGAGACACCTATATCTCAGGAACTATAAGAGCTAGAGACACCATGTAGACTCATCTATATCTTGCCCAGATCAAGTTTGTTTTACAATTTTGCCAGAATAAAATTTCAAGTCGGATTACAAGAGCAGACTTAAAGTTAGCAGTAGTACATACTCCCAACGAACAAAAAAATAAAAGCCGCACTCAGAAACTTAATCAAATATTGACTTTTCCTGCGGGAGGTTTTACCAATTGTTATTCTATTCGACCAATTTTGTTTGCTGGTTTGCTTGCAGGGAAACCCACCTTTTAAAATCGTTTCTTAACTTCAGCTTCTATCTGGTCAGCATTCTTAAAGCGATTTTGATTTTTTTCCGATAGGAACTTTTTTCCCCTCTGGTTGTCCACTTTCGCACGAATTTATTTTAAATAATTGTCGCCCTGTACTTTTATTACAGTATATTTTTTTTTACAAATAAGCACGAACCAAAAAATTACAAATATAGAGCAAACTTACTTTGGTGAGGCAAAGTTTGGTTACCCTTGCAGTGCCGTGTAAGCCGTCATATTTTAAAAAAAAATTGTTATATGTCGATTTCGAACCCTATGGCAGCTATATGATATAGCTGTCCGATTTACTCAAATTTGATAAGGATGTATATAAATGTGTCAAACACACAATCTGTGAATTTGGTTGAGATATTTTGAGAAACAAAAAGCTTTCATACTAAATGTTGATTTCGAACCGATCGTTCCTAGGGCAGCTATTTGATATAGTTATCCGATCCGGCCGGCTTCGACATATGTACTGCGTGCATCAAAAAGTCGGACCTGCATTAGGTTTCATCAAGATAGCTTCAAAACTGAGAGAATAGTTTGCATAGAAACAGACGGACAGACGGACATGGCTATATCGACTCAGCTCGTCGCCCTGATCAAGAATATATATACTTTATGGGGTCTGTGAGGCCTCCTTCAATGCGTTACACATTTCGTGACAAAAATATAATACCCTCTGCAAGGGTATAAAAACGGAAAAATAAACTTCCGTATGATAACCTTTAATTTTAATAGGATAGTAAAAAAATATTGAAATTTGAATATTGATTTTCTAAAATTAAATATGATAATCACATATATATTTATTTTATATATTTGAAAAATAGATTCAAATTACAACACTGTGCATCTCAATCAGCTTAAGTGCTTCAGTGGCATTGGTCTGCCTTTATTCACCCAAGGTATACATACTGGTTTTCCATCCAGATAAAAATGTACGAAAGCTTACAATGAACAGCACGGTGTATCGACGCTCAGCCACCACCGCAGGCGGTCAAGGAATGCCAACGAGTTCCGGATATAGCCGTACACCACTTGGGACTGGAGCAGGTGCAGGCACAGGTGTGGTTTCTGCTAGCATAGTTGCATCATCAGATCGACCGTCCCAGAACGGTAGTCAAAATAGCCAAAGTCCCGATCTGGACCATAATCAAACCGCAGTTATTCATAGGGATGACGGAGAATGGACTGGTCCGCCAAAAACTTCGACAACTAAATGCGAATGATAGAAAACGTCAAGCACTACAGCAATACTAGATTGAATGAGTTCCAGAGCTATTAATATGTTTAGGCAGAACTAAAACTAACACTAGCACTCAGACTCGTATCAAAATGTGTGTTCTTTGGAAAGCGAAACTGTTTTTACAAAATGCAGTAAATATTTTGTCAAATCCGCGAAATTGAGTTTAGTAATGTTAGCTGACTTTAAATGCTACTTAGAGTTTAAGCAAGTTGAATATATACATATTCCAGTATATAGAAAATTTACATTAAAAGCTTTATCTCCTTCAAAAATTATGTTTTAACAAAAATTAATGAACGATCTGTGTATTTAGTCAAACTAGTTATTACCTACATTAATCACATCAGTTTGCATAGTGCTACATTACATTCTCATATAACCATCATTGCTGCGAGTAATCAAATTGAAATTTATTAACTGATATTAATTTAATTTATTATTGAGCACTTCCGAAATCAATGGCGAACAACTGTATATACTTAAAAAAAATCCTGCCAGCTAAGCCGAGTAATAACCGGTTCAAAAATATATAACAAATTACTTGCTTATGGTAGGTTCCATTGACTGGCACAGCCTGGCACAGCGCGTCAGGGGTGCGTTTGGGCATTACAATTGGTAATTCAAATTTCGAAGGCTCAGATGCCCAAATGCATCCCTGACGCGCTGTTCAGGCAATGTGAACCTAGCATTATGGTACGTGGGGATCGATCGAAAATGTTAAGGAAATTAGGGATTTGTTTAAAACAAAAAAATTTAAGATGACTGTGCTATTTGAATAATCGTACATGCTCTCTTAAAGAACTATTTTCTATTCCTTTTTTTTTATTATATTATATCCTCCAAAATTCAATACAAAAGTGGCTCAATAATACCAGTCAAATCGGAAATTGTTAAGAAAATAACCTCTTCTGCAAAATTTGGTGCTTGCAGCCCTGGTTTGCTTCATAAGATACTTACGTCTTAATGCGTCAAAATCCCTTATTTGTGTGGCACACAATACAGTGCTTTACCATTTACAACTTCTCCTTTCTTTTCTGATTATAATTGAAGAAAATGTCATTTAAAATTTTCAAACTGCACAATTATATAGGGATCCATTAATCTCCGTACTTATGGGAAAGGCCAGATAGTGGTAAAGGACAAATGTGGAATGAGGCCAATCGAGTTGAAAGAAAACTTCTCGCAAGTTTTGTCCTCTGTATGGTATCTTCTTCTTCCTTGAAAAATTGTTTGTTGAATAGCTTTCGAGTTTATTGACCGATCGAAATGAGAATTTTCAGGACAGATTTAACCTATCAAGTATTTAATATGTTATAACTCATGGCGCTATCAATCTATTCTTGTAATTTGACTTTTCAATTTGCAATTCTAATACAAACTTTACCAGGGCAAGATATAAAGAATACATACGTAGATTGGTGTCTGGTAGTCTTTAAGACGCAGGTACTCATACCCTAGGTGTTCAGACACATACAGGCGTCCTTCTGACTGTAAAGCACTTTTTTTTGACAAATTTAATAGACGCTTTGTACATTTTAAACTAAGGGGTCAAAATATGAGTACCTTTTAAACTATCGATGGACATGAATAGAGACCAAACTTGAACATGAAATAAACAGAGTAAACATAATTAAATAGATTAAATGCATTAGTATGATTATAAATTAAAATTATCGTAATTTTGTCTACCATTTTGCAAACTACTTTAGGACATAGGTTATCCCACCTGCAAACTGTCATAATTATACAAGTTTTTAAATTTAATATAGATAATTGCACATATAGCCTAGATAAAAATGTTCAAACCTATCGTATATGTTATATACTATTAATGAGGTATATCAATGTTAATTCCATTTTAGAATCAATTCATTATTTACTCCAAAGGAACAAATAAGAAATAAATAACACATTTCTCATTATTTAATTTATATCAAAATGACTAAGTTATTAATCATCCTAAAGGTGAGTTCATTAAAGACTTAATTGTGTGCAAAGGTGTCGTTTTCAACATTATGGTATATTTAAATAAATACATTTGTGAAATTAGAATTAAAAATAAACAGAATCATAAAATAATTTTAAAAAAAACTGATAAAGAGCGGAGAAATTGCAAAGAAAAATAAATCTAGTATGCTACTGTAAAAACTGATGTAAGATTCGAGATTATATTTTATATTTTTGACTTTTTCTATTTTCTTCATTTAAAAGTTTTATTTTGTTTTATGTACAGAAAATATGTTTTTACAATACAATCAACTACGATTATTTAATTCAAAAGTTTTGAGTTTATATATATTAAAGACTTTTACGAAACTATCAGAGTGTACAGAAGTATGCATACGTTCGTAGGCATATTTCTGGCAATTGTGAAATTGATCTGTTGCGAATGATGCACAAATTAACTGAACAATTGATGAATGCAAAGAAACTGGAGGAATACTCCTGATTCACCATTCATTTCATCTAATTTCTTTGTTAAATTGAACTTTTAGCTAGACTTAATCTTAGTCTTCAATTGAGCACTGTGGCGGAGGAATGTTGTATATTTCGCTCAAATTCTTCCAGGCTAAGAGCTTGATTCACATTTAGGAGAGGCAATTTACCAGCTGATGCTCTGGCAAGCAATTCTGGGGAAAACCATTGGGCCAATTGATTTGGTGTAGGCGATAAGCGATCATCTCTGTGGAAATTCATCGGACTGAGTCTATTAATTTTTATTGAACCTGCAGTCTCAGTGCCTTCGGGACCACCTAAATCATTAAATCAAAATGGTATATTACTTAATAAAAAAGAAAGTATCAATATCCTCAGAACCTGTAATGGGAGCCGATGAATGAATCGGCATATTAGTTTGGCGGTGTAATTCTCCATGAATCAATCGGTGTCTGACCGGTTGATGTTGCAAATAATGATGGTGCTGCATTTGGGAAATCCCTTCGTTATATGTAACATTTTGAACGTTTCCAGGTCCACCGTGAATGCTGTTCTCATTATTGATTGTTTCTGTTGGTTGCAGGGACTTAAGTCTTTGTTGATGTATTTGTTGCAAGTCGTTATTTGACGATATTGCCAGTGTCGGGATTTGTTGTGAGCCAGAGTTTAGAGTGCCTTTTAAAATTGGACGTCCTGCAAAGTAAATGCAAAGCAGAAACAGGCGAACATTAATTCTTTAAGTGCCAAATAATTTTCTTTTCAATATTGATTAATTTTTTAATTTTATTCTATTTTTTATATTATGTGTTACCGTAAGACTTTGGTCCATGTGTGGGCTGCATATTTCCAGGTGGCCACTTGATCTGCTGAGCACGCGATTGTGACATCTGTGGCAACAATTTTGGTGAGATTTGTGGACTGTTCAAACCTAATTGATTTTGCTGCATGGCGTAGTTTCCACCCAAAATCATCCTAGGTTGCAAATTAATACCCGCAGATATTACCGATGAATCATTCATCATGTTGTGCACAGTTGATAACTTAGCATGATATTGTTGTGGCTGCTGTTGATGATATTGTTGCTGATGTTGCTGGTTGATGACTGTACAGTGGTTATGCACGGAAGTTGTCTCTTTATCAGCTGTCATTTTCCTTAACACAGATGTTGGAGTAAACGCCAAAGGTGTTGGTGAATTACTATGCCTTAGGCTTTGATGTTGACCTATTACTTGGTTTGGACCATGTGGGAACAAATCTAAAAATCAAAAATCAGCATCATTTGAATAACAAAATACTTTTTATACTACCTTCAGAAACATTGGACCCAATATTTTTGTTAAACACCGGAAAATTTTTAATAACATGAGGATGATTTAATTCATTAGGGTAGAGTAATGGTTTATGTTGTACGTTAGCATTTCGCCCAGAATTGGAAAACTCAAATAGGACTGTAGCAATTATCTCTTTAGATTGTGCTGATGTGCTGGGGTTATTTAATTCTTTTTCCAGAAATTCAAAAGAAACATCTCCTCGAACAACACCTGTTAAAAATGAATATCAATAAGTATCTATATATATAAAGCTCTTTGTCCTGACTGACACATCACGCTGTAGGCCAAACGGCTTAAGATGTCGAGCCGACATTTTCTTACAACATAGCTGAGACATAGTTGAAGGGCAATAAGTCGGGATTTTGGATGGAGGGAGTCAAGGGTCAAAATTGCATATTTTTTATTTCGTTTTTTTAGCTATCTCCGCCAAACTCATAGATTATTAATTTCTTACTAATTGTTACATTCTGTGAAAATTTGGTCAAGATCGGATAACTATATCAGAAGCAAATTAAAATTTTGTTGAAAAGCACTTAAAAAAGAAATTAAAGTTTGTATGATTTGTTCATGCATTTCTTTTGTAAGAGGCAAGGCTGCAAACCTCCAAAATTTGGGGGGAGGTTCCGTTCGCGGACCGGTTTATGGAGCGCCTGAACCAAAGGTTCGGGTTCGAACCTTGGTTCAATGCTATTAATTTTTCTTGCTACCTTTTTGCTGGTTGCATACTTTATAAGTTCTTTAAATATGTATGTATGTGTATGTGTCTATTACTTAAACAAAATTCTAAAAGTTAAATGTGAAAATCAAAAACATTTAATATAATACAACAATAACGCGTTCTTGAAGATTTGACGAAAAATTAACGATTTCTGTGAAAACATCGTTTTCTAGGAAATGTAGACCGAAATGCTATGTTTATATTCATAACATTTATATTTAACTTAAAAAATAGTTAAGTCTTCATATAATATTTTTTTTATTTCAAATTGTTTATTTAATAGATTTCTGATGTGCTTTTATTTTATTTAAATTTTTTATTTGATTTAAATTATTTAAAACAGAAGTAAAAGACACAGCTTCGTTTAAGCGATTAGTAACAGTTGAATTGAACAGACACCCGGATATGCAGTGCACAATTTTAGCTGCAAAATGTGTGCAAACTGTTTTTTAAAAAATTTATTGTACAAAATTTAAGGCGGTCAGACTTTTGTAAGTGCATAATTTTTGTCATTTTGCGCCAAATATTTAGCCTGTCTGAAAATTCACAGATTGGTTTTATCTCGACAAATCTGACCATTTCCCGCAAAATCTTACTTTTTTCACACATTTGACTTTTTTCTCCAAAGTGAGAAAACCAATATCAGAGAAAACTTTAAAACAGCCCGCAGCGGCAATGAAAATTTGCTATCTATGTATATACACAAAACTCTATGTCCGGACTGATTCACTGTTTCATTGGTGTTGCGACTTTTAAAATAAATTTGCAGTATATGGCAGTAGTTACTCGCTCTTGCTGCTATAATCCAATTGCAGCGAAAACTTTAAAACAGCGAGCAGTGAAAATGTAAATTCTCTATATTATATAAAGTACATTATTTGATATCCAATTGCAGGGAAAATTGATTTTACATTTCCAGCTTTCTTATAAGAAATGACATAAGAGAAGTGTTCCCTATTTTCACAACATTTTACCAACATTCGTCGCATTAGTGCCGACATACGGCCCAAATGTTCGAAAAAAGCTTGAAAATTTGACCTTTTCGACCTATTTGGTATATTCAGCCAGCCGTGGCGGCCACATGCCGGAAGTCATATTTCAACATTTATGGCATAAAATTATCCTTCCAACAAAGCCAAATTGATGGACATCGAATCGGTTTTCTTGTGTTTTATTTCAATTCAAAGTTCTATACCTCTCAAAAATATAGCGCAAGCTAACTTTGGCGCGCCAAAGTTTGCAGTGCTCTGTTAAGCCGCCAGATATTTTACAAAATTTGTTAATTTTCGTTCCTATGGAAGCTATATGATATAGTAGTCCGATTTACACCAAATTTGGTCAGCCTGTTTAAAACTTAGTCAAACACACAATGTGTATATTTGGTTGAGATATTTTGAAAAACAAAACAGTTTTTCATACTAAATGTTGTTTTCGAACCGATCGTTCCTATGGCAGCTATATGATATAGTAGTCCCATTTACACCAAATTTGGTCAGCCTGTTTAAAACTTAATCAAACACACCATGTGTATATTTGGTTGAAATATTTTGAGAAACAAAAAGCTTTTCATACTAAATGTTTATTTTCAACTGATCGTTCCTATGGCAGCTATATGATATAGTTATCCGATCCGGCCGGCTTCGACATATGTACTGCGTGCAGCAAAAAGACGGGCCTGTACCAAGTTTCATCAAGATAGCTTCAATACTGAGAGACTAGTTTGCATAGATACAGACGGACAGACAGACGGACATGGCTATATCGACTCAGCTCGTCGCCCTGATCAAGAATATATATACTTTATGGGGTCTGTGAGGCTTCCTTCAATGCGTTACACATTTCGTGACAAAATATAATACCCTCTGCAAGGGTATAAAAATTGTGAAGATTGAAAGTAAAGAGAGTCGTTTTTAACGAAAAAAAATGCTGTAAGCTACAGTGGAGCAAGCTCGACAGTAGGAGACCCAGTACTTTTTGAGTGCAAAGCGTTCACTAAAGATTGTTCTTCAATGTTGCGTACCATCAATAGATGGCGCCACTTGATACACATAGAGGCCGCTAGCGTCTCTTCTTCTTCCTTTTGCCTGTAACATTGTTAGTTAAATAACTTCCGCGTTTATCAACCGATTGGAATGAAACTTTTAGGACAGGTTTGGACTATAGCGAGTATTATGTATACCAAAAATTAAGACGCTAGTCTTAAAGGTTCTCTTTTAATTCGTCATTAAAAATTTGTTTTTCAATTTCTAGGGGCGGAGGAGGGCGTGGCAAAAATCTAAAACAATCTTGATCAATGCAAGATATAGATGAACCTACATGCCAAATTTGGTGTCTCTAGCTCTTATAGTCTCTGAGATCTAGGATCTCATAAAAGTGACAGACAGACAGACGGACAGACAGACGGACATGGCTATATCGACTCGGCTGTTGATGCTGATCAAGAATATATATACATTATGGGGTCTGCCACGCCTCCTTCTGCCTGTTACGCACATTTGCACAAACGTAATAGACCCATTTGTACTTTTTTAAAGTACTGGGTCTAATTATACTTTAAGTCAGTGTAAAGATACTTTAAAATTATTTATTTTTAATTCTTAGTTAAAATAAAAGAGAATTTAATTCTGAACAAAATGAGCTTTGGTCATTTCAAAAGATTGCTTGGTTTTTTTTTAATCGTGTACGCAATTTGAGTGAAACTGTTAAAAATTAAAGCGAAGAAAATGCGCTTCAAAGTATCAAAGTATATCTTCCGAAATTTTGCGAATTCGACAGTGAAACTTGCTAAGGATATTTTTAAATATTTGTATATTTGTTAGGTTTGCACATTGGTAAGGTTCTGGCGCACATTGCAAAATACACAAACAATTTTTCGTTCTTTACCCTCCCCCATTATTCGTTGCTGGCCAAGCAAAAACAATGGGTGTGTTTACAGGCTTACTTGCTCCCTGATAATTTTTGTGATACATCCGTTCAATCTGGTGAACGTGACTGATACTGTATCATGATACCAAATTTTAGGTACCATGATACATAAGCATGTAACATAAAAGTTCGCTACTTTGTTCGTGATTCCGCTACATTTATCGAAAAACGTCAAATATTTATCGATTATTTATTATTATTTGTAAACAAAAAATGCAGTAAGCTACAGTGGAGCAAGCTCGACAGTAGAAGACCCAGTACTTTTGAGTGCAAACCGTTCACTATACATAGATTGTTCTTCAATGTTGCGTACCATACAATAGATGGCTCCGCTACGAAGTTAATAAACACAGAGGTCGATAGTGTCTCTTCTCCTTCCTTTTGCCCGTAACATTGTTAGTTGAATAATCCGATTGGAATGAAATTTTCTGGACAGGTTTATACCATAGTGTATATTATATGTACCAATAATCAAGGCGCTAGCATTATAGGGGCTCTTGTAATTCGACTCAGAAATTTGTATTTAAATTTCCGGGGGCGGAGGGGGGCGTGGCAAAAATCTAAAACAAACTTGACGAATGGGACTTGTAGACGAACGTACATGCCAAATTTGGTGTCTCTAGCTCTTATAGTCTCTGAGATCTAGGATCTCAAAAGAGGGACAGACAGACAGACGGACATGGCTATATCGACTCGGCTGTTGATGCTGATCAAGAATATATATACTTTATGGGGTCTGACACGCCTCCTTCTGCCTGTTACGCACATTTTTTCTGCACAAACTTAATAGACCCATTTGTACTTTTTAAAGTACCCCTTAGGACGGGTAGTCCGTGAAACACCGGGTGATACCCTGTGCGGCTACGAACTCTGTGGGGAAGTCCCACGTAATAGTGTGGTTGTTGTTAGAAATTAATATTGGTGCGAGTGTTTGTTTTATGCCTACACAGCCGAACATTTCTTGTGAATAGTGAACCCAATCGGACTGAGATCTGTACCCCGATTGAGAACTACTTTACACTTCGTAGTGGCGCCATCTATTGAATGGTACGCAACATTGAAGAACAATCTATAGTGAACGCTAAGTCTCCTACTGTCGAGCTTGCCCTACTGTAGCTTACTGCATTTTTAAAAATATTTATGCTGTTTTCCGTACGAGCATAATTTTGCATTATATAAACAAATTGGAACCGGTTAAAACCGGTTAACAGTTTCGGTTACAGTTTGAATTCCTGATAGAGATATAATCAATCTTTCAGTATGACAAAATCAGTGGTACTTACTTTGAAATAAGTGCTGAATCTCAATTCGTTTCTGTGTTTGCTGTTGCAAGGGTAAAGGCCCAGATACGTTCGGTTCTTGAACGTGGTATTCAATGCGGTTCAATGCGGTATGTAACTGATTGTGAGGGATCACTTCATTATGCCTATTATTATATGGCAAAGAGTCATTTTTAGCAGCAGCACGTTGTTGATGTAAGTCATCCTTTTTCACTTGCGAGTCCTGCCCTCGAGCCAAAATGTGTTGTTGGTAGTGATCATGAACATTAGTAGGAACATGACCAGGTCCATTGCGAAACGTTGATGCGTTCGTTAGATATGACTCAGGGGCTGCTGGTTGAGCATTATTTTGCGAGCCAAGTTGTTGCAAAAGTCTTTTAAAAGCTTCAGTATCTCTAGTAACAGGTTTCTCAACTTGCTCTGTAGGAATCGGCTGCTGTGCGTTTGACATTGGGTTTCCTATTGTATATTCAGGTCGTAAATCCACTTTTGTCATCTGTGCTTCCAAGTCCTTAACACTAGGAATTTCTGCAAGTAGCAAAACAAAAATTAAAAATTTTGCAGTCGACAATGATAATGACTTTGAAACAAACAAATATAATTTGAAATAATAAAACAACGTGTTTTATCAACCAACTGCCTCTGAGGGCTCTGCAGGGTACCCAAACTTTGGTGCGCCAAAGGTTGCTTGCGCTATATTTAGACCCTGTACTTTAAAAAAGTACAAATGGGTCTATTAAGTTTGTGCAAAAAAAATGTGCGTAACAGGCAGAAGGAGGCATGGCGGACCCCATAATATATATTTATTCTTGATCCGCAACAGCCGAGGCGATATTTTTTTTTTTAAATGCGAAGAATAAAAATATACACTTCACAAGGGCAAGTTTAGAGCTGGCATTCGTTAAATTGAGCTAAGTCTTCGTTTTAAACTTAGTTGTTTACCAGGTGTGCAGGTTAAAAATGTCGTTTTACTTTCAACGTATGTAGCAAAAAAATATAGCGCAAGCTAACTTTGGCGCGCCAAAGTTTGGATACCCTTGCAGTGCCCTGTGTAAGCCGTCAAATTTTTTACAAAATTTGTTAAATGTTGGTTTCGAACCGATCGTTCCTATGGCAGCTATATGATATAGTAGTCTGATTTACACCAAATTTGGTACGGATGTATTAAACTATACCAAACACACAATCTGTGAGTTTGGTTAAGATATCTTGAGAAAGAAAAAATTTTTTCATACTAAATGTTGCTTTCGAACCGATCATCCCTATGACAGCTATATGATATAGTAGTCTGATTTACACCAAATTTGGTCAGCCTGTTTAAAACTTAATCAAACACACAATGTGTATATTTGGTTGAGATATCTTAAGAAACAAAAAAGTTTTTCATACTAAATGTTGATTTTGAACCGATCGTTCCTATGGCAGCTATATGATATAGTAGTCCGATTTACACCAAATATGGTCAGTCTGTTTAAAACTTAATCAAACACACAATGTGTATATTTGGTTGAGATATTTTGAGAAACAAAAAAGTTTT
The DNA here is from genome assembly GCA_035043265.1 of Drosophila testacea. Lineage (NCBI taxonomy): Eukaryota > Metazoa > Arthropoda > Insecta > Diptera > Drosophilidae > Drosophila > Drosophila testacea. The sequence goes on along the minus strand of JAWNND010000842.1, from coordinate 1,670,492 downwards.
CCATACTAAATGTTTATTTCCAACCGATCGTTCCTATGGCAGCTATATGATATAGTAGTCCGATTTACACCAAATTTGGTCAGCCTGCTTAAAACCTTATCAAACACACAATGTGTATATTTGGTTGAGATATCTTGAGAAACAAAAAAGTTTTCCATACTAAATGTTTATTTGCAACCAATCGTTCCTATGGCAGCTATATGATATAGTTATTTGATCCGGCCGGTTCCGACATATGTACTGCGTGCAGCAAAAAGACGGACCTGTACCAAGTTTCATCAAGATAGCTTCAAAACTGAGAGACTAGTTTGCATAGAAACAGACGGACAGACAGACGGACAGACAGACGGACAGACGGACATGGCTATATCGACTCAGCTCGTCGCCCTGATCAAGAATATATATACTTTATGGGGTCTGTGAGGCTTCCTTCAATGCGTTACACATTTCGTGACAAAATTATAATACCCTCTGCAAGGGTATAAAAACCATTTGAGTTGTCCAAACCTTAAGCGCTATTTTGTTGGTTAGACAGTTTTCTTCAAAACGCCATATAAGTTTACTTGCTTACGGGCTAGAAACATTTTTTATTTGGCGTTAAGCGTGTCGTGCTTTCAGCCAAAGACAGGGCATTTGCCCAAAAAATAGAACAGCGAAAAACTGAGTGCGAAATGCGTCTTTCACGCTACGAAAGAAAGTTTGTTTTGCATCGGACTGTAACTGGTGACTAAAAATGGATTTATTTTGAGAATCCCAACTAAAGAAATGATGGGTATCGCCAGGGCCACCATCGACACCAAGTGCAAGATCGAATCGCTTTGGGAAAAAAGGTTATGATGTGCGAGAGTTGGGATTTGAAGGAGAAGTGCACTACGAGCTTCTTTAAGCCGGCGATATGGTCAATACCGTCCGCTACCGTCAAAAAAATTATCGATTTGAACGTCGAACTGTGCAAAAAACGGCAAGAATGGGCTCAAAGACATGAGAAAGGCATTCTAAAGCATGCCATTTTTCTGGCCTTTTCAGTAAAAGTGGTAAAAAAAAACAATTTCATCGCTCGGATGGGAAATCTTTACTTCCCAGCAATATTCACCAGACCTGCAGCCTTCCGATTACCATTTGTTCGCATCGATGGGACACGCACTGGCGGAGCAGCACTTCCAGGACTTCGAGGATCTACAAAAATTGATCGATGAACGGATCTCAATGAAAGAAGAAGAGTTATTTTGGCACGGTATCCATCAGTTGGCCAAAAAATGGACAGAATGTGTAGAAAACGAAAAAATCTTTTATAGTTTTTGTGGAATAGCCGAGTCATTGTCATTAAAAAAAAATGCAGTAAGCTACAGTAAAGCAAACTCGACAGTAGGAGACCCAGTACTATTTGAGTGCAAACCGTTCCCTATAGATTGTCCTTCAATATTGCGTACCATTCAATAGATGGCGCCACTACGATGATAAGTTAATAAACACAGAGGTCGCTAGCGTCTCCTCTTCTTCCTTTTGCCCGTAATATTGTTAGTTGAATAAGTTCCGCGTTTGTTATCCGATTGACATGAAATTTTCAGGACAGGTTTGGACTTAGTGTTTATTATTTGAACAAAAACCAAGGCGCTAGCATCAAAGGTGCTCTTGTAATTCGACTGCGAAATTTTGTATTTCAATTTTCTGGGGCGGAGGAGGGCTTGGCAAAGATATTAAACAAACTTGATCAATGGGAGATATAGATGAAACTACATGCCAAATTTGGTGTCTCTAGCACTTATGGTCTCTGAGATCTAGGCGACACAATAAGGGACAGACAGGCAGACGGACATGGCTATATCGACTCGGCTGTTGATGGTGATCAAGAATATATATACTATATATATATATGGGGTCTGCCACGCCTCCTTCTGCCTGTTTCGCACTTTTTTTTTGGACAAACTTAATAGACCCATTTGTACTTTTTTAAAGTACTGGGTCTAAATACAGCGCAAGCTAACTTTGGCGCGCCAAAGTTTGGATATCCTTGCAGTGCCCTGTGTAAGCGGTCAGATTTTTTACAAAATTTGTTAAATGTTGATTTCGAACCGATCGTTCCTATGGCAGCTATATGATATAGTTATCCGATCTGGCCGGCTCCGACATTTGTACTGCGTGCAGCAAAAATACGGACCTGGACCAAGTTTCATCAAGATAGCTTCCAAACGGAGAGACTAGTTTGCATAAAAACAGACGGACGGGCTATATCGACTCAGCTCGTCGCTCTGATCAAGAATATATATACTTTATGGGGTCTGTGAGGCTTCCTTCAATGCGTTACACATTTCGTGACAAAATTATAATACCCTCTGCAAGGGTATAACCAGCCATTGTTCATAAAAATCGGTTAATTAACTTTGGAGTAAAACGACTTTTAATGGCAAACAAGTTCTAAAAATTTATATATTTATCGATTTTCGTGCAATTATTCAATATCGATAGTGATTTTTTCGTGTATCGCACGTATATCGCACGAAGATAACCAATATCTCTATTGAAGTATTGCACGAAAATCGTTAAATATATAAATTTTAGAACTTGTTGTTTACCATTAAAAGTCGTAGATTATATATATTATATTTATAGATTTCATCAGGGGTGCTACAGAAATCACTAGTGAAATAGATTTCAGCTGTCAGCATTTCCGCGCGGAAATTTTTGAGGTGCCACACATCTCCGAGTGATTTAATTTTATTTAGCATTTTCACAAACCTTTCCGAATTCGTCCGAAGTACAATTTTCCAAAAATGTCTTCACAAATTGCACAATAAGTTAAATTATTTTGAAGCAAAATTTGTTTTACCTCAAAAGAGCTATTTTTTTTAATGCTTAAATTAAAGAAAACAGATGTGTTTCCATATAAAATTCCTTCGAACTCTGAATACAAAATGTGGCATCGCTAACACTGAATCCGAAAATCTAAATCGGACTAGGTGGCAGCACCAGACGAAAGCGGATTAAGCGCTGATTCATTCCGCCCAAAATTAGTAGGCGAATTTGGTCTGTGTCACGGCAGAATGAAATTGAAGTGAAATTCAAGCGGAAGTGATTTCTGTGGCACCCCTGTATATATTTAAAATTTTAAACCGATATCTCACCTAGCTTTAAAGTTACAGATTTTTGCAAACAACTTCGCAGAAACGAGCCACTGAGCGCTGAAGAAAACATAAAAGTCATAAAATTCTAATTATGAAGTGATTTTTAAAATAAAACTTATAATGATTACGGTCCCTGAATTTTAGTTGACTGCGATTAGTCGTTAACGTTAAATGAATAAATAAATTCTAGTCTATAGTTTTTATTCTTACTGAATACCTTAAAATATACTTTTTCTAATGTCTTTCTTACATACCATGCTTGCCCTGCGCATCCAGTATAGAAGACTCTTCATATGATGTTATCTCATTGTTATTTGCTGGCTCTTTGGGTCCAAACCATCGGCTAAATCGCGACGTCCCTGTAATATCACCTTGTACCTCTCCATCATTACCCTGGAAAGATAAAAATGTGCTGTAATCAATTACACAAGGGTACACGGTTTTTTTTTAGACCCAGTACTTTAAAAAAGAACAAATGGGACTATTAAGTTTGTGCAAAAAAAATGTGCGTAACTGGCAGGAGGAGGCGTGGCAGACCCCATATAGTATACATATTCTTGACCAGCGTCAACAGCCGAGTCGATATAGCCATGTCCGTCTGTTCGATTTTTGAGTTCCTAGATCTCAGAGACTATAAGAGCTAGAGACACCAAATTTGGCATGTAGGTTCGCCTATATATTGCATTGATCAAGATTGTTTTAGATTTTTGCCACGCCCTCCTCCGCCCCTAGAAATTGAAAAACAAAATTTTAAAGACGAATTTCAAGAGTACCTTTAAAACTGTACTAAAACTGGCCTTAATGCCAAATTTAGTGTCTCTAGCTCTAATAGTCTCTGAGATTTAGGTGACACAAAATGGGACAGACAGACAGACGGACATCGCTATATCGGCTATAAATAATAGTCCCATTCGTTCTTTTTTAAAGTACTGGGTCCAAAAATAGCAGTAAGATACAGTGGAGCAAGCTCGACAGAACGAGACTGTACTTTTTGAGTGCAAAGCGTTCACCATAGATTGTTTTTCAATGTCGCGTGCCATACAATAGATGGCGCCACTACGAAGTTATTAAACACAGAGGTCGCTAGCGTCTCTTTTTCTTTCTTTTGCCCGTAACATTTTTAGTTGAATAACTTCCCCGTTTATCATGCGATTGGATTAGAATTTTCTGGACAGGTTTGGATCATAGTATATATTATGTGTACTTATTATATTCTAAGGCGCTAGCATTAAAGGGGCTCTTGTAATTTGACTTCGAAATTTTGTATATAGCATATTCCGGAGGGGGCGTGGCAAAAATATAAAACAAACTTGATCTAGGGGACATATAGATGAACCTACATGGTGTCTCTAGCTCTTATAGTCTCTGAGATCTAGGAGTTCATATTTTCGAAATTTCGAACAGCCGTATCCGATTCTGCCGTGAAATTTTTATACGGATCGGATAATAAACGGATAGAGTTTATCATGTGTGACAAATATCATATCACTAGTATTAAAGGTGATTTCGTAATTCGACTTTGAAATTTTGTTTCAAATTTACGGGGGCGTGGCAAAATTCTAAAACAAACTTGATCAATGCAAGATATCGATGAAAGTACATCCAAATTTGGTGGCTGTAGCTCTTATAGTCTCTGAGATATAGGTGTTCAAAAAAGGGACAGACAGACCGACATGCCTACATCGACTCGGCTGTTGATGCTGATCAAGAATATATATAATTTATGTGGTCTGCCACTCCTCCTTCTGCCTGTTACGCATTTGCATTTGCTTAAACCACACGAAGAAGCCACACGTTAACTCCGTACGAAAAGCATAGCGCTTTAGTTTTTGTCGAGAGCATGTGATTTGATAACGGAGTGGCCCAACGTGATCTTCTCTGACGAAAAAAAATTTAATTTGGTAGGCCCAGATGGTTATAGCTATTATTTTGATGCTCCTCGTAAGGAACCCTATCATTCGGACCGGCCGCATAGCGAGTAGGAGGTGTGATGATTTGGGGGGCTATTTCCTTCTATGGCACCAGTAAAGTACAATTTTTGTCAACTACTATGAATGCTTTGTGATACAATGGAGTATTGAAAAAGGTTTTTTCACATTTTCAAAACCTATTCGGACTTCTGCCGTCGATTTATCAACACGATATTGCGACGATACATACAGCTCGGGTTGTAAAATTGTATATACAGAGCCAAAATGTACAGCTTTTAAGCTGGCCGCGCTACTTACCAGATTTAAATATAATCGAAAATGTGTGGGGATGGTTGATAAGTGAGGTTTTTGGCTCAGGAAAACAATATTCTGATGTAGTCGAGTTAATCAAAGCAATCGAAATAGCTTGGAACTCGATTTCGTTTAATTACTTTGCCAGTTTGTACAATTCCCTTACAAACCGGATGACTGAAGTATTGGAGCAAAAAAACGGCTCGACACATTATTTAAATATTTTTTTCCTAGTTCTAAATGAACCCGATGATCCGAAATATAAGTTTATTTTAATTTATTATGAGAACAGAAATCTCTATAAAAATGTAAGTTCACATGTCCTATTGAAGTGGCGCATAATAATATTGAAGTCATCTACAGAATTAAATAACAACTGTTAATTGAATATTTATTTAAAAAAAAAAATAAAGCAGTTAAGGGGGTGTCCTATTCAAGTGGTGGGGAATGTATATGCGCAGGTTGAATCTGTTTACATGTATATGGAATTTAACATCGTCCTTTACTTCCACAGGTGAATGGTATATTTTCTTTTGACCTTATTTACATATACATATATATATATATGTATATTTTCTTTTGCCCTTACTTACATATATATTATATATATATATATACATATGTATATGTAAGTAAGGGAAAATATACCATTCACCTGTGGAAGTAAAGGACGATGTTAAATTCCATATATGTACATGTAAACAGATTCAACCTGCGCATATACGTTCCCCACCACTTGAATAGAACACCCCCTTCCCGACTTATGAAAAATTTCTAAAATTAGTGATAATAAAAAAAATCAACAAAAACCAACAAAACAAAAACACAGCAAGTGTTCTGCGCTAGCCGTATTAGGCTTGATATAAATTAAATTTTAAAAAACTTGAAAAGACCGGCGCGAAATTTTTTCACATAATTCATGATAAATCGGGGTCTATTCAGCCGCCTAGTCGTCCATAGACTTAGACCCTAGCTTGTAATAACGGGAAGAACTTAATCTCCCAGAGCCACTACGAGCCCACCGCATTTCTAAAGTAAGAATTGTACAAACCATTAGTGCATGATCCATTGGGTCCATGTTAAGAAAGGCGTCGAAATTAAACTCAACTTCAGATTTAGAAATGTGGTTACCACTGTTGTATTGTTGACTGGAATTTTTTTTATCAGAATCCTTTTTGTAATTATTTAAATCTATTCGGTTTAAGCTGACAATGCTACTGCTCCTTGATGTAGCTGTAGATTTTAAAATTTGGTTTGCTTTTTTATTAATTTCCTTCGATTTCGAATCTTCATTGTCATTGACTTTTAAATTTTCTGCTTCAACCTCCGTATCATCGAATCCATGTAAATCAATTGTTTCGTGCTGTGATTTTGGACCAGCACTGAACCATTCAGGTTCATGTGAATCATGTGTTTGATACAAGTTTCCGCCGCGCTTGCCTCGATTAACCGAATCGCCAAAATTGAATTTGTCTTTATTGTATGCTCGGCGTCCACTCTGAACATTCTTTTTGCCATCATATTGATCTCGATCTCGAAGATCTGATCCCCGGCTCGTTCGTTCGTTCAGGCGTCGATCGCGATCTCCAAGATTATCATTGGATCTTTCGCTGTGCTTTCCACTAAATGTTCGCTGCCGCTGTGGGTTAGTAATACTTCCATTAAGGGGTCTACTGTCTTTTTCATTACTAATTACATTCGACTCTGCTGTAGATTGATTTTTGTTGTATTCCCAGTTATCATTTCGTGGTAGTAGTCGTCCACTTCCTATTCGCCTCTCCTGAGCATTCAAATTCCCTCCTCCATTTCCACCCTGTCGTGTTGAAAGGAATGTAGGTGATAATGCCAATGATTGTTCTTTGTCTGGTTGATTGTATGAAGTTTTTTCGCACTGCTCCCATTCAGCGGATCCAATAATTGTTGAATTATTGCGCTCTGGTGAGACTATTAAACTACTAGAGTGGCGTACTTGACTTTTTAAGTCTTGCGTAGGCATATTAATGCTTTCTTTTAAATTTAACAGAGCTCCATCATCATAGTTCGTTGAAGGAATCGCTTTAACATTATTTTGGGGTGATTCATTAGATACTTCGTTGGTTCCTACAGATGCGATTACGAAGCGTCGCTTTGCAAATGCTGGCATTAAATGCGATGACGAAATACTTCGATGATCAATATTGGACGATTTACCATATGATGTTCTTATATTTTCCGGGTGCATTAATGTTAATCCAATCTGACCGTCTCCATCTCCTCCGATTTGATCGCCCGAGCTAAAGCGTTGATAATAGTTGTGAGCTCGTTCTCTGTTCCGCAGAGCCCGTCTAGAGCTCAATAACCCATTTGAACTGCTGGTTAGGGCCAAATTTTCCCTATCTGGTGACAAACATGTTTTATTCCCGTAAGTGTTACTACTACTACTGCTGCTTAAATTTGATGGAAGTCCACTTATTTTCCAGAAGTTTAACGTATGTAACTCTGTTTGATTTGCACACTTTGGACGTAGGCGTGCACTTCCTTCAAATCGTAGGGATAGAAGATCAGCCCTTGAATACCTGAATTTAATAAACAATTAGAAATTTACCAAAAAAATGCATACATATGTGTACATACATACATGAAGTCTCTATGATAAATATTTTCAGTGAAAGTTTAATTTATTTTATTTTTTTAATAGACATGCAATGTGCCTAGTTGAAATTCCTTTTTTAAATATTGAATTTTCCATGAAAAGAAGTAAATAACCAACTACATACATACGCACAGGCACACACACAATTATACATCTTCCTTACCTTGCTTTATCTTTGACATTGTCCATCTTGCACTTTCATGTACGGTTGGTTTTGTCCTATTTGCTGCGTTGGTTAAAAACAGAATTTAATAGTATGCATAAATATACAGCATGTGTGAACGTACATACATGTACATATTTGTACAAAGATTTATACCTCTTTGTAAGGTTTTATAATATACAACACAACATTATTTAAGGCTACTTATGCATATGCATGTATGTATTTACAAGCGTACATTCATTATTGTTGTCTCAACCGCATACATCCATTTACATGTTAATATGTATAAAATTATGCACAAACAAATTATAAGACTAAACGTTATTGCTTTAGTGTTTCTTCACTTTACTTGTTGCCTGCTCACACCTGTTTTATTTATATGATTATAGCCATTTCTATAAAACTTATACTTATATATTTTACATCCGTGACAGTATAGTCTTTCACAAAATATTCACTTTAGCGTTGGGTTGCTCTTGCTCATGTAAGTGAACAAAAAAGAGTTGTTCACTAAAAGTGAGGGAACATGTTTATTTTTAATTCACAGCACCATAATTCGTCTTCCTACCAAATTAGATCACAAAGCGACCCAATCCGAATCGCACACGACATTTACGGCACAAATTTACCGCATCTCAATCATATTCTACTTTTTTTTAGAACCAAAATTTATCAAAATAGTCGGAACCAGCTTGAACTAGCGCATACGTATGAATAGACTCAATAATAAATAAAACGAAGAATTAGCAATACTAGTTCATTTAAAAATCGCTCATCATGTTCAATCGATAAGTTATTATTAATCGCCATTTTCGTTCACTCATTAATCAAAGTTTCCATTCGTTGAAGTGTGATACTGAATTTACACTTGTTGGGATTTTATGGTTGCGTGAGGGCTCACGCAAAAAAAACCAAAAAGTGTTTCTATTGCTTTTGCCGCAACCATAGTCAACTGCTTGCATGGGAACTTTTGCTGCCAGTGCGAACATGAAAATAATGCAGTGATGTTTAAACAAAGTCTGAAGGCATAATTAACATCTTTCTTTATTTATCTTATTAAAAAGGATATGGTTTATACAAAAAGTTAAGAAGTTCATTGTAAATTGGCAATGACGTTGCAGATAAAAAAGAGCACCCCAAACTCGTTAATATTAGGAATAAACAAATTCAGAGTCACTTCAGAGCTATATCAAAATCAAAAACTATTATAGAAATTAGTCAATTCAATAAATTTTTCAAATTTTCGTTCACGGTTTATTCTCATTCAGCTGTTTATAGCTAGCAATAATCTCGATAAATGCCTAAATTTTATCGATATTGTGGGACCATATCACAAAAAGCAAGTTGGTAGTCCCTGCGTGGTCTAGCGGCGCAGAACTTTCCCTCCCCCTTCACCAACAAGTTGACTATGATTTTATCCGGCAAGTGACGTACGTCGCCTCACTTTCCCAATTGGAGCAAACGCATCCTGTGAGTTAGTGTGCGAATTGGGGAAATGAGGTTAACCGCCATATATCACCATAAATTTGGGGTGGGTGTAACGACAAATTCTGCGTCACTAGCTCACGCAGGTACAACCAACTTGAATTTTGAATGAAAGTCACACATTACCGGTAAGATATTGTTGTAGTGCGTTTCTACACGCGGAATCGTTTGCACCACTGGAAACTGAGGAGACGCCAGTTTGTTGGTGAGGCGGGGGAGGAAAATGATGGGACCTTTCCTACAACTGCTTTGCTTATAATTTGCTTAAACTTGGATTATATCGATCAGCTGTTCCCCACAAATTGTGGAACATTTTACAGCACTACTCGCTTAAACGAAATCAGCTCAGAGGCTGATTTATTTTTGCTTTTGATTTGGTTATCTGTGATGGTTATCATTTGATGGTTATTTGAGACCTCATATAGACATTTAAAAAATGGGCCATATGCTATTAAAAATGAAAAATAAAGAAAGATGTGTATTCTGCCTGCAGACTTTGTTCAAACAAAACAGATCATGGATGCGGCAAACTAGAGCTGAAAAAAATATCGACGATATATCGATACCTCGATATTTTTCCGCTTTTTATATATATCAATATTTTTAAACCGATGTTTTCCGATGTTCGATAATTTTTTTTTCATCTCAAAAAAGAAAAAAGCGGGAAAAGGTATGCAAGTTTTCTTGCAATGTCGAATGCAAATGTCTTACGAAATACTTTTTGGTGTGTACATATGTAGGCTCCAGTAATGTGGACACAAATGAAGTGGACAGTGATCAGAAAGTAGAAATTAGCAGGAAACGGGCTAAGTATGGCAAATCATCCTTGTGGAACTTTTTTAATAAGTGTGTTGATGGTAAGACTGCTGTGTGCATTAAATGTGCTAAAATGTATAAGACAAGTGGCAATACCACCAACTTGCTTAGTCATTTAAAAAATATTTACCCTAATTTGACAATAAGTGAACTTCCAAAAACTACTACTAATTCGATACTACCGTACCTTGAGAAAAAGTACGAACAGTCGTCAATTAGAAAGCGCTAGCTTGATTTATACTCAAGTTACATATTTAATTTGTTTTAAGTTTTGAAACCCATGAGCTCAGTTATTCTAAATGCATTAAGTATTTGAGATTTTTGATTTAATACAAGTTGTATTAAACAAAAAATCATAAAAGATATATGCTGGCTCATTTTAAGGGGTTAGGTTCAACTCGATATATCGATGTTTTTTCACCAAAAACTTCGAAACCTCGATACACGAAAATATCGATATTTTTTAGCTCTACGGCAAACGCCAATGAGTATTTAACATCAAGAGGAGAAATGACGGCCGTTAAATAACAGAGGCAGTGGAGTTTGGCGTGTAAAAGTGGGTATAGACAGAATCTAACAGAATAATGTTAAAAGCCTGTGACGCGCCAAACTTCGATGGCCGCTTTGCGGTTTTTTGTTTTGGTTTCTTGTTTTGCTTTGTGTGTACCTACAAAACGTATATGAAAAGTTGCCACACTTCATATTATGTTGTTGTTGTTACAAATCTGAGTTTTGCCTATTTCAAAGTTGATTTAAAGCAATGCCCTCAGCCTGCATTTACCCTACTCTAATCGGGTGTTATGTGCGAGTAAAGTGAAAAGACACAATATTAAGTAAATGCGTGCAATATTTGATTTAAATAATTTTTTACAATATTATTATTATATAAAATAATATTTAATTTTATTTTATATATTATTTGATTTCCTAATGCTGCATATAAAAAATTGCATTAGCCACTAAATTTTGAAATAAAAATGTAGTTATGTAAATAGTTACAAATTTATAAATAATAATAATTAATAATATATATCATACTGCTTTAATTAATGTTATAGAAAAATTATAATATTATATTAACTTCATAAAAAGGGTATCTGTAGTTGGGTGAGGTATCGGCAATGTCGAGTAGCAGGCAGAATTCTACGATTAATCGTCGCGAGCTCATACACACAGATGAATTTTAAACCATCTGTGTGATTTTAAATATGTATGTGTGACATTTACGCAAAAAAAAGCGAGCGATATATTCGAGTGTTGATATTTTGCTTTGCCCTTTGGTTTGTTCGCCTTTTTTGCTTTGTGCTGTGATTCCTGGACACACACAGATGAATGTGTATGAGCTCGCGACGATTCTGCCTGCTACTCGACATTGCCGATACCTGACTCGACTACAGATACCCTTTTTATAATATATTTATAATTTTTCTAGAACATTATATTAAGCAGTATGATAAATATTATGAATTCTTATTACATGTATATCAATTTGAAACTATTCAAAATATTTTATACCATAAGAATTTAGAGACTAATGCAATCGTTTATATGCAGCAAAAGTAAATCAAATAATATATAAAATTAAATTAAATATTATTTTATATAATAATAATATTGTAAAAAAATATTTAAATTAAATATTGCACGCATTTACTTAATATTGTGTCATTTCACTTTACTCGCACATAACACCCGATTAGAGTAGGGTAAACGCAGGCTGAGGGCATTGCTTCGAATCAACTTTGAAATAGGCAAAGTTCAGATTCGTAACAACAACAACATGATACGAAATGTGGCAACGGTGCATTTTTGGTCATCCGCCAGACGCTGCCACTGAGTGCACAAAGTACACACCAAGCAAAGCACACATCAAAACAAAAACGCAAAGCATGCGTCTGATCTCTGTTAACTAACAGAATTTCATTAACATGGAACTGTTAAATCTACATTTGACGCGGCACAGCCGCAAGCCAATTCTGTTAGCCAGTCAATTCCACTCTTCTTGTTAAATACTCATTGGGCAAACGCAATATAAACACATTTACAAAGACTAACGAGTAAACCTGGCAAAGTATCGGTGCTCCAGGTATTCTAAATTTTGGCATCAAATATACTATTGCCCTGTCCTCACTGTACTTGCATTCTGCATTTGTGCATTTTAGGAGAAATGCTGCATTTTACCCTAAACATTTCTTATGGTAGTTAGTATTCAACCAAAATGCAATTGCATTTCGATAGGACTATTCGTTTTTTGTTCGGTTTTTGGTAAATATTGTGGAAATTGAGAAAGTGCTGTCAGTAGAATACATAAACAAAACAAATAAAACAGATGACAGGCAAAATGTCGATTTGCTATGAATTGAATTTTTTTTCATGCTTATGTTTTTTACAAATATTTTCAGAAAATTAACTACAGATCGACGTTGCCTGTTTGAACAGGAGGCAACAAATTATCTGTTGGACCTGTGGTCCGGAAAGATCTTAGACTCATACACTAATGCCCTATTCCCACTGAGTACATTTTCGGGGAACGCATGGGAATGATGTTAGATGTGAAACACTGATCCTCATTGCAAACATCTAACATCACAGCCCCCTGAATTCAAGTGCATTGACGTGTGAAATTTAGAGACAAATTTAAAATTAAAATTAATTAATTAATTCGCAAGTTAACAGTGGAGCTCGACAAATCAGCCCAGCAGATGGATCACATCGCAAATGGCGAACATGAAGACGACGACGTCTATGAAGACGAAAATGACTTGGTGTTGTTGGCTCCCCCCACAAGTCTGTTTATGCGTTCTCCAGCTCTGGTGACCATGTCACTCTCTTGGAAGTATTATTCTTCAGTGCTGTCCATTGAAAAACAATAAATATTACACAAAACTATTTTAAAAATATTTGACTTACTTGATTTGGCCATTTTTCTGATTGCTTATTATTATTCTTCTTCTCGTTTTGCCAATTATTTTAGTTGAGATTGCTTACATTTTCGCAGTGCTGTTAAGTTTCTTTTGTTCCATTTGAGAACTATCGTCTAAATATCGCATGCAAACGTGTGGGAAAACAACATCAAAAAAATATGTTGGAACGATGTTGAAAATTTCGGCACGGGTAAAAGTTTAGGCATTACGCCACAGACTGGCACATCACAGTGCCACAGGGGCACAGCTCAATGTGAACACTAAATGCTGTGCTACAGAAATTAGCTGGCACAGAAATGTGGCACAGCAATGTGAACGGCTGTCATATGACTGGCACAGATTTTCTGTGATTTGATTTTATCAGAATAAAATAGGTAAATATACTTATTTTTTGTGTTCTTGTAATTAATTATTATATATAAGTCATTATTGGGGTGAAAGATATGAGTTCCCATGACGACATATAATTAGCGGCGATGGCTTGCATTGGTCTATGGTTGCTTAAAGATGATGACGAGCAGAACCAACCCAGGGCAAAGCGCTCTTGCTGGGTGGACAAACTCAATTTGACTCGGGCAGAGGAAGGAATGTTTGCGAAGCTAAGTGGAGAGCTGCAAAGTAGTATTCCACATAAATTTAAAAATTATGTGCGCATGGATCCGAGTACGTTCGATCAGTTTGTAATTTGGGTCACGCCCTTAATTCAAAGGAAAGCTACGAGTTCCGCAAGCTGTTCCATTTGACCTGCACGTCTTTGGTACTGACACCCAGCTGCTCCGAAATGCTGCTCCAGCTTGCTTCCTTCGCATCGCGATTCCTGTAATTCTCGCTTGTCATAGGCATTCCGACTCTTCCACGGCTCCAATTAGCTTGTGGATGGATTCTGAATGCCAATGTTTAGTGCTAGGGCGATCAGGATTGTTTCCTTTTAAATAATCCATACTTATTATTCAAGCATGTTTCACTGCTCAATAAGCGCGCCAAAAGTTTGTTTTGATTCTTTTTGTGGAACTTGCTCTTAGTTCACGACCTTGTTATAAGTTCCACTGCTGGGAAAATTTGAGCAATCTATGTCGCCTTGTCGAACTGTGCGAAAATGACAGTAGTGTTCACATTGGCGGCTGGCACAGGTCTGTAGAGCACAGTTTATGTGCCGGCCAATGTAAACACTCTGGCACAGGACACATACAGGCACCGTAATCTTGCCGAAAAAATTAAATACAATTTTTTGACTTTCGGCACGGTTTTCGAGATTTTGAGACCGATAAGTTGCCGATTCTCTTACAAACTGCTCAGAGTGCAAGCATAGAGCAGTGCTGTATAGTGTACGTTTCAAATTAATCGCTTGGCGCGAATATTCAAACCATTTTATTTTATTAAATTTTATTGTTTTTTCTAATTTATATATTGCAATCGAATAATTTTACGGTTGTTGTTATTATTGTGATTTTTTTTACTTTGTAGGAGACTTTAGTATATGACAGGGTGTGCCGAACGCAAATATTTTTTACAACGACACATTTTGTGAAGTATTATGAAATGGCACACCTACGGAATACCTTGCCATATACTTATGTATGTCTCCTTCATGCAGAAAAATAATAATAACAACAAAAACAAAAAACAACAACAATGATAAAGTAGAAACGGACACCTTAAAACATTGCTCTAGGCAATACAGTGCAAAGAGCAGCTGGCACGCTGAGCAGTTTGTATGGGAATCGCCAACTTATCGGTCGCAATATCTCGAGAACCGAGCCGAAAGTCAAACAATTTTATTTAATGGCGCCCATGATATCGGACTCTCCCCATGCTTTTGTGTATTTTCAGTGTTTTGTGTTTTCTTACTTTTCGGGCCAATAAAAGTTTTTCCTAACCCTAACAGAGCTCTCTTGAATGTCTGTATCGAAAAGTACCTTAGCTTATATAGGATTTTGGTTAGCTTATACATGCTTTGTTCTTGGTTGTTGAAGACTCGTTGCAAAAGGTTCTTTGATTGCCAACAAACATAATTGGGTTAGTGACAATTGCTATGCTTACACATTGGTTCCCACATCGGTTATCAACCTATATGGAATATGAGGCAGACATTTCTTGACCTCCGACCACTTGGTTACTATTGCGTGATTACTTGATGACCATGCATGTTTACACTACACCTCCCCTTTTAATTGAATAACGTAGTATTCTTATGCAGTTAATCTATATAATAATGATTAAAGAAATAAAATGTAGAAAAACTAATTGTTTTGTCAAAATTCAATTTTTTTACTCAACGTAGTTTCCATTGAGGGCGATACAGCGAGAATACAGATCTTCCAACTTTTGTATACCATTTTTGTAGTACCTTTCGTCTTTTGCTTCAAAATAGGCCTCAGTTTCGGCGATTACTTCTTTATCAGCGTTAAATTTCTTTCCAGCGAGCATTCTCTTGAGATCCGAGAATGGGAAAAAGTCGCTGGGGGCCAGATCAGGAGAATATGGAGGGTGTGGAAGCAATTCGAAGCCCATTTCATGCAATTTTGCCATCGTTTTCATTGATTAGTGACACGGTGCATTGTACTGGTGAAACAACACTTTTTTCTTTTGCAAATGGGGCCGTTTTTCCAAGGTTTCTTCCATCAATCGCTCCAATAATGCTATATAATAGTCACTATCGATGGTTTTTCTTTTTTTGAAAATTATTCCATACGAATCCCAAAATACAGACGCCATAACTTTGCCAGCTGACTGTTGCATCTTTTCACGCTTTGGTGTCGGTTCATCGCGTGCTGTTCACTCGGCTCACTGTCGATTGGACTCCGGAGTGAAATAATGAAGCCACGTTTCATCCATTGTCAAATATCGACGCAAAAACTCAGATTTTTGACGATTGAACAGCTTCAAACACGGCTCCGTATCACCCACAAGTTGTGGCTTTTGGTCAACTGTCAGCTCGCGCGGCACCCACTTTGCACAGAACTTTCGCATACCCAAATATTCACGTCCAGCGCGCTCCTTTGATATCTTCAGAGTGTCAGCTATCACCATTAACTATACTTTACGGTGTTCCAAAATCATTTTGTGGATTTTTTTGATATTTTCGTACGTAACTGCCTCTTTTAAACGTCCAGTGCGTTCATCGTCGTCGGTGCTCATATGGCCTGTACGGAATTTAGCAAACCACTTGCGAATAGTTGTTTCTCCTGGTGCAGAGTCCGGGTAACACTTATCAAGCCACTTTTTGGCATCAGCAGCATTTTATTTTTCATTAAAAAACAATATTTCATCAACACACGAAACACCTTGTTATCAATTTTTTTCAAAATAACAAAAGTAACAGCACACAAAATGCTATATGTCAAAAACTATAAGTCTGACACCTATGAAATTACAACATATATCTTTTGAAGGTTGGTACTCCTCAAAAGTGATACAGATTTTATTCTAGTGGCGCCCTCTGACAGAAACGATACGAACTTTCCAGCCGAGCTAATATTCTTTGAATATCTTTAGTCTATCCTTATGTACTATTTTTTGTTTCTTTTCACTTTTTTTATAGATCCAGTACTTTAAAAAAGTACAAATGGGTCTACTAAGTTTGTGCAAAAATAAATGTGCGTAACAGGCAGAAGGAGGCGTGGCAGACCCCATAAAGTATATATTTTCTTGATCAGCATTAACAGCCGAGTCGATATAGCCATGTCCGTCTGTCCGTCTGTCTGTCTGTCCCTTTTTGAGTTCCTAGATCTCAGAGACTATAAGAGCTACAGACACCAAATTTGGCATGTACGTTCATCTACAAGTCCCATTGATCAAGTTTGTTTTGGATTTTTGCAACGCCCCTCTCCGCCCCTGGAAATTGTAATACAAAATTTCGTCGAATTACAAGAGCCCCTTTAGTGCTACTGCTAGTGGTACATATAATAAACACTATTGTCCAAACCAGTCCACAAAATTTTATTCCAATCGGATGATAAATGCGGAAGTTATTCAACTAACAATGTTACGGGCAAAAGGAAGAAGAAGAGACGCCAGCGACCTCTGTGTTTATTAACTTATCTTCCTAGTGGCGCCATCTATTGAATGGTACGCAACATTGAAGAGCAATCTATAGTGAACGCTTTGCACTCAAAAAGTACTGGGTCTCCTACTGTCGAGCTTGCTCCGCTGTAGCTTACTGCATTTTTTTCTTTTGCATTTTCTAACATACATACATACATCTACCTTTTTTTTATATGCTACTTTTAATCTAAGTTTAAGTTCCTTTGCATAATCATCTATATTATAAACTGGGTCTATTCTAGTTAATGCTAAAAAATCAGTGAACTGTTTTGGTGGCCTTACTAAAACCAGTTCGTAAGGACAGTATTCGTGGACTGTCGATGGTGTTGTGTTAAAACAGTATGTAAAATAGAATAACCATATAGTATCCCAGTCAGTTTTGTCTGTAGAGATATATGATCGAATGTATTCATTGAATGTTCTATGACTACGCTCGATCGTACCAAGTGATTGATAGTGATGAGCTGTGGACTGTATGTTATTTATTTTCATAGATTTTCTGTTATAAGAGAATTTTTATATTTAGTGCCCATGTCCGAAATGAACGTCTTCATCGGACCGTACTTTAATATGAAAGAGTCAAATATGGCCTTCGCAACACTATTTGCACTCTTATTTGAAACTCGTATTGTTACTAAATACTTAGTCAAATCACAAATTAAAGTGACTGCATACTCAATGCCATTCTCGGTTTTGGGAAGTGGTCCAATGGTATCAATTAGCACAGTGTCAAACGCGGTTGCTGGCGTTGGGGTTAAGTCATTGGTGTTTTAGTATATTTATTTGTTTTTGCATGTTGGCATTTTTTACAATTCTTAACGTACTTTGTTATAAGTTTTTTGTCATATTGGGCCAATAGAAATATCTTCTAATTTTCAACAGGGTCCTCGAAACCCCTTGATGGCCTGCTTCTAGTGGATCGTCATGGTATCTCAGCAGGATTGCTTCAATTTGAGCTGTATTATTTACGCCTACGGTGGTCACCTTTTGAAGTAGCGCTACTCGAACTTTCTTTAAAGTGCTATTGCCCGTAATTTTAAATAAATTTAGTGATACAAATTCGAAATTTTGTTCACTTGGTGACGTTTGGAATCGTTTGTACCCTGACCTAAGTCAAATTTTCCATTAGAGTACAAATCATCAACGGCAAAGTCTTTTTCCACGTTTTAACAAACATTTGTTAGTGTCTAGAACTATTCTCACGTATTTTCTGACATCATTATTGTTAATGATGTCGTAGACAAAAGGCATTTCATTATGCTCAAGCAATTTATTTGGTACTTCCATACAAATATTATTATCCTATCTTTTTGAGGATCTCGTTGCGACCCTCAGTATTTGTCAATTCATTTCTATCAGATCCTTTACCGTTATTCGCGATAAAGCATCTGATATTTTATTATCTTCCCCTTGAGGCATTCAACAGTAAAATTATATTCTTCCAGATCTAATCTAACTCTTGTCAATTTTGAGCTTGGGTCGCGCATCGAGAATAGATATACTAAAGGTCTATTGAATCTAAGTGTGCGGTTTGATCTACAATTGCTACATTGTTAACTACACCGGCATTAACATTTGCCTGCCGCCTTTGATTGCTTACCTCCCATTACACTGTGCAAAAATTTTTGCGTTTTTTATGATCCTCAGCAAAATTTTGCTTTTTATGATAGATATGGACCCAAAGATTAAATTGATCGACTTTAAAAAATTTTTCTGGGTGGAGTTTATTTTTTAAATTTTTTTAAAAATTTGACAGTTTTTTATGGAATTTTTTCATGAGGTGCTCTTAGATATCAATTTTTTTTCGAGAACCTCACAACCGATCTTAAAAAACTTTAAAGATTTCGAAAGATAATGAATGTAACTACTAATCATTCCTACAATGCTTTTAACTTAAATCAATAGTTTAACAAATATATATTTTTAAATTATAAAAATTATGTTTTTGTTTGTTGTTGTTTTTTTTTTAAGATTTTTTTACTTTAAAGTTCAAGGTAAACCGATTGTTACTATGACGGCTATATGATATAATAACCCGATTTGCACCAAATTTATACAGACTATTTGAAACTGTACGAAACACACATGTGTGGGTTTGGTTAAGGTATCTTAACAAAAAAAAAATTTTTTCATACATTTAGTATAAACCGATCGTTCCTATGGCAGCTATATAATAGAGTAGTCTGATTCAAACTAAATTTGGTCAGAATGTGTGGGACTCTACCAAACACAAAATCTGTGAGTTTTGTAAAAAAACTGCAGGAACAAAAAAACGTTTTCAGGAAGGAATGATTTTAAACCGATCATTCGTACGACAGCTATATGATATAGTGATCCGACTCTAACCAAATTTGGTCAGTCTATGTAGACTATTCCAAAACAAACAAAAAACAGTCGAGTTTGGTTAATATATACTAAGGAACCAAAAAGTTTTTCTTACTAGTAGCTATAGGTGGCTATATGATATAGTGATCTGATCCGGTTGGTTCCGACATATGTACTGCGTGCAACAATAAAACGAAATTGTACCAAGTTTCATGAAGATAGCTTCAAAACTAAAAGATTTGTTTGTACAGAAAGGAGTCATTTGACAAGGGAGTCGTAAATTTTAGCAAAAAACATACCTATCTATAAAATGTTGTTACTTCACTATCTACGATTTTAGTGAGTAATACCTTAAACGACGTCAAACTAATGCCTCTAACCATTTCACTTTAAAAAACAAAAAAGACGTAATTTTTTTTAATTTTTCTTGAATTTTAAAGTAAAAAACTACACCCAGGAGAATTTTTTAAAGTCGATTAATCAAAAATTTGATTTTTGGCCAGGGTGAGTTTGGCTGTGTTATAGGTAAGTCAACGTAAAAAAGAAATTAAATTTATAAATATATGTATATTTATATATATTGTCACATATACGAACATACATATGACCACGTCTATTCTATGTCTGTACGCACATATGAGCTTTGAGCTTCAGGTCTCCACAAGTTTGACTTGCTCAAAAGCTTAGCACCTAAGTTAGTCTTAAGATCACGACATAAGTGATAAGTAGCAGTAGAAATAAACGATTTAATTAAAATAAATACGACGTCTTTAAATTTAACTAATAATTTTGGCGATTTCCGAAGTGCTTAGAGAGCACCAAATCGCTCTACATAATATGTAGGTAGGTAGAAATGTGTTTACAAAAAAAAAATCTTGTAGATATGTGTTTTAATAAAAAGATTGTTCTTGCAGTAGTGTAGTGTGATGTAAGGTAATGTAGTCTGTATTTTAGTTATTTCGACAGCGAAAAGTCGCCTTGTGTCGACAAGGTGCTTGTTGAGCACTCTTGTTTATTGTTTTTCTTTCTTCCCAATTTCTTGACCTCCGACAACTTGGTTACTATTGCGTGATTACTTGATGACCATGCATGTATACACTACAATACACACACACAGATGCATTTACATATTTAATCTAATGACATTGACATTTAACAAATCTATATGAATTTGCAGGTGAATTTAAATAAATATGTGTCGTCTCCTCAAAAGGGAAGTAGCAGCTGCGGAACATGAATCTGCTTGGGCTGCTGGCTGAGCTGAGCAGGGCATACGGGACATGCAGCACCTGAAACTATGGTACGATCACGGGCAGCTGCAACTTGGCGACAAAGGATTCGGACATGCGCCAAGTTGTCTACAGGGATAGCCTCACTTTGGATCCTGTGGCTGTGTTTATCGGCTTGTCCCTTTGTGTGACTGGGCGCTGCTGGGCCTTGGGTGGTTGCCAGCGTATGTGCTGGTTGTTTCCCGGTGCGCTGTTTATGCATCGGCCTGTGTTGGACAGGCTGCACACAAATTATGTCCTTTTTGTTGAGACCCGTGGGCACAAGTCAGTGACAGTCTCTCAAGATAGTGGCTTCTTTTTGACCAGGTGTGTGTGGCAGGCTGGACGGAAGGTTGGGTGTGTGCCGAAATACGGTCGCAGCATCGCACAGTGGGGTAATTAGGGCGGCTAGCATTGCAAAAATCATATCTTTTGAACCACTTTAGAAATATCCAAATTTAAACAGCCTTTAATAGAAGAGGTCTTTAGCTTTAAAATGTATACCCATACAGGGTGATAGACCTACAGGGTGCTTTGAGCTCGGCGGTTAAAGTTGACAACCTTTTGCTTGGAGTATTTAACGCTTTTAAATATGAATAAAATGACTATTTTTGTGCAAAATATAATATGTTAATAAAATTGTTTCATTAACACAACTATACTTAAAAAAAATGCACTAAGCTACAGTGGAGCAAGCTCGAAAGTAGGAGACCCAGTACTTTTTAAGTGCAAAGCGTTCACTAGATTGCTCTTCAATTTTGCGTATCATTCAATAGATGGCGCCACTTGATAAACATTGAGGTCGCTAGCTTCTCTTCTTCTTCCTTTTGCATGTAACATTGTTAGCTGAATAACTTCCGCGTTTATTATCCGATTGGAATGAAATTTTCTGGACTGGTTTGGACCATAGTTTTTATTATATGTACCAAAAATAAAGGCGCTAGCATTAAAGGGGCTCTTGTAATTCGACTTCGAAGTTTTATATTTCAATTTCCGTGGGCGGAGGAGGGCGTGGCGAAAATCTAAAACAGACTTGATCAATGGGACATATAGATGAACCTACATGCCAAATTTGGTGTCTCTAGCTCTTATAGTCTCTGAGATCTAGGAACTCAAAAAAGGGACAGACAGACAGACGGACATGGCTATATCGACTCGGCTGTTGATGCTGATCAAGAATATATATACTTTATGGGGTCTGCCACGCCTCCTTCTGCCTGTTACGCACATTTTTTTTTTCACAAACTTAATAGACCCATTTGTACTTTTTAAAGTACTGGGTCTAATAAATCAATTGCAAAATTCGAAACACTCAAACAACCAGCACGACTCGAACTCTAGACCTTAGCCAAATCGCGCAAAACGAGGCGCCTCTATAAACTCAACCGTTGCAGAGCTTGAAAGCCAAGTAATCAAAGTCAATATATGTATATATGTATAATTTGATAGTCTCCTTTTGCCCTCTCCTTGTCGCATGACATACATACACATATACATACATATATAAATGAACACACGCCAAAACAAAAGAAGTTTATAGATTGGCATACATACATATGTACATTCAAGCATATGTGAATGTACATTTACATTAACAGACGGAATCCAAAATTTAATTATATAAACTTCGAAGTAACAAACAAACATACATTTTTGAATTTTTTAATAAAATTTTTATTAGCATTATTGATATTAAAAGATTTTGAAAATTGTATATAATAAAATAAAATAGTTGCAAAACTATTAATAATTAAAAAGGAAAAATATAAAAAGAACAGTAACCAGCGGGAGTTGAACTCTACAGTTTAGACTGATCACGCAAAATGCAGTGGCTCTACAATGTGAACCATTGCAGTACGTTGAAATGCTAAAATCAAAGTCAATATATAATTTAATCATTTTATTTTATTTCTTTGTCACTCCTTCTCTGCCAAAGTGACTTACTTTGTTTGTTGTTTAATTACTGCCGAGTTTATTGACCAATCGAGATGAAATTTTCAGGATAGATTCAGACTATTATGTTTATTATATGTTGCAAAAACTCAAGGCTCTAGCATTAATACTCCCCTTGTAATTTGCCTTTGAAATGTGATTTATAAATTTTAAATTTATTTTCGGAATTCGCGGGGCCGGTAGGAGGCGTGGCAAAATTCTAAGACAAACTTGATTTGGGCAAGACACAGATGACCCTACTTACCAAGTTTGGTGTCTCTAAATCTTTTAGTATCTGAGATCTAGGTGTTTATGTATTCGAAATTTCAGACAGCCGTATACTGCTCGTTTATGGTCCGATCAGGATGAGACTTTCAGGACAGTTTTGGATAACAATGCATATTATATGTTAAAAAAATCAAGATACTGGCATTAAATGTGCTCCTGTAGTTCGAATTTAAAATTTTGTTTTCCAATTTACGGGGGCGGAGGGGGGCGTGGCAAAAATCCGAAACAAACTCGTTCAATGCAAGATATAGATGAACGTACATGCCAAATTTGGTCTCTCTATATACTTTATGGGGTCTGCCACGCCTCCTTCTGCCTGTTACGCACATTTTTTTGCACAAACTTAATAGACCCTTTTGTACTTTTTTAAAGTTCAGGGTCTAAAAATACAGTAAGCTACAGTGGAGCAAGCTCGACAGTAAGAGACCCAGCACTTTTTGAGTGCTTCTTACTTATTTGTTCTAGATTTTCTTCAAAATATTCATCAACATTGGGATTAAAATTCAATAAACTTAACATTTCGGAACTATAATTTCTTTCTTCCAAATCCTTTCGCGATCTTACGTGTCTAAACGCTGAAACAAGTGGATCTGAAGAGACTGCCAGCACATTAACGAGGTCTTCATTCTGTCTAATCCGGGATATCTTGCAAGTACTTGAGTATCTAAACTTTTTGTAGTCTTTGTTTTTGCATTCCTGGGCTTTTTCAGACAGCTCTCCAATTGTTAAACAGTGATACTCAATTAATTCTTTGCCATGGGCCAAAATCCTGTGTAACGTAGGAGTAAGTTTCTTCTTGGGATACATTTGAATCAAAAATAGTGCCGCTTCGGATGCATACTCAGCAAATTTAGAGCCATTTATTATTTCCCTGCTGTTTATTACATTAAGGATAACAGCCATTCTTTTAATGACAGAATTTCCGACAGAATTTCTGAAGATATTGGTCCTATCGCTTCTTCAAGCTTGCGTTTCCTTGTGAATTCAGAGCACTTTTCCAGAGATTTAGTCGGTCTTCATCTTCCTCGGCCAGTGGATGTAGAAGCTAGGGTGACTTCTTGTTTTTCAGCGTAAATTCGTTATCGTTATCACTGCTACTGAATAGCTCCACACATGTTGAATTTTTGAAAGCCATAGCTACAACTTACTCTTCTGAATTATAAGTATGTATTTAAAAATACAGTTCTCTAAAAAAGCGGCTTGCGGTATGTAATGGCTCATACAAAGTCAAAAATCAACTGATTGCCATATAGGTAGTAACTTCAATTCAAACACAAATTAGAAGTTCATTCATTTTGTATGTACATTTACCTGCCATAGTACCCCAAAGTACTAGAAAACGTATTTATAATAACCTTTTTTAAGGTTATAAAATAGGTGCAGGTTAAATAACGCATTATATCGCAATATTGACAAACAGTCACAGCGAGAACGCATGTTCATTAAATTGCGTTCTTCTTCTTCCATTAGTCTGCCGCGTGCTTTTATTGCGATGTTGCATCAGTTTTATTCATTTAACTAGTAAACGGGCAAGTCCGGGAAGCCAACGTTATATAAGTTAGTTAGAGTAATATTCACTTAACCTGTTTACAAAATTTGGCCCAAAAGTTCGTAAAAGTTTGTAAGTCATATGCGACCAAAGTTAAAAAAATAGGCCTAAACTTTACCTACCCTTCCTGTAGCCTTTCACACTGATTTGAATTATCAGCTCCTACACTTTTCTCAAATCTAAGTAGTTTTGGTAGCCTCTGATTGGATCAGCTGTTGCTTCATGTTGTTGGCACGCCATTGCTCACGATAAGTTTTGCTAGTAACAGCTGAACTCCTATTGATATTTGCAGGGGCTTCTAACGCTTGCATCTCTCGCCATTTTGCGCGCATCCTTCCTGTCAGCGCCAGCCCGGATGGCATCTGCCACGGATTTCTCCTCAGCCACCAGGAGGTCTATTGGGATTATCCCTGCGATGACTAATGCTGCATCTTCCGAGATTGTACGAAAACCACAGCATGTTCTCAGCGAGCAGAGACCATGAACGGAGTTGACGTCCTTGGCATAGCTAGTGATCCTAATACCACCTGCCCAGATTTGTGCAGCGTATGTTATTGCTGAGCGGACGACGCTAGTCAGCAATAATCTTCTCAGAAGGCCCTCCGCTTTGTTGGTATGTATGCGTTTTACAACCGTTTTGTATGCTCTTCCCCACGGGTCATGGTCGGCTGAATGGCATAGTTGCAGGAAGCATTCCCGTTTGCTCAACTGTATCGCTTTCTTTCGTTTCCTCTTAGCTGCACTCTATAATGCATGCAGCTCTGACCAATTTGCAGCATTTCTTTTCGGGTCAGCTGGTATTTCCTCCTGGCAGAAAGACAGACCAATAAGTCGGCGACTGGGTGCCCCTGAAAGGCTTCTTACGGTTCATACAAGCCTCACAAGCAAGCAAAATGTGGCTTAAGAGCTGGGTTGCCCTCGGTTGTGCTGATCCTGAAAATTCTAAGCTGTTCGTGGTGTTAACGAAACTTGGCACCATTAGAGAGTCTACTTTATAAGAACCTCTTCTTGCAGGATGGTTTCTAGGTGGACGGCTTCTATCAGCTATTGAAAACACCAAAACCTCATGATCACTGGCAGTGTAGTGATTGCCCAGATTCCAGATAGCCATGGGTAAGAGTAAGCTCGTGAAGAAGGTTAAGTCAATGACCGATCCCGCTCCTCCTCGGTTAAATGTATTCGCAGTGCCCTGGTTAAGAAGAACCACGTCCAAAGTTGCAAAAGCTTCGATGGCATCCGAGCTGCTGGTGTTGGAGGTGTCGCTCCCCCATTCCTGCGCCCAGACATTGAAGTCGCCTGCTATCACAGTCGGCTAGTGGTCTCTGGCGTCATCTATAAGCAGCAGCAAAACTCTGACGGCTCAGGCTTGGCGGAAGATAACAGCTATAGACCCAAAAATTCGCCAGCTTAGCTCTAACAAAATGATGAAATGTACCGCAGGATGTTGGGCGTAGAGTGAGGTTGCCGCAGGACCATATCGCAGCTTTTTCCGACATGCTTTGAATCCAGCAGCCATCCTCTGGAGATCTATAGGGCTCGCTTACGATCGCAACGTCGGAACGCATATCACGCACTCTTTAAGTGAGTAAATCACTATCATCCTCACAGTGGTTTAGATTTAGTTGATAAAATCTAAACATGGTTGTTGTTATTTGACTTCGCAGGTGCTTTAGATGCCATCGGGCATTTCAAGCTTCCAGCAATGTGATTATGTGGCCTTCCATTGCCAGCGCAGTAAAAGCATTTTGCATCGCTGTGACACATATGGATTTTATGGCCTTCAGTACCGCATTTGATGCACCAGCCGCTTCTGTCCACCACGCTGCCACAGTTTGCTGCGATATGCCAGAACTCCAGGCATTTATAGCACCTTGCGGGTAAGTTCCACTCCCGGATGCGACAAATTGACCAGGCTATCTTGACCTTACCAATTTTGAGGGCACTCGCTGCGAGAGTCGCAGTATGGCTAATAATGGCCCTCTAAATGCCACCAAAAGCTGGGCGTAGGCTTTTAATGTCACTTGCTTCGATCGATACCCCTAGTTTCTCTTTGAAGATCTTTTAGAGACCATCTCGTCCAGATTAAGCACCTCCAGTCACGAATGCTGTGTTAAAGCACGCGCCTCAACCTTTTCTTCCAAAGCACCACCAATGTCCCGAAGCTGTTTTGTACCTTTCGGAGTGATCCCGTTGAGCTCCAACAGATGTGCACCTTTGGCTGTGCAATTCACTCTGCGCACACAGTTGCCGACACTCTTCAGTTTTTTATCCTGGCTGCGAGTGACCAGACTCAGAATTTCCGAGTACGTCATCTTTCCTTTTGGCTTAATTATGATGACATCAGGGCGTGGTTGCGGCGGCCATATGTGTGACTTTCGTCCAATCACCTTCGTCCACTCCGTTGCTGGGGGAACACCTGATTCTGTACTCCCAGCTGCTGAATGCAGTGACAGCTCTTCGCAGCCTGCAGCCTGCAGCTGGCCTCTCGCTCTGTCGTTTTGACCTACCTTGCAGAGGGGACCACTGTGTCTCCTTCGTTTGTGCACTTTTTTCAATCCGCCTATAATTTGCATTAAAACTGTGTAATGCCGACTTTTGCGTCCTCACCACTGTCTGCGCCAGCTCCTTCATATCTTTATTCAGATATCTCGCATCTCTCAGAGTCTTGGACAGCTCAGTGGATTTCTCAATGCGAGTCGTCAGGATAGTGCGCAGATCATCGTTGAAATCACCTCCAATGGTGCTCTTATCGACACTGACTACACCGAAATTTAAGGGGTTCACTGGGATCAATGCTGGGGCCGATCATCCCTTCGATCCTTTCGCTGTCCGATGAGACGCTTGCAGGACCGGGCACAACACACAGTACGTACCGCAGCTGCCAGGAAAAGCACTGATCTAATCCTTCTGTTTATGTACTTATATGTACTTATGTAAGTGCATACATATATATGAAAATGGGCAGAATACTTACTATGGGTATTGTAAAATAAGTATTTATTAAACGTTAGTTAAAAGTAAAGTATCTTAATGTTTAGACCCTGTACTTTAAAAAAAAGTACAAAAGGGTCTATTAAGTTTGTGCAAATGTGCGTAACAGGCAGAAGGAGGCGTGGCAGACCCCATAAAGTATATATATTCTTGATCAGCATCAACAGCCAAGTCGTTATAGCCATGTCCGTCTGTCCGTCTGTCCCTTTTTTGAGTTCCTAGATCTCAGAGACTATAAGAGCTAGAGACACCAAATTTGGCATGTAGGTACATCTATGTCTCGCATTGATCAAGTTTGTTTTAGATTTTTGCCACGCCCCCTCCGCCCCTAGAAATTTAAAAACAAAATTTTAAAGACGAATTACAAGAAAACCCTTAAAACTAGCGCCTTGATTTTTGGTATATATAATATTCACTATAGTCCAAACCTGTCCTGAAAATTTCATTCCAATCGGTTGATAAACGCGGAAGTTATTTAGCTAACAATGTTACGGGCAAAAGGAAGAAGAAGAGACATAGCGACCTCTGTGTTTATCAAGTGGCGCCATCTATTGATGGTATGCAACATTGAAGAACAATCTTTAGTGAACGCTTTGCACTCAAAAAGTACTGGGTCTCCTACTGTCGAGCTTGCTCCACTGTAGCTTACTGCATTTTTTTGATTTAAATTTTCCAAGCAAAGCATTGATACTTAAAAAAGGCTTTACAATGGTTTCCGTGGCGCCAAGATCTGACGACGGATTCTAATAAAGCTCGTCAAAATAAGAAAAAATAAAATTTATATTAAATTACAATCTGGTCATCGTGTAATATTCTTTAAAAAAGAGAAGCTTGGAAACACGAAGAATTTGAACATAGCAAGACTGTAAGATGTATTAAGAATGTAACTTTTAAAAAAAAAGGGAAACGACAAGAAACAAAGCATAATCAATCAAAGTGATTTATCTACTTAATTTAGATGTTGAAAAGTCACAGGTTGTTAGCAATGTTTTAATAAAAACAAAAACAATTGAAAGAAATGAGAATAACCTACATACATATATCATCTTTAAAATCCAACTCGTGCAATATCTGCAACAGGGAATTCGAGAACATATATATTATTTGTGCATACATGAAAAGTGAGTATTTATCTTTTGTTCTTGACGTGTAATTGATTTAAATTTAGATGAGAAAACATGCACTGCTAAATACAAGTTATCTCGCTCTAATTAGACCCAGTACTTTAAAAAAGTACAAATGGGTCTATTAAGTTTGTGCAAAAAAATGTGCGTAACAGGCAGAAGGAGGCGTGGCAGACCCCATAAAGTATATATATTCTTGATCAGCATCAACAGCCGAGTCGATATAGCCATGTCCGTCCGTCCGTCTGTCCGTCTGTCCGTCTGTCTGTCCCTTTTTTGAACACCTATATCTCAGAGACTATAAGAGCTAGAGCCACCAAATTTGGCATGAAGGTTCATCTATATATTGCATTGGTCAAGTTTGTTTTAGAATTTTGCCACGCCCCTCTCCGCCCCCGTAAATTTGAACCAAAATTTCAAAGTCGAATAACGAAAGTTTTATCCGGATCGGATAATAAACGGATAGTATACGGCTGATCGAAATTTCGAAAATATGAACACCTAGATCTCAGAGACTATAACAGCTAGAGACATCACATTTGGTATGTAGGTTCATCTATATCTCCCCTTGATCAAGTTTGTTTTAGATTTTCGCCACGCCCCTATCCGGGCCCGTAAATTTAAAAAGAAAATTTCGAAGTCGAATTGAAGGAGCCCCTTTAATGTTAGCGACTTGATTATTGGTATATATAATATACACTATGGTCTAAACCTGTCCAGAAAATTTCGTTCCAATCGGATGATAAACACGGAAGTTATTCAACTAACAATGTTCCGGGCAAAAAGAAGAAGAAGAGACGCTAGCGACCTCTGTGTTAATTAACTTCGTAGTGGCGCCATCTATTGTATGGTACGCATAATTGAAGAACAATCTATATTGAACGCTTTGCACTCAAAAAGTACTGGGTCTCCTACTGTCGAGCTTGCTCCACTGTAGCTTACTGCATTTTTTTCGTCTTATTTTAACGAGTTATACTAGAATCCACCATCCGTATCGAGTATAATAAGATTGTTCGTTTGTTTTTTATATACTTCATTTTCACTCCTCTTCTCTGTGCCTTTACTCTTAAACATATACAATAATTTTGTAGAAAAATGGACTGAATGAACGGATATTTAATAAAATGATAAGATATTTTGAGATATATCGATATGCACATTTTAATTTGATATAGACATTTTCACAGAAGGGTCCACTGCGGTACACCGTGGCAAAAATAAATAATGCAGTAAGCTACAGTGGAGTAAGCTCGACAGTAGGAAAGAAAAAGAAAGAAAAAAGTGGTAAAAAGCGAAACGGCAAAATCACCAACTCAAAAAATTTTTGAGTGCAACGCGTTCACTGTAATTTTTTTAAGCAATTTACACACATTTTTTGGTGTTTAAGAAATTTAAGTGTTTTTTAACAAAATCTTTCTTTATTTAAATGATCGGTACTTTTTTGTAATTTTCCTTAAATTTATAGTTAAAAATCGTAAAGTAGACCAAAAAAAAATCATAATTATTCTAATTTCAAAAATATATATTTGTTAAGCTATTAATTTAAATTAAAAACTACACAGAGAAAATTAATCAAGTATTTCGTACTTAAAACTCAACAGTTCGAACTTGATATCGAACAGAGTACGGAATTACTAAATTCGAGGACGACGATCTTATTTTAAGTACGATTTTCAAGTACGATTTTTAAGTTTGTTGTCTTGTGTAAAGTACACTTTATACTTGAATCAAGTACTGAAAACTCGAAAAATAAGAATTTTCGATCTCAGTTCAAGTTTTCTTGCACATGAATAAAGATCTTCTGTACTTGAAATAATATCTATTTATTATTATTTGTATACCCTGTGGGGTATATTAAGTTTGTTCAAAAAATAAAAGTATGTAACAGGCAGAAGGAGGCGTGGCAGACCCCATAAAGTATATATATTCTTGATCAGGGCGACGAGCTTAGTCGATATAGCCATGTCCGTCTGTCCGTCTGTCTGTCCGTGTGAACAACGAGATCTCAGAGACGGTAAGACCTAAGAGCACCAAATTTGGTATGAAGACTTCTTATATTTGCACGCAGATCAAGTTTATTTCAAATTATTGATACTTTGTGACTCTTTAGTTCGTTGCGAGAGTTTCGAATGTGCTGGCGTGTAATTCTAATTGTAACGATTTGCTACAATATAAATCAATATAAAACGTAATTTTCATTACGATCTTATAAATTTTTAAAGACCCCATTTCATAGCAATGGCCTCCTCGTGGTGTTCCCTGGATACCGATTTGATTGAATATAATCGGAAGCAAATTCGAGCGGCGCCCTGAACTCCCACAGGGTATTCTGCAGTCAGGCCCCCTCCCGACTGAATGATATATTTTTCTTATTTGTTATTAAATTTTTTTTATTGTTTTATTAATAAGTTATTAAACTTAAATTTATGTATATTACCGTTTTATTTATTAATAACATTGTTGTTTGTTTTTTTAATACCCTGACTTACATGGGATTCGAACTCGGGCCCTCAGCTTCAGTGTCGGGTACTCTATCTAGCGAGCTACGATGTAAACAATTTCTTGTAGACTAAAAAACCTATATATTCTACACAGAACGGCAGGCTGACACATACAGACAAATTGACAGACAAATGGCAGACAACAATTAATTTGTTAAAATGTAATTATATCCAAGGAATATTGGCGGGGTTCGAACCCGGGTTCCGAACTTAAATTTGGAATATTCGTACTCAATTTAAGTATATTTCGAATTTTACTTGATTCAAGTTTACTTTTACTTAAAATAAGTCTATTTATACGTGATTCAAGTATTTTCATGCTTGTTTTAAGTAATTCGTACTTAAATCAAGTATATATTTTAAGTACTAAAAATACTTATTTCAATGCATTTCGTACTTAATTTTAGTACGTGTTTTTTTTCTCTGTGTATGCATTAAACATTCGCTTTTTGGAATGGGATGTGATTCATGATCAAAAGCGAAAAATCACAAAAAAGGCAATAAAAAACAGTTAATTTAAATTTTTGCTCATCTGGTGGCCATTTGGTTTTATCACATGCGACATCATGAAAATATTTAAAGTACTAAAACACTTAAAAAATATAGCGCAAGATAACTTTGGCGCGCCAAAGTTTGGATACCCTTGCAGTGCCCTGTCAGATTTTTTACAACATTTTTTAGGTGTTGACTTTGAACTCATCTTTTATATGGCACAGTAGTCCGATTTGCACCAAATTCGGTCAGGCTGTTTGAAACTATACCAAATCCACAAAGTGTAAGTTTGGTTAAGATATCTAAAGAAACAAAAACGTTTTTCATACTTAATGTTATTTTGAAACGATCGCTCCTATGGCAGCTATATGATATAGTGATTCGATCCGGGCAGCACCGACATATGTACTACGGGCAGCAAACAGACGGACCTGTATCAAATTTCATCAAAATAGCTTCAAAACTGGGAGGTTAGTTTGTATAAAAACAGATGGACAGACAGACGTACGAACGGACTCAGCTCGTCGCCCTGATCAATAATATATATACTTTATTAAGTCTGCCACGCCTTTTTCAATGCGTTTAAACTTCTTGAAACTATAATACCCTCTACAAGGGTATAAAAAATTACACTTACAAATTACTTAAATTGTGAAATATTTGCTTTGTTTTAGTGATGAATAAAAGTGTTTTTTTTTTTTTTTAATGAAAATGTGTCTTTTCTGACTAAGTTTTGGTTAATTTTAATTTTCCCTCATGTCCTCCTATTATACGAGCTTGATTTTGTAGTTTCTTGAATAAGCTAAAGACTAAAATATTGAATTTAAATATTTTTATAAATAAAAATATATGACATACTAAACATTTTCTTATCTTTACTCAATTACATTCTCTTAGATATAATACATTTATTGCACCTTAACTTAAAATAATTATATTTTATTTTATGTTATTACAAGTACATATTTAAACATTATATATTTAAAGAGTTCCCGCCATTGTCGTTAGTTTTTGCTGATGTATCACAACAATAGAATTGTCTTGGCATAGTGGGACTATGATCGACTTGTCGGTGGTGGCGATGACGAAGAGAATTCAAATGCGTCTTCAAAAACACTGGGAAAGTTACATGTTGTTGAATATGCAAACTAGGTTGAGTTGAAAACATGTTATCAGTGTCTAGTTTAGACACTATTCCATTTTTTTTTTTATTTTGTCGCTCTTTTGATGAATTTGAAATTATTCGTCGAGACAATCTTTTTAAATGTCCATTTGTATCCTAAAAATACACAATAAATAAGTTATTTAATTTTATATATAAAATACACCCCAAAAAGACAACAAAATTTTATGATAGCTATAAAGTCAAAATTGTATTATTTTTTAATGTGTATCATGAAAAGTCTACACAAAGACTTAAATTAAATTATAGTTTTAATTTTAGTGGATTTTAGTGACCTTTCTAATGTTTAAATTAAGAGTTTTAGCTGACTCGAGGGCTGAGTGTAATAGTTTCGATATGACATTATTAACACAAATCAAGAACAACAATACAGCACTAGCACTTGCTAATTGAACAGCAAGGAGCATTGTTTGGTATACAGGCTGTTTCGAGAGATCCCAATCTCTATCATCAGTACCGTTTTTGCTGAGTATTCTTAGCGATCATTGACTATTTAAACGTAGTAACGAGAGAATATCAACGGTTCTCTGGGTAGACCACTACCATGGCCCACACTCCGCACATCGATAATATTATCACCACACAAAACAGCTGTGACGATTCAGGACTACTACAAACAAACGCAACAAATCACAACAATATCAACAACATCTGGAATAGCTAACAACAAACGTAAGTAAACAAAAAAATCCTAACAAAACAAAACAGTGATCCACTGTTTCCCAAACAGGATCCTGGTTCTGGACCATCTTTATGTTATCATCATTCATAGAGGAAGTAACATCAAGAGGATAAATGACGGCGGTTTAATAACAGAGACAGTGGAGTTTGGCGTGTACAAGTGGGTATAGACAGAATCTAACAGAATAATGTTAAAAGCCGATGGCCGCTTTGCGGTTTTTTGTTTTGGTTTCTTGTTTTGCTTTGTGTGTACCTACAAAACGTATGATGAAAAGTTGACACACTTCATATAATGTTGTTGTTGTTACTTATCTGAATTTTGTCTATTTCAAAGTTGATTTGCAGCAATTCCTTCCGCCTGCGCTTACTCTACGCTGATCGGGTGTTATGTGCGAGTAAAATGAAATGACATAATAATAAGTAGGTTAGGTTAGGTTGTACTGGCTGTCGATGTGTTCGACAGACATAGGCCACATTTGGGCCCGTTGTGGTACCATGGATCGCTCCCTAAAGATTGCCAACAAGGGGGACGTTTCAGAAACTACTAAGGGGTCCAGTCCGTCGACTGGATAAATTTACTTATTTTTCGCGGACTATGCAGTGCTAGTTTCCCTAAGTTGTTGAGGAAGTATTTTCCCAGAAATTTGTGTCTTCATTTGCTTAAGGCCGGACAGAAGCAGAAGAAGTTCTCTGGAGATTCCTCCTTTTCCTCATCCCTGCAACTTCTGCAGAAGTCTTGTAAGGGGCGTTAAGTCTTCGTGCGTGAGTACCTATTATCCAGTGCCCTGTGATGGCCCGGATTACTGCAGAGCAATCCGTTCTGCTCAACTTTCAAAGTTTGGTAGAGCGGGATTTGTTTATACTAGGCCAGGTCTGCTTTGCTATCCTGCTGGTCATGGAATTTTCCCAGAGCATGCTGGCTACGTGGGTTGAGTGGGTTTGGAGGATGAGCTTGCAAGTAGCTAGGGGCATACAGATTCCCTCCTTGTCTGGAAGGAGAGTATCAGTCGTGCCTCGCCTAGCGAGTTCATCCGCTATACAGTTACCTTGGATATCTCGGTGGCCCGGTACCCATATAAGGTTTACGTCGAATTGCTCCGCGATCTCGTTTAGAGATTTGCGACAATTGGTGACTGAACTAGACTTAGTAGTCAGGGCTAGAAGAGATTTAAGGGCTGATTGGCTATCGCTGTATATATTTATGGCTGTTGCCTCAGTGCGATAGTCTCGCAGTTTGTTTATTGCTTCATTGATAGCTATTACTTCCGCCTGGAAGACACTGCAGTGATCAGGAAGCCTAACCGATAAATTTAAGTGCAGTTCGTGGGAGTATACTCCCCACCTACTATGCTGTCTAACTTAGATCCGTCCGTGTATAAATTTAATAAGTAAATGCGTGCAATATTAAATTGAATTAATTTTTAACAATACTATTATTATCTTAAATAATACTTTATTTAATTTAATATTTTATCTTATTTTATTTGATTTCCTAATGCTGCATATAAACAACTGCATTATACTGTGTTTACACTGGGCCGCATCATTGGATTTTTCCGTTAAACGGAACATGCGGCAATGATGCCCATAAGAAGACAATGATGCGGCCGCATCTTAAATCATGCGACGCATCATTGGCAAGTGTT
Organism: Drosophila testacea; assembly: GCA_035043265.1. Classification (NCBI taxonomy): domain Eukaryota; kingdom Metazoa; phylum Arthropoda; class Insecta; order Diptera; family Drosophilidae; genus Drosophila; species Drosophila testacea. Next base: position 1,635,101 of record JAWNND010000842.1, on the reverse strand, counting down.
GCCGTATTCTGTTAGTTTTTTTTTTAATACTGCAATTTTTAGGGGTATCGATAGCGAACAGCTGTTTTTTTTCATCGAATAATATAGTTAAACCGCGGAAATAATAATTTCAAATAGAAACACAAAAGACAAAATTCAAAGTCTTAAAAGCATTTTTGAAAGTGCACTGCAATTAACAATTGCACCATATACAACATTTACCAGTTTAGAACTTATAATTGTCTCTATTTTTATAAATAAATCTGACATTGGCAGGTTGCGGCTCCAGTGTTAACGACGCGCATCATTTTTCTGCACCTTCGACAATGATGCGGCAGTGTAAAAACAGTATTAGTCACTAAATTTTTGAAATAAAAATGCAGTAAGCTACAGTGGAGCAAACTCGACAGTAGGAGACCCAGTACTTTTTGAGTGCAAAGCGTTTACTATAGATTGTTCTTCAATGTTGCGTACCATTCAATAGATGGCGCCACTTGATAAACATAGAGGTCGCTAGCGTATCTTCTTCATCCTTTTGCCTGTTACATTGTTAGTTGACTAACTTCCGCGTTTATCAACCGATTGGAATGACAGGACAGCACTATGGGAACTTTGACCGATTTTTTTGAATAAAGTCTGTTGTTAAAGTTGTCCTGATCAACAAACTTTTGATGGCAGTATATAGAAAACACATCACATATTAATGTTATGTAAACAAAATTTTAGCAGGGGCCCATTCTGTTAAGTTAGCAGCTCTGTAACAGAGCTGCTTTAAACGAGTAGCACGTGTTAATGTAAAACACATTATTTAGGTTAAATTCAAGTGCTTCACAATACGAGTCCAAAAGCCCAATAAGAAAAATTTATAATGGATTACATTCAGCGTGGTTTTTACTTTGTGTTAATATATCTGTTTTCTTGCTATGTGTTGTTTTATGTGTCCTTTTAAGTAATTTAAAAAATTGCCTTAAAAATAAAATCTGCGAAGAAATTTTGACTTTAAGAAGGCCAAACTACCTTCGACAGCAAATGACAGCAAAGTGACTATATGCAATTTGTAGAGTGATCAATTCTTTATCTGGATGCGAAAGCTTAAAGTGCACTTTTGTGCACTTTTCTCAAAATTTGAATTTTTAGCACATAACCTCTGTGTGAAACATGTCGGCATAGTGAAAAACTGACAGAAGCAGAAGGAGTAAACTTATTTTGAAAATGCCGTTTTATGGCACTTTATAGCTTGCATTAGTTGAAACGAATATGTTCTAATTTGTTGCAACAACAAAAACAACAATAAAATAGTTTTTTCATACAAAAACTCATATGTCGACTGATAGTTCCTATTACAGCTATATGCTATAGTAGTCCGATCTTGATCATTTTTGGTCAATATGTCAGGAGCATAGCATAACTCATATATAGAAAGTTTGGTCAGGACATCTTGTAAAACAAAAAAGTTGTCAATACGAAATACTAATAGCTACTTATTTAAGAAGTGGTTTGCATGGGAGCTATAAGATATAGACTTCCGATTTGAATAATTTTTTGACAGAATGTTAATAGCGTATTAACACATCAAACTTGCACGTTTGGTCCAGATCGCTTGGAAAACACCGAATTTGCATACTCTTAAAAATAAAAAAAAGGCGGTGCCACGCCCACTTTTCTAACACAGCTTCCTAATGATTTTAGAAGCCCACTGCAAAAAACTAGTCTAAAATATCGCGTCCCGTTCTTGAGTTATTAATTAATTCCAAAAAATCGGGCAAAGTTCCCATAGTGGACAGGTTTGGACTATAGTGAGTATTATATATACCAAAAATCAAGGCGCTAGTCTTAAAGGTTCTCTTGCGATTCGTCTTTAAAGTTTTGTTTTTCAATTTCTAGGGGCGGAGGGGGGCGTGGCAAAAATATAAAACAAACTTGATCAATGCAAGATAAAGATGAACCTACATGCCAATTTTGGTGTCTGTAGCTCTTATAGTCTCTGATATTTAGGTGTTCAAAAAGAGGGACAGACGGACAGACGGATGGCTATATCGACTCGGCTGTTGACGCTGATCAGGAATTTATATTCTTTATGGGGTCTGCCCGGCCTCCTTCAGCCTGTTACGCACATTTTTTTTTGCACAAACCCATTTGTACTTTTTAAAGTACTCGTTCTAGAAATGTAGTTAAATAGTTACAAATTGATATATAATAATAATTAATGATATATATCATACTGCTTTAATTAATGTTATTGATACCCTTTTAGACCCTGTACTTTAAAAAGTACAAAAGGTCTATTAAGTTTGTGCAAAAAAATGTGCGTAACAGGCAGAAGGAGGCGTGGCAGACCCCATAAAATATATATTCTTGATCAGCATCAACAGCCGAGTCGATATAGCGATGTCCGTCTGTCCGTCTGTCTGTCTGTCCGATTTTGTGTCGCCTAGATCTCAGAGACTATAAGAGCTAGAGAGCCAAATTTGGCATGTACGTTCATCTACATCTTGCATTGAACGAGTTTGTTTCAGATTTTTGACAATCTAGTTAACTCAAAAAGTACTGGGTCTCCTACTGTCGAGCTTGCTCCACTGTAGCTTAGTGCATTTTTATAATATATTTATAATTTTTCTAGAACATTATTTTAAGCAGTATGATATACGAGTATATTATGAATTCTTATTATATGTATGTCAATTTGTTACTATTCAAATGTTTTTATATTTCAAGAATTTAGAGACTAATGCAATCGTTTATATGCAGCATTAGGAAATGGAAACAAAATATAACATTAAATATAATATTATTTTATATAATAATAATATTGTTAAAAATGAATTATATCAAATATTGCACGCATTTACTTAACATTATGTCATTTCACTTTACTCGCACATAACACCCGATCAGCGTATGGTAAGCACTGGCTGAGGGCATTGCTGCAAATCAGCTTTGAAATAGACAAAATTCAGATTTGTAACAACAACAACATGATACGAGCTGTGGCAACTGCGCATTTTTCGTCATACGCCAGAGGCTGCCACTGAGTGCACAGAGTACACACCAAACAAAGCACAAGTCACAACAAAAACGCAAACCATACGTCTGATCTCTGTTAACTAACGAATTTCAATAACATAGAACTGTTAAATCCCACTTGGCGCGGCACAGCCGTAAGCCAATTCCGTTAGCCAGTCAATTCATTCGTAGAACTGCCACTTATTGTTTCAAATTTGTATATGTAGGTTAATGTGAAAGTCGCTCAAAAATACCTTAACCTACCGAAACAGCTCTCTGGGTGGTTGAAGGGGCGATGATAACGTGCATATCTATACGTATATATTTTTTTTACCTGCGTCCATATATTTTATGGTTGCCGATAAAATTTTAATGTCTCGTGTTTTTGTTGTCCCTATTCTGTTTATTTTTAAAATTTGATTTGTATATGATTGTCATAACTAATTTGATTTTCTTTTTATCTGCAAATTTTAATTATTTACTTTTATTTATGAATACTTTAAGTGTATAATTTTAAGTTCAAAATTATTATTTTGAATTCTTTGTTTATTTATTTCAATTATTCAAACAAAAACAAGAGAAGGACGATCTGGAGCTCGGATTTTTGGCTGCCACTGGATAGTTGCAGTGGCTAGTGGCATTGTCGCTAGAATGGCTTATACGGAACAGACTCACTTATGTTCCTCTGGTTTGCGGTGAGCTTCCGTTGCCGTTTGAGCAACCGCTTATGTGCCGCCTTTGCTTTGCAAGCCCTGGGTGAACTTGAAGCTTTTTTGAAAGCCGAAATCATATCGGTAATTCCAAATCGAAACAAAACTATTACGAAACCGACATAACAAAATTTTACGAAACCGTTAACCGAATACCAAAAACCGACCATAACGGTAACCGTAACTGAAACATTTGTTCGTTTTGGTTTGAGCCCCTGATTATTAAACAGAAATAAAGCGAGGTTAATAAACGAGTTGGCAAATTTTTCCCCGTCAACGGTAACAACCGTAAAGAAACCCAAGATTTGCAAAGACTTACCTTATGCTAAGATAAGTTTACAATCGCTTAAAATATTACCAACATTCGAACAATAAACGGACTATGTATGGCTGAATAGCAGTCTTTGAAAATATGAACACCTGATTCTCAGAGACTGTAAGAGCTACAGACACCAATCTGGGTATGTAGGCTCCTCTACAGCTTGCTCCACTGTAGCTCGATGTATTTATTTTTCATTTAAATGTTATTTTAAAGTAGAAAATCCTTTTATTCATTCAGTAAATTAATTGTCTTTAAAAAAAAAAATTACTTTATTAGTTTAGCCAATAAATTTAAAGTTAGTCATCATATGTCGAGAAAAGCGCAACCAATCTTGAAAACCTTTAAAGATTACAAGAGATAATTAATATACCTAATAATCATTCATACATTTTTTTTTAATTTAAATCAATAGTTTAACAAATATATATTTTTAAATTAAGAAAATTATGATTGTTGTTGTTTTTTACGATTTTTTGACTTTAAAATTCAAGGAAAATTAAAAAAAAAATGCCGTAAGCTGCAGTGGAGCAAGCTCGACACTAGGAGACCCAGTACTTTTTGAGTGCAAAGAGTTCACTATAGATTGTTCTTCAATGTTGCGTACCATTCAATAGATGGCGCCATTAAGAAGATATCAGTTGATAAACATAGGTCGCTAGCGTCTCTTCTTCTTCCTTTTGCCCGTAACATTGTTAGTTGAATAACTTCCGCGTTTATCATCCGATTGGAATGAAATTGGACAGGTTTGGACCATAGTGTATTTTATATGTACCAATAATCAAGTCGCTAACATTAAAGGGGCTTCCTCGATTCGACTTCGAAATTTTGTATTTCAATTTCCGGGGGCGGTTAGGGGCGTGGCAAAAATCTAAAACAAACTCGATCAATGGTGGATATAGATTATAGTCTCTGAGATCTAGGTGTTCATATTGTCGAAATTTCGATCAGCCGTATACTATCCGTTTATTATCCGATTTCAGGACTTTCAGGACAGGATTGGATTTTTAAGTTTATCATGTGTGCCAAAAATCATATCGCCAGCATTTAAGGTGCTTTCGTTATTCGACTTTGAAATTTTGTTTCAAATTTACGGGGGCGGAGAAGGGAGAAGGGAAATTCTAAAACAAACTTGTTCAATGCAATATATAGATGAACCTTCATGATAAATTTGGTGGCTCTAGCTTTTATAGTCTCTGAGATATAGGTGTTCAAAAAAGGGACAGACAGAATGACAGACGGACATGGCTATATCGACTCGGCTGTTGATGCGGATCAAGAATATATGTATATACTTTATGGGGTCTGCCACGCCTTCTTCTGCCTGTTACGCACATTTTTTTTTTTCAAACTTAATAGACCCATTTGTACTTTTTTAAAGTACTGGGTCTAATTACGTCCTTTTTTTTTTAAAGTCAAATGGTTAGTGCCTCACTAAATTCGTAGGTAAGATTTACGACTCCCTTGTCAAATGACTCCTTTCTGTACTACTAATTAGTTTTGAAACTATCTTCATGAAACTTGGTACAAGTCCGTTTTATTGTTGCGTGCAGTACATATGTTGGAACCAGCCGGAGCAGATCCCTGTATCATATAGCTACCATAGGAACGATCGGTTATAAATCAACATTTAGTTGGAAAAACTTTTTGGTTCCTTAGTATATATTAAGCAAATTCCCCCGTTATTTTGTTTGGTATAGCTCTAAAAAGACTGACCAAATTTGGTTAGAGTCGGATCACTATATATGTTATATATAGATGTTATATCAACGACCGGTTTAAATCAGTATGAAAAACTTTTTTGTCTCTGCTGACTTTTTAACGAAACTCACAGATTTTGTATTTGGTACAGTTCCACACATTCTGACGAAATTTAATTCGAATCAGACTACTATAGCATATAGCTGCCATAGGAACGATCGGTTCAAAATCAACATTTAGTATGAAAAACTTTTTTGTATCTTAACATATCTTAACCAAACTCACACATTGTGTATTTGGTACAGTTTTAAATAGTCTAACTTAATGCGGTGCTAATCGGATTACTATATCATACAGCTGCCATAGGAACGATCAGTTATAAATCAACATTTAGTATGAAAAACTTTTTTTTTCCTCAAGGTAACTCAACCAAACTCACATATTGTGTTTTCGATATAGCTTTATACTAACTGAACAAATTTGAACAAAATCGGACTACTATATCATATAGCTGACATAGGATCGATCAGTCAAAAGCCGAATTTTACTCTCAGCACGTAGTATAATCTATATATATAAAACTCTTTGTCCTGATTCACTGACTGACTGAGTCATCACGCTGTAGGCAAAATGGTTCAAGATATTGAGATGAAATTTTTACACAACATAGCTGGGACATAATTATCGTGCAATAAGACGTGATTTTTTGATATCCCCACTGGAAGGGGTTAAAATGGGGGTCAAAGGTCAAAATTGCTTAGTATGAAATTTTGTTTTGTTTTTTGAGCTATCTTAACCAAACTCACAGATTATGTATTTCTTACTCACTGCTACATCCAGATGCAAATTAAAACTTTGTATGAAGATCTTTGTTATTTTTTGAGATATCTCAACCAAACTCACAGATTATGTATTTCTTACTTACTGCTGCATCCTGAGAAAATTTGGTCAAGATCGGACTACTATATCATATAGCTGCCATAGGAACAACCAGATGCAAATTAAAACTTTGTATGAAGATCTTTGTTATTTTTTGAGATATCTCAACCAAACTCACAGATTATGGATTTCGTACTCACTGCTACATCCTGAGTGTTACGATTCATTTGTGTTGCAGCTTTCAAAATCAATTTTCAGTATATGGCACTGTTACTCGCTCTTGCTGCAATAATCCAATTGCAGCGAAAACTTTAAAACAGCGAGCAGCGAAAATGTAAATTCTCTATATTATATAAAGTACTACTTATTACTATTATCTTAAGTCCAACTACAGGAAAAAATTGAATTTACAATTCCCGCTATCTAATTAGAAATGACATAAGGTCTGGCTATGGCTGTGAGAAATGTTTCCTATTTTCACTTCACATTTTTCCCCGAGATTTTAGCGAGCGTAGCGAGCCGGGAGTTGGCGAGCGAAGCGAGCGGGGCAAACCCCCTAGTATTATATAAAGTACTATTAATATTATTTTAATACGATTGAAGGGAATAATTGAATTTACATTTCCCGCTTTCTTATTACAAATGTCATGAGGTCCGGCTATAGCTGTGAGAACAGCCCTATTTTCACTCCACATTTCTCCCCGAGATTTCAGCGAGCGAAGCGAGCAGTGGGCAAACCCCCTAGTTTTATATAAAGTACTATTACTATTATTTTAATACGATTGCAGGGAATAATTGAATTTACATTTCCCGCTTTCTTATTACAAATGTCATGAGGTCCAGCTATAGCTGTGAGAAGTGTGCCCTATTTTCACTCCACATTTCTCCCCGAGATTTCAGCAAGCGCAGCGAGCAGGGGGCAAACCCCCTAGTATCGTATAAATTAGTTGTTTCTGAATTTATTTTAATGATCAATACATTGCGAGATTCTTGAATCAAAAATGCATGTGTTTTTAAAGTCATTTTCTGGACTTAAAGTCAGGATCCCGCAAGGAAATGACAAATTTTGTGAAAAAAAATGCCTGCCTATAAAAGGCTCACTATCTTACTTACGATTTTAATGAGTAATACCACTAACCAATGAATACATAGATGTGTCAAACAGCGATTTTCGTGTTACGCTTTTTTTTGCTGATTATAGGTCCCAGATCGCTCTGCAAATTTTACGAAGCTTGTAGGTCCAAGCCGAGCGATCAACGAACATAGCAGACATTGCCGAGCAGAGAGAAACGATTTACGACTTGATTGCATCAGTATCGTATCGACCTTACAGCAGAAGAGTAGTCTCTGTGTCGCTTTCTCTCTCATGTTTTTTTTTGCGGACAGACAAATGCGCATGTATTTGGGGGTGGGTTTTTATGAAAACTGGCTACAGCGCGTTGCGTCGATCAGTAGTGAGGTTCATTTAAGAAATCTATGAAGCACATAGATTTTGATGGCGCACAGTGGTTCGCTGTGACTTTTTACTGTACAAAAATAATATCTTCTGACCCTAAAAGAATTTTTTAAATTTTAAAAATCAATTATCAGTTAATTTGTGTATCTTTAATATGAGTGAATATGACTTTTTGTCAATAATTGCTTATAGTTGAATTTGATTTTATGGTAGCTTTTATATTATAAATGCTTTGTCCCGTAAGTCTTCAGAAAAGTGTGGTCCTAATACATTTTTTAAAATGTTGGAGAATTTGGTCCGGTGCAGATTTATATTCGCCTCGTTAAACCGTTTTTTGCACAGGCTCCCCAAGTGGTCAATTTGGGCCATTGCCTAATGCTGTGCAATAAAAAGCCACAGTGAAGCTTCCTTAATTTGCACATTATAATTTTCGGATGCACTTGCAAACTTGAGCTTGTTCATCTGGGTAAAGCCACTCAAGGCACTTGTGTGCTTCTTTGTTGCAGCGTGAGCTCGCAGATCACTTAGCTTGGCAGTAATAGTGGACTTGCAATAGTTGCAATAAACTCACTGCTGGTCTGTGTCATCCCTGCGAATCCATGACTTGAACTCATTGCTTTTAAGCCACACATCGCGGCATTTTTGCTTATATTTTTTCGACATTTCAAAACTTGCTTACAATTTACGCGCACTTTTGATTCAGAGATGGAAACACTAAGCGAGTGATGACATTAGCATATATCGAGAAAAGCAATCGATACGCCACACATTTTCTGGTTTGTTTGTAAGTGACTATCGTAAGGCTGCCACTTTTCCATTTGTACTTAAGTGTTAACAACACAAAAGAAAAACTCGGGAAAAAGCCAAGTGAATTTCTAAAAAAGCCAGAATTCCCGCTTCCCGCCATTCACAAATTTTTCCCGCAGTTGGCCTTTAAAAAAAGCCAGTTTTGACGGGAAAAAATCCAAATTGGCAGCCCTGGCTGTAAGGTCGATAAGATACTGATGCAATCAAGTCGAAAATCGTTTCTCTCTGCTCGGCAATCTCTCTGCTATGTTCGTTGCTCGCTCGGCTGGGATCTACAAGCTTCGTAAAATTTGCCGACGATCTGGGACCCATGAGCAGTGCTGCCAACTTAGCCTTTTGCCGGCCAGATCTGGCATTTTTCAACTGTAAAATGCAGGAATAATTGTTAGCTAGCTGCTGGCGAGAAATCTGGCATTTTTTAATATCAAACTGGCCTCTTATAGCATTATTTAAAATTCTGGCATTCTAACTCTTAAAATTCCAAAAGACTGCGAAACACGGTGGCTTTCCATAGAAACTGCAGTTGCAAGAATTTTAGATCAGTGGATTGAACTTAAGCTTAATTTTAGCATTGCAGCAACAAAAGAAAAATGTTTAATAGCGCAAACCTTACATAAATTGTTCAGCGATGAAATTAATTTATTGTATTTAACGTTTTTAAAGCCTGTATTAAGCGAAATGCAGACTGTAAACAACAATTTTCAAGCTACCAATTCAAATGCAAGCAAACTTTTGACAGATCTTGTATTTGCAATAAATACATTAAAATCAAAAGTAATACCCCTTGAAGACAAAGTTGACGTTTTACATACAGATTTTATGATTTTATGATTTAATGTCAAGAGGGATCTGCATTTGGGTAATGCTTTTGAAATGTTGCTTAAAAAAATTAAGGAAAAGATTTCTGACGAAATGGAAATGGAGATTCGATTTAGGTGCACGGAGTTTATAATTTCACTCATAGATTAGCTTAAACAGATATATTCACAGTTATGGATTGCGACGGTCTTATAAATGTTGCCACAACTTTGAAGTGCCTCAAAAGTACTTAAATATGATTGGAACAAATAACTCGTACACTGCTGAGGAAAACATGGATTTCATTGAGCTGGATAATTGCCTTTCAATTTTCAAATAGCAATATATTAAAAAATTCATCAAAACTAAAATGGCTTTTTTCTGGCTATTTTTGAATTTGATCTAGCCGTTTCTAACAGGTTTGGAAGGTTACTTTAGCAGCTTATTGCCCAGAAGATAGAAGTCTGAACCCAATTCGAAAAAACGTAAACAATTTTCCGTAGATTTTTTTTATGTAGGTTTTCATTCCGCAGTCGTTTTGCAACGAGTGTAAATAGTTTTCCTTAATAAACAGCCATTTCTTCTTATAAGTTAACTACTCTAAAAGATATTATAAAAAGAGGTAAAATATTAAATCAGGCATAATTGCCAATTTTTAACTAGCGCAGGGTATATTTTTGTACTAAAAATCAAAATTCAGATTAAAATGATATTTATCATTTGCCTTACCTCAATTCTATGTTTAAAATAATTTTGGCGTATTTCGTCTTTATCATTGGTGGCAATTGATGTTATTGTATCTTTTTCATGGCTTAGATTCAGTTTAATATTTGAGCGAGTAATGTTAATGTCATATGAGCAAATATTTGCTTTTAAATCAAATTGATCTTCGGCATCTGCATCTGTAGAAGAGCCATCGACATCGACATCAACATTTGGGCTTACAGAATGGGAATGCCCTGCACTGAGAGATGATATACAATCTGGTGAATGAGAGCATACAACATTGAACGCAACATCATCCACATTCATTGTTTCGTTTTGGTTTTCATCCTCCGTTGTTTCAATATCGACAACTTCGTCATCATCATCTTCTCCGTTTTCGCCAAATTCAACTGCGGCGTTTTTGGAAATAGTTCCCGCATTGCCGTCGTATATTGGTCCCGACCCATGTTTGTTTTCAACACATATTGTTGAGTTATTATTATTTGATGGTTCGCTTTCTGCACACAAGGGAATGAAATCCAATGTTGGGGAATACGAACTAGATGCGGAATTATGGAATATAGCACCACCCGATGGTAATCGTTGACCCGCAGTAATAGTATTATTGGTAAATACTGTTGTTGTTTTCGTGGACTTGTTGGACTGTGCTGGACTTATGTAAACATTATTGCTATTGCTCGAATCATTTGAGCGCGATGCATATAGCGATGTTGATACGAATGCGGTCGAGGCAACTACAGGCTTAAACGCTGATGAGCTTAATATTGATGGTATATTAAAATCAGAGAAATCAGTAGTGTTATTATTATTATTGAAAGCATCGGGTACTTTTCTATTTTTAAACGACGGATGCTGGGTTTCATTTTTTATAATACTTGAATTAAATGGTGACGCGCTTATTTCCGATCTGATCCATGGTATCGAGCAGGATTCAACGCCGTTTCTCGACTCATTACTGTTACATATTTTTATTTTTGAATTGTGATGTTGTTGCTGCTGTTGTTGTTGTTGTTGTTGTTGCTGTTGCCACATTGTGTAGTCAACCACAAAGTTTCTTGATAGTGGCATAATAGATAAATCGTGTTCGTTGCGCAGAGATTGCAGTGGAGATAATACCGTTGAACGATGGTGCAAATTGAAGGGAACAGATTGTAGGGTAGTTGCAACTGCTGTTACACCAACAACAGCTGCAGCGGCAGCTACAGTGCTATAGTTATATTGATGATCTATCGATTTCGATCGATTCGAGCATGGAGTCTCCTCGGGGAGGGACAACCTTTTGGCATCAGCCTCAAAATCGACTGAAGATGAATCCACAGCGTTTGTTGTTGTTCTTGTTGTACCTGGTGAACTTTGGGAACTTCGATTACTGTTGTTGTTGTTGTTGTTGTTGTTGCAGCCCACAAGTCGCTTTCTTGTGCCACCATTAAACATTGCTTTAACATCCTCCCACGCATGTACAATCTTCTCTTCCTGTGCATGACCACAGAGCGTCATATGACGACGCCAGGAATTAAAATTGGCCGCATCCGGTTGGATATATCTGTCGTTGTTGGTTAAGCGATGCGAATGGAATATGAATTTATTTGGTGAGAAGAACATTCCGCAATAGCTACACTTAATGCATTTGGCACGAGATGAATTATAGCGCGACGGTAGAAAAGATCCTCGACATCCCCAGGCGCATTTGTGCTGTACGTTAAATGCGAAATCATCCGGCAATCTGGGTGGTGTATTATCACCCAAGAAACTTTTACACAGTCGTTCAGCTTCACGGCGTGTTATCATTCCGCACCGCCGTGAACTCACCGGCATTGCCCCAGCTCTTCTCAGTATTTCCAACTGGACTGGTGTGCACTGCACACAAGTTATGCCCAATGCCACCCGTCGATTGTGTATCTCATTGTAACTAAATTGCTTTAGAAGAGTATTTGAGATTTGCGCCAAACAGAGACGTTCCTGGCCCTCTATGTATAGTGATACGATTGGTATACCATAAAGCAATACTGAACTTACCTAAAATAAAATGGATAAGAAGCAATATATTATTTTTTTTATTTTTTAGTCCTCTAATGCCTATTCAAGTATGTAAATTTTATTTTTAAAAGTTTAACTACAATTTAAGCAATAAATGACAACATCTGGTTATATGTGATATATTGCTTTAAACTAATTCGATTTGCAGAAACATCACTTCAAAAACTTTGTTTTTAAATTCGCTGATATTTATACCCTTGCAGAGGGTATTATAATTTGGTCACGAAGTTTGTAACGCATTGAAGGAAGCCTCACAGACCCCCGACGAGCTGAGTCGACATAGCCGTGTTCCTCTGTCTGTCTGTCAGTTTCTATGCAAACCAGTCTCTCAGCTTTGAAGCTATCTTGATGAAACTTGGTACAGGTCCGACTTTTTGCTGCACGCAGTACATACACTGAAGAGCAAAACTGTAACACGAGTTCGGTGTTCTCACTTCATCGGTCTGTATCTTCTTTTCTACCTTACGTATGTCCACGATCTTAGTCTTGTTTTGTTGACGATTTAGTTAACTATGTTTTTTAAAAATTTGAAGCCATTTTATAAATCGGGTGAAATATGCCAAAGCAACTTGTAAAAAAAGTCAAATGTTACAGTTTTGCACCCCAGGTATATTTTAAACAAATAATTTTATGAATAATTTTTTTATAATGTTTCCACAGCCCTATCAATTTTTTTTAGTTCCACTATGCATTTTGGAATACTTTGGGTGTAGAATTAAACCAATGCAGGAGGAACAGCGCACCATATGTCCTTTGACCTCTCCCATGGGTACATCATTCCACATATAGTGACGGCATATTTCGCAAGCTTCGATTTTACATGGATCCACAGATTTTCAATAGGATTCATATCTGGAAATTGTGGTGGACACTTCATGGACTGGAATTTTGGTTTTTACATCCAATTTTTGACCAAAAGGCACGTGTCCTTTGTGTCATTGTCTTGCTCCAAAATGCATTTTTAAGCAGCAAGACCCATATTCCCGATGACTTCTGGAAGAATCTGTTGCAGAATGCTTAAATATTGTTCCTTTCGCATTATTCCATCGATTGACACCGAGGGATCAGCTCCATTTTTTAAAATTCGCCTCCAAACCATAATTGAGTCGCCCCGTGCGTGTTGGTTTGCCACACTATTACATGGTCACTTGGTGACTGGACTGTGGGATCTCTAGTCCAATACCAGGAGCGTCCTTCTGATTCGAATCGAGGTATTTTTGTCTCATCTGACCATTTGACCATATCGGACGCTCCTGGTATTGGACTAGAGATCCCACAGTCCAGTCACCAAGTGACCATGTAATAGTGTGGAAAACCAACACGCACGGGGCGACTCAATTATGGTTTGGAGGCGAATTTTAAAAAATGGAGTTGATCCCTCGGTGTCAATCGATGGAATAATGCGAAAGGAACAATATTTAAGCATTCTGCAACAGATTCTTCCAGAAGTCATCGGGAATATGGGTCTTGCTGCTTAAAAATGCATTTTGGAGCAAGACAATGACACAAAGGACACGTGCCTTTTGGTCAAAAATTGGATGTAAAAACCAAAATTCCAGTCCATGAAGTGTCCACCACAATTTCCAGATATGAATCCTATTGAAAATCTGTGGATCCATGTAAAATCGAAGCTTGCGAAATATGCCGTCACTATATGTGGAATGATGTACCTATGGGAGAGGTCAAAGGACATATGGTGCGCTGTTCCTCCTGCATTGGTTTAATTCTACACCCAAAGTATTCCAAAATGCATAGTGGAACTAAAAAAAATTGATAGGGCTGTGGAAACATTATAAAAAAATTATTCATAAAATTATTTGTTTAAAATATACCTGGGGTGCAAAACTGTAACATTTGACTTTTTTTACAAGTTGCTTTGGCATATTTCACCCGATTTATAAAATGGCTTCAAATTTTTAAAAAACATAGTTAACTAAATCGCCAACAAAACAAGACTAAGATCGTGGACATACGTAAGGTAGAAGAGAAGATACAGACCGATGAAGTGAGAACACCGAACTCGTGTTACAGTTTTGCTCTTCAGTGTATGTCGAAACCGCCCGGATCGGATCACTATATCATATAGCTGCCATAGGAACGCTGGTTCAAAATCAACAATTAGTATGAAACAGTTTTTTGTTTCTAAAATAACTTAACTTAACTAACAATGATCGGTTCGAAATCAACATCTAACAAATGTTGTAAAAACCTGAAGGCTAATGCAGGGCTCTGCAAGGGTATATATCCTGGCGCGCCAAAGTTAGCTCGCGTTATATTTTTTGGGTGTAATCTTACATTTGTGATCGCAACCGATTTTTAAAAGCTTTACGATTTTGAAATCTACGACCAAAAATTAATTTTAACAAAATTATACCAAAAATAGATTGATCGAGTACTTTTGAATTTTAATCTGGAAAAGTTTGCCAAAATACTTATGACACTGCAAATTTCGAGGTCTGCTTCCATTTTCATTAGCAGAAAAAAAATGACGAAAGAAAATATGCAAATTATTAAGCAAATTTACAGTTATTAATATGCACTTCATTTTGAAATGAGAAACGCGTTAAAATCAGGACTGGAGCCCTCTGCCTCAAATACACCGTTTTCACAAGCAGCACATTTGGAATCCAACAAGGCAAAGCAGTATCAACCACCGGAGCAGCAACAGAGAAATTCTGAAGCAATAGTATTTAACCTGCAGCAAAGCCTTATGGACTTCATGGCATTTATGCGGACAAGCATGCTAGATTTAATGCGAAACCAAAATCTTTTGATACAAATGCTGGTATCACAACAATCAAAATAATCGATGGCTTCCCCACGTATATCTATGTGGAACGCTAATGGCGTTTCACAACGTAAACTTGAGTTAGCTCAATTTATTCTCGACAATCATATCGACGTTATGATACTCTCAGAAACACACCTTACAAACAAGTATAATTTTAATCTACGAGGCTACTTGTTATACGGAACAAATCATCCCGATGGTAAAGCACATGGTGGTACTGGTATTCTGATTAGAAACCGCATCAAGCACCACTGCCATAAAGAATTTGCTGAAAACTACATACAGGCCACATCTACAAACATAAAACTGGACAATGGTAACCAACTTACTCTAGCCGCCGTATACTGCCCCCTCGCTTTACCATAACTGAAGGTGAGTTTAAGCAGTTTTTTAACTCACTTGGAGAACACTTTATAGCAGCAGGAGACTACAATGCCAAGCACACGCACTGGGGATCTCGACTCGTTAACCCAAAAGGAAAGCAGCTTTACAATGCCGTTATTAAAGCAAACAATAAGCTAGACCTCTTTTCACTCGGTAGACCAACATACTGGCCAACAGATCCCAAGAAACTACCCGATTTAATTGACTTTGCAATTACTTAAAATATTCCTCTAAGTCTGATAAGCGCCGAATGTCTTTCAGACTGACTTCTCATAAAACTAATTGGCTTCGATACAAAAAATATATTAGTTCACATATTGAACTAAAACCTCTCCTTAATATTGAAGCTGACATCGAACACTGTGTAAATGCACCGCAGCTTGCATTGCAACACTCGAAACTATCCAAGTGCTACACATCCAAAAGAAGACAAATCTACAAATCGAACAGCTCGTTCACGAAAAGCGACGATTACGTCGAGAATGGCAATTTTAAAAGACGCCACACGTATACTCACCAATGCCTTAAAGCAGGAAGAAGCATATGCTCAACGTTATATAGAGAAATGATCAACATCTTGTATAAAACACTCACTATGGAGAGCTCACCCCACCCAGCGATGAAAATAGAGCCAGCACATTTGCGGCTCACCTTCAAAATGTGTTCCAACCAAATCCCGCAAAAAATGCGTTTAAAAGTGACTCTCAGCCTCAACATGTACCAATCGATTTTCGTCCAAATGTGATCGCCAACACCATCAAAATGCTACTGGACCCCAAAAAATCTCCTGACTGCAATCTAATAGCCCCCAAAATGATTATTGAGCTCCCATATTGTGCGGTATGCACTGTCGCACAACTCTTCAATGCTATCACAAAACTAGGCCACTTCCCATAGATATGGAAAAAGTCGATCATTATAATGATACCGAAACCAGGAATGGATCACACTGTTCCTTCGTCATACAGACCTATAAGCCTATTATCATGTCTATCAAAGCTCTTCGAAAAAGGTCTGCTGAATCAGATAAATCAATTTATAAGACTCTACAACAAAATCCCATCGCATCAATTCGGCTTTCGGGAAAAGCACGGAACTATTGAGCAGGTCAACCGCATAACATCAGAAATACGAAACGCCTTCGAAAATCGAGAATATTGCACAGCAATATTTCTAGATGTCTCTCCAGCATTTGACAGTCTGGTTAGACGGCCAAATGCATAAAATTAAATCAACGCTTCCAAATAACACACACAAGCTTCTAAGGTCATATCTCTACGATTGAAAATTAGCAGTCAGATGTAACACTGCTTTATCCGCCG
Source organism: Drosophila testacea (assembly GCA_035043265.1). Taxonomy (NCBI): domain Eukaryota; kingdom Metazoa; phylum Arthropoda; class Insecta; order Diptera; family Drosophilidae; genus Drosophila; species Drosophila testacea. The sequence continues at coordinate 1,618,189 of JAWNND010000842.1, read as the reverse complement.
ATCACACCATTGCAATGGAGCCGGAGCTCCACAAGGCAGAGTACTAGGTCCGACACTATACGTCCTTTACACAACAGACATTCCAACAAGCAGGGAACTAACAACTTCTACTTTTGCTGATGATACAGCTATTATCAGCCGATCAAAATGCCCAATACAAGCAACTGCGCAATTGGCTCTTTACCTAGTCGACGTAGAAAAATGGCTATCCGACTGGCGGATATAAATAAACGAACAGAAATGCAAGCACGTTACGTTTACCCTGAACAGGCAAAATTGTCCACCGCTCAGATTAAATAACACCGTACTCTTTCAAGCAAACGAAGTGACGTACCTAGGAGCTCAACTCGACAGAAGACTCAAATGGAGCAGACACATCGAAGCAAAGAGAGCACACTTTAAACTAAAAGATAACAGTCTTCACTGGCTTATTAACGCTCGCTCGCCACTTAGTCTTGATCACAAGGTTCTGCTCTACAATTCTGTGCTAAAACCTATCTGGACCTTTGGCTCCCAATTATGGGGGAGTGCTTGCAATAGCAATATTGATATTGTCCAGCGAGCCCAGTCAAAGTTATTGAGAACCATCACCGGGGCACCGTAGTACGTTCGATACGAAAACATACAAAGCGACCTAAATATCCAGCCGGTCAAAGATGTAATAACAGAACAGAAGACAATGTACTTTGCAAAGCTTTCCTCGCACCCCAATTACCTCGCGAGAGGCCTAATAAGGTTGTGCAGCCGATCCCGCCCTCGTCGTATTGACTTACCAACCCTTTAGGGCCGTTAACTATTGTTTATTTATAAGATTTGCAAACTTATTGTTAGTCTCATTTAAGAAAAGATCCAATAAATAAAAGCCAAGTAATAATAATAATAATAAAAAAAAGATTAGTGTATCTATAACACAAGGGAACAAGTTTTTTTTGACTAAGAGCTGAATGTTGTTTTTAATGTAATATGGGACTCTGAATCCAAAATCTGCACTTGGTTTTTTTCTATCAGCTCGACTTTTCGCGATATAACGTTTTGTTCAAAATTAAGGCACTACTCCTACATATCTTGGAATAACTTGAAAAGGGTTCACCATATTCAGTTAAAAAAGAAATTCAAAACTCGTCAACAATATTATCTTAAGGCCGTGCTTACATTGATTTTTAATTTGCCTATTAGTCACAGAGATGTAGTTAAAAGTTTAAGAAAAAAAATTAATTTTAAGCAAAAATGATAGAAAAATTTCACAGTTTTAATCCAAAAAAATGCAGTAAACTACAGTGGGTCTGCCACGCCTCCTTCTGCCTATTACGGATTTTTTTTTTTGACAAACTTAATAGACCCTTTTGTACTTTTTTAAAGAACAGGGTCAAAACATTTAGGCAAACATGTTTCGAATAAAATGAGGTATTTTTTTTTGAAGTCGGTGCGCAAATATAAATTTTATTAATGTTATAATGTAATTACAACTTATCGAAAACGTTTATTTTGTTAGATGTTCTTAAAATATCTTGTTTAGAAGGTTTATATTTAAAGCTGCATATATTATAATTTAATTTTTCATAAAACTAAAAATGCACAATTGCCTCCCACCCGATCAATTTGAAGAAAATATCCATTTGTAATTGTATTTTTTTGACTTTTTTTTAAATTTAACAATTAAACTCAGTCATTTTGTCTGAAACTTGTTTGCAGTTGTTTACTTATTTAAGGTCGCTTATTTCATATCTAGTATCCATTTTCTTCCATCCATTACCATTAATAAAAAGTAAAAAAAAAACATTACTTTACTCCTCATTGGGCAATTTTCAAAAATGTTATTTTTTTAAAGATGTAATTATTATCTTAATAAAAAAATGCAGTAAGCTACAGTGGAGCAAGCTCGACAGTAGGAGACCCAGTACTTTTTGAGTGCAAAGCGTTCACTAAAGATTGTTCTTCAACGCTGCGTACCATCAATAGATGGTGCCACTTGATAAAAATAGAGGCCGCTAGCGTCTCTTCTTCTTCCTTTTGCCTGTAACATTGCTAGTTAAATAACTTCCGCGTTTTTCAACCGATTGGAATGAAATATTTAGGACAGGTTTGGACTATAGCGAGTATTATATATACAAAAAATCAAGGCGCTAGTCATAAAGGTTCTCTTGTAATTCGTCTTTAAAATTTTGTTTTTCAATTTCTAGGGGCGGAGGGGGGCGCGGCAAATATCTAAAACAAACTTGATCAATGCAAGATATAGATGAACCTACATGCCAAATTTGGTGTCTCTAGCTCTTATAGTCTCTGAGATCTAGGAACTCAAAAATCGGACAGACGGACAGACAGACAGACGGACATGGCTATATCGACTCGGCTGTCGATGCTGATCAAGAATATATACACTTTATGGGGTCTCACACGCCTCTTTCTGCCTGTTACGCACATTTGCACAAACGTAATAGACCCATTTGTACTTTATTTTTGTACAGTAAAAAGTCACAGCTAACCACTGTGCGCCATCAAAATCTATGTGCTTCATAGATTTCTTAAATGAACCTCACTACTGATCGACGCAACGCGCAGTAGCCAGCTTTTATAAAAACCCACCCCCAAATACATGCGCATTTTGTCTGTCCTCAAAAAAAAACATGAGAGACACAGATACTACTCTTCTGCTGTAAGGTCGATACGATACTGATGTAATCAAGTCGTAAATCGTTTCTCTCTGCTCGGCAATCTCTGCTATGTTCGTTGCTCGCTCGGCTGGGATCTACAAGCTTCGTAAAATTTGCCGACGAAGTGGGACCCATGAGCAGCAAAAAAAAGCGTAACACGAAAATTGCTGTTTGACACATCTATGTATTCATTGGTTAGTGATTTTTTCGGTCTTTTGAGTGAGCAGACCGCGCATAAAAATTTGGTTGAGCATATTTTGCGAGTTCTGGTTCATATGCATCATAAAAAGTAATATTTGACCTAGGAATATTAAAAGAGATACATTTTGTATCATAGGGTTATTCTAAATTGGCACTCTTCTACCTATTAGGTAACGTGTACATTAAGAAATATTTACGACAGTCTCTTAAAAATATGTATATATACGTGTACATATAATTTGGAAATTCTTTTAATGGCTAGAAACAAAAAGCTTGTCCTGAATTGTCAATTTGCAGATATCTTTTTATTTAGTTTTATCAAATAAAGAATCAGAGCACGTAAACTGAAAATGCTCAAGGGAAACATTTGTCAACTTTCGATTTAAATTCTGGGTGTGAGAAAGGCAAACACACCCCAACACATACATTTAAATGTAAATACCCAAATCCTTTAACTAAAATATTGGTTGTTCTAGTCTTGGCATTATTTTACTTAAACAGAGGTATAAAAATATATCGTTCAGTCGAAAGAGCCCGACAGTAGAATACCCTGTGGATGTAAAAAACGATGTTAAATCTTATATGCATGCAAACGGAGTTAACCTGCCCACGTATAGACATACATATATACGTATGTAGGCACATGAGCACAGAAGCACAAAATATTACCTTCACTATATGGTAATTATCAAGCTGGAGTTTTGGCATGAAATGTGATGCGACATTACCGTCAAAATTTGATCGCAATCTGATAAACACGGAAGATATACCCTCGCAGATGGTTTTATAATTTTGTCACGAAATGTGTAACGCATTGAAGAAGGCCTCACAGACCCCATAAAGTATATATATTCTTCATCAGGACGACGAGCTTAGTCGATATAGCCATGTCCTTGTGTCCTTCTATCCGTCTCTCTGTTTGTCTGCCTGTTTGTATGAAAACTAGTCTATCAGTTTTGAAACAATCTTGATGAAACTTGGTAAGGGTCCTTCTTTTGCTTCAAGCAGTACATATGTCGGAACTGCCAGATCGTAGTATGTACTATAATATATAGCTTCCAAAAAAGTGACCGATTAAAAATCAACATTTAGTATGAAAACTTTTTGTTTCTTGAGATATTTCAACAAAACTCAGTAAAATTAAAAAAAAACTAAAAAATAATTGAAATCATTAAAATAGAAACTTATACTTTTCTTTTGTTTTTCAGTAACTGTATTGAACTGTAAATAGTAGATGAGGTTATTGCAGAAACAGTCCACCTATTCCTTTAGAAACTTATTAATGTTATTTATTTAACCAATTTACACATAAAATAATTTATTTTGATGAGCAAGCCAGTTGCGTTTTTGCACAAATTAAGTTTTTCTGTATTTTTTTTTTGCCTGTTTTGGTTAAAAAATGGACTTTTGAAATAGAGAATATGAAATTTAAGGATTATTTCACAAAATAAATTTTGAATGATCAGAAGTCAAATCACAGATCAATAACCCTAATAACCTTAACCTTAATCTTAGTGGAAAAATTCTTTAAGCTACAGTGAAGCAAGGTGGACAGTACTTATGGGAAAGAGCAAAAAGTGGTGAAAAGCGAACCCATTTGGACAATAGTGTATATTATATGTACCAAAAGCCTAGGTGCTGGCATTTAAGGTGCTCTTGACTTCGAAATTTTGACTTTCTTTTTGACAGGGGCGGAAGGAGGCGACGCAAAATACTGAAACAAACTTGATCTGGGCCAGATATAGATGAGCCTGTACACCAAGTTTGGTGTCTCTAGCTCTTATAGTCTCGAAAAGCCGTACACTGTCCGATCAGGATGAAATTTTAAGGACAGGCTCGGATTATTGAGTTTATCATGTGAGCCAAAAGCCATACCGTGCTCTTGTAAATCGGCTATTAAATTTGGCTTTTAATTTTTGGGGGCGGTAGGTGGCGGTGCAAAATTCTAAAACAAACTTGATCTGAGCTTCTTGTAGATGAACCCACATACCAAGTTTGATGTCTCTAGTTCTTATAGTCTCTGAGATCTAGGTGAGACGGACAGACGGACATGGCTATATTTACTCGGTTGTTGATGCTGATTAAGAATATATGTACTTTATTTTCTGGTAAATAACAATACTAGTACAAATGATAACATTTCTCGCGTCAATAGGTTCATACCCTTGCAGAAAGCTGCATTCAACATTCGATTTTAACCAATTTCGATCCAAAAGTGTCAGTTTATACACAATACACAATCTGTAAGTTTGGTCGAGATATCTTAAAAAGCAAATAAGTTTTTCTGACTTAAGGTTGTTCTTTGACCGATCGTTCATAAATAAAGGGTACCGGGGAATACTAGTACCAAGTTTCATTTAAAACTGAGTTTGCATAGATACAGACGGACAGACAGACATGGACACAGCTCGTCGTCCTGATCAAGAATATATATACTTTATTGGGTCTGCCACACCTCCTTCAATGCGTTACACATTTCGTGACAAAATTATTATACCCTCTGAAAGGATATACAAAATTGTCATCTGACAATATCGTAAATAATTTATATATTCGAATTCTTAATATTTATATTTTATATAACGGTGGGTATTACTACTTTCATATATTGAAATAATTGAAACAAACATTAATTAAAATAAATTATTAACACAGCTGTTTAAGTCAATTTACGTGATTTGATTTTTGGGTTACTGGGATTTGGCTGTTTTCCATTTCATTCGATGGAGTTGACGGTCGAGCAGATATATGAATATGCTCAGGGAGTGCCATTTACTGAAAATCTGAAAAAAAATGAAAAAAAAAGAAAAATTGAATATTAATGTATTTATTAATAAGCTGCTACATCTTGCGAATTCCGAATATATTTTTAGGAATGTAAAAAGCAAAGATCAGAAAAATACACTTTGGAAGTAAGGACGATGTTAAATTCCGTATGCATGCAAACATAAATCTATGTCGAGCCGTATTTGCTTAAATGACGTCAGCGCCATTTTTCCGAAATTGACTTTTTAATGCAAAATTGTGAAACTTTCCAAAACATATCATCTGTCAAAATATTATAGATCTGCAAAAAATTAACTGTTTATTATGCCAATTTGTATGCAAGCCTATGCACAGATAAGCAAAAAATGCCATCTCCTGAAAAGTTGCTTTTCGGCGCTTACGTTATTTTTGCAAATATGGCAATAGAACTCGTTGTCCTAATTGACTGATTGATATATCACGCTACACCTCAAACGGCTTAAGAATTCGAGCCGAAGTTTTCACACAACATAGATGAGATTTAATTATCGTGCAATACGACGGCGTTTTTCGATATTCAAGCTAGTAGGGTCAAAGGTCAAATAAATTATTAAATCTTTGTCTTTAGAGCTATTATAGCTGAACTCACAGGTTATGTATATAGTACCACACGAAACATCCTTAAAAAATGTTGTCAAGATCGGATGACTATATCATGTGGGTACATAGGAACAATTAGATGCAAATTAAACTTTTGTATAAAGACCTGTGCTGTTTGTGTTAGGAATAGTGGCTTTTAATGCTATTAATAAATAATCATAGGCAGAGGTGGAGAGGGTACGATTTATTGGTGTTGCGATTTTCAAAATAGATTTGCAGTATATGGCACTGTATTTCGCACTTGCTGCTATAATCCAATTGCAGCGAAAACTTTAAAACAGCGAGCAGCGAAACTGTAAATTCTCTTAATTAGATAAAGTACTATTGTTTTAAGTCCAGAGAAAAATTGAATTCTTATAAGAAATGACATAAGGTCCGGCTATAGCTGTGAGAAGTGTTCCCTATATCCAATCCACATCTCTCCCCCCGGGGGTTGGCCAGCGAAGAGACCAGGGGTCCAGTCCACTAGTATTATATAACTAGGGGGCTTGCTCCCTGCTAATATAAAGTACCATAATTTTAAGTCCAATTGCAGGGAAAAATTGGATATACATTTTCCGCTTTCTTATAAGAAATGATATTAGGTCCGGCTTTAAGTGTTACCTATTTTCACTCCATGTTTCTCCCCGAGATTTGAGAAGTGTTTCCTATTTTCACTTTACATTTCTCCCGGAGATTTCAGCGAGCGTAGCGAGCCGGTTGCTGGCGAGCGAAGCGGGCAGGGGCAAACCCCTTATAATTATATAAAGCTACTTTATTTTGAGTCCAATTGTAGGGAATAATTGAATTTACACTTCCCGCTTTCTTTTTAAGAAATGAAATAAGGTACGGCTATAGCTGTAAATAGTTTTCCCTATTTTCACTCCGCATTTTTCCCCGAGATTTCATGCACTGTTATTGTTAGTGTAATTCATTCGTGCCGAATCTCAACTTGATAACTGCCCGAGTTATCGTTTCTTACGATTTGTGGTAGAAGGGGGCGGCATATAAAAAATTTGAAATTACCGACCAGTCGGGACCTTCATAATCGTCATACATACGTCTCAAGTCTGTACCTTTTAAATTGCTCTAGTTATATATATATTTTTATATTTGTGGGTGAAGGGGGCGTGGCATCCAAAACTAGAATTAAACGTGTTTTGCGTGCAAATGTAAGAAGTGTTCATACCAAACTTAGTGGTCTTACCATTTCTGAGATCCTGTCGTTCATACGGACAGACAGACGGACATGGCTTTATTGACTCGGCTGTTGATGCTGATCAAGAATATTTATGATTTAAGGGGTCTGCCACGTCTCCTTCTACCTGTTTTTTTTTGCACAAACTTTATAGACCCATTTGTAATTTTTTAAAGTACAGGGTCTTAAAATCTAGGAAAATAAAAAAATAGCACCTGTTTAATATTTAATACAGAGAGCGTGGTTTACGGTATTGAAATTGATGGTGAGAGGCTACATTTTTTAGCTAAGGATATTTATACCCTTGCAGAGGGTATTATAATTTTGTCACGAAGTTTGTAACGCATTGAAGGAAGACCCCATAAAATATATATATTCTTGATCAGCATCAACAGCCGAGTCGATATAGCCATGTCCGTCTGCCACGCCTCCTTCTGCCTGTTACATTTTTTTTTGATAAACTTAATAGACCCATTTGTACTTTTTTAAAGTACTGGGGCTAGAAATGCAGTAAACTACAGTGGAGCAAGTTTGACAGTAGAAGACCCTAAAATTATGGGAAAGAGCAAAAAGTGGTAAAATGCAAAATGGCGAAATTATTGAAAGTTACCAAAAAAAAACAAAAGATTGCGTAGCAAAATGCGTATAATTAATAAAATAATAAAAAATATAGCGCAAGTTAACTTTGTCGCGCCATAGTTTGGATATCCTTGCAGACCCTTATATAAGCCATCAGATTTACTACAAAATTTGATAGATGTTGATTTCGAACAGATCGTTCCCATGGCAGCTATATGTATAATAACACAGAACGTGTGAGCTTGGTTAAGAAACAAAAAAGATTTTCTTACTAAATGTTAATTTCAAACCAATCGTTCTATATGCTATATATGTATGCTATGGATATCCGATCCGGACGAAAAAGACGGACCCGTAGCAAGTTTTATCAAGATAGCTTGAAAGCCGACGGACAGACAGACAGACATGGCTGTATCGACTCAGTTTGTCGTCCTGATCAAGAATATATATACTTTATGAGGTCTGTCAGGCTGAACTAACTTATTATTTTTTTAGACCGTACACTTTACAAAAATACAAAGGGGTCGGAAGAAAGCGTGGCAGACCCCAAAAAGTACAAATATACTTGATCAGCATCAACAGCCAAGTCGATATAGACATTTCCGTCTGTCTGTCCAAGACATGTAAACGCCGAGCCACTCCGAGGCGTTTTGCGATGTTCTCACTGGAAGGGGTTTAAATGGGAGGTCAAGGGTCAAAATTACTTAGTAAAAAAAATTTGTTTTTTAAGATATCGAAATCAAACTCACAGATTATGTATTTCATACTATATTTTACATCCCCGTAAAGGAACACTCGGATGCAAATTAGACTTTAGTATGATTTGCTTTTTATTTTTTTGAGCTATATCAAGCAAATTCACAGATTGTTTTTATCTCGACACCCTCAGCCTTTTCCTGCCCAATCTAATTTTTTTCTCCAAATTCCAATTGCACCGAAAACTTTTAAACAGCCAGCAGCGGAAATTTTAATTTTCGATATTATTTATACTATTTTAAGTTCAATTTGAAACAGCGCTTGCGGCTATTTACGTTTCTTATCAAAGATGACATAAGGTCCGGGCGAGGCGATTACACAGATTGTAAAAAAGGCAAAAGAGTAGTTTTATATAATCGATTAATCTTTGAGGTTGTCTCATCTCTCATCTACCTAAGTATGTCATATACTTTTAAGTTTTGCTTCACGCTAAAGGCCTAGTTACACTCGTTGTAGAACATCTGCGGAATTAAAAACTCCATACAAAACTCCGTTTTTTTTATATGGAGTTTTTCATTCCGCGGCCATTTCACAACAAGTGCAACTATGGTTTAAGACGTTATTTCTTTGGAGGTATAAGGTACCTGCAATGCTCTTACAATCAATGCTGGCTTATTCCGACAGCGAACATGCCAAGTGAGCGAGGCTTTTCCATTGCTGGTCTTACAAAATTACACAGAAACGGTCGCAGCTTAGTCCGCAAACTACGATACTTCCAAACAAAGTTGAACTTAACTTTTTATTTAATGATTAATGAATTTGAAAACTGAATTTTAGTTAAGTCTTGGAAATATGACTGTTCATTTGTTTAAAATTGTTTTTTATTTAATAATTCAAGATGTTTTTACGTATACATTTTTTATATTTTTTTTTTTTTGTTAAAGAGTAATATTTATTTAAAATCTGTCCTGCAGTATAATTATTAAATTTCTTGATAACACTTGACATTGTGTTTTTTCATTTCAGTTTTACTTATATGACAACATTTTTATAGTTTTCAGATGCGTATAAGACATTATTTAACTCAAGTCTGTGAAAAGACTGAATTTAAAATAAGTAATAATTACATTCGCCGCCAGACCCCAACGCCGCCGTTGAAGCTAGCCCCTTCGGTGCAAACCTCTAGTCTGTCCGCCTGACTGTCCCTCTTTGTGTCACCTAGATATCAGAAATTATAAGAGCTAGAGACTCTAATTTTGGTATGTAGGCTCATCTAAATTTAGCATTGATCAAGTTTGTTTTAGATGTTTGCCACGTCGCCCTCCGCTCCCAGAACTTGGAAAACAAAAATTCAAAGTCTAATTACAAGATTTGATTTTTGGTACATACTTATAATATACACTATTTTCCAAACCTGTCCGTTCACCAGCACACATCGATGACATAAAAATCGATGGAATTTTTATTATGTTGCTCCTGCACGGCAGTAATGTGCAATCATGATTAAAAAATTTTATGATTGTGATAGATAAAAATCCATCATAAAAAATGTATGTTAAAATTCTCTGATTGTGATATTTTGTTATCGATAATGTAATTTTAAGGCAAAAAACACTAGATTTTTAGTTGAGATGTTGGCGAAGGGCGTGGTTTTGTATCAACTAATGTCTTCGAAGTGGCGCCATCTATTGAAATTTCCGGTACGCAACATTAAAGAACAATCTATAGTGAACGCTTCGCACTCAAAAAGTACAGGGTCTCCTACTGTCGAGCTTGTTTTACCGTAGCTTACTGCATTTTTTATACTTGTTGAAGACAGAGCTGTTCAAATCACCAAATGTAGCGCCATCGCAACTATGTTAATTCATTCCCTTCTCGTTTTAACTACAAGTAAGGCAGTTTTATAGAGATAGTTACTGATTAACTAGCCTAAATATAGTCCGTTTGCAATCATTAAAAATCACGTTTCTCTTTAACTAGACCTAGAACTAGTTGATTATTTTACTAGTTGCCTTATAACTAGTGATAAAATTAGCTGTTCAGATACTAGTTATTTTCATTAAAGTATTTAAACAATGAAAGTCACGAGTGTATTGTATTAATTCTTCTGACTAGTTCACAATATCGGAGCTTTTAAAATAAATAATCTAGATTAATTTAAAGCATTATGAAAGGCAATATAGAATATGTTATACAATTATTTTAGCACTAGAAATTTATTCACTCTCAATGCGAGAGCAAATCCGCCCTTTACGGGGAAATCCCACCCGCATTCAATTATAGTTATTATGCGTGTGAATGGCATAATTGAAAAGGAGATTGTCCCTAGAGACAATTCGTTAAAGATAATAAGGTTACGAAAAAGTGTGGTAAGGCACAGATTGTTAAGCTTACTCCCAATGTATTCGAAACCAATAGCGAAACAAATGATTATGGGACTTCTTAGCTCGCAAAAGGGAGGAAGCCATTAGAGGGATGAACGAATTACAAACCAGTGAGGTAAATAATGACAAAATTCTGTTAGTATTTATAAAAACAGCAGATTGTTAACAAATCTGGCAGATGTACTTATTTAGTCGGTAAAATTGTTAAAAATACACTGGGTTGTTTGACCAAGGTTAGGGAATTTTTATCGGGGTTGAAATATTATATGTTCTGTGTACACAAACATACATAAATATATAAGTAAGAATTGGTTTGACACAGAATAATTATGCAACGCATTATCATTTTTTTTGTTTCCGTATATAACTCATTGCGCCGACTAAGCAGCCGATTTGCAAGAAACATGCCGCACAAACGGTACTCTCAGGGAAAAGCAGTTCGATTAGTTTTAAAAAAATGTTCTAGATTAATTCCGTTGCGGTCTAGAATTTTTTTGAACGATTCGGTCTTAAGTTTTCTTACTTTTAGAACAAATCGTTCTCAAAAGCAAAAACGGCCGTTAAAGCTTAAAAAACGAGAAAGAATTTCGTTCTTAAATATATTCAAAATTCTTAAATTTAAAATCAAGAATTATATATATTAAATTAAGAATGTTATTTCTTAAATATATATACAAGATTCCATAACTCCTAAATTGAGAATTATATATTTTAGATTAAGAATGTTTCGTTCTTGAATATATATACATGGTTCACTTTAGGGATTTGCCCGTCTGGGCCAGCCTGCCTCTCTGTGTAGAACATATAGGTATTGTACTTAACATACAAGCATTGTAGCGCACTGGAAAGTTATAACGGCTCTGAAGCTTGAGGTCCCGAGCTCGAGATTGTTAATAAAAAATTTAGTAGTTTTATAATAATTAAAGAGGTAATCAAAATAAATTAAAATAAATAGAGAAATTATTAAACTATACTAAAAACAAATAAAAGACGCAATAAATAAGTTTAAAAAATTATTTATTATTTATTTATTATATTATTATATTATATTATTTATTATTGTAAGAACTAGATATTTTACCTTTCGAAATAAAGTTTTATATCTCTGCAGAGGGTATTATCATTTGGTCACAAAATGTGTAACGCATTGAAGGAGGCATAGTAGACCCACCTATACTTGATGTGTGTTTTTTATACCCTGTACGGGTATACATATTAAGTTTGTTCAAAAAATAAAGGTATTTAACAGGCGTGGCAGACCCCATAAAGTATATATTTTCGTGATCATCACCAGAAACTAAGAAACAGACGGACAGATGGTCATGGCTATGTCGATTCGACTGTTAATGCTGAGCAAAAATGTCAAGTCACGCATATTTTTTTGGTTAAGCTCAACCAAAAACTTTCGTATTTTTTTAAAGTACAGAGTCTACAAGATTGACAAAACGCTGTCTATGTTTTATAAACTTTTTTAAGCCGCGAGCCATTTTTACTGCGCCAAAGATTATATACTTTTACATACCTACATTCAAATTTCGACTTATAACAGATTTATGATATAGTAGTCCAATTTCATGCTAATCGGTCAGATTTTAAATAGCGATATCAGACACATAATCAGTAAGTTTGGTTAAGATGTATAAAGAAACAATGTTTTTCACACTAAAGGTTGATTTCTAACCGATCATAGAAACAGACAGAAAGACATACAGACAGACGGAAATATAAACTTTATATAAACAAATACCCAATGGGGTCTTCCCCGCCTCCTTCAATGAGTTAACCCATTATGTGACAACATTATAATCCGCTCTGTATGGGTATAAAAAAATTAAGGGTAGACTCTGAATCAGAGTGCCTTATGCATATGAACAATAAGTGTTATTATATCATTGCCGATTGGTACAAGTGTCTTTAACAAGTTAGCATGTCAATGCAATTACCTTAAATTAATTTAAGTGCTTTGTTTATATTTTGTTCTGTGCGTTGAATTGCGTTCACTCCCTGTTGTCTTTGTCAGTTCTCAGGTTTCAATTTAAAAACAAGTTTAATTGTTGTGCTCGACTTAGAGATACTGTGTAACGAGACTCTTTCAATTATACAGCGGCTATGCGTTTATAGGTTGGTGAACAAAAATGTATGTATGTGTATTAACTATGTGAGTTGGCTCGGAGTAACCTCATTCTACCTTTAACATTTGTTTTTTTACAGTTATAATACATTTTTTTAATATCCGAGTGCGCACAGGGTATTTTTAAACCATGAACAGGATATTAAGATGAAAACGATTCGATTACAGTACGACTCGCCGAGGGTTGTTAAATTTTGAAAGCATATGCCCTTTGACGAATACCAATACGAATAGAGGCAGAGGCAGATAAAGATACAAAAATACCCACTGATGAGTTGGCAATAATTCGGTTGAGTGGTTACTGTCAACAGGCAAATAATAGGTGTTTCATTTAAGGGCGGGTAGACATTATTACACTGCTGCCGTTGATGGTCTTTTGTTTACACGTAAAACATCATGCATATTTAATTGGGTTAAATTGCTGGACGATTAACGTTTTGAAATGAAATGAAACGAAATGAAATGCGCGGATAATTGAGTTTACTTTGTCTAATTACAAGTACTTTTCCTACAGGTGAGTACATAAGTACCTGTAGCCATAGAGAAGCTAAATCTGAAATTTAACAGATTACTCACTTGATCTAAACTAAATGCATCTACACCTAAGGGCCGTCTTTCACCCCTTTGATTGATTTTTGATTTTTGAATCTTGCAATAACGAACTATCCCAATAATGTACCGCTTATTTACACAAAATTTATTTGTTACTATCGCTAAGGACTGTTTTTTCTATTTTGTCAATACATATGTGCAACAGGTGAGCTTATTAAAGCCTCTTTTACATAAGTTAATTAGAAAATAAAAAATAATGCAATCTTTGGCACGCCAAAGTACCCTTCTAATGATGGCGCTTCAGCTAACGTTATTGCTCTACAGCAGCCAATTACCGAGTCTTCACTCCGATCCGTTGGCACAATGCTAATTACTTTTTAGGATCATACTGTCCTTAATAATTTAAAAATATTTTTTATCTTTAAAATAAGTTCTTTTAATACATGGAGTGTAGGTTTCGCTTTAGTTTTGTTAAATGTTAAATGTGTGTGCAGACGATAATGTGTCAATATGTGTCTTTCCCCCAAAACAAACCTAAGCGACTTAGAATACAAAAAATATTAGCCGTATGTTATGCATAATTCCAAAGATATCACCCTGTCAAAAATAACGTATGCGATAAACATGTTTTTGAAGGACCGTTTAAATAACGTAAGCGACATTATCGATTCTATGGTCCAAATCTGCGAGTTTGGTTAAGAAATCTCAAGAAACAACACAGATATAAACCCTTTTTTTAATGTCTTTATTTTAAACCGATAGCTATCCGAATTTGGGATATGTACCGCTTGCAGTTGAAAAAACTGGACTGTATCAAGTCTCATCAAGATATCTTCAAAAATGCTTCAAAACTCAGGTGCGAATGACTTAAACAAAGCTACTTATTTAAAATTCCCAATACTCCAACTACTAAAAAAAATTACAAAACGTGGCGTGCTTCATAACTGTTAAATAGTATTAAACGAAACGGCTAAAAATTTTTAAAGAGCAACAACATTAAAACCGAATTTAAAATTTTGGACCCTGTACTTTAAAAAAGTACAAATGGGTCTCTTATGTTTGAACATGTGCGTAACATGCAGAAGGGGGCGTGGTAGACCCCGTAAAGTGTATGTATTCTTGATCAGCATCAACAGCCGAGTCGATATAACCAAGTCCGTCTGTCGGTGCCATTTTGTGTCACCTAGATCTCAGAGACCATAAGAGCTAGAGACACCTAATGTAGGTTCATCTATATCTTACATTGATCAAGTTTGTTTTGGAATTTTGACTAGTAGGAACAACCAGATTATCCACAATAGACCAAGATATATCAGGTTAATGTAACATAAGCGAAAGTAACGAAAGCGACAGATCTCATTTTATTTCGAAAAAAAGTCACAGAAATATTAAACCATATATTAATCTATTACAAAATCCACCCAGCCATTGTTGAATAAATAAAGAAAAGCTCGCCTGTAATATTTGGTATTTGTCGCTTTTAGCTTTATTTTTAGTGAATTGAAAGTATACAATGCTCATAGTAATACTGACTCAGTATTACTGACCACTCTGACTTAATTAATGTGATATTTGTCATGTCATTTCAATTTCATATAGTAACCTGTCCGTACATTTTAATAGTAACGTCTTAAATAATTTCGAAATCTAGTCAATACCATAGTACAGAGCCAACAGATTCTTCAAATATCTAAGATACCCTTCTTGATGTTTTTTTTGTAAATAACACAAACCAATCAATTCATTTTAACCAACTTTCAAAATCTCTCTTTTCCAAATGAGCTCTTATTTGAACGACACATGACATTCTTAGTGATACATATTCTAGTGTTATTAGAAATTTTAGAATTGACTTCGATTTGTTATATGTTGAATGTGATGTATTAAACTTTCCCATAATTTATTTGTGCCCTTTTTTGTGTAGCATTAGTTGTGTTCCGTATCGATCCGCAAATTGGAAGTTCCTAAAAATACTGCTTTCCAACATAATAAATCATTTCATGCTATGTCAACGCACGCACTAATATTGTATAAAAAGCTATACGGGCTCCGGAAAACCTAAGCTGTATTTCTAGAGTATGTAATGTTATTGAGGTCATACGGAGAAAGATGGATTACAGTTTTGTCTCTCTAATTACGCTTCTCGATTTTAGGAAGGCCCGGTCAAACATCTATCTAAAATATTCTTCATAATTATATTTTCTATATTTTGGATATACGAACATTTTCCACGCTACCGACATAAGCCTCTTTACAATTCACTTTATCCCAATAAAAGATCGGAGAACTGTTAAAATGCGATATCGCAGGCGATCAAATTAAATTTTTAAAAGAATCCACAGCGACTCCTCGGCGATAGAGTTTTCTCCATGTTATGTGTTGAACATACAAACTATTTACATACATAACATGTTATGCACATACATATGGGCTAACCCTGCGTTGCGGATGTTACTTTTGTACGCAAGTTTGATTTTTAATATTGACACAGCAGGCGTTCAGGTTGGTTTATTTTAATTAAATTTTGTTCAAAATGCACTTCGTTGGCAATACTTTTAAACCTACTTTAAATTAAAAGGTTAACTGTTTTTGAAAAAAAAATATGCTTGCTTTTAATACCGTTGTGGACGTTACAAAATATCGAAGTCGACTTTGACGCTCATGTACATTTGCACAAAGCGTTTACTAAAGATTGTTCGAAAATGTTGCGTACCATTCAATAGATGGCGCCACTTGATAAACATAGAGGTCGCTAGCGTCTCTTCTTCTTCCTTTTGCCCGTAACATTGTTAGTTGAATAACTTCCGCGTTTATCAACCGATTAGAATAAAATTTTCAGGACATGTTTGGACTATAGTGAGTATTATATATACCAAATACTACAATACAATATTCTAGTCTTAAAGCTTCTCTTGTAACTAGTCTTTAAAATTTTGTTTTTCAATTTCTAGGGGCTGAGGGGCCTGGCAAAAATCTAAAACAAACTTGATTAATGCAAGATATAGATGAACCTACATGCCAAATTTGGTGTCTCTAGCTCTTATAGTCTCTGAGATCTGGGAACTCAAAAATCGGACAGACGGACAGACGGACATGGCTATATCGACTCGGCTGTTGATGCTGATCAAGAATATATACACTTTATGGGGTCTGCCACGCCTCCTTCTGCCTGTTACGCACATTTGCACAAACGTAATAGACCCATTTGTACTTTTTTAAAGTACTGGGTGTAAATATATCTTATCATTTTTGAAAATTAAAAAGCAAACTTATCAAGATAAAAGCGTTCTCTGTTCACATTGATGAGATTTTGTAAATTTGTTTAATTTTTAATTTGTTTAAAAACGCAATCGGTTGGCTCATCAAAATTAATAAGTTTATGTGTTAATTGCTTGAATAAATAAAATGAATACGTTTCTGAATGAAAATTTTTCAAAATATGAGTTTTTGATGAATTTTTTGTTTTTTGACGTGGTTTAACTTTTTCTGGATTAGCCCATATTATGTATACAGATGACGTTCAGTTGTATTTTAGTGGCCGCGTGCTAAAATGTATTAAAATTTTAGAAACTTGAAGAAGGGTCTTTCAATTAACGCATCCGAATCAAAATGAACTTACATTTTGAGACCCTGTCGAAAGAGGCGTGGCAGACACCATATAATATATATATTTGCTCGATCAGCTTCATCAGTCTGTTGTCTGTGTCTGTTTCTTTTTTGAACACCTAAAGACTATAAGAGCTAATGACAAGAAACTTGGTATGTAGTTCATCTCCACAGCAGCTCAAGTTTTATTTAGAACACACGAACCTCTTATGCCACGGTAAGTGAAAAACAAAAAGCTGCGACCACACATATTCTACACCTTTTATATCAGTATTGAAATCTGCACTTAGGTGTGGTCAATCCACAGTTACATCCTCCAAAGAATTAGTTTTTTCGTTAAGGTCATATCACAAAGAATGTCATCCTAGTAGAGAACCAATGCTTCTCTGATCAATATGCTTATATGACATGAGAACAGGTAAAAACTATATATTTCGCGAAGTCTATATGCACAGACAAGCCATGAAATACCCTGCCCCTAGCCATAAACAATTTTGTTCACTATATATGTACATATGTATATTCTTGACCAAGAGGACGAGCTGAGTCGATATGTCAGATAATCAAAGAAGGTGCTAAGAGACATTTCGGAAGAGGGCTTTTTAGGATTTTCGAGGGTAGGAAAAAAAGCTGGCATAAGTGCGGTTTTGAAGAACAAATAAATATTATCAGAGTTATATTACTAGTGTGTGAATACTTCAATTTAAATTATATTCATCTGTTAGAAATAAAAAAATAATTTTTTGTTCTGTCAGGGGATCTTGAATTGAAAACTTTAATCAAATAAATGTAATGCCCTTAAGTTCGATTTGCTTTTATAACCTCTGCAAGAGTAACTGTTGTTTTTGTTTGCTGACTAGAATACTGTTAATTAATTAATTGTTCACCTTGTATGAATGACCACCTATTGAACAACATTATTAGCACATCAGACACTATTATCTTCGATAATCATTATAATTGATGTCAAGACGATTCACTTGAATTGGGATACTACCCAAGTAGAAACTAAGTTTGAGATCAAAATTTTCAGAATTAGCGCCGTATTGAAGAAATCTCGCGTCACGGAATATCCACGAAGACTGAATATGAAAAACGAATTAATAGCCGCAGGTCTAAGTTCTCCTAACAGCCACCTTTGCGATTGTCACCATGTCCAATAAATAAACAGCAGCTGGTAAAATCAACCAATGAGCAGGTTTCAAATGTTTCAAGTGCACTATACTACAGAAATATTCTCTCTATGCGACATCTTAGCCGCCAATAAGAGAAATATTTACGATAAGGGCGTGGTTCCAAATTTCGATACGCATGCGCCTCCAATAAGACCCCTTCCAAGGATGTGCGGACTGTGTGAATTCCAATACTCACCCTTAGTTTCTCACTCTAAACTTTTGGAAATAATTTGCACATAACACGTATTTTGTACTTTGAATTCAACGAACTGTGAATATTGCTTTTAATTTAATTAACTTTTCCAAAAAAATTATTCCATGAAAATTAAATTAAGGCTGCATATTCATATGTCTCTGTGTGTACAGAAGGCATACGCATGTATTTTGAACTGGTAATGTAATTTTTTTCTCTGCAGTTGTTAGATTTATCAATTTATTAGTTACTTTATTGGATTAGCTTATTATTATAACAGATAATAAAAATGTATTTTAAAAAGTACAAATTAAACTATCGCATAGGCAGCATAATTTGCAATACCGCACAAGTTGATACCCTTTCGAAGTTTCATAAAACCAGCTTCACCCCACCGGTCTCCCCACCAGTTTTTAAGTATCCAAAAGTCTTTTTCGAATCCAATCACTAGCATTGCATGATTTACAGATGCCGATGAGCAAGAGATGTCGTCGTAAATTCCATCA
This sequence comes from Drosophila testacea, assembly GCA_035043265.1. Taxonomy (NCBI): domain Eukaryota; kingdom Metazoa; phylum Arthropoda; class Insecta; order Diptera; family Drosophilidae; genus Drosophila; species Drosophila testacea. The sequence goes on along the minus strand of JAWNND010000842.1, from coordinate 1,598,933 downwards.
CTATAAAGAAGCAAAATTTGGTTTTTAAAAGCAAATCTTGACTAGGATTCATAAATAATATTAAATACATAATTTGCAATTCATTTAATTGAGAAATCCTATGAAAAAAAATCCAGTAAGCTACAGTGGAGCAAGCTCGACAGTAGGAGACCCAGTACTTTTTGAGTGCAAAGCGTTCACTAAAGATTGTTCTTTAATTTTGCGTACCATTCAATAGATGGCGCCACTTGATAAACATAGAGGTCGCTAGCGTCTCTTCTTCTTCCTTTTGCCTGTAACATTGTTAGTTGAAAAACTTTCGCGTTTATCAATCGATTGGAATGAAATACAGTTAGGACAGGTTTGGACTATAGTGAGTATTATATATACCAAATACTACAATACAATATTCTAGTCTTAAAGCTTCTCTTGTAACTAGTCTTTAAAATTTTGTTTTTCAATTTCTAGGGGCTGAGGGGCCTGGCAAAAATCTAAAACAAACTTGATTAATGCAAGATATAGATGAACCTACATGCCAAATTTGGCGTCTCTAGCTCTTATAGTCTCTGAGATCTAGGAACTCAAAAATCTGACATAGGGACATAAATATATCGACTCGGCTGTTGACGCTGATCAAGAATATATATACTTAATGGGGTCTGCCACGCCTCCTTCTGCCTGTTACGCACATTTTTTTTTTGCACAAACTTAATAGACCCATTTGTACTTTTTTAAAGTACTGGGTCTAACAAGGTTTTGAACACAAGCCCTGACTGACTTAGGGCAGCTGACATGTGTACTGCTTGCAGTAAAAAGAACACATATCTGATCTTCACGAAGGCTTAAAGGTTCAGTTGAAGACAACCTAACTAAAAATAGGTATAGTTTTTGATTTACTAAAAAAATATCACAGAAAATGGCTTTTCTTGTAACTGAATAAAATCAAGGCTGCAAACCTCCAAAATTGTTGTGTGGGGGGTTCGGACCGGTTTAAGGAGCCCCTGTACGTAAAGTTCGGGTTAGAACATTGGTTCAATGTTATACATTTTTCTTGCTTTTATTATTGCTTACCTTTTTTCTTGTTGCATATCTTATAATCTCCTTTTATATCAAATCCTTACATTTTAAAGTGTAAATTAAAAAGCATTTATGTACAGAACTGGTTAAAGGAAATTTGAATTCAACGATAACACGTTCTTGAAGATGTGTTGAAAATTGATCGAATTCTGTGAAAACATCGCTTAGAAGAAGCCCGACAAAGCCCAAAAAAAAAAAATAAACGAAAATTGTATCGAAATTTTTGCCGACCGAAAAATTTCTTTTTTTTTATGAAAGTGCTCCGGCTTGGGTTCGGGTTCAGTGATAGAAAACTTAAAGGGTTCGGGGTTTGAATAAAATGTTATATATAACTTCTCGAAAATATTAAAAGTACTACCGAGGGGTAACACGGGGTGGGGGGCGGCGTTGCCCCTCCCCCAACTCGTAACTTTCCTGTATTCCTGATTTCGTCAACTATTTAGTATAAAAATTTAGTTCTAAAACTTTTATGAAAAGAATCAAGCAGTTCAAGGTCTAGTTAAAGAGCACCGTGAATTTAAATGATTGCAAACTAAATAGATCTAGGCTAGTTAATCATTAACTATGTCTATAAATCTGCCTTACGGGTAGGTAAAATGAGATGGGAATGGCTACATTTGAGTGATTTAAACAGCAGCTGTTTTAACTAAGTAGTATAAAAAATAAATAGTTTCGGTACTAGTATGGTTAAAATCAATTCAAAATATTGAATTGTTATAAAACCAAACCAAATAATAGAGAAAGTCATTTAGATTTAATAAATATTTGAAAAATAATAATAAATTTAAAAAATTACTGAATGTAATATATAAATTATTCTTGTTTGTGACCTGTGCTTATCTCTTATAGTCTTACTTTGATATAGAACTAAGCCTAACCTTTAACTTTTCAAATTAGCAAAAGACGGATTTCAGTGGAGTGCCCCTTTAAAAATACACACGGATTTACGCTAATTTTATAAATTAACTAGGGGTTTGCCCCCTGCTCACTTCGCTCGCCAACCCCCGGCTCGCTACGCTAGCTGAAATCACGGGGAAAAATGTGAAGTGAAAATAGGAAACATTTCTCACAGCTATAGCCAGACCTTATGTCATTTCTAATTAGATAGCGGGAATTGTAAATTCAATTTTTCCCTGTAGTTGGACTTAAGATAATAGTAATAAGTAGTACTTTATATAATATAGAGAATTTACATTTTCGCTGCTCGCTGTTTTAAAGTTTTCGCTGCAATTGGATTATTGCAGCAAGAGCGAGTAACAGTGCCATATACTAAAAATTGATTTTAAAAGCCGCAACACAAATAAATCGTAACACATGTAGCTGTGAGTACGAAATCCATAATCTGTGAGTTTGGTTGAGATATCTCAAAAAATAACAAAGATCTTCATACAAAGTTTTAATTTGCATCTGGTTGTTCCTATGGCAGCTATATGATATAGTGATCCGATCTTGACCAAATTTTCTCAGGATGTAGCAGTGAGTAAGAAATACATAATCTGTGAGTTTGGTTAAGATAGCTCAAAAAACAAAAAAAAATTTCTGACTAAGCAATTTTGATCTTTGACCCCCATTTTAGCCCCTTCCAGTGGGGATATCAAAAAATCTCGTCTTATTGCACGATAATTATGTCCCAGCTATGTTGTGTAAAAATTTCATCTCAATATCTTGAACCGTTTGGCCTACAGCGTGATGACTTAGTCAGTGAGTCAGTCAGGACAAAGAGTTTTATATATATAGATATGAGTCTTTGTGATCGTGAAATGTTTAAACAGTTTTGTAACTTTTTGCAAAATTTAGGTCCAATGTCGGTGGTAAAACGATCATTATTTTTCATATAGCACGATAAACAAGTTTCTCTCGTGAAATTTTCTGCAATATAAACCTACATATTTTCTAATGTTATAAATATCTTGAAGTAGGCAAACGATAAAGAAATCTCAATTAAATCCTTAAGAAATTTGAAGAAATATACAAGCATTGGTTAGATGGCTTCAGAAATTTTTAGAAATCCGAAGTATCAAATTTGCCTATGAAAATGTTGATGTATGAGAATGCTAGTAATCGTATAGGCAAATAAACAACATAAATAAGTTACAAAGATTTTTTTTTCATTTATAACTTTGTTTGGAAGCTATCCTAATGAAACTTGGTACCGACCAGCATTTTTGCCGAACGTGGCATATATCTGCCATGATCGGTCAAAAATCAACCTTTATTGAGTACATTTTTTGATTTGTTTTTTTGAGGTATCTTAAGATGTCTTGTATCGTTTTTTACCACCTAACTAATTTGGATAAGACCAGACTACTATATTTAACTTATATAAAAATAGCGTGCTTTCTCCCATGCTCGCTTTTCTCGCCACCCTGCGGTATGCCATTTTTGTCTTTGTGGCAAGCGTTCTTTTCAGTATTTTTATCATCTGAAGAGGAAAGTTGTGAAATTTGCACCAATTATCTTACCTATATAATTGAAATGTTTTTGGAGTTGCATTTATAGACACTGCAATGGGACCTATATGAGCAACAGCTGCTTGAATTGCATTTTCATCGTTAGCAGGCAAAATGGCCCAAGATGTCACATTAACAACAGCCAATTCTTTTACAAATTGGCAATTTCCTTTCTGTAAGAAAAATCACATTATATAGATGTAAAATACATTATAAAAAAGTGATGTCTTATGTGTTATACTAATTTTAAAAAATAACTATGAAAATATTACCTTTGACGCGTATTTGTAGTCAAGAGCTCTCATGAGACCACCCGTTGCTTGAAGATATTTCAGTGTATTTCGCAATGATCCACCTGTACATCCACGATTGCCAAAAGATATACTGCAATCGACAATTTGTTGTTCGCTTAATCCAAGTATTTTGCCTGTGCGCTTAAAAATCTGTCCTTCTATACTTTGAGCTATACTGAAGGCATAACACGATCCACAGGTTTCTTGATTATGCGATGATGTGATAAACCCTTTCTTGCGCCAATCAAAACTGTCTGGAACGTTATTCATTATAGCAGATCCGACAGCCTCAGACATGTTATCCAGCGTAGAATTCGGTTGGTTTCGTAATAATCGTAAATAGCCTTTCAAATACGCATCAGTGGTCTGTAAATAAAGCGTTATTGTACTTTCAAGCTGCATGTCTTACGTTTATATGTAAGTGCAAAGGGGTGTCTCATAGTCATCCGATCCTGACCAAATTTTCTCAGAATGTAACAAATACTAAAACAATACATAATCTTTAAATTTGGTTGAGATAACTCAAAAAACAAAAAACTTCATATCAAAGGTTAACAGAGGTTGCATCCGATTGTTCCTATGGCAGCTATATGATATATTCGTCCGATCTTGACTAAATTTTTTCAAGTTGTAAAATATAGTACGAAATATATAATCTGTTACTTTGGTTCCGACAGCTTAAAAATCAAATATTTTTTTCAAACTAAGCAATTTTGACCTTTGACCCCCCATTTGGAATATCGCACAACTCATCCTTATTGCACGATACTTATTTCTGCAGCGCGATCTATCAGTCAGTCAGTAAAACAGTCCCGACAAAGATTTTTATATTTATATTGATATGTCATTTCTTGTCAAGCAGTTCTGAACTCCGATCCTCACCTGTCAAACAGTCAATTAGCAATGTTTTCTATTATATATAGATATTAAAATACCATATCTGCCATTGTGTTCGTAGATAATCTGAAGTTGCTTTTTCCATTTTCATAATCTTTATTGTGTTCGTGGACAATTTTTTGATTCACTTCATATGCTTGATAGCTTCGAATTTCATCGTATCCACGTTTATAATTTTTGTTGTTAATTATCTGTAACGATTTTGTTTTTAATGAAAATATATTAAAATTGTATAGTTGTGCACTACCTTAAAATTTTCAAATTCCTCACTATATTTATGTTTTGATTTGTTTTGCTGGCATGTAATAAATTTTCCATTTAGCAAAAGGTATATTATATAAAATATAAGAATTGTCCGCATTGCTACAGCTTAAGAGTTCAAACATAAATGTATATCTCATTGTAATTATTTTTCCATATGCATTTATTAAATTCATTTGCAATTCAGCGATATTATTATACGCTGAGGCAATTAAAAACTGTCAGAAAAAGGTATATTAGTCAGTATAAATGCGTAAGTTAGTTTGAATCAATTTCTAACATTAATTTTAATAACATCAAGTTTCTTGCTCACCAAGATCAACTTTATTCCAAGCTGTGGATAGGTCTTTTTTTCACAGATCGAAAAAAAAATGCTTTGCAATCTTATTACCTTCAACCTAACCGATGCTTAAAGAAAAGTAATCTGAAAGTAAATGTGTTATTGTGTAATAGCAAGAAATATATTATATTAAAAAATATTTTAAAAATTATACAATTTTGAACTCAAAACATCTTAATTTTATATTTTAATGTTAACTTCTTATTTTTAATTTAAAACAGTAAATTCTAGGTCTGTTTTATTTTTTTAGTTAAAATTTATTTAAATTTCTTACAATGTTTAATTTTGTTTACATCATTTATCAAACAATTAATAATTGCTACCGTTTTTATCTTTATGCATAAATATGTATTATTTTTTATTAAAACCAGATCAGTACAGGGTATCTTATCGTTGCGAACGCTCGACCTTATATTTTGCAATTATTGTTAAGCACTATACCGATACTGTGGGCCATAAATGAAATGAGATCCGTATGCAACAGTGTTTTAACGGGGTGACTGTAAACATAAGTTAATGCGCTGCACACGACTAAAATTACATTTAATGACCAATTAACGTACTTCCTACAAGCCCATTTATTATCCTATTGAAATCAACCTTTGAGCATACCTGCATACATTTATAAATATGTATACATACATATATGTACATACATACGTGATCAAAGGAACTACCCCAAAGAATCAATCTCTTATACGCATTTTGTTTTCATGCAAACTTATATTTATGGCAAACAAATAATAGTCGTCTAGTAAAAAGTGACCACAAAAAAGGAGGGTATCTTAAATAATATGTGTTTAAGTTAAAAGTCTACAAATATTTTTTAAACCTGTATACAACAGATATTTTTTTACAGTTTGTTCGAAGGGCTCAAAAGTATTTTGTATTCGACGTGTAAGAGGATTCGAGATCGTACATATGTATGTACTTATATACAGTCTGTTAAGGATGGTTTTGCGCTTTGAATAAACACACACATTTTTAACTACATAAACAACTTAAATTAAAAAATTGCAGTGACACATATAAATAAAATACATCAAATTTTTTTTTGGTTTTCTTGAGCTATCGGAACCAAACTCACAGATAATGTATTTCGTCCTATGTGTGACATTCTGATAACATTTTCAAGATCGGATGACTATAGCATATACAAAATAACGTTTAGCATGAAGAACTCTGTTGTTTTTGAAGCTATCTCAGCCAAATTTACAGATTGTTTTTATCTCAAAAAATCTTACTTTTAGACCCAGTACATTAAAAAAATACAAATGGGTCTATTAAGTTTGTCCAAAAAATGTGCGTAACAGGCAGAAGGAGGAGTGGCAGACCCCATAAAGTATATATATTCTGGATCAGCACCAACAGTCGAGTCGATATTGCCATGTCCGTCTGTCCGTCTGTCTGACAATCAGAGCAATCTATAGTGAACAGTTTGCATTCAAAAAGTACTTGGTCTCCTACTGTCGAGCAAGCTCTACTGTAGCTTACTGTATTTTTTTTTGTTCAAAGTTCAAAGTCCAATTGCAGCGAAAACTTTAAAACAGAGAGCAGTAAATTGTAGTATTTACTATTATTTTAAGTCTAATAGCAGGGAAAACTCGAATTTACGTTTCCCGCGTCTTATAAAAAATGACATAAGGTCCGGCTATTGCTGTGAAAAGTGCTTCCTAGTGCGTAGCGAGTCGGGGGTTGATGAGCGGAGCAAGCAGGGGGCAAGCCTCCCAATATCTATATATATAAAAGTCTTTTTCCTGACTTACTGACTGACTGACTGCTTCACTGACGAGACATCACGCTTTAGGCCAAACGGTTCAAGATATTGAGCTGAAACTTTCACACAATATAGCTGAGACATTTAACTATTGTGCAATCAGAAAGGTTTTTTTGATATTCCCACTGGAAGGGGCTAAAATGTTTTTTGACCCATCTCAATCAATCTCAAAGATGCACTATTGTGCAATCAGAAAGGTTTTTTTGATATTCCCACTGGAAGGGGCTAAAATGTTTTTTGACCCATCTCAATCAATCTCAAAGATTATGTATTTCTTACTCACTGCTACATCCTGAGAAAATTTGGTCAAGATCGGATGACGATAATATACCTGCCATAGGAACAATCGGATGAAAATTAAACTTTAGTACGAAGAGCTTGGTTTTTTTTTGAGCTATCTCAACAAAATTTTATTTAGATTGGTTTTATCTCGAAAAATCTGACATATTTTCGCCAAATATAGCGATTTCCCGCCAAATCTAACTTTTTCCAGCCAAATTTAGTTTTTTGTTCGAAAGACCAAAGTCAAATTGAAGCGAAAACGGTAATTGTTAATTTTGTGGCCAACCTCGCCAAAATTCACGATGGTTAGCACGCAAAGTGTACGAGTCCGTCATAGCGTGTCTTCTCCTTCCATTTGCCCGTAACATTGTTAGTTGAATAACTTCCGCGTTTATCATCCGATCGAAATGAAATTTTCTGAACATGGTAAAACGGGGCGTGGCAAAAATCTAAAACAAACTTGTTCAATGCAAGATATATATGAACGTAATTGCCAAGTTTGGTGCCTCTAGCCCTTATAGTCTCTGAGATCTAGATGTTCAAAAAAGGGACAGACAGACAGACAGACGAACATGGCTATATCGACTCGGCTGTTGATGCTGATCAAGAATATATATACTTTATGGGATCTGCCACGCCTCCTTCTGCCTGTTACGCACATTTGCACAAACGTAATAGACCCATTTGTACTTTTTAAAGTACTGGGTCTTATTATATGACCCAAGTGGATGTACGAAGTCATACTTAACCGTGGAGGCTCAACACATTATTAAATTTTGTTCAAAAAGATCGAAAATACTGAAATTACTGTTAAAAATAATTTGAATACATTTTCTTTTGTTATTTAAAGTTTTCAAGTGACTGTGCTAATCAAATGTCGCAAAAATAAAAGTTTATTCTTTATGTTAAGTTCGTTTAAATTCATTTAAAATGTTATTATTAAGGTTAATATCTTATCTTTTATTAAATGTCGTGTAGAATTTAATACTCTTTCATTGACAAAAAAAATTCATATCAAAAGCTTTATTCGTTTTCCTGATATTAAGCTCCTAAGACGCGGAGCATAGGGTGTGTTAATCGGTTTTCGCGCAGTGTATTTTAAAGCTTATGCATTTTTTTAAAAGAAAAGCGTAGTCCAGTACAAAACACATCGTTACGACACGTGCATCATACTGCAACGTGCGCACACTGACGACTGTCATTGAGCATTAATCCAGCCTGCAACACGCACCTGCACACACAAGGAAGCCAAATGGCAGAGGGTCAGGCAAACTCGGAGCCTCGTAGGAGCAACTATTCCACAGTGAGTCCGTCCCTGCAGACAACTTTGCGCATGTCCATGGTTATCCATAAACAGACACCAGTCAGAAGCATTGAAGCCGCATCTTTGATTGCAGGCAGTGAGTTTTTTATGTTCAGCGCAGGCGCAGCAGTTTCATCGCAAGTCGGCCGTTATCTATTCCAAGTTTCGAGTACACCATTAACTGTAATATCTGATGATTAGTACAGGGGCGACCAGCCAACACTAACAAGCTCTTGGTCACAGTGCACCAGCAACCGCGTACTCTGGCAGAGAATTTAACAGTCACCCATTGACGCATAACATAATATTAGTAGACCTATAAATACCCTGTCGTTCTCAAATTCCCTGTCCTGTATCGCAATATAAAGTATTAACGGAACCTTACCGTTGTTGTTTTTCGTTGAAACACTTGGTTTCTGACTGCTAAGCACATCTCGTGACAAGTGACATTATCACTGTCTTTTACCAAATAATATGGTTATCCGATAACCTCTTTAATAGCGATTTCCCTCTATGATTCTATATTCTAACATTTTAATGTATACTGACGATGTGAAATTGTTTATGCAAGGTTATGACTTTGTATAGACACTTGCCTCACAACATCAATTTTCAATTACACTCTTGATTTGGTCTTAATAGCTTAGCTGAAGTAAAACATATTCGTATTACCCTTGACCATAAACTGAATTTTAATAAGTTGCTTTAACGGTCAGTAAGGCGACTCAAGTTCTTGGGTTCAGCAAACAATGGGCAAATTTGATGACCATGACCCTTATACGAAAAAATTACTTTATGTATCTCTTGTTCATCGGATTCTGGAATATACTTCGTGTGTTTGGTCTCCACAATACTCTAACTACCAGGACCGTATTGAATACATATGTTAAAAAACACTATTTTTTTATTATTTGAAGGTTTTATTATAAGGTTTTAACTGGGCTGCAGGCTTTAATTAACCCCCGTAGCTAGCCGTCGTATTATGCTTGGCGTTATGTAAATGATTAAATAAGTAACCGATGAAATTGATTCTTCATATTTATTGAGTCAAATTAATTTCTCAGTTCCTTCCAGATATACCCGTAATTATTTTTTACCAATATCCCTTAATCTTTGTACTAGTAACTATTCCCTACATGGACCATTCCGAGTGCACTGCACGGATTATAAATAATAAACTTTACTGTGTCTCCAAACCAGACACCTCAGCTTTTATTATTAAGAAATCCGTCTTGTTCTCTCTGACTCATAACAACTAACACCAACATGATCTTAATTTTGAAATGCCCCACATATGTACTTACATACATATTATAATTTTTTTAATGCATTTTGAAGCACTTAATATTTAAAATTTATAATGTAACTTATACCTATACAATTATAAATCGTTTGCATATAGTCAAAAATGAATAAATAAATAAATAAATTAAAAATATCTGGCATTTTTAGTTCGCCTCTGTCAAAACTTTGCTGAGGACTGGGCTTAAGTGATAATTACTATCAAATTAAAGGTAAGTAATGTTAACAAATTAATTTTATTTTATTCGCATATCAAAACCAACAAATGTGGGGTAAATATTTAAATATTATGCACTATTTTATTTAATTTATTTGTAGTCATAAAATATAGTTTTATTTCCGACGCCTTTCATGCAGTCAACACGTGGAAATTAATATTAAGTGCAAAATATTGTACTGTTATGTTAAAAAGTATAATTAAAATAAAGTTGCGGAGTCATAAATTTATGCATTTTTTATTATTTATTTATTTAAACCAGGAAATGTTCCTCCATAAAACCACACGGGTTAGTATTAACAGACACACACACATATATTATATAAACATAATTATTAAAACACGTATTTGGTATTTATTTATATTACGTTATTTATAAATTTAATTTACATTTTAGGACCATTCTTGCAACTGCCTTGCTTATAATATGCTTAATTTTTGATTATTTCGATCAGCTGTTCACAGATGTTCCATACAAGTTGTGTAGTGCTGCTCTGCACAAATGTGGAACATTTTACAGCACTAGTTGCTTAAAAAAAATCAGCTCAGAGGCTGATTTTTTTTTGCTTTTGATTTGATTATCTTTGTGACAGTTCTCCACAAAGAATATTAAACCACATTTGATGTATGTTTTTATTTGGCAGATTTTGCAATATGTAAAACGTTGTAAGTCTTTCGCATTTGATGCTTTAACTGATTATGATTAGCTTAAAAATAAACAAATTTTAAGCAAGCAAAAAGCAAAGCAGTTGCCTGAGTCCGCCTATTATTATATTTTTTTTTACACTCCACTGTTTACATTTTTTATCGCTTGAAGCTACGTGGAAATGAAAAGCTCCATATAAAAAAAAAACACAATAAACAATTTTTAATATTTTTCATATCATATCGTTCTGCTAAAACTCAAATGGTACTTTTACTCTTAACGGAGCAGTGTTAGCGTGTTATTTCATTTTGTGAATTTTGACTTTTTGAATAGCAAGATTTGGGGAAAATGTGGTGTGAGGGAATTATCGAAGTTCAATTGAAGGTCATTGCTTTAATACCGCGGATTTTCAAAAGTCACAATGATGATTTATATAAATCAGCCACAATAACCGCGAAGATAACACGTAAATATATGTCGAACACATAACAGGTGTGTAAGCTTAAGCTTAAGCTTGCGGCCGTGTACTTGAGGAAAATTTCAATCGGGTCCAGATCAAGCATAACATCCAGTGCTGCTTGGGGGGTAGAACGAAAACATCCTGTTACACCCAAGCAGGCAATTCTTTGCCTTTTATTTATCTTTTAGAAAGAAGAAGTCACCTCCCACCATATGGCTGCAGTCCCCACCTTTTCTCAAACGTCTTCTTGCATATGAAGAAGGCTTGTAGTGCCTTTTTCATCCTCTCCTACGAGTTTCTCTTCCAAGAGAGCTTGGAGTCAAAAATTACTCCAAGGTACTTGACCTCTTTCGATCTGTGTTCTACCCAGAGTTGGGAGTCTAAAGCTCGGTATCTTGTATTTCCTGGTGAACAGAACTAGTTCGGTCTTTTGTAAGTTTGCTCCAAGGCCGTATTGTTCTGCCCATCGCAGAGTTAGGTCCAGTGTGTTGTCCATGAGATCACTAATTGTAGGCAAAAACTTGCCAGTTATCAGTAAGACCAAGTCATCCGCATAGGATGTTACTCTGCATCCTTGATCCTTTACTTTTGTAGAAAGTCATTTAGGACAATGTTCCACAGCAGGGGAGATATGACTCCCCCTGCGGAGTGCCCTAGTGGCCTTTCTTCGAATTGTAGAGGTGCAGAGTTGGGCGTTGATCATTCTGCAGACAAGCATATTGCTAAGCCACCGAGTGATCCTCGGGTGTGAGTTTATTTTGGCAAGTGCTGCCGATATTGCCTCGATCCTGACGTTGTCGAGAAATGCCGCCAACGCAAATTCCTTTCTCTGCAGACTACCTTTGATTGTTCCCAGAGAGAACAAGAGTTGAGAGCGGTCTCAACTGATCTACCCTTAAGATAGACGTGCTGAGCTACGCTGAATGCTTGAGGTGTTAGCTTAGTCCTCAGGTACAGATCCAGGAGTCGCTCCAGCGTTTTAAGTAAAAACGATGAAAGACTGATGGGTCTGTAGTCCTTTGGTAAGCAGTGGTTTATCTTTCCTGCCTTGGGAATGAATGGCACTCTCACTTCTCTCCAACCCTTTGGGAAGTATCCCGTGGTAAGGCGTCCCCTAAAGATTTTTAGGAGCCATGGTAAGAGGTGTTCGCACACCGCTTGCAACATAATTGGTCTCATGTCATCTGGTCCTGCAGATTTGTAGGGATGGAATGACTTGATAGCCCAGCTTATCTTCTCTTCGTTGACTATTTCGTTAATGGTGGCCCTGTTCTCCATGTCCATCTCCCATATCCCTACTGGTAGACATAGTGATCGATTCACTTGTGTCGTCAGCATTCAGGCACCCTGGGAAGTGTGTGTTCATGAGGAGTTGGCTATCTTTTGCGAATTTGCCGTTCAGGTCACACAGTAGACCTGGTTTGGCCGGATCCTTTGCCAGTAACCTTCGAAGTCTGTACGCTTCGGTGGTGCTGGTGAGATCTTCGCAGAAGGCAGCTCACAAGTCTCTACAGCTCTTACCACGATACAGGCTCTAGACTTACCCACAGTATGTGGGACAAAAAGGTGATATCCGCGAGAACCCAATCCATAAACCCATTTACCTACGATCCAGGATTCCTGTATGAGAGCCACATCCACCCCTCCTTGTCCATAAACCGCAGTAGGTCAATCGAAGGAACCCTCGAATGATGCAGATTAATCTGCACCACCTTGAGTCTCTCCGGTTGACCTAATCTCTCTTTCTTTAGAGCCTTTGGGAATGAATGCCCGAAGACAGCCCATTCCAACTTAAGTTGGCCTTGCTTTCGCAGGAGGTGGCTCTTGGATTCGTGACCAATTCTGATCCAGAGATCCTTCCTGTTTCCCTTGTCTTTTTGGCACTTAATCATATTACGGATGGTTCGATCCTCCATGATTGGAGGTGGGATCCAAACCTTAATAGTAGTGCGCTTTGGGACCTGATCGTGGGAACGACGTCTATCCTTGCACCCGGCCAAAGTTCACCAAAACCCTGAGCTGTTTCAGTGAGAAGCCCCAAGGATTCCTCGTAGGCACAGACCACAGCTTTGGCTCCCTTATACCACTTGATACCATCGAACCTGGCCAGGAACGGATTCTCTGGTCGGATCATGACATCGAGTAGCGCCTGGTTTATCGACTCTTCCAGGATGAGCCAATTATCTAAAGTGATCTTCCCTTCCAGGTGGTTTCTGTCGATAATGACCTTCTGTACACATCTGCGTGCTCTCAGAAGCCTTCGACGAGTCATCGCTCCTCTGCTTTTTGTTGACAGAGGTGGGGCTCTTTCTCCCAGCCCATGTTTGATCCTTACGACCCCCCTTGTTGGTTAATTATTTTCTCATATCGATTTTATACTTATCGCAATGTACCTCCAGCCATGGTTCTGATCCACAGTCTCAGAGACCGAATCTTTAGACCGATCTCTTTAACTCTTTGGGAGAAGGACGTTCCCCAGATGATCGGCCGAGGATGTGCGCTCTGCAATTGCTTTTCTGTTAAAGTAAAATAAAACAGTAACATTAAAAAAAAAAACAATTTTGCTTCTTTAAATAATTGTTTTATTTTTGTTGGTTGCTCTCCCGAAAAAGTTGCAGTAGTTCCTTGTGAAAAGACTCAGACTCCTTGGCCATTCCTTCCAAGATTCTGCTCTCTTTATAACTCCAGCCTTTCACGAGCAATTTCTATTATTTCAGCTTGGGAACCAATATTTGCAAGCTTAGGCCACGCGCACACTATAGCTGAAAGCTGATCTTTCAACTGAGCTTTCATCGTTGAAAAAACAAACGCATTGGGTGCCTGTGAGTGCGCACACTGAAAGCTGATGGCAGTTGATGTTGGCTGAAAGCGGATCTTAATAGTTTAAATATAAATCGTCCGCCAGCGAACACAATAAAATGTGTTTCGTAGTATGGAGCTTTTTGGTTAGGGTAAAATAAAATGAATGGATAAGTTCGTCATTCGTCAGCCGATTTTTATGAATGATGGCTTGTTTTGCTCGAGAAAGTCCAAACTCTATGTTTAATTTGTCAAACTGAAGATAATTTTTTCAATTTATATACTTTTTGAATTTTTTTTTTTACCTTTATCCGTGCTGTTTTCACCAGGGACCGTAAATAAGAGTTATGAATGATAATTGTAACTAAAAAATCAACGTGAAGGAAATAAGTTACAGCAACAAAAAAACACCAAAATTCATTTTTTATTCGTTATACCGATCAGTCAAAAATTTTTATTTGCAATTTATATAATAAAAATAATTGTTAACATTTCAATTTTTATTAAAAAAAAACAAAAATAATAATTAAGTCTCAGTTTTATATTTAAAAGTCACAAAACAACACTTATTTTTCATTTAATTATAAAAATAAAAATTAAGAGTTATTTTAATAGCTATTAAAAAAGTTAGAATAAGGGTTATTCCAAAACTATTATTTTAAAAATCAAAATTAAAAGTTAAACTCAAATATCTATTGAACCAGGAGGTGCATTAACAAAATTTAAAACTATTCTTGATCTACGGCTCAATACCTATCATATAAAACATCATATGTTATCGACATCTTCCAAACTGCATGCCATTGAGGACCGGGCAAAGCATAACTTTGTATTATAGCGTCCTTACTTTGCCACCGCTAAGGTAAAACCGGTATCTTACCACCACAGCTGCTTACACTGGACACAATGACGATAAAAATGCGGCCAACTTGAAGTAGTCAGCTGTCTTTTGTTTACTATAAATCAAGGAGTCATATTGTTTATGGCAAAAACGAAATTGTTGCAGCGAATTTGCTTCACAAACTGTGGCAATGGGCGCATATATAAACTTGAATAGGCCCTTGATCGTATTTAGGTCATGTTCTCTTATTGTGTTGACCATTTCTGCATATATACGCATATTTTTCTGTCCCCACTCAGATCATCCAATACGTCCCCCTTATTTTCATAAAAAGCGTGCCCATGTCCACAGTTAACCTTTTGCGCTTTGCGGTTACTGTTTCCTTTTACTTTAAAAAACGTAAGTAAAAGAAATTAACATAAAAATATATATTTGCGACATTTTCGATATTCCATATCATCTGTTTTTGTAATTTTTAGAGATATATTTAAACCCAACTGTCAATATTTTTGTATGGTAGCGACCTACTTGCCGGCATCAAAGCGTCAAGTTTTTGTTAAGGTGCTATACCGGCGGCAGTGTAATAGTACGTTTTCACACAAGGATGCGTTTGCTCCAATTGGTAAAATGAGGCGACGCACGTTACGTTTTAAATCATAGGCAACTTGATTGTGAGGGGGGGAGGGAAAATTCTGCGTCGCGAGCTCCCGCAGGGACTACCAACTTGATTTCGTTTTTAAATAATATTAATATTAATTGATAAATAAAGAAATATGTTTATTCCGCATTCAGACTTTGTTTAAACATCACTGCATTAAATTCATCTTCGTACTGGCAGCAAAAGTACCCATGTAATCAGCTGACTATGGTTGCGGCAAACGCAATAGAAACACTTTTCGGATTTTTTGCGTGACCCCTCACGCAAACGAAAAATCCCAGTTTAAATTCAATATTAGGCATTTATTGGTATTTTTTAGAGAAAAACAGCTGATTAAAAAAGGCGGCAATATATACAAAGCTAAAATCATTATCAATCCGTGTTATAGTAGCCCCTGAATTCAGAAAATATCGATATCGACGTTCGGCCGTTGCTAGCGCCACTTATAGCGTCCTTACAATGCCGCCGCTAAGCAAAAACCGATATCTTACCGGCAAAGCTGCTTACACTGGACACAATGACGATAAAAATGCCAACTTGACGTAGTCAACGTATAAACGTGAATAGGCCCTTGATCGTATTTAGGTCATATTCTCTTATTATGCATATATACGCATATTTTTCTGGCCCCACTCAATCATAAAATTTCATAAAAAAACGTGCCCATGTCCACCATAAACTTTTTGGGCTTCGCGGTTATTGTTTCCTCTTAATCAGTATTTCCACTCGCCCCGAAACGACGTGGAAATGAAAAACTCCATTTAAAAAAACAGCGACAATTTTTTCCCTAATTTAAAAAACGTCCATTAATTGCTTATATATATTCAAATATCTCAACAAATATTCGAGGTATAGTAAAAAGGATGACAGATTTGAATTCTGTGACCAAAAATACACTAAAAAGTAATTTGAGTTTTCTTGAGTATTACCTAAGATATCTAATTTTAGACTAAATTCATTTGTGAAAAATTTGTATACTCTTAGATTAGGAAACTGTATATCATTTTTCTCAAAAGAGGCACAAAAGGGCACCTCTATTCTTACATATGTAAAAGTGAATATTCCAAGGAATTTTTTAACAAAAATATTAGAGCGGGGAAACCCGGGTCTTCTGAGAATTCTCTGTAGTTTTTCAAGAAATAGGTAAAAATTTAAGCTTTGGAAAAAAAAGTTTTTAAAATATTAGACGTTCACATTTGAAGGTGGTATGACAATTCGAAATTAGTTGGTTTATCAAAGATATTAATGGCATATCATTTTTTATGATTAGCATAGTATGTTAGGCGAAGTAAATGAAGAAAAAAGTGATTTTTAGTTTTCTCAAAAAATTGAAAAACAAAGTGTGTCTTTGAGAGGGGAATATGTCGTTCCTGCAAAACATAAAGCAATATTTTTTGCGGATTATGAAGGGGCATTTAGTGTATTTTAAGCCGGCATCAAAATTTTTTGCGATTTCTGAGTTTCGTTTTTAACATTAATTCGCAAATACGGCCTCTGTTACCCCACTGTGCAGCGTACAGACAGCGGCACGCCGTTTTACCGATATATTCGATCCCAACTGTCACCTTTTTTGTATGGTACCGAAAAACTTGCCGGCATCAAAGCGTCAATTTTTCGTTACGGTGCTATACCGGCGGCAGTGTTAGAACGCTATTACCGTGAGCAAGCTCGTAACAACAACATGTAGTTACAGCTGAACCAATCAGAGGCTACCAAAGCAACTCAACTCAACTCCAAAACCTCAAAAGCTATTGGTGGAATAGAGAAATGCTTGGCTGCATGAAGGTTAGGGATAGGTTAGGAGAAGCAGTCGAGTTTTCACTTGGACGGCTACAGGTGCGATGGCTGCTGACAGACCGATCCTCATGTGCCAATAGTAAACAAGCGTGATAAGTGTCAGAGTTTGCACTCCGTTAAAGAGAAAGGCGGAGTTCAGTGTAGCACCAACGTTACAAACACTGCTACGACACCTGTTTTTTTGGATGCAGCACACACACACAGACGGCAACCACTGAGCCACAATCCAGCCTGCCACGCACACCGGATCTCATATTGAATCCAATTCCGAGGGATTGGCAGCCACAGGTGTCACACAGCTTAGAGTGCATTGTGGGGACATTTTCTGCAAGCGGCCAGCAACAAATCGAAGGTGCATACTCACAGAATGGGCACGTCAGCGCGCTCAACAGCATTGTCAGGCAGGAGTCAGAGGGTCAAGCAGACTCTGAGCTGTGTAGGAACTACAACTCCACAGAGAGTCCGTCCCTGTAGACAACTTGGCGTATGTCCATTTCCATGCTCTTTAGCTCGCCAAGTTGCTTAGGCCCATGGTCATTCACCAGACACCAACCAGCCAGAAACATTTAAGCTGCGAGCTCCAACTGCAGGCACTCTGTTTGGTATTTCTAGCGCAGTCGCAGCAGTTTCAGTCTGTATAATAGGGGCCAAGTTTCAAGTCCCCCATAAATTTGATCTCTGGTTATTATTACCAGTTTTTGGTAACTCCAGCCTAGAATATTGCACTTACCCATCGACGCCAGCCATTATAAGAGTAGATTATAATATAAGTAAATTCGTCTCGTGTAGAATATCGTTTGTTAACAAATATGTGCGTATGTATTTATGTAACATGGTGTACGGAGACTATCATCCATGGACGGCACTATATTATAGGCAGAAGTACCAACATTAATACTATCGATAATGGCAGCGGTATCGATAGCAGGATCGATTTAAAAAGCAGTGAGCAGTAGTCAGCAATGAACCGCAGTCAGCAGTGCAGAAGTTTCAAAAGCAGCATCAGTAAATCAGTTTCCAGCCTATTAGATATATATATATATATATATATATAAATATATATATACATATTTTAACTTTATATATGTATATATATATGGGCAAATTCAAAATTAAGATCTATTACTCAGACCCAACATTTGTTGCGAGGATTGGGGAAAACCCAAGAAAAACCCAATCAGGTCTGATATCATGTTAGCGTTCGTTATTACGAGTTAGAGAGAATAAGATAGATGCCTTAATAGTAAAAATTGAGGGATCTGCATTGAAGACATTGTAAAGCCTATTATAATACAGAGCACTCGAAAGGGTTCATGCAGGGATTAGTTGTTAGTACAAAGATTAAGGGATAGTGGTACATAATGACGAGTATACCTGGCTGGGACTGGGAAATTAATTTGACTCAATAAACAAGAATAATCAATTTCGCCAGCTACTAATTTAACAATAAATATGATGCCAAGCATAATACGACGGCTAGTTAAAGTGGGAAGATTAATTAAAAGAAGTCTACTAGTATACAGGTGTAAGTTAAAGCCTGAAATCCAGTAAAGCAAATAATAGAAATTTTTTTGGACAGATTCAATAAGATCCTGGTGGTTAGAGTATTGTGGATACCAAACACACGAACCATATTCCAGAATCGGACAAACAAGAGATACATAAAGTAATTTTGTCTTATAAGGGTCATCAAATTCCTTTGCCCATCGTTTGATGAACAAAAGAACTTGAGTCGCCCTACTGACCGTTAAAAAAACATGTGTATCAAACTTCAGTCTATGGTCGAGGAGAATACCAAGATCATTTACTTCATCTACTCTAGTAAGGGGTACCAAATCAAGAGTATAATTGATGATGTGATTCAGGTGTCTATAGAAAGTCATAACCTTGCATTTTGGACAGTTTAGATTTAGTAAATTAAATTTGCACCATTTATAAAAGAGTGCAAGATCTGCTTGCAGTAAATCAGAGTAGGAACTGTCCGTAAATGACAGACACAATCATCAGCATACATTTAAATGTTAGAGTGTAGAATAATAGAAGGAAGATCGTTAATATGACCAAGATGACCAAGATGTAGAGGAACATCAGACGTTACAAAGACTGGCCTCGAAATAGCCGACTTGAAGACAACGTTCTAAGTTCTGTTAGTAAGGTAATCGGATAACCATATAAGAAGATTATATGGAAATCCAATTAATTTCAATTTATTAATTAGAAGACAGTGGTAAACAGAGTCAAATGTTTTACTGAAGTCGGAATAAAAAAGAAGAAAATTCGAGCAGGTTTGTGGTTGTAGATCTATGTTTCACAAAACCATGTTGGTAAGGTTAAATTATAGAACTACAAAAATGAGTAAGTTGTGAAGCAATAATTTTCTCAAATAGTTTAGGTGTAGCCGACATTTTTGAAATTGGCCTATAGTTGTTAACGCAACTCTTAGAGCCACTTTCGTGTAACGGAATGAAATGTGATTCCTTCCAAACAGAGGGGAATGAGCATGATGCAACAGATATGTAAGAGTAGATATAAAAGTCAGCAACCTGGCAACCCGTTAAAACCTGGGGAGAATACTGGTTTAATTAAATTGAGATCACATAATACTGAGTCTTCAGTGATCACGGGTTCAGGAATAAAGTTAGATTTTTGCAAATTGTAGGGATAGGATGTGCTAGGAGAGTAGCTATTAACAGAGTAATTAGATTGAAAAAATTTTGCAAATAAATCGGCTGCAGCCTGATCATTACTTGCCGTCGTATTTTCATATGAAACTGAATGAGGTAATACAAATGATTTACGTTTAGAATTTTCAAAAATTATAAAATTGTTTAGGATTCTGAGCAAACTGAAGTCGGCAACGACCCAAATAGTCGTTGTAAAGTTGCACGTTAAAATTTCATTCACCAATAGAATAACGTGAAAAGTCGACATAATTTCCGGAACCTTTATATTTTTTAAAATATCGCGATTTTAAATTTCTTAGACTTGATAGCTCTCGGGTAAACCATGGGGGCTTAGTAGACCGCACTGAGTACCTTCGAGGAACGCATTGATCAAATAAGATGTTCAAAGTGTCATAAAAAAGACACAGAGCAAATTCTAAGTTATTGCTCGCAAAAAACTGGGACCAGTCATGATTAATAATGAGATTATTTAATTTGTTAAAATCGGCTTTTCTAAAACAGCGAGGTTTAGACGCTGCTTTAGGGAGCACAGTCTGCTCAGAAATAGGAAGATCAAGGTTCATTTCTAACGTAGGGTGAAATGAATCTTTGGGAAGCACGAGCGGATCTATTCTACTAACAGCACAAACTGAAGGATCAGATACAAATATTAGGTCCAGAAGACGGTTGTTACAATTACGAATATTGTTTATTTGATATTGTGAAAGATCTAGGATGCTTTTTATATACTCATGAGAACTAGTTGGAACAACCAGATTATCAAGAATAGACCAAGATATATCGAGTAAGTTAAAGCTTCCCAATACACACAAAAAATCTCTAAGTTGAGAGGATATCAATATGTTATAAAAGTTTTCAAGATAAACAGAGAGATCCGATTGCGGCGGAACATAGGAGCAGGTTATATAAATAGAAGTTTGATAATCAGTTAACTTAATTGCAACAAAGTCAACATTAGGTAAGCAACTTAATAATTCCGACGGAAGGTCAGAATCAACAGCGATAAATACGCCGCCACCCACTCGTGACAAACGGTCACATCTATAAGTGATGTACTTGTTAGTAAATAACGACAAATTAGATATTTGAGGCTTTAACTATGTTTCAGTGAAGGCAAGACTTTTATAATCAAAAGAGATACTGTTTAAATATAGATTAGTTAATTTAGATTTAAGGCCTCTAACATTTTGGAACGTAACAGGAAAGGAAAATTTAGTTTCTTGAAAGATTCGATGGATCAACTGGTTCAACTGTAGATAAATTTATTGGTAACGAGACAGTAGGTCTACTTCTTTTATGAGGAGTAAACTCTTTGATAAGCAAATTATTAGGCTATAATTTTTTACAACCAATTGTTGTGAATAATTCCGGCGGCACATTCAATTTTAAAGATGATATGTATCTAGCAAAAGAAAATTTAAATTTATCTACAGCTATAAGAGCACTAGGAAATTTCGACTGTACATACGCTTTTACGTCATCAATCGAAGTATCCGGATGCAACCTAGAGATAAATATCTGTTTCCTTAATAGAACAACTACAGGAGGCTTAGGTGCCGGCAAAGAAGGCGGAGGAAATATGTTAGATATGGTAGGCAAAAGTATATTTGATGATGGACCGGCATCATCATCACTAACTACAATGGAAGGATAAATAGACTTGGTTGATACTATGTTAGGATGTTTGATAGGTGTATAAATGAAAGTATTCCTTGGAGACAAAGGAGAGACGTCATCCATAGGTGTATTAATAGGCGACTTTGGAGAAACGTCCATTGTCTGAAATTCTTCATGCAACATATTAAAACCCTTTCGCAATCTACAGAAATTCTCTTTTGTTTGACGAACAAATCTGGACATGTCCACCTCAGCTTCACGACAAGATTGGCAAGACCATTTCATTCCGCTGTTATTTTCAATAGAATCTCTAATTTTCATCGTGAAGCCGGCACATTTCACATGTACAAATTTGTCACACAACCAGCAAACAATGCATGCAGCATTTGAATCTTGCTGGCATTTGCAGTTCTTAATTCAGCAAACAAGCATTATAAAGAATTAAGCAGAACCTGCGGAAGGGTATTCGAATTACAACACTACTCAAAGAAAGAGAGAGAGAGTAAGAACGCAAGAAAAAATAAGGAGAGAACGTGAGTTGAGAGAGAAATTGAAACGTTAAAGCTGAACTTAAAAATGTACGCGCAGTAGCGAACAAGTACAACAACGAGTAAACTATTTCAAGTTCGCGATACACACAGAGTTATCGACGATAATTTATGTATATATTACTAACTCACAAATAACAAAATAACACAGAGTAAAATAGAACACGTCCGGTGACAGTGAAAGTGTTCGAGTTTAATAGAACACCTTTTGAGTTCCGTAATTCGCCGGCAATTTTCATACGTTTCGTCAGCTCCGTATTTTAAGAATTAATAAATAAAGATGTGCTGGATCTTTACATGGACGACATTATAATTCACGCAGTCATAGCAGAAGAAGACTTATATAAGATGAAAGAAGTATTTTCTAAAGCAGCTGAGTTTGGATTGAAAATAAAATGGAAGAAGTGTCATTTTATGCAATCAAAAATTCATTTTCTGGGCCAAACGATTGAAGGCGGATTGGTTAAGCCTGGAATGGAGAAGACAAGAGCTATCAGCAAGTTTCCCGTGCCACTGAATATAAAGGGTGTACAGTAATATCTAGGACTAACTGGATTTTTCCGCAAGTTTATAAAAGGGTACTCGCAAATATCAAAATCACTGACCAATCTCTTGCGTAAGGATGTGCCTTTCCGTGTAGAGCATGCAGAGCTGAATGCCTTTCATCTGTTGAAAGAGGCGCTGGTCACGGAGCCAGTTCTGGACATTTTTTAGCAAAGTGCAAAGACGGAGGTGCATACGGACGCATCAAAGGATGGATTTCCTGCTGCATTGCTACAATGGTACGATGGCCATTTACACCCCGTTTTCTTTTGGAGTAAAAAGAACACCGAAGCAGAAGCACGCCACCATAGCTATATACAGGAGGCTAAAGCGATATTCTTAGCTTGCAAAAAGTTTCGACAATACATACTGGGTATGCCATTTACACTCGTACCGGACTGCGCCGCATTCAAGCAGACTTTAAGCAACAAAGATGTGCCACGTGAGGTAGCACAGTGGATTCTACACCTGGACGAATACGAGTTTAAGGTTGCACATAGAGCTGGAGAACGTTTAGAGCATGTTGACTGTTTAAGCCATTAACCACAGCAGATAATGGCAGTTTCTTCGGAAATATAAGTTCGAATAAGAAAAGCGCAGCAAGATGATGCAATGATAAAGGCAGTACTTGAGATTCTCAACACTCGCCTCTATGAAAATTTAAAAATCAAAGGCGGTCTGTTGTTTAAGGCAGTTGACGGAACGGATTTGCTGGTTGTTCCAAAAGGAATGGAGCAAGAAATTATCATAGACTCTCACAATGCTGAACACTTTGCTAATCAAAAGAGAATCCATTTAGTAAAGCAGAACTGTTTGATTCCGCATTTGGAAGGAAAAGTCGAAAAGGTCATAGCTAATTGTGTCAAATGCATTATTCATAACAAAAAGCTAGGATAGAAAAAAGGATTCTGATCAGGTGGAGAAAGGAGCTAAACCGTTGCACACGCTGTACGTCGACCACCTTGGCCCGAAGGATGCTAATGCCAAGCTGTACAAATATATTTTTGCTATGGTTGATGCGTTCACAATGTTTATATGGATATATACAACAAAGACAACAAGCCGGAAGAAGTCCTCAGGAAGCTGCACAACTGGTCGGAAATTTTTGGTAATCCTGTTCGCATCGTTAGCGATCGAGGATCTGCCTTTACGTCATTGGATTTTCAACAATATGAAATGGAGCAAGGCATCGAGCATGTTTGGGCCACAACAGAGGAAAAGGGCAAATAGAGCTTATAAACCGCTCCATACTGAGTATCATCTCCAAGATGTCGTCAGATAGCCCACAAAATTGGTTCAAGTGTGGCTGGAGTTCAAAAAGTTATAAACAGCACAGTAAACATATCGACGAAGAAAACACCATTTGAGCTTATGTTTGGCGTAAGTATGCGTAACAAGGCCGAAGATGAGATATTGAAGCTGTTAGAAAAGGAGCTAAGTGACATTTTTGACGATGACAGGCAGGAGATGCAGCAAATTGCGAAGACGGACATTCAGACCGCGCAAGAAGCCTACAAAAAAACAGTTTGATAAGAAACGTAAAAGCGAACACGGATACAAGATTGGAGATCTGGTGGCAGTTCGTCGTACACAATTTGTGGCTGGCAAGAAGTTGGCTAGCGAATACCTTGGATCGTATGAGATAACCAAGGTAAAGCGCAACGGTCGTTATGACGTACGCAAAGTTGCAGACGTGGAAGGGCCAACGAATGCAGCAACTAGCTGTGATCACATGAAGCTTTAGAGATACGTGGCAAACGATGAGGAATCTTGGTCATCGGGGACCGAAGACTGAATCATTGGCCGAATGTAACATGGTGAACGAAGAAGATCATCGATGGACTATAAATAATGGCAGCGGTATCGATAGCAGGATCGATATAAAAAGCAGTGAGCAGTAGTCAGCAGTGAGCCGCAGTCAGCAGTGGGGAAGTTTCATAAGCAGCAGCAGTGATGATGCCGTTTGGTTTGTGCAATGCTGCACAGAGATTGTGTCGCCTGATGGACCGGGTGACACCCCAGTGGCTCAGGAGTACGGTTTGTGTCTATCCGGATGATCTGCTGGTGATAACCAAGACCAGCTGGTTTTCGAGGTGGCGAAGTGCGCTTAAGAACTCCCTCACATGTGCGCCGGTCCTGGTGCACCCAGATTTTCAGAGGCCGTATTGTATCCAGTGTTATGCTGGCCATGTAGGTATCGGCGCGGTATTATTTCAGAGGGACGAAGACGGTTCGGACCGGCCGATAGCTTTCTTTTCGGCAAAACTCCGAGGGACGCAGCTGAATTATAGCGACACCGAAAAGGAATGCTTGGCAGCGGTAAAGGCCGTCGAAAGATTCCGCCCTTACGTGGAAATGATGCCGTTAACAATCATTACAGATCATGCCAGTCTGCAGTGGCTGATGACACCGAAGGATTTAACCGGGCTGTTGGCCAGATGGTCCTTGGCTTTGCAGTCCTTTCAGTTCAGCGTGGAGCAGCGGAAGGGGAAGGACAACGTTGTAGCCGATTGAGCTGGACGAGCTCAATCTCCTTGAATTCGAGACGACGGCATTTGAGAGTGACGAGTACCTGAATCGACTGAAGGTAGTGCAGGAGCAACAGGAACGTTTTCCAGACCTGTTGATCGAAGGAAGGAAGGACTCCTGTTCAAACGTCTGCAGCTTGCGCGTGAGGACAGCGAGGAATTTCAATGAAATTTCTGGATTCTAGTACTCTCATCCAGAAGGCACACTAAGGAGATATTCGGATGCATGGAGGTGTGGCCAAAACGCTAGCACGGCTCCGGCAGTTTTATTACTGGCTGAGGATGACGGTGCAAGGGAGGGAGGTCACTCATCGTCCCATGCAGAAGGTGTATCTGGATTTTCTGGGCAAGTATCCATATATTCTCATTGCACTTGACCATTTGACCAAGTACGTCTGGCTCAAAGCGATCCACAAAGCGACGGCGTTAGCAACTGTGAAGTTACTAAAGGATGATATATTTTCACAGTTTGGAGTCCCAGAGGTGATACATACCGATAACGGGTAACAGTTCACGTCAAAGGAGTTTGGAGCCTTGATGCAAAACCATGGGATAGAGCATATCAAGACTGCCAGTTTCCCGCCACAGGCGAACGCCTCAGAGCGTGTCAACCAGTCGGTGCTGACGTTGGATGAAAGGCAGGCCGAAATTCAAGCGTCACAGGATTACTCACTGGCGAGAAAGCTTGGCGCACTGGAGGACGCGGCGATAGCACGCTCGGAGACACAACAGTTGTATCGAGCACGGATACAAGAGACGCTGCACAGGGCCTATGAAACGGCAGAAAATCGTTACAGCTTGAAGGCACGTGAGATTAAGTACTTACCTGGACAGGAGGTCTTCAAGCGTGATTTCGTGTTAAGCGATTTCAGTCGGAATATCAACGCGAAGTTTTTCAGGAGGTACGTCAAATGCCGGATTGTAAATTTTTTTGCAAAGTGAATTAAAGTATTTTTTTCTTATGGACTTGGGCCCACTAAACACGAAAATGGCACTCAAAATTTTTTTCATGGAATGGTTTTGAAATTTTTTTTTCCAATTTTTGTAGTTGCTCCAACATTTTTAAATATATATTCATTTCTTATCAACCGAATTGGCCAAACAAGCACTCAAATTAAAGGTTAGTAAATCTTCTTGATTGAACTACCTTAACCAAATTCACAGATTATGTATGTACTTAGTACCATATACTACATCCTGATGACTATATCATATAGCTGCCATAGAAACAATCAGATGCAAATAAGACATTACTCTTTCGCTGAAATATCCATTACTTCGCCGTTTACTATTGGATTTGGATCAACAATGGCTTATTTACTTCGGAACTTTACTAACTTTACGTAAAATCTATAAAAATATTACTTTTGCGATTTGTAATTTTTTCAAGTTTTTTTATGAGCTTCCAAACTTAAATAATCACAAAAATCACGTGTTTTCAAACATATAAAAAATGATAGCTTCTAAACAACTGATCTTAATACTATTTGAATAAAAGTTGTAGAAGATTTAGTTAACTTTAATATGAGTGCTTGTTTGGCCAAATCGGTTGATAGGAAATAGATATATATTTAAAAGTGAAATATGAAAATTCGAAAAAAAATAATATTTCAAAAACGCTACCATGAAAAAAATTTTGAGTGCCGATTTCGTGCTTAGTGGGCCCAAGTCCATAAGAAAAAAATGCAGTAAGCTACAGTGGAGCAAGCTCGACAGTAGGAGACCCTGTACTTTTTGAGTTCAAAGCGTTCACTATAGATTGTTCTTTAATGTTGCGTGTCAGAAATTTAAACAGATGGCGCCACTACGAAGATATCAGTTGGTAAATACAGAGGTCGCCAGCGTCTCATCTCCTTCCTTTTGCCCGTAACATTGTTAGTTAAATAACTTCCGCGTTTATAATCCGATTCGAATGAAATTTTCAGGACAGGTTCGGATATAGTGTATATTATATGTACCCAAAATGTATGTATGTGTGCTTAAAAGTGCTCTTGAAATTCGACTTCGAATTCGACCAGGAGCGGGGCGTGGCAAAAATCGAACACAAACTTAATCAATGCAATATATACTTATCTAGGAACTCAAAAATGCGACAGATGGAGCAATGGACATGGCTATATCGACTCGGCTGTTGTGATGATCGAGAATATATATACTTTATGGGGTCTGCCACGCCTCCTTCTGCCTGTTACCCACAAACTTAATAGACCCATTTGTACTCTTTTAAAGTATAGGGTCTTAAAAAGGTAAGTAACAGGCAGAAGGAGGCAGGCAGACCCCGAGTTGATATTGCCATGTCCATCGGTCCGTCTGTCGCATTTTTGAGTTCCTAGATTTCAGAGATGGTAAGACCTAGAGACACCAAATTTTGGTGTGAAGAATTCTTATAACTGCACGCAGAAAAAGGTTACATACATACATACGTATATATTATATATATCACCCAACAAATCACAAAAAAAAAGTTTTTTCGCTCCAGCCTAATATATATGTGTATAAGTGAGCAAGTAAACTCTGTTTGCATTCATATGGAATTTAAGAACATTTACTTCCACAGGGAAATTTACTGTCGGCCCTACCGACTGAATGATACATTTTTAATGGGCGACTAACAGAAAATGTCTTCACTTTTCACCACTTTTTGCTGTTTCCCAGGGTCTCCTACAATCGAGCTTGCTGCACTGTAGCTTTATGAACTTTTAGTAATTGCAAAGTCAACTAAATCGGGAAATCAGTATAGCAACGTGACAGCAACGAAAATGTTAGGCCGACCGTACGGACTGGAATGGATCGCTACATTCAACTTAAAAGAAAGTCGAGCCCCCTAAACTCGAATTCAAAAACTACTTATGGCAACTCCAGCCAGTTTACGAACGTAAATCCTATTAATGCTAACAGGTTTGAAATTTTGGCAGGCAACTCTGACGATCTGCCCTCTAAAGATGATAAGGGTGATAAAAGGGAGCAAAAGCCACCCCTATCTTTAACCCGAGAGAAAAGCTCTCATTAACAAAATTATAGAGTTTATTGGGACGGACAAATACTATATATAATTCCTCTTGTTAAGGATAAAATTCAGGAAACAAAAGTTAAAACGAAGTCAGAAGAAAGTTATGGATTATTATCGAAGCATCTAAACGGCAGTAAATAGAGCTTCTAGACGTACCAACTAAAACGCAGCAAGCGACTGCAAGTCGTACATAAGAACATTGTACCTGATATAACTCCTGCAGAAGAACTTAGGCGCTACAAGAGAACGAATTTAGCGCTAAGACAGTTTTCCAAATCATAAACAAGGCTAGGAAGCCGCAACCACTCTTCAAGGTAGATCCTGAAACAGGGAACAAGTCTTTGAAGAAAAAAAATGCAGTAAGCTACAGTAGAGCATGCTCGACAGTAGGAGACCCAGTACTTTTTGAGTGCAAAGCGTTCACTAAAGATTGTTCTTCAATGTTGCGTACCATACAATAGATGGCGCTACTTGATATACATAGAGGTCGCTAGCGTCTCTTCTTCTTCCTTTTGCCCGTAACATTGTTTGTTGAATAACTTCCGTGTTTATCATCCGATTGGAATGAAATTTTCTGGACAGGTTTGGACCACAGTGTATATTATATGTACCAATAATCAAGTCGCTAACATTAAAGGGGCTCTTGTAATTCGACTTCGAAATTTTGTATTTCAATTTCCGGGGGCGGAGGGGGGCGTGGCAAAAATCTAAAACAAACTTGATCAATGCAAGATATAGATGAACCTACATGCCAAATTTGGTGTCTCTAGCTCTTATAGTCCCTGAGATCTAGGATCTCATAAAAGTGACAGACGGACAGACGGACAGACAGACAGACGGACATGGCTATATCGACTCGGCTGTTGATGCTGATCAAGAATATATATACTTTATGGGGTCTGCCACGCCTCCTTCTGCCTGTTACGCACATTTTTTTTGCACAAACGTAATAGACCCATTTGTACTTTTTTAAAGTACTGGGTCTAACGAGGTGCGCATAAACACAAAGGCACGGTACAATGTATGAATTGCCAAGAATATGAAACTACAAGAACGTACTGTACACTGCGCCCGGTGTGTGTAGTTTGCGGAGAGCTTCACGGCTCCGCCTACTATCCCCCAGTCGATCCAGAGGGCACGTGCTGACCAAAGTCGCTGCGGCCGCAGTAGCAAAATTTAACATTGAGTAAGGATCGGTCCCTCAAGCTACACCATGTCAGAAGCGCGCTTTGTAGTCAGAATCGCTCGATTCAGTGTTCGAATTTCCTACAGCAGCTTTCGCAACGAGCTCAAACTTTTGCTGAGTTTTGTACAGACTGCTCTGCATAGTACTCAGATTGGACTTGTTGCTCAGAGGTTTGAATTTCCTACAGCAGCTTCCGTTACGAGCTCAGACGTAATGCTAGGTTCACCTTGACTGGTACGGCCTGGCACAGCGCGTCAGGGGTGGAATGCACTAGAGGTGGAGAAACATCGAAGCATCGATGAGTTTCATTTATATATACATACGCTTTTAATCTTCTGGGAGCAAGCAAAGACGACCCCACCACAAAAAAGTGTGGAAGCTGCGTTGGAAATCACATAATATAAGGAGATGAAAAGTCGTATCCATCAGAGAGTGACCAAAACACACCGTTTATTGCATCCAAATCAAACGTCTGCTTTTCGACTGCAGCCAGATCGTCATTTGGCCCCGAAAACTTAACCCAAAATGTGACTTTCGCAAGGGCATTAAAATCAGGACTGGTCGCCTCTGCCTCAAATAAACCCCCGACTCTCTGTGCCACACTTTGTGGCGCAATGTAAACCTAACATTACTCGAACTTCAATGCACTAATAGTGCGTTTCTAAACGCGGATGCAGCAGCTGCAATTGGGAAAACGAGATGAGTCACGTCAGTTGCCATACACAGACAACTTGTTGGTGAGGAGGGAAAGTAAAATTCTGCGTCATTAGCTCTCGCAGGGACTACCAACTCGTTTTTTGTGCGATGGTCAAGCAATATCAATAAGAAAGAACATGTTTAATTTATATTAAAAAATTTAGTTTTTTGTTTAAAAATCTTTTGATTATTTTCATGTTTGTACTGCAGCGTATGTAGCCTATGCAATCAGCTGACTACGGATGCGTGAGGCTAAATGAAACCCTTTATTAGAAATTTTGAGTAAGCCTTACGCAACAGAAATTGAAAAATTTATAAATTTTACAGAAAAAAAAGGTTATTTTAAAGAATAAACTAACCTTTTTCTCATATTTGCAGAATATATATGTATCAAAAGGAGTTAGTTTGGTAAAGGGTTCAAAAAATTCGAGTTAGTTCCGTTCTGTTTTTTATTCATGTATTGGAATGTGAAAGAATATGTACCAATTTTGACGAATCTAATTTGCCGAAAAATTTTTTACATAAACCAAGTCGTAAAAATATTTTTAGTTTTTATTTATTTTTCATCATGTTTAATAATTATTATTGTAAGCGGTTTTTATGAAAGGTGCTTCATAAAAAAAATATATTTAAATGTATTTCAAATTGTATACTAAAGCGGATACAAAGTAAAAATCACTTGGTCTTTTTCTGTTAGGTTCATTTTGCGCCACAGAGTTTGGCACAGAGCATTGGTATTGCGGTTTGTGGTTGCACCATTTTTCCGCACCAATGAAAATACGATATTAACCGGTGCAAGAACTCGGTAGATTTCCCTGTGTTATTTATTTTACGGTTAAAAATATTCAACTTTGACAAAATATAGCGGTCTACCATTGAATTTTTTTCTCAACTTTGACAAAATATAGCGGTCTACCATTGAATTTTTTTCTCAAAGACACAAACCCGATGCTTGCATAAAAACAAATACACAAAACTCCTCTGTATTTTTAAACAGTGTTTTACTTTACGCGTAAAGTTTCGCAGCGAGAATAAGATATATTTTATTCATAAACCTATACTCAGGTTCGCTGACAAAAGCTGACAGAACTATCAAACCAATTTGATTGTGATTGTAGCTACGACGCACGTTGGGGCGCACGTTGGGGCGCCTAGAGCAAATTCCGCGCCAAAATGGATTTTTTTTTTTGAGATATTGAAGAAAGTTTAAATGCAACTTTAAAGATGATAAAATTTTGCATAATAATCTGAAAGGAAAATAGTCTAGGATATTTGGTTTTCGCATAACACTTATTTAAAGTTAAACTTTCGAACTCGACTTTAAGCAATTCACAGAGTATGTCATTTTAATGTCTGTTCGCAATCGTTTTTCATGAACATGAAACAATTATGGGGATATGTGGCAATTGAAAGTATAAGTTTTGACTTTTCTCAGTTCATTAGTACAAATCAAGTTTTCATAAAAACATTTTGTATATTTTTTTTTAACTTTTAAAAAAATGTCAAAAAAACCAAATTTTTTTTGTTATTGATGGACATAAAGTAATTAATCGGGCAAGATCCGTCTTTAAATTTTTTTTTAAAAACAAGATTTAATATTCAACTTTATGTCCTAAAAAAATTAGCGTGCCCTTTTTTGCCTTTTCTGAGAAATTTGAATTTTAGTAAGTGAAGTCATTTCCGAAATTCAAATGTCGCCAGCCCTGGAACCTGGAACAAATTGCCTATATGAAGGTGGCAGAACGAATTTAAGGAAAAACTAGGCTTACTTATTGATCTCCCGAAGCCTAGATTTGGCAGTAGTAATGATGGTAACACTACAAGGCGATTTTTTCAAAATGAAGAATTGTCTGCAGAAATAACAAAGATAGACATCGGTTTGCTTGAAAGAATGCACACTATATTAATAGTTATTTCATGCAACCATGATATTAATGGGGACAAATTTAAAAATTACGCCTTAGAGACTGCTAGGCATTTCGTAAATTTGTAACCTTGGTATAATATGTCGCCAACTTTACATACATTTTTTATTCTTGGCCCGGAAATAATTAAGTATGCATTGCTCCCAATTGGCCAATTAACCGAGGAGGCCCAGGAAGCACGAAACAAAGATTTTAAGTTTTACCGAGAACATTTTTCGAGAAAATGCAGTCGGGAAAAGTGCAACCTCGATGTTCTGAATAGAATGTTAATTACCTCGGATCCTTTAGTATCGAAGCATTACAAGAGTCAGAAAACAAAAAATAAATCAAATGCAAAAATCAGCTTTAGATTTATTACAAAATGTACCTGAGGTTAAAGAGGAATACTCTAATTTAAGCGATTTGAAAGTTGCGATGAGGAATAACGAAAAGAAGTCTAAAAAGTTTTGAAAACTTGACCAGATTATTCCTACGAAACCTATATACTCTTCCGATTGTAAAAAAAAAATTGTTGAATTAAGAATTTTTACAAAATAAAATAACATTCCACTAAATATTTGTAACTTTTAAGTTTTTTTGTAATACTTTAATTCTCTTAAAAAGATGTCATCAAAAATTTTTCCTATAGGGCTCCGCAGAATTATGGCGCGATTTTGACTTTTTCGCCCCACTGTGCGACGGTCCAAAGATACAAGTGTTATATTATTATTACAAAATTAGATTTTGGGAAATAGATGGCGTGATAACTTTTACAATTTAAATAAACAACTAAATATACAGTAAGACTGTAATAAACTAGACCATTTTAATTATAAATTACCTTTAAAAATGCGATATTATAAATGTTAGATGCCAATGTATTAATTAAATCTTCAACGTAATTCCTAAAACAAGAAATATTAAACACTATATAATACATAATTGTTGACTGTGACGTGCGCCACCTCTTGTCTGTTTTGCGAAACAAAAATATGCCACCTATGGTCTTGACCTAAAAGAGTTTTTGACAATTCAATTATTAAAAGCAAAAAATCTGTTGCTAGATGGCGTGCACCTTTACAAATGTAAATCGAAAGATTAATGCCCGGTCCTCACTGGCACGAATTTTGTAAAATAGCGATAGCTTTCCGAAAAATGAAATTGCAGTCCTCACTGTGCAAAAATTAAAATTATGAATGATTCTATGATAGTTCTGATGCTTGAATAAAAAAAAAAGAGGGGATATTACGATAAGCGGTGCGACAAGATCTGACGACGGATTCCGGTAGAACACGTCGAAATAAGACGAAAAAATTAAATACAATTTTTTTAATATTCGCTCGGTTTTCGAGATATTGAGACCGATAAGTTGACCGATTCTATACAAACTACTCAGCGTGCCAGCTGCTCTTTGCACTGTATTGCCTAGAGCAGTGCTGCAAACTGTTCGTTTCTACTTCATCGCTTGGCGCGGATATTCAAACCATTTTATTTTATTACATTTCTTGCTAATTTATATATTGTAATCGAATAAATTTACTCACTCTTGCCGTTTTTATACGTTTTATAATTTTGTCACGAAATGTGTAACGCATTAAAGAAAGCCTCACAGACCCCATTAAGTATATATATTCTTGATCAGGGCAACGAGCTCAGTCGATATACCCATGTCCGTCTGTCCGCCTGTCTGTCCGTCTGTTTCTACGCAAATTAGTCTCTCAGTTTTGAAGCTATCTTGATGAAACTTGGTACAGGTCCGTCTTTTTGCTGCACGCAGTAGCTGCCATAGGAACGATCAGCTGGAAAAAAACATTTAGTATGAAAAACTTTTTTGTTTCTCAAAATGTCTCAGTCAAATATACACATTGTGTGTTTGATTAAGTTTTAAACAGGCTGACCAAATTTGGTGTAAATCGGACTACTATATCATATAGCTGCCATAGCAACGATCGGTTCAAAAACTTTTTTTTTGATAAACTCTTTTGTTTCTCAAAATATCTCAACCAATTATACACATTGTGTGTTTAATTAAGTTTTAAACAGGCTGACCAAATTTCAAATTCATATAGCTGCCATAGGAACGATCGGTTCGCTATATTTTGTCATTAATTTGTTCTGGTAAACGCGACCAATGCAATGTCCTGGCAATCGTTTTCAACTTGTAAAAGACAGAACGGACTTCAATTTGAAGTGCTTGGATATGCGTTCATAAGCCCAACAGATAACTAGTTGCCTCCGCTAATTTTCTGAAAATAGTTCTAAAAACATGCAAAATAAAAAAAATTCAATTCATAGCCATTCGACATTTTGCCTGTCAGCTGCTTTATTTGTTTTGTTTACGTATTCTAGTGACAGCACATTTTCGATTTCCACAATAATTACGAAAAATCGATTAAGAACGAATAGTCCTATCGAAATGCAGTTCCATTTTGGTTAAATGCAACTTTTTCCAGGTTGTGTGTTTGGTACAGTTTCATACATTCTATTTTATTCTCTCTAACTCATAATAACTAACACTAACATGATATCAGACTTGATAGGGTTTTTCTTGGGTTTTCCCCAATCACGGCTTATACAGGGCACTGCAAGGTTATCCAAACTTTGGCGCGCCAAAGTTAGCTTACGTTGTATTTTAAAACTACATTTTTGTTCTTGCAAATGCAAAACAAGATGGTCGCCGAAGCGATTTGTGCATTTGATGTCAATTTAAATTCAGATTAAACGGGCGCAAAATAAAATTTACACTCAAAAACTAATAAAAGTCTTTAATTTAATGAAATTCGGCGCCTAAAGCCTCCAAGAATAAGCTAGATTGATTTTTAGTCTACACTTCATTTAAATCTCTGAATTTTGTAAATCGTACCAAAATCGATTACTTAAGAATTTAGAACTAAAAAAGTTTGTCAAAATACTTATGCCATGCAAAATTCGAGGTGTGCTTGCATTCTCATCAGCAGGAATTACAAACGATAATATGCAAATTATTAAGCAAATTTACAGTTATATATGCACTTTATTTTGAAAATTTTTTTCGAGCCGTAGAGTACAACAGTACATTTTACAGTAGTAAAATAGACTTGTAGTTAAATGTAAGCTATGTTAAAATATATTTATATATAGTATATATCAAACTATATTTGAAATAAATTTTATCTGTGTCTACTAGATGTGTATGTTTAATACTGTAAAGTAGTTTCAACCGGGGTACAGATCTCAGTCGATTGGGTTCACTATTCACAGAAATTTGTAAATTTGAAGGGGAAAGGCAGGAAATGTTTGGCTGTAGGCATGAAACAAACACACACCAATATTAATTCTACAACCACACTGTTACGTGGGACTTCCTACGGAGATCGTAGCCGCAACAAGGTATTAACCGGTGCTTTACGGACTACCCGTTAGGATCGCTAACTACCATTACTTGCCGGGATTGTTCACACGGCAAACGGAAATCTATCCTCGTTGTTCAACTACAACTAATGGTTACTACTCTTGGGTTATTGGTTGCCGGGATTGTTCACACAGCCAACGGGAGTATATTCTCGTTGTTCAACTAGTGTTAATGGTTAGTTGAGGAAAATATTAAAGAAGATCAGTTTATTTCAGTTTAGTTGTTTATTCTTAACTTGGTAATTACAAAGGTTATTATGTCTACTTGTACTACCCCGCGGCACTGTACCCTGGATTCCTAATGCTCCGCCTTATCTCGCTATACTTACACTCTGTCTTGCACGACGCGCTAACTCACACGTCTGCCTAGCTTCACTCTCCATTGCTGACTCCTCGAACCCTTCGCTCGGCAGGTACGTGCTGGTGTCGGTCGCACAACTTCACCACAGAGCTTTCGCTCTTCACCTCGGAGCTTTCGTTCTCTCTCCACGAGGTGAAGCCGCGCTCTATTCGGCAGTGTTGTGCAACCGATCGACAGCGCGCTCACCCGCGAATATTCAAAAATTCAAACTGTGGGACGGTAAGCAGGTTACCGCCTCAAAATACTTTCGATAGTTATGGTGTTATAATAATCTCCAACAAAGTCATCTGCAGTAAAATACGATAAATAACTTCTAATTGTTTACTTATCATGTTTAGATCAGAAAACAAGATTTTGCAAAATAAGCAAAACAGCTAAATATAATTGTTCTAATGAACGGTATGGCTGCCTATTACGAATCAAAAAAGAATTAAATAGCATCTGTTATCTTCTATTTAGTGTATTTTTTCAGAAATTGTTCTGTTATACTTTAAAAATAATAAACATATAAGACATTAAAAGAAAAGGCATATATTATTTGCCTAAATTTTTGGATTTGTGATAGGTGATAGGTTATTGATGTTTTCTATTCAAAGTGACAGCGCACAGTCGTTGGGCTTGTATGGGAGACGCGGCCATAAATACTTCTAATGGTCATATCGTAATGAAATTAATACCAAAAATCTAGAAATAAAATAAAAAATAGAATATAATAAAAAAAACATCCATATCGTACGTATATATCATATAGCTGCCATAGGAACAATCAGGATGAATTTTAATAATCGTGTTATTTTTCAAAATAATTGATTCAACATCAACATTTAAATTTGTTGTATAATATTTATGTGAAAAATATAGCGCAAGCTAACTTTGGCGCGACAAAGTTCTGATACCCTTGCAGAGCCCTACATAAGCCGTCCGACTTTTTACAAAATTTGTTAGATGTTGATTTCGAACCGTTTGTTTCTATGGCAATTATATGATATAGTTGCTCGATACAATCCAAACTTGTCCTGAAAATTTCATACCAGTCGGATGATAAACCCGGAAGGTTTTTAACAAACAATGTTACGGGCAAAAGAAAGACCTCTGTGTTTATAAACTAATATCTTCGTAGTGGCACCATCTACTGAATGGTACGCAACATTGAAGAACAATGTATAGTGAACGCTTTGCACTCAAAATGTACTGGGTCTTCTACTGTCGAGCTTGCTCCACTGTAGCTTACTGCATTTTTAGACCCTGCACTTAAAAAAAGTTTAAAAGGGTCGCAGCAGAAGTCGCGCTTATGCGCCAATAAAGTGCTAAATGGAGGAACAAGAGACGTAGGAAGACAGCGAGACATCATTTGGAATCTCCTTCTGTCGAACTTGCTCCACTGTAGCTTCATGAATCCTTTTTAGTTCGCAATTTAAGGCCTCGTTACACTCGTTGCGAAATGGCCGCGGAACGAAAAACTTCATATTAAAAATAAACAGCGTGAAAATTAACGTGCGTTTTTATATGAATCATCCATCGTAGTTTTCAACCATGATTAACTCTTTTATGACCAAATAGAAAGAACTGAATGCAAAACACTGAAAATTTTAACCAACGCGACCCTGCTTTAAAAATATTAGTTGTATGTCAAGCATTGCTGAAAAACGCCAGTCATTTTCTGGCAGCTCTATAATTCTGGTTAACTGGATACCACCTCGAAAAAACCACGCCTCTTTTAGACCCAGTACTTTAAAAAAGTACATATAGGTCTATTGAGTTTGTGCAAAAAAAAAAAACAGTTCTTTATTACTGCTGTTCGTTACTGAAATGGACTCCCTCCTATACTTAAAACTATACAAAGTGCCACGCAATTCAAAATAAAATTACATACATACCTTAGTTTGTACTTTAAAAAAGTTCAAATGGGTCTATTACGTTTGTGCATTCATTCCAATCTGATGATAAACGCGAAAGTTATTCAACTAACAATGTTACGGGCAAAAGGAAGAAGAAGAGACGCTAGCGACCTCTGTGTTAATTAATTTATTTCATAGTGGCGCC
Source organism: Drosophila testacea (assembly GCA_035043265.1). Taxonomy (NCBI): domain Eukaryota; kingdom Metazoa; phylum Arthropoda; class Insecta; order Diptera; family Drosophilidae; genus Drosophila; species Drosophila testacea. Next base: position 1,561,044 of record JAWNND010000842.1, on the reverse strand, counting down.
ATCTATTGCATGGTATGCAACATTGAAGAACAATCTATAGTGAACGCTTTGCACTCAAAAAGTACTGGGTCTCCTACTGTCGAGCTTGCTCCACTGTAGCTTACTGCATATTTTAGTTTAACATACAAAGAAAACTAGAAAAACAATTTCACCTTCTTAATTTCAAACACTGAAGGCCATTTAGCATATATCCTGTTACTTTGGATCAGATATCTTAAGACACTCATACTAACCAATAGTTCCTGTGGCAGCTTTGAATATAAATAGTAATCCAGCCAACAAGATTGAGTGTACGGAAACAAGTGGACAAACTCCCAGGGCCAATTCGACACACTTCAAATATGTAATTTAAAAGCCGCTAAATATAATTGTATTTACCCAGAAACATTTCCCTCAATTTATTCTTTGATCGGGTTGCTTTTGAAACTTCAATTCACAAGTATCAGTTGAAGCTGTAGAAAATTTTATATAAATGTTGCAATAAGTAATGCTACATTATTGCTAATAGCACTGTTGGCTTTGAAAGAATTTCATTCTGTGTCTTTTTGCAGCAATTCAAATCAGGTAAAAGCCAACAAAAACCGACAACTACAACTTAAGTAACAACAACAACACATTTGTTGTATATGTATACAGTTCACTCTCGGTGTGCTAGTTGAGCCATTCAAATCAGATTTATCTCAAAAAATTCTTATCACATGTCAATTTAGTTCCACTTGACGGGCTAATGCCGAGCCGTCCTTAGAGTGGTGCTGAGTTCTGAGTGCAAACCGTAAAGCCAAGCAGGATCAGCTGCTATTTTTCACGTTGCGGTTCGCTCGACTCGAAAATTAATGACACACAAATGAAATGTGGAAAGTGATGCTGTCAACAACACTTGTTGGATTAAAGACGTCACCAATAATGCGAACAATAGCAAATCCAAAATGAAAACCCAAAACTCACAAGCGATACGTTACGTTTTTCGGGATTTTTAGAACGTACATATTTAAATATGTATATATGCAACTTTTATAGCTTAGCCATGTACAAGCAATTTAATTAAAATATTCACACTAAACGCACAAACGATATAAATTTTTGTCTTTTTGGATAACTACTCGGAAAATTAAAAATCCAAAATTTAGAGTTCCTTCGATTCTCCGGCTCAAACACAATGAGGGGTTTTCACACTCAAGAACTGATTGTTTTAGTTCATATCTTAGTACACCATTCTCTACTTCTCTACGCAAATATTTTTTCTCCTTGCACTCTATGTAACAGGGATAGAAACTGTTTCTGATCTTAAAAAATCTTTAATCAAATCTATTCTATAATTCTCAAGAATAAATTCGGACGTTTCAAATTTTACTCAAGGTAGGGATAAAAAGTGATAGAAAAGAGATCATGATACACATAAAATAAAATGTCTACGGTGTGTTTGTCCGTGTGTGTAAGTGTTTTAATTTTTTTACTTTGGAGAAATTAAAAACACGGAAGTTATTCAAAAAGTAGTTTCACATTACATGGCTGGCCGCAGGATATCTTGTCGTCGAACACTCTCGACTGAGAATTTTTACTTATTTTGCTTTATTTGGCGCTTGTGTCACATTCAAAAGCAACATAAAGTTTAATTTTGAATGAACCATGATGATTAATTAATACCTTTTACACATTTTTTATTTAATTATCAATGTTAGACCCTTTTCTCCTTGAATATTATCTATCTGTCAATATGAGTCTGTACTAACTTCTAAAGTAGTCCGACTTGCTTGTGTTTTATCCTGAAAACAAACAATACCATTTCTCAAAGTCGTAGTCGACACGATTTTTATCTTTCTTCTTTACCCGCAACTCCCTCATGCAAGAACAGTGAAAATGTGCGACGAAAAATAGTTCGCAATCCGATTCTGCCAAAATGTCTGCTAGGTACTTTGCTGCCATCGGTGTGAATACCAGAAGCGAAAGTTGCACAGTGGGAAAATAATAAACATTATTTCAAAACAAGTGAATATATTCATATAAGAGCCTTGCACGAGAACACACATCGTCTTAACAGTCGCCAATCCCGCTTTGGCACCAAAATAACTTAGGTGTAGAGGTTCGCTTCGGCGGCTGCGTAGAGGCCAGAAGACGGCGTAGCCGTCAGAAAGAACTGGCTACAAATTTGTAAATCACAGTATGCGTTGGAGTGACAGATGATAACTTTTTTGTTCAGTGTGCACTCGGGCAGGGCTCTAATCCATATCTTTGCAGCCTTGCGAATCGCTTCCTATCTAAATAAGTTGTTAATTAAAAGTTTTATTACATATAATTTAGTTGGTAGAGTGGAATCTTATTTTCTTATTTTATTTCAATTTCTAAAAATCTTTATGTTTACTGTTTTATGTTGACGGAGGAGTCAAAATAAATAGAAATAAATATTGATATTAGAAATAAATTAAATATATTTAGTTTATTGTGCAGTTGTAATACTCTTAGATGTTAATTATATATTTTCATGAAATAGTCAGCGATAGAGACTAGCACCTTTTGAAACAGTTGTATACCGAGCCATTTGCTCCTTGCTAAAAATTAGAAAGTGCTAGTGCTGTATTGTTGTTGTTGATGTGTGTGTGTCTGTAATGTCACACCTCGTCAAACCTCGTGTAAGCTATAACACTAAATTTGAAACATTAAATTTTCATAAAAAAATTACATTTTTAGCACAGTTTGAAATAGTTTTGTGGGGTCTAACACATCTGAATTAATAGTTTAACTAGATTACCCCACTGTGCGACTGCAGCAGTAAATGCGAGTGCGCCCTGTCTGGAACTCTGCCATAAAGGCTAGGGTGCAAAAATTCACAAAATTTACTGCGAGCAGCATTGCTATTGTTGTTGTTGTGATGAAGCTCCCTTTTTCCTTTTCCAATTCAATGGTTAATTGCCCAGTCAACTGGCAGCTTTCAGTGCCAGCGAGTGTGCGAGAGAGATGACAACCGAGTAGAATTAAGCTATAGGTCTATATCGGTTCTGTGTATCGTTCTCATTCTCAATCCCGTCCCAGCTGATGATGGCCATCCACCGCAGTCGCGGGCAAATCCTCATTGTAATTGTCGTCGTAGCCATCGTCATCGTCATCTTCATCCCGTCAGTCTGTGTGCATCGCATTGTTGTTTAAATTATTGCTGTGTTGTTCATTATTGCGTTCAAAGAAATAATAATGAAACAAAGCAATGTACGGACCATGGGCAGAGCTAAGGCCAAGCTAAAATCTTGCACCCTACAGGCAAGAGACGTACAAAAAGAGGGCGTGAATTGTTTATGTGTTTCATCTGAATTTGTGTGTGTGTGGCTTTGGTCGATGGGTAGGTGAATTAGTGAGCAGGAGGGTAGGTGGGCTATCAAAAAGTAAGGGCACCAAAAGTTAAAGATCCGACAAGATTTTAAAAAGTTGTTTTAACAATCAGTTCATTTTTTTGAATTTTTGTTTATTAGTTAAAAATTGTTAAGCCCATGGGAGCTTAATATTTTATATTATTTGTAAATGCTCTGAGAAAACTTTAAAGGAACAATTTTTAGACCCCGTACTTTATAAAAGTACATATGGGCCTATTAAGTTTGTGCATAAAAACCCTATGTATTCTTGATCAGCATCAGAAGCTGAGTCGATATAACCATGTCCGTCTGTCTGTCTGTCCTTTTTTTGAGTTCCTAAATCTCGGAGATTATAAGAGTTAAAGACACCAAACTTAGCATGAACGTTCATCTATATCTTGCATTTATTAAGTTTATTATAGATTTTTGCCCTCCACTGCCCCGGAAAATTAAAAAAAAAAAAATTTTAATCGAATTACAAGCGAACCTTTAGTGCAAGCGCCTTGATTTTTGATACTTTACACACTATGGTCCGAACCTGTCCTGAAAATTTCATTCAAATCGGTTGATGAACAAAAGGACAAAAGGAAGCAGAGACGATAGCAACCTCTATGTTTATCAACTGATTTCATCTATTGAAATTTCTGGTACGGAACATTAAAGAACAATCTAAAGATAACGCTTTGCACTCAAAAAGAACAGAGTCTCCTACTGTCGAGCTTGTAGTAGCTTACTGCATTTTTCTTCTTATTTTTAATAAAGTTTGAGTTTATGTTGTCAAAGTAATCACTTCGATACCTGTGAAATTAAAACAATCCCTTAGTTTAAACTTGGCTAGAAAATATAGATATTTATTTATAAACATACACACACAAATTCATACACATGCATGTTATGAATGATTCTCACTTTTATATGGATGGATGAACAGGTTCCACACAGGCTGATGAAATACCCGACTGCTAATTTAACTTTATCATCACAGTTACGCCCTCTTTGGTATTAACATAAGTCCCTTCAAGGATTCAAATGTGTGTGGCCACCAGCAAACACGCACGCGTGCACACACGGACACACACAGGCACCCCAATAGCAGAAGGATCAGGACCAGAATTGGTGGTAGGCCAGTTGGCATAAAAAACATCTCCTGCATCCTTCAAGCTGAGCATTTCCGCCCTCCGAAGGATTTGTATAAAAATTGGTATCCCTTTGATTGTTTTTTGGGACTTTGCATTATTTCATTTCAATGATTTTGAATTCACGAAAATTGCCGTAACATTTGTTATACAATAATTTAATTTTTTATTTTTTGTATTTTGCTCCACTAATTTTTATTTGGACCGCTGAGATACCACCTAGTAGTAGAACAACTGTTGTTATTGTACGAATATTTCCCTAATTCTAGTCTTTACAATAAATTTGAACCAAATCTTAAACATTTGAGTTAAAGTTTTTTCATATATGGGCACTGTCAAAGAAAAGTAAACCGTGACCTAAAACGAAAAATTATTCAAAGCTCGAATTTCGTGAAATTTGAATTAATTAACCAAATTTGTTTTGTGTTTTAAAATATACTTCAAATAAATAAAAAAAAATATTTTTTATATTAAATATCAGACTGTATTAAAGCACGACCACTTGTAGAGGTGCGCGTCGCCGAAGTTACCCATTTGCGTACACGAAACAGCTTGCAATTCTTAACAGAAAAAATGATATTTGATTATATTTATAATTAATGTTTCATCTATTTGCTAAAAAAAAATTATGATTTCTTAAATTTTCTTAGTTCAAATAGAGGAGAATTTAATTCCGAACAACGTAAGCGTCGACTCATTTCAAAAGGTTGCGTAGCTTTATTTTTAGTCGTGTACGCAATTTCAATGAAACTTAAAAATTAAAGCGGAGAAAATGCGCTTAAAAGTTTTCGTTGAAATGTTAAATGCATGTTAATTTTAATGTGAACGTGTTCACGTTGTGCTTGATATCTTCCGAAATATTGCGAACTCGAGGATATTCTTTATATAAAGTAACAGGCAGAAGGAGTCGTGGCAGACCCCGTAAAGTATATATATTATTGATCAGCATCAACAGCCGAGTCGATAGAGCCATGTCCGTCTGTCTGTCCCTTTTTTGAACACCTATATCTCAGAGACACACCAAATTTGGCATGTAGGTTCGTCTATATCTTGCATTGATCAAGTTTGTTTTAGAATTTTGCCACGCCCCCTCCGCCCCGTAAATTTGAAACAAAATTTCAAAGTCGAATTACGAAAGCACCTTTATTGCTAGCGATATGATTTTTGGCACACATAATAAACTCTATAATTCAATCCTTTCCTGAAAGTTTTATCCGGATCGGATAATAAACGGAAAGTATACGGCTGTTCGAAATTTCGAAAATATAAACATCTAGATCTCAGAGACTATAAGAGCTAGAGACAAATTTGGTATATATGTTTATCTATATCTACCATTGATCACGTTTGTTTTAGATTTTCGCCACACCCCTATCCGCCCCCGCAAATTGAAATACAAAATTTCGAAGTCGAATTGAATTTGTACATATAATATACACTATGGTCCAAACCTGTCCAGAAAATTTCATTCCAATCGGATGATAAACGCGGAAGTTATTCAACTAACAATGTTACGGGCAAAAGGAAGAAGAAGAGACGATAGCGACCTCTGTCCAGCTTGCTCCACTGTGACTTACTGCATTTTTTATATTTTTATACCATTGCAGAGAGTATTATAATTTTGTCACGAAATGTGTAACGCATTGAAGGAAGCTTCACAGACCCCATAAAGTATATATATTCTTTATCAGGACGACGAGCTGCGACGATATCGCCATGTCCGTCTGTCTGTCTGTTTCTATTCAAACTAGTCTCTCACTTTTGAAGCTATGTTGATGAAACTTGGCACAGGTCCGTCTTTTGCTGCACGCAGTACATATGTCGACATATGTACTGCGTGCGCAAGACGGACCTGTACAGTTTCATCAAGATGCTTCAAAACTGAGGACTAGCATAGAACAGACAGACAGACGGACAGACAGGCATGGCTATATCGACTCAGCTCGTCGCCCTGATCAAGATATATATACTCTATGGGGTCTGACACGCCTCCTTCAATGCGTTACAAACTTCGTGACAAATTTACCTCTGCAAGAGATAAAAATGCAGTAGCTACAGTGGAGCAAGCTCGGCAGTGGGAGACCCAGTACTTTTTGAGTGCAAAGCGTTTACTACATTGTTCTTAAATGTTGCGTTCCATGCAATAGATGGCGCCACTACGAAATAAGTTAACACAGAGGTCGCTAGCGTCTCTTCTTCTTCATTTTGCCCGTAACATTGTTAGTTGAATAACTTCCTCGTTTATTATCCGGTTTGAATGAAATTTGTATGACAGGCTCGGACCATAGTGTATGTTGCATGTACCAAAAATCAACAAACCAAAAGACGAGCTAAGCCCCTATTAGTACCTTTGAATTCACAAGTGGTTCTAACAGTGCAATAGTTTTTCACATGCACGATCTCCTTCTCTGATTCTAGTAGCAAAATTATGAACGAATCATTTACTTTTCGTGTTTTAATTTTATTTCTCTTGCGAGTTGTTTGTGCTTGACAGCTGATCGAAAATGCAGAATGCACTACATTAAGGACAGAATATTTTTTTTTTACGTCACCACGTTATAGAAAAGGTTGATTTTAATTCTGTCTGTTACATAAATTTTTAATGGGAGTCTAAATATTACACAGATACCAAGATTTGATTGACGCGGACATTTAAGAATACTATATATGTATACTGTATAGAATGATTGAGTAAGAGATCAACTCATGACAGCAGATACTAGGCTACGTTGTAGATGTGCAGCAAGATTATCAATACGAACAGCTAGTTTCTTAAACCTGAGACAGGTGCATTATGCGATGACACATTAATCATATTCTTATTCGTATAGATTGATTGTTATTAAGCCGAACATAGTCGAAAATATTCAATTGACTTTCCTTTAAAATAAAGGAAAAAACATTTGGATCTCTTATTGGTTCCAAATGTAAAAAAAAAACTCTTCAAACCTTTGAATATACTTAAAATATACTGAGTTCAATTTAAATGTCGAGCATCCCCGATAGATCAGCTTTGTCAAATGCCAAGCGAAACAGTCTTGGGTAAAGCCTAGTACCCAGCAAAGTTGTGGCAGCAGGAAAAAAAAATTGTCTAATTTTTCACTGGTAGGCAGCTAAAAGCAGAGTTGCCAATATAAAACATAAAATAAACAGAAGTTGAATGGTAACTCTGTTGCTGCAGCCGTTTGTTAATTCAAAAGAGGAAACAAATGCAATGAAAATTGTCGTAAATGATCGATTACAGTAGTTTACAAATTAATTATCTGTGTCTGCCTTTTAGACCTAAGTATTTTTCCTGTATAGATTTTGACCTGCTAAACATGAAAAAATATCTTACAAATTTTTCTATGAAGTAGTTTTTGAGATTTTATTTTTGTAAATTTTTTCATAGGTTACTCAGCTTTTTTGAGTATAAATCGTAAACGCGATTACCGTTTTCAACAAAATTATGTTTCAACTAAAGGTAATGAAATTTTCTAAAACTTTTCCATTCAAAGTTTTGAAATCAGCTCGATCTTTATAATGTTAGAGCCTCTTAAAGTTGAAAAACTCAATTTTTTGCGTAAAAAACACAAAAATAATATTTCAAAAACTACTCAATTGAAAAATTCTTAAGATACTTTTCATGTTAAGGAGGTGAAAATCTATACGGGATAAATACTTAGGGCTAAATGGAAAAGTGGCTGTAAACTGCTGTTATCTGTGTATTGAATGGTAAGAAAGGGGAAAAGGGGATTTTATCTATTTTAAAAATTACATAAATGAAGATTTATATAAACTTAAAGTTTAATAATAACTTTCAGTTTAGGTTCATAGTCTGCCAATCTCGTTTTTGTTGTTCAAGCGCTTTTTGATTTTGCTCCAGTTTCCTCCGTTTTTCTATTTCGATAATTCACTTATCACTTTTAGCTGACCAGCAGCTGAAATTAGAGGGCTAAAAAGTACAAATGGGTCTATTAAGTTTGTGCAAAAAGAAATGTGCGTAACAGGCAGAAGAAGGCGTGGCAGACCCCATAAATATATATATTCTTGATCAGCGTCAACAGCCGAGTCGATATAGCCTGTCCGTCTGTCCGATTTTGTGTCGATCTCAGAGACTATAAGAGCTAGAGAAACCAAATTTGGCATGTACGTTCATCTATATCTTGCATTGAACGAGTTTGATTTAGATTTTTGCCACGCCCCTCTCCGCCCCCGGAAATTGAAAAATAAAATTTCAAAGTCGAATTACGAGAGAACCTTTTAAACTAGCGCCTTAGTTTTTGGTACATATAATACACACTATTGTCCAAGCCTGTCCAGAAAATTTCCAATCGGATGATAAACGCAGAAGATATTCAACTAACAAAGTTACGAGCAAAAGGAAGAAGAAGAGACGCTAACACCTCTCTGTTAATCAACTGATATGTTCGTAGTAGCGCCATCTATTGAATGGGATTGATAGTTAACGCTTTGCACCCAAAAGTTCTGAGTCTCCTACTGTCGAGCTTGCTCCACTGTAGCCTACTGCATTGTTTCTATATGGAGTTGCCAGTCAGCGTTCACGATTTTTCATTGCTGGGTACTTCGGATTGCTTTCACTTTTGTTGTCAAAAAGAACTAAGTAGTTAGACAAATCTACCTACCTACTTTTGGAACCAACTTAATGTTTTTTGCGGTATTTGCTTTACGACATGTCGCAATATCGCGACATTTCGAAAAGTCAAACTTTTCGTGTCGCAACTTAAATCCGGGTTATAGTTGTATTACTAACACACCAATTAATTAACTTCAAAGAATTCGAGTTTATTGTCCAATCAAAATAAACGTGCTTTTGTACTGTCACTTCGAAAATAGTTTTTTAATTTGCGCCCCCGGAAGAAGGCATGTCAAAATTTTAAAATCAACGTAGATGAACGTACACACCAAGCTTGGCTTCTCTAGCTCTTTTAGTCTCTGAGATCTAGATGTTCAAAAAGAGACAGACAATATGACGGACATGGCTTTATCGACTCGGCTTCTGATGCTGATCAAGAATATATATACTTTCTGGTCTCTACGACGTCTCCTTCTAATTGTTAGGCACATTTTTTTGACAAACTAACGAACCCATTTCTACTTTGTTATAACTAATGGTCGTGAAAATTTAACAGTAAATTAAAAAGGGACATAAATAAAAAGAATATTTTTTAAAAAATTCAATGCAATTACCAATAATTATTTATTATGAGGTTGACATCAGTACGACGGACACAGTAAGTCTGAAGAGCTTGTGTAATATCATTAATATCGTGTACACCTACAGCTTAGCATTGATGACCACCTACTAATCGCTTTTTACACGTGCTTATTTAACATTCTTAGTTTGTATGAGTATTATTTTATATACTTATGTGTGTGTATTGGGTTGGTGTTTGTTTTCGACTTGTATTCGATTGGGCTTTAACGGTTATATGTATGCTTATCATATCCAGCAGTCCATGTAATTAATCACATTTGTATGTGTGCCTTATATGCTAATTACCTTTGGGTCTCTGTGGTTCAGGAGGATACTTTATCTCTCAACTCATTCTAAGTAAATGTCAACATCTCCCACCAGTCTGTCTATGTATGTATATGTGTAAGAAAAGGGCCGTTATGTCTCTGAATTCCACAATTGGTGCTTGTCTGGTTTAGCACTTGATAATTGGCAGCCAGGCGACCAACGATCGATAACAATAAAATTGTTAAAAGCGCAAAATGCCGCAAAGTGTGTAATTTTTCGATGACAGGGATGGGAGAGTGAGCTGGCAACCCTGTGTGCCGCAACAACTCTATTTGAATTCATCAACGGCGTGGCGTGTTTAAGCAGTTTGTCAGCGACACGTGGCTGTACGAACGACGAACGTTCGACTGTTCTTTCTAGTTGGCCTGGCAACAGCAGGCGGTTGAATTAGATTGGGCTTTTGGGGAGGAGACTGGAGAGTTGGAATGGTGAGTGACTTGAGTACAGTGGCTTAAATTATACCTGAGAGCGCAAAAAAACTAAATATCTTTCTTGAATTAAATTATATTTACACAAGACTTATTACTTAAAAGCTTTTCGGATCTCTACGCTATACGGTTCCAAAGTCATTATGGGGGCTTTATATATAACTTTCATAATATCTAGAAAATAAATTTAAGCAGAAGACAACGGAAGAAATAATAATTTTATGCATTTTGTAAGATGATTGAGCCCGACTCTAAGGAAAAAAATGTACTAACTCTCCAGACAGAGATGTGCAGATGAAATTCAAAACTATCTTTTAAATAAAATTTAACTGAACTATGAAATAGTAGTTTCTATCTTTCTTTAGAACTTGTAGAAAATTAAAAAATGATATGTAATACAAATAAAATATAATTATTTGGCGATTCCCAGTCTTTTCCACTAATTGACCACTGTGTTGAGCAGTGGAGCGAGCGATTGACTGAGTGTATGTCGATGACGTAAACCATCAGCAGCAGCATCATCATTATATGAACATATAGAAACGGAGAAATACCAACCCCCCCAAATATATCTAGAAGTAATTCCAACGAGGTGTACTAAATAGAGATTTAAGCGCCTGCCAAGACTGTAAATGGTCACTTAGCTTGTAGTTGTCAACGCGACGAGACGGCTAAAGCAATATTGTTATGATTCAATTCAATTTGCCAATGGACACTCTTTTACTTTTCGAGTTACGTATACCTATCGGATAAAGTAAATACGAAAGAGAGAGAGAATAGGAGCAAAGCAGAGACGTTCTTAAACATCTCAAACGTATGTCTCTTTAATTGGTCTATGGGGACAAGGACATTTATCTTTGAATGTTGTTGCATTCGTGAACCCTTCAACAGCATTTGTCCCAACTTCCAGAACATAAACATGTGCCGAATTTATACATATTTAACCTGCAAGTGGGCGGACAAGAATTTGTGCCACGCTTTGCTTTATGTCTTTTGATATGTGTTACGTTCTGAGTAAGTTTTGTCAAAATCGGATGACTATATCATAAAGGAAAAATCTAATGCAAATTAACCTTTATTATGAATAGCTTTGTTGTGTTTTGATATATATGTATCTACTAAATTGCTCATCTTGCCTTTAGTCTTAACGGCTTGATAACCTTGTCAATAAGATAAATTTGAGTTTCTTGTCAAAAATTTAGTCCCAGCCTCTCGATAACTTCAAGGGCGGATCATCCTCCCTTTACGATCCTGTGAAACTCGTTGCTTATCACAACGCAGTAAAATGAATTTGAAAAATATAATATAACTAGCTGACCCAGCCACGCGCTGCTATGGCTCAGTAATAATAATAGTTTCAACTCGAAACATTCATCTTGATATGTATTGAATACGACCGTCCACTGTTCGCAAATATTCGAAAGATGTTGGTCGGAATATTCACCAGCAACAAACGCAAAGAAGCATTCACGTTGTTTAGGATGTACAATCTAATGTCTTAGATTTTTGAATATGCCTGTGATTGATGGATGTGGTTTTCCTTGCTTCCGTGGTTCCCAATTTTCCCCATTTTATTCCATGTAAAATAACGTGGAATTTTTAAACTCTCTGGATAAACCAGGAATACCACCACACAATCTTCATTTAAAAATTTATTCACCAATTATTCTTTTTAATATGTAACGGCACGTCACCGAACACATTCTCAAAGTAACAATTATAACGGGAAAATTTAAAGGACAAATTGTCCTTTTGCCTCGTATTCCGTTAATAGCGTCAGAGACCGTTTTAAAGGCTCAAATTTCCGATTTGTTTAGCTTTCACGATGACCATAAATAAAGCTCCAGGCCAAAAAATGTTTATTTGAGGTTTGGACTTGGAAAACACATGTAGGAAAACCATCAAATCTTTTTGTGTTAGCGAAAGACAGGTTAACCAGGAATGTTGTACACAAAATAGTACTTACATCATTTTCAATGCTAATAGTTTGAAATTGTAAAGATAAGACTACTGTGATTATTTTATAGAACTAACCAATAAATACACACAATTCTCGTACAATAATAACAAATATTGAGATAAATAATTGAGATAAAAACTCTTAACAATTTTTTAGTGAATTTTGGTGACCTTTTTAATGTTTAAATTAAGAGTTTTATCTGACTCGAGGTCTGAGTATAATAATGTCGATATGACATTATTAACACAAATCAACAACAACAATACAGCACTAGCACTTGCTAATTGAACAGCAAGGAGCAATGGTTCGGTATACAGGCTGTTTCAAGAGACGCCAATCTCTATCATCAGTAGATGATTTTTGCTGACTATTCTTAGCGATCATTTACTATTTAAATGCAGCAACGAGAGAATAAATTAATTTAAACATTAAAAAGGTCACCAAAATCCACTAAAAAATTGTTAACTAAAATCGGAAGACACGCCGTAATTATTTGCATAGAAAGCAACACACTCTTTCGCTTTGCAATTTGCAAATCAATTAAAAACTAACAAATAGACAACAACTTTTTCTAACTGTTCTGGACACTTACACCGACGGTGAAGCCAGTAACAACAACAACAACATACACACATACTATAGGGCATATTCTATTTATAGCATCACTGCAAACATGCTCGAGCGTTAGAATTCCCAGGTGGATATTCTTTCTTTACTGCATTTAAATAGTCAATGATCGCTAAGAATAGTCAGCAAAAACGGTATTGATGATAGAGATTGGCGTCTCTTGAAACAGCCTGTATACCGAACCATTGCTCCTTGCTGTTCAATTAGCAAGTGCTAGTGCTGTATTGTTGTTGTTGATTTGTGTTAATAATGTCATATCGACATTATTACACTCAGACCTCGAGTCAGCTAAAACTCTTAATTTAAAAACTCTTAAGTTTGAACAAATTTCAGATGGTTACGAAATTTGATAAGAATCGGTTCAGTAGTTTCGGAGTTTATGTCTCGAAGATGACAACTTATTTTAAAGTTTAAATATTTTGATAGCGGCAAGATGAGAAAACGAAAAATGCTAACTCCTATATTTATGGTAAAGTAATATTTATATAAAGTAGGCCTTAACGAGAAGAAGATATGTTAAATGTTAACAGGATTTGGCCAAGACCGAAAGACATCGACATTTTACCGGCAGCGGCTATTTTCGTTTCCTGATTTTTTATAAAAATGACTAGGGGGCTTCGTCCAGTGCCCGCTTCGAATGCCACCCGCCGGCTATAGATGAGAGAAGTGTTCCTAATTTCTGCACGACTTTTACGCGAATGTATTGTGCATATAGTACATTAAATTTATAGACTGAAATTGCTTGATAGTTGAGAGATTAATTAGCTTATAACTTTTTAATATTACTTCAAACAAGGCAGGTAGATTTTAATTCCACCCATCATTTAAACAAAACAAGTAAGATTTTCAAATATTTAACAATTACAAAGACATGTAAAGTTACATATTTATATAGTTATACCCATTGCGGGTATATTTTCAATAAAATTTTGGTAGTGCAATATAATGAAAGCTTGAACGTCTATTAATTAAACACGAAATCAATGGTTCAACTTCAAAATGCTGACTTCTTTCATGCTGGAATCGTCGCGTTTTATATACCCGAAGTGTAAAGGTCCGCTTTGTAACTCAAATGGCAGCACGTGGCTTTTATTTCACTTCAGCATAATAACCGTTAACATTCAACATCACCCATCCCAACGAAGGATATGAGGTCATTGTTGTTCTTATTGAATATAGTTATAGAAAAATTACTTAAGTATTAAATACATTATAATTCCAATTTTAAGCTATTCATTCCAATTTTCAGTTGGAGTTTGAATGACACCCCAGAATAATGTCACGCATCCTGGATAACTCGAAAGCACAAGTGAATATGTCATTTGGTTACTGAAGGTTAATTTTTGACCGATCGTTCATATGGCAGCTATATGATAAGACTATACCAAACAAACAATCTATGAGTTTGGTTGAGATATCTTAAAAAACAAAAAAGTTTTTTAAACTAAATGTTGATTTCGAACCGTTCCTTCCTATGGTAGCTATATGATAAAGTGATCCGATCTGGCCAGTTCTGACATATGCACTGCGAGCAGCAAAAAGACGGACCTATACCAAGTTTCATCAAGATGGCTTCTAGGCTGAGAGACTAGTTTTCAAAAAAACAGAAAGGCAGGCGGACGGACAGACTTTCAGACGGACATGGCTATGTCGACTTAGATTGTCGTCTTGATCAAGAATATATATTTTAGCCACTTTTTTTATCCTTTTCAATCAAAAATTTTCTGAGAACTTCCCATTTAAAAATCATAAAAAATATTAGATATGTTTAAAGCAACTTTTTGCGTCAAAGAATTTTTTTTGTTTAAACCCAAGGAAAAAAGTTTATAAAATAGACTTTCACAAAAATTTTAAATTTTCAATGTGTTACTAAATGAGTTATGGAAAGTTTTGTATCATTCAAACGGAGTTTAAATAACCTTTCCATTGGTGCCGAAACTTACATAAAATAAGTTCAAATTATAAGCAGATTTAACTATAATTTTGTGTGAATACCTTTGACCACCATTGCATGTACGAATGCATATATATTAGTCATTCTCATACCAGTTTTTATTTAATAATACTACGAAAATTATCATAATAATAATTATAATTAAATCCAAACTGAACATCGATTTAAAAATCGGATTCTAAAATCGCCTATGCAAAATTTAAATTTTCTATGAGGTGGAACTTTGACACCGCGTGTGTACTTTGTAGCGATTGTCGCTTAAGCAAAAATCGGTCGATCGTTTTTTTACATCACAAGTATCTTTAGTCTACACGGATTTAGAATTATTTAATTTATTTGCCAAGTTGTTTTTTTCATACAACTAACTTTGGACCTATATATATAAAAAGAGTTGAAAGCTTCAAATGTACAGTAAAAAGGTTAACGATACCTTCTTAAATCTGGGCAATAAATTAATAAATGATGGTAGTTTTCAGTAAGCCAATATTACGAATCTGATTCTGCACGCTCCTTTGTTAATTTCCCGTGCACACGCACACGTCTACCCCCTGAACAAAACGGAAACAGTCCAGTTAAAGATATTTAACAAGGATTCTGAGCTTTCTATACAGTCACCCCAGACAAACTGCCGTCGTCCTGCACGCCTTTTACTCCTCATAGACGGTGCGCAGTTATTTAAAATAATATTTCCGAATCCGGCAAGTAATACGCGACGCGTGTACAAAGACTTATTGCTACTTCAGGACCCAATACCCATAAGCAATGGCTTGAATCAATTCGCTTACTTTACCAGATCATTTGCCTGTACAATGTACATATCTATACATACAAAACGCTTTGTCCTGTCTAGCTGACTGATTGTCATTATCATAAAGCCGAAATTGGTGGGGCTTACGAGCGGAACGATATAGTCGATATATATAAAGATTTTCGTTTCATGATATATTTTCGCGATAAACTCCGAGACTACTGAACCGGTTTTTATCAAATAGGGTAGTTTTAATCTCAATTATTTATCTTAATATTTGTTATTACAAATTAAATGTTTTTTAAAGGACAATAGTATGTATATCATACCTGTTAAGTAATGTTTAATAATCATAGTCATTAATAACTAGGTTATTTTTAGACCCAGTACTTTAAAAAAGTACAGTAAAGATAAAATTACGTTTCTGCAAAAAAAAATGTACGTAACAGACTGATATCTTCGTGGTGGCGCCATCTATTGATTGTTTTTCAACATTGAGGAACAATCTATAGTGACCGCTTTGCACTCAAAAAGTACTGGGTCTCCTACAATCGAGCTTGCTTCACTGTAGCTTAATGCATTTTTAGACCCAGTACTTTAAAAAGTACAAATGGGTCTATTAAGTTTGTCCAAAAAAATGTGCGTAACAGGCAGAAGGAGCCGTGGCAGACCCCATAAAGTATATATGTATATTCTTGATCAGTATCAACAGATATAGTCCGTTAGTGTTAAAGTGTTCATGCACTTTTTGTGTATTTATATGCATATGAAAAATCTATCAATCGATGTTGAAATTTCCGATGTTTCGATCAATCGATATTTGCATTGGCGATTTTAAAATCCGATTTAGATTTAAATTAATCGATTTTCAAGGAAAATCTGACCCTTTGCACATCCTTAGCGACCGCTAGAAAAAAACACGCGGTGTCAAAATTAAATTAAATTAAAATGAATTTATAAGGACACGGTGTTCTCCGTGGCTACGCACAATGCATCCAATATTGTCAAAGCCATAGAGGGCAGTTTTGACGGCTTACTTTTATTATAGCTGCATTGCGA
Source organism: Drosophila testacea (assembly GCA_035043265.1). Classification (NCBI taxonomy): domain Eukaryota; kingdom Metazoa; phylum Arthropoda; class Insecta; order Diptera; family Drosophilidae; genus Drosophila; species Drosophila testacea. The sequence continues at coordinate 1,544,270 of JAWNND010000842.1, read as the reverse complement.
ATGAAAACCTGAGCAGAATACCCTCATGGACACAGAACTTATTTAAGACATTCCCACCCGCCGGAATAGCATTTACCATACGGTTACAAGAGCACGTATAATGCCAGCTCCTTTATTTTTGGTACATACAATAATCAGTATAGTATGGAGCTGTCTTGAAAATTTCATTGCAATCGGACTATAAATCATTCACCAAACAATTTTACACTGCGTCGGGCAAAAATTAAGAAGAAGAGATGCTAGCGCTACAACGTATAAAGCTTGCGGTTTGTTTGATTTTCACCACAATGGCTTTCTACCACTATTAGTTTTTCCACTATTCGCTTTTCAATACTTTTTGCTCTTTCCCATAAGTACAAAGTGTCCTACTGTCGAGCTTGCTCCACTTAATTCGGTATTCTTCCACAATGCAACATTTCATTCATGGCTAGTTCTTTATTTCAAGGATAGACTCGGGTCCGCTTGGATTGGCTTGGCTTAGCAGAGCCCTAAGTCGGGGCTACCTGTCAAAACGCATACATATGTATTTTTTGTTCCTTACATTTAGTCTAACACACACCGGGTACTCAATCTCTTCCGTACTCACACTCAAATCTGTGTATTGTGTGTAGTGTAACTACTTTGACCTCTTTTGTTATTATAAGACCTTACCATCGCCATCAGTTGTTTTTGTCTTTCGGCATCGATTGCGGTTTTTTTTTTAGTTTTCATCTTCTTTGTTATCTACGCTAAATTATCCCCTATTTTTTAATTCTCGTCTCTCGTAGGCTACTATTTCTCTACCCTATACCTGCTGAAAATGGAAAAAGAGGCTATTATAAGTTTTCGAAAATGTATGTAACGAATTAAAGAGAAAATTTCGTACCCATTATAGTGGATACTTATGAGTACATATCGCTAACTGATTCGATTTAGACCTGTTAAAGTATCTGTAGTCAGACTATAAAACAAAGACATACATAAATTCGTTAATTTTAGTTTACATTAACAGAAAGTGTGTATGGAAAAAGCAGCACCAAGATATTTAAACGTTTGTGTATGTGTCTTAAAAGGCACAGGGTATCTCGTAGTCGAGCAAGTTCATCTCCTGCCGGCTCTTTACTCTATAAGCCAGCGACTGACGTTGACTGCAACTGCGGCTGAGTGTGTGGATTAGGTTATAGTGTAGAAATGAGAAGAGGTCGAAATAGGGATACAATAAGAACCGGAATCGGGATCGAGATCGGGATCGGTATCGGGATGATTGTGATTTGGCCAATGTTACGCATATTACTTTTTGTTTGTTCTCTTCTAAAGAACAATAAGAGAATAGAGAGCTGTTATCCGCACCTTTGTTGACAGAACTAATCAATAGGCCAGCCCTCTGCTACACCCATGACCTTCCCTCAGTCATTCCGAAACTCACGCCCGCCGGACTGTTTGCTTTCATTCAGACTGGGATTTAGGCATTTTGTGTACACATATGTGTATTTGCATCAGGTCTGAAATCAAAATTCATAATAAATATATACATATGTGTTATTTAATAAATAGGTGAAGAAGGATACCAAAAGGAAATATACAGTAGAATATTTGAGCTGATTACACTAAATTTAAAAAAGTATTATAATTTTACTGATTTTCTTAAAGTTTAGTATTTCAGATCGAATAATTCTAGCAAACAACTTGTTATATTAACTTTTGATGTACTTCAAAATGATTTCCTAAAGGCCTTGCGACTTTGATATTTTATAATTAAAAATGTATGGACTCAAATATTTTTTTATTTGTTTACTTTGAACAATAATAAAAAAATATAATAATAATAATAATATTATTTGATCGATTATATGAAAATTACTTTTTTAGCCACCTTTTTTCTCCTTTTCATAAAAAATTTTTCTGAGATCATTCCATAACAAATTTTTAAAAAATATTACTAAAGAGATTTTTGAAAATTTTGTTAACAGTCACTAAAAGAATTCTTTGGAGAAACTTTTTGCATCAAAACATTTTTTGTTCGAGTCCGATGAAAAAAGTCAAATAGGTAGATTTTTAGAAAAATTAATTGTTTTAGTACAAACTGTACAAACCGTATTTTTCTAGGAAAATCATTTTTGGGGTAAATGAGCTTTTTCTCATCAAAAAGTTGAGTCACTGTGTATGCATAGAACACATAAACACGCATGCACAAAACATTAGCGTCACTATATGGAACAATTGTCTTCGAATATCTTACGTGTTTATTATCCGATTGCTATACAATTTTTACGGTGGTGTGACATCACCCTAAGTATCATCCACGCCAATAATCTGCAGAGTTATGGTTTTTTACGATTTGTGGAAGAAAAGGGCGGCTCATCCAAAATTTTAAATTGACGCACAGTTCCGACCCTCCAAATCACCATACGTGCTAAATCTCAAGTCTGAAGCTGTAAAATTGCTTTAGTTATAAGTATAAGTTTTTTCGATTTGTGGCGATGGGCGATGGCGTGGCATCCAAAATTTGAAATAAACTTGTTATGCCTGCAAATATAAGGATTTTCTGTTTCATTTGGGTAATTTGCTTCGGTGGTAGAGCTCCTCAAACATGAACAATGAAATGGTCAGGTTTTTCGTCCTCTTTGGGAGAGAATTATATCCAAAAGTTTAATTTGAGTTAAAATTTCTTAATTTTAACTAAATGTTGTGTCAATTTCAAGGCGAGCAATTTAAAAATGTTGAGCATTTTAGGTATTGAAGTTTTTAATAAATTACTTACTAAACCTCTATTTTTATACCAATTTTTCAACTTAACAAAGACTTTTAACACCGATTGCCGGCTATTTCAGTCAAGCGACTTATAATTGTGTGTTTCTGTGAATATTTTCAACACGTTTTTTATAATTCCAATGTGCGGCAATCTGCGTCTTCGGCGCAGTTTGACATTCGATAAGTCCACATAGCCTAAAATGCGCAATTTGCTTATCAAAATTGCGTTGCGGCGAGCGCTTTTGTTCGCGTTTTCGTAGTCGGAAAGAACATTTTCGTTAGGTTTGCTGGTTTGTGAATATTGTCCTATTATACCTACCCATAATATTGACATATCCCATTTGTACCTAAATATTAACATATGAAAACACGGATGACAAGGAAAAGATGAACCATCGGAAGAAAATAATGCAAGACATACTATTTTATGCTGTGACTGGAAGTTGGCACTCCAAAGTGTGGATATGGAAACAGCAATGATAAAAATATCAAAATTCATCAAAAGACTACAAGTGATTTTAAATACATTAACTGCAAGGAAAGGGTTAATGGAACGAAATTTAATAGGAAAAATATTTTCAGAAGCCATTGAAGCTAGGAGACTTCAGCGAGTACCAAAGTTTACCAATTAGAGAATTGTCAGAAGAGGCACACGAATAAAAAAACAAGGAAATCAAGAAATATAGGTATTCGAATACTTGCGAGGTGTCACGGATGAGACAAAATGAAGATCTTTATACCCTTGCAGAGGGCATTATAATTTTTAAGGAGGCCTCACAGACCCCATAAAGTATATATATTCTTGATCAGGGCAACGAGCTGAGTCGATATAGCCATGTCCGTCTGTCCGTCTGTCTATCTGTTTCTATGCAAACTAGTCTCTCAATTTTGAAGCTATCTTGATAAAACTTGGTACAGGTCCGTCTTTTTGCTGAACGCAGTACATATATCATATAGCTGCCATAGGAACGAACAAAATTGTTACGGACTTATCTGAGTAATCGGCGGCAAGCTATTGTCACACCGTCTAGTTGTTCATCGTACGTTTTGCTGAGTCGTGGTGTCCCCCAAGGCTCTGTTCTGGGGCCTTTGTTATTTTCGTTGTATATTAATGATCTGCCTCATGTTTTATCTAATGCTGAAGTCCACATGTATGCTGATGATGTTCAGTTTTATGTTAGTCGACCGTTGAGTCTAATTAGTGAATGTATTGATGTTTGTAATAGTGAGTTATCAGCTGTAAATAGGTGGCCGAGAAATAATGAACTAAGTTTGAACCCCCAAAAAAGTAAATGTATTATGATTTATAAAAAACCACTCCCTTACAATCACTTAAATAAGTTGATAATTGGCAATACACCCTTACAATACGCCGATAAGGTAGAGAGTTTAGGTATTACTATCAACCAAACTCTCTCCTGGAATGACCACATTTGTAAGATACTCGGACGAACTTACGGCTTACTGAGACAACTATGTGCCACTCAAGCGTATTTACACAGCAAAACTCGACTATTAGTTGCCAAATAGTATCTTGTCCCTTCTATGTTTTATGGAGTAGAACTTTTTAATAATTGACGTTCTAGTGACAAACAGCGAATAAAAATTACCTTCAACAATATAGCAAGGTATATTTTTAATATTAATAAGACCGATCACATAACTTTACACGCCAATAATATATTTAATCTGACCTTGACATCTTGGATTAGTTCTAGAGTTTTAATTCAATTGCATAAAATAGTTACGACTCGTGAGCATATTTATCTATATGAAAAGATCAAATTTACATTATCAAGACGTACCAACAACATAGTAGAATACAGGAACAGACTAGCTAAATCTGAACAACACTCTTTTGTGCATGCAGTTAGACTTTGGAATGACTTACCCAATAGTATTAAGAGTATTAAGAGCGCGTCGCAATTTAAAATTAATTAAATAAGTGATTTTAAAAGTTTCTAAAAGCCTATCATTTCTCTGTTTTCTTTATTTCACAACTTATTTATTTTTTTTCTTTTTTATCATTTTATATTTTATATCTCTAAGTTAGGTTAATATGAAAGTAATAATTATAAGTATATTATTTGTCAATTTGTTAAACAAACTCACTGACTAATGCAATAAATTATAAGTCTTTATGTACTTGTAGCATTAGGATGATACATATAAAATAAATAAATAAAATAACGAATATTTACTGTGATTAAATGTAATTATTAATCTAAATAACAATAAAATTAACTTAAAACAGTTATAAAAGATTTTTATTTTATTTAAATTTTGATTTCATAGGAATTGCCACGATAGAAATGTATTGGAAATTTGAATGATACTAAATATGCACGCTACAGTAAATGGAACTAGAATATTAATTTTAATTCATTAATAAGTTCATTTATAGTGAAACTCTATAGCTTAAAAGGTTTTCTATTAAACGCTTTTTGAATTTTTTCGATATCTTATTTACATAATAAACTCTATAGTCCAAACTTGTCCTGAAAGTTTTACCCGGATCGGATAATAAACGGATAGTATACGGCTGTTCGAAATTTCGAAAATATGAACACCTAGATCTTAGAGACTATAAGAACTAGAGACACCAAATTTGGTATGTAGGATCATCTATATCTACCATTGATCAAGTTTGTTTTTGGTTTTTGCTACGCCTCTATCCGCTCCCGCAAATTGAAATACAAAATTTCGAAATATCGAATTACAAGAGCCCCTTTAATGTAAGCGCCTTGATTGTTGGTACATATAATATACACTATGATCCAAACCCGTTCAGAAAATTTCATTTCAATCGGATGATAAACACGGAAGTTATTCAACTAACAATGTTACGGGAAAAAGAAAGAAGAAGAGACGCTAGCGACCCCTGTGTTCATTTTAGTGGCGTCATCTATTGAATGGTAGGGAACATTGAAGATCTATAGTGAACGCTTTGCTCTCAAAAAGTACTGGGTCTCCTACTGTCGAGCTTGCTCCACTGTAGCTTACTGCATTTTTTTGATTAGTTTATATATTAAATTGAATATTCTTTGTCGCGAAATTTGAGCTCAGAGTTTTGGGTCTTGAATCTGCGTACGGCACTCTTTCTTCACATCGTAAAAAGTTGTTTTTTCTTATATGAAAAGTGCAAGCCAAAGCAGTTTCGTCCTTGCAAACAAGGCAATGCAGTTGGTTTAAAGCTTCTATTAAATTTTGGGGAGCGATTGGAAATACCAGTTCAGCAATCAAATAATTAAAAATATAGCGCAAGCTAACTTTGGCGCGCCAAAGTTTGGATACCCTTGCAGTGCCCTGTGTAAGCCGTCAGATTTTTACAAAATTTGTTAAATGTTGATTTCGAACCGATCGTTCCTATGGCAGCTATATGATATAGTAGTCCGATTTACACCAAATTTGGTCAGCCTATTTAAAACTTAATCAAACACACAATGTTCATATTTGGTTGAGATATCTTGAAAGACAAAAAAGTTTTTCATACTCAATGTTGTGTTCGAACCGATCGTTCCTATGGCAGCTATATGATATAGTAGTCCGATTTACACCAAATTTGGTCAGCCTGTTTAAAACTTAATTAAACACACAATGTGTATATTTGGTTGAGATATCTTGAAAGACAAAAAAGTTTTTCATACTAAATGTTTATTTCCAACCGATCGTTCCTATGGCAGCTATATGATATAGTAGTCCGATTTACACCAAATTTGGTCAGCGTGTTTAGAACTTAGTCAAACACATAATGTGTATATTTGGTTGAGATATCTTGAGAAACAAAAAAGTTTTTCATACTAAATGTGGTTTTCGAACCGATCGTTCCTATGGCAGCTATATGATATAGTAGTCCGATTTACACCAAATTTGGTCAGCCTGTTTAAAACTTAATGAAACACACAATGTGTATATTTGGTTGAGATATCTCGAAAGACAAAAAAGTTTTTCATACTAAATGTTTATTTCCAACCGATCGTTCCTATGGCAGCTATATGATATAGTTATCCGATCCGGCCGGTTCCCACATATGTGCTGCGTGCAGCAAAAAGATGGACCTGTACCAAGTTTCATCAAGATAGCTTCAAAACTGAGAGACTAGTTTGCATAGAAACAGACGGACAGACGGACATGGCTATATCGACTCAGCTCGTCACCCTGATCAAGAATATATATACTTTATGGGGTCTGTGAGGCTTCCTTCAATGCGTTACACATTTCGTGACAAAATTATAATACCCTCTGCAAGGGTATAAAGATTGTAATGTCTAATTGAAGAACTGGGACAGGTATGACCCCAGATGCAGGGTATACCAAAAATATAATTTCTTTTAGAATACAATGTAAAACAAATTAACATTTTTCACACATTCCAGAAAATCTGATTCGTCACCTTCACAATGTTCGATGCCATTTTTTCTACACTCGCTACACTTAAAAATCGTGCCAAGAATTTGCCGCTTTGAGAAGCCCTTGACTCATTTGCTGGTTCGATGCCGTCAAACTCGATGTGGGTGTGTAATGTGGGGGCGTTGGGTGAGCCATTGATGCGTGTGACTTCAAAAATCCCAAAAACGTGTCGGACAGCATGTTAAATTTGACGTTCTCTTGGCTGATGATAGAGTGAGCATTGTGAGTGCTATTCAGACGTAAGACTGGCACAAATTTGGCAAGGGCTTGAAATGAGGGGTTGACGATTCTTTAGTTGAGTTGTGTTTGAGTTTGGAACACGTAAGCTTCTACGATGCTTTGGGGGTAGAAAAGATAGAAATTGCAGTTTTAACTTTTTGGTCGCTATGTTTTATATTCCTTATACCCATTATAGGTTGGGTGTTGATATCAGAAACTGTTAGCTGTTTTTAAAATAATAATAGATACAGACAAAATTAATAGCGAGCAGCGGAGATGTAAATTTTCTAACTGTATACATACATAAAACTCTTTGTCCTGACTTCCTGATTTACTGACGAGACATCACGCTGTAACCCAAAAAGGTAAAGATACGAGCTGATATTTTCGCACAACATAGCTGAAATTTAATTATCGAGCAATAAGACGTCGTGTTTCGATATTCCAACTAGAAGGGGTCCATTTGGGGTCAAAGGTCAAAATTAATTAGTATTGCTTTGCTCAACCAAACTCACAGGTTATGTGTATATTACCATATGCTACCTCCAGAAAAAATTTGGTCAAGATTATATGACTATATCATATAGCTGCCATAGGAACAACCAGATGCAAATACAACATTAGTATGATGACCTTTGCTGTTTCAAGAGCTATCTCAACCATGCTCGCAGACCATGTATTTCTTACTCATTGTAACATTCTGTGAAAATTTGGTCAAGATCGGATCACTATAACGCTGTAGCTGCCATAGGAACAGTCAGATGCAAATTAAAATTTTGTATGAAGAGTATGTTGTTTTTTGAACTATCTAGGAGGCTTGGCCGCTGCCAATATAAAGTACTATTATTTTAAGTTCAATTCCTGGAAAAAATTGGATATACATTTTCCGCTTTCTTATAAGAAATGACATAAGGTCCAGTTATAGCTGTGAGAAGTGTTCCCTATTTTCACTCCATATTTCTTGCCGAGATTTAAGCGAGCTTAGCGAGCCGGGAATTGGCTAGCGAAGCGAGCAGTGGGCAAGCCCTCTATTATTATATAAAGTAGTACTATTATATTAACTCCAATTGCAGGAAATATTGAAAACAGCACAAAGCGGCTATTTACTTTTCCCACTTCCTATAAAAAAATCACATAAGGTCCAGCTTTAGCTTTGAGAGAAAGAGTAAGGTTCGTCGACCGGTTTATGGAGCTCCTGAACCAGATGTTCGGGTTCAATATTTTAGCCGGCCGCCACAAATTTAAAAGTTAAAGGGTTTGGTGCTAGAAAATTTTAAAGTTCAAGGTCCGGTTCGGGCAGGCCAAAAACACTAGCCGAACCGGTTCGGCGAGGTTGGCTCAGAGTCGGTTTGCAGTACTATGTAAAATATCTATGTCCGCTTTTGTGAAGAAAGATTTTTGTAATAAACTGTTTTCTAAATAGTTAAAAAATCCGAAATAATTTAATATTACCACAATTATTCAAAATAATCAGAAATATTAAAAAAAAAAATACGATTGCTTAAAGTTATTGTTTTTGATTATTTCTGATTATTTATGAATTATTGTTAAAATATCATTAAATAATCATACATTTTTTCCCAGCCAACTATATTATCACTACTACTATTTCCAAACGTTATTTAATTGAAATCTAATCGAAATTAAACAGGTATGATATAAATATAAAATTAAATATAATAAAACTTATAATTAAATTAAAAAATTATATTTTTTTTTCTTAGTAACTGTCCTCTTAATTGCATATTGTAATACTTCAATTAAGTAATTTGGAGTTAATTTTTAATTTAAAATCTATTAAACTATAAATTTATACTCCAACTGGTACAAATCTGGTTACGAGATGGCTAGTTGGGAGCCAGTGGCCCGTCAAGTAGTTATTGGAAGGCAAAAATAATTCAGTTTAACACTAAATGGATATCAACTGGTTCAGAGCTATAATAAATGCAACGGGTATGTAACTGGTTACAAAAGGGTTAGTTAGGGGCAAGTGACACCTGCCTATGACATGCCTGTGTAAAACGGACGACTTCGTGCCACAGGTTTGGGATAGAACTAAACTAGTTGACAGTCCCTTTGAGGTTAGTCTAGAACTAGTCCAGAACTAGACCTTTTCTCTGCTGGGAAGCTACTACAAATATTTATAAAAATGCAGTAAGCTACGGTGGAGCAAGCTCGACAGTAGAAGACCCAGCACTTTTTGAGTGCAAAGCGTTAACTATCAATCCCATTCAATAGATGGCGCTACTACGAACATATCATTTGATAAACAGAGAGGTTGCTAGCGTCTCTTCTTCTTCCTTTTGCTCGTAACTTTGTTAGTTGAATAACTATCGCGTTTATCATCCGATTTTAATGAAATTTTCAGGACAGATTCGGACAATAGTGTATATTATATGTAAAATTAAGGCGCTAGCTTAAAAGGTTCTCTCGTAATTTGACTTTGTATTTTTATTTTTCAATTTCCGGGGGCGGTGAGGGCGTGGCAAAAATCTAAAATAAACTCGTTCAATGATAGATTCAACGTAGATATAAATGAACGTACATGCCAAATTTGGTCTCTCTAGCTCTTATAGTCTCTGAGATCTAGGCGACACAAAATCGGACAGACGGACAGACAGACAGACGGACAGGCGGACAGACGGACAGACGGACATCGCTATATAGACTCGGCTGATGATGCTGATCAAGAACATATATACTTTATGGGGTCTGCCACGCCTCCTTCTGCCTGTTACGCACATTTTTTTTTTTTTGCCCAAACTTAATAGACACATTTGTACTTTTTTAAAGTACTAATCATAATTATTAGAATACTCGTTGGATCCATGGTTTTAAACAAAGTAAGTGTTTTACTTGCCACGCACATATCGACGCAAAAAAACTAAATTTTTCAGGAGACAGTTTCTTCTATTTATCTGTGCTAAGGCGTGCATATAAATAGGCATATTATACAATTGATTTTCGGCGAACTTTTAAGAATTTTAGATATAATATTTTGTAGTTTGGCACTAAAATCTCATTTTCGATAATAAGTTACGTACAATACTTTTGCGGAAATGCGTCCATATGTCCATTTTACATATGTTTATTATAGAACATATACAGTATATGCCTATATTTTAAGCATTTTCAATCATTTATTTATATGCATTTTTGAGATTAATATATGTAAAAATACATGTGTGTCGCTATAGCTACTTACAGACATAGCTGTACACATAAAGAGAAAACAGATGTATGTACATTTTTTTAGCACATGAAAGAAACACGTTAAACTACGACCACTTAGTAATAATTTTTTAAGAACACGGAGGTTTCTTTTGATTTTATGTGTAACATTTGCCTTTTTTCCAGCATTTTGGGTAAGAGATAATTGTGGTTGCATTCCAGGAGAAAATGTTCATATTGTGCGAAGTTGCATACATAAAATTATATTAGATATCGAGCGATATATGAAGGATCATATATTACAAAAATATTTTAGTATCTCAAATAAAATAACAAACAGACCCGAATATTTAAAAAGCACTGTTATATTGTGTAAAAATACACGAAACGCCTTTGGTCTATTACTTTGAGTAATGTGTATGAAAAACACACAGCAATGCCATATATCATACATTTCTATGTATGACTGAGCGTACATGAGATACAACTACTACTTTTCGCTATCATAGTATTTGTATCAAATAAGTATGCATTTACTTGAGCGATATGTCGTTGCGATGGATGCAGTTATATTTGTTAGTCGTCCGTGCTTATTAAAGTTCCTTGCAATTTCAATATTATAAATGGCTGCGTTCCGAAAGATGATTCTACGCCCTGTTGTATTGTCCGTCTTTTCTGTTCCGTATGTACTACTGATATCCCTTTTTATCTATATTGGTGATAGAATCGCTGTTCCGTTCGCACTAGTGTTATATAGTCATCTCTGTCGAACTTGGGCAAACAAGCAGTCAAAATGGCTGCGCCTTTGCATTTGCTGTTGCTTCTTACCTCTGGGGTCTGGTGTGATACTACCCTGTACTACCCTGGCTGGGCAGGTCTGTTCTTTCGCTTGAGAGCTCATTATCGTTTCGCTTCGCTAACCAGTTAGTCGTCAACAATTTCGATCAAGACACACCAACACCGCCGCCGCAAGTTTGATTACTTTACATTTTATTGCAAACAAAATTGTTGAAGAAGTGACGGGCTCGCAATCCGTGGCGTTGCCGCCGGGTCGCTGGCTGCCTACGGCAGATCGGGACCAATTTGCATATTTCTCTCAAATCCGACATGACAAACATGTGACAAAACCAAAACATATTTAAAAAAAAAATTAAGTGCAAATATACATAGAAAGAAAAAAAACGCGAGTGTATGTACCAACTGGCGAATATAAGTACAAAGAAAATGTATATTAATTTCAAATAGAAATAATGAATAACCCCAACGATATCACTCCCGCCGATTGGAATCACAAATTTAACGTAGTTTAGCTTAGTGCAGAAATTTAAGTGAAACATGCAAGTACACGAGAATACCACAACTAAAAACGCTACAGCAACAAAACAACGAAATTAAGTAAAAGTCGTAGTATTACATCAGTGAATAAATAGTCAATTTCTTAGTGCACTTTTGAGCTTAAATAAGGCAAAAGCTTAACAAAAGTTAAGGACCATCCATCGATTTTGGTAAATCGTAAATAGGGACATACAGCCTTTTTCCAAATAGTAAGCATCGAAAAAACTATAGCTTAAGATAGTTGTGTAAAAATGATGCTAACAACGGAACACATCATGCATGGGCATCCCCACTCATCTGTGGGCGTGGGGGTGGGCCAAAGTGCACTATTCGGATGCTCAACTGCAGGGCACAGCGGAATTAACCAGCTTGGGGGCGTTTATGTCAACGGCAGACCCCTACCGGACTCTACTCGCCAAAAAATTGTTGAATTGGCTCACTCCGGCGCACGCCCATGCGATATTTCCCGAATACTTCAAGTTTCCAACGGATGCGTTAGTAAAATTTTAGGCAGGTGAGAGCTGTTGGTAAAATATAATTAAATAATAACCTTGTTAGATTTCTCGACAAAACAAAAAAAAAAATATATATATATATGTATATATATATATTTGTGAGTTTGGTTGACAGTATTTGTGTAACAGGCTGACATCATAAAGTATAAGTAAGACCTTTGTAAGTAGGCCAAGTAGTTCGCCCCGCGAATCAAGTTACGAAATCGAATAACAAGACTTTTGAAGGCTATCACTATTTACCACATATTTACAAATATTTATATTATTTCTGCCTCAGAGATCTAATTATTTTAAAATTTTAAACATTCGCTGCTAGGATTGTGGATAGCTCCGAAAAAATCCCAGCAGACCAAAAATAAATTGGATTGATAACATTTGCTGAAAAACTTGAAATCAACTTTTGGGTTGAAAACTTTTTTTTCTTAAGATATCATAACCAAAAGTCAAAGATTACATGTCTGGGTATAGTTTTAAACAAACTGATCAAATTAAAATCGGACTACTAAGCCGTAAAGATTTGAAAAACATAAAAAAGGCTTTATGCACTGTGCCGAATCCCAAACCGTTTTATTTATACCCAGAATTTTTTAAACTCTGATTCTTTTATTATTATTATTATTATATTATATTATTTTTTTCGGTGGTGTATGTATGAAGATTAAACATTACCCATTTACTGCCTAACTAAATATTGATTTCGAACCGATCGTTCCTATGGCAGCTATATGATATAGTTGTTCGATTTGAACCAAATCGACCAAACAGACAGACAGACGGACAGACAGACGGACATAGCTATATCGACTCAGCTCGTCGTCCTGATCAAAAATATATATACTTTATGGGGTCTGACACGCCTCCTTTAATGCGTTACAAACTTCGTGACAAAATTTTAATACCCCTAATAATAAGACCCTGTACTTATGGGCAAGAGAAAAATGTGGTAAAAAGCGAAATGGTGAAATTGGTAAAAGTCACCAATTAAAAAATTGTTTAAGTGCAACGCGTTTACAAGAGATTGTTATTCAATGTTGCGTACCAGAAATTTCAATAGATGGCACTACGAAGATATCAGTTGATAAGCACAGAGAGGAAATAAGCATTAAAGGTGCCCTTGTAGTTGGACTTTTTGAATTTTTGACTTTCGGGTTACGGAAGGAGGCTTCGCGAAGTTCTAAAGCAAACTTGATCTGGGCCAGATATAGATAAGCCTACACATCAAGTTTGGTCTCTCTAGCTCTTACAGTCTCTGATATCTAGGTGTTCATGTTTTCGAAATTTCGAACACACGTACACTGTCCGTTTATTGTTCGATCAGGATGAAATTTTCAGGATAGGCTCGGATTATAGAGTTTATCATGTGTGCCAAAATCATAAATATAATCATTGTAAATCGACTTATAAATTTGTTTTTTAATTTTCGGGGGCGGAAGGGGGTGTGGCAAAATTCCAGACAAAATTGATCTGGTTATTATATAGATGAACCTACATACCAAGTTTGGTGACTCTAGCCCTTATAGTATCTGAGATCTAGGTGTTTAAGAAAGAGACTGACGGACATGGCTATATCGACTCAGCTGTTGATGCTGATCCACCTGTTATGCACATTTTGCGTAATTTTTCCAGCCAAACTTAGTTTTCGACAAAATGGTATATCGCAAACACATATTTTCTTAACTATTGGATTGTGATTTGGATTATTGATATTTAATTCTTTTTTTATCGAAATGTATTTGGCCTCAGTCCGATCGGCCCAGCGGGGACTGCCGTCCAGGTCCGTCCGTCGCAGGTCTCTGCAAGGGTATTCAATTTTTGCCCTGCTAAAGATAGCCATAATTTTATATTTTTAAGGTATACATACATATGTGTATGTACAAAAAAGTACTTAATTTTAAATTTGCTTTAAATTTATTTCTTGGTTGAAGGGATATTAAAATAGAAAAGGCTAGGTTGCTCACTTAAATATAAAAATTTCCTGTTTATTATAATAGAGAAATTAATCAATTTAGTTCTGTTAAATTAAATTCCAAATGAATTATCACATTCAAAAGCATTTTATTATTTTAAAAAAATGTTTCTATTTTTAGATATTACGAAACGGGATCAATAAAACCTCGAGCGATAGGTGGTTCAAAACCACGAGTAGCTACAACGCCCGTCGTACAAAAAATTGCCGATTACAAAAGAGAATGTCCCAGCATATTTGCGTGGGAAATACGGGACAGATTGCTTTCGGAGCAAGTTTGCAATAGTGATAATATTCCAAGTGTAAGTGCTCTACATATTTATTATTTACTGCAGTCGAACTTCTTTTTAGTAAACTTATGTACATTGAAGCTCTTCCTATTATGAATTGATTTGATAAATAATAAATAGATTTTCTGGTCGCACCCAAATTTACTTTAAGGAAATTCGGCTGCATTTACATTTTGTAATGTAATTAACTACTCAAAGTTCCAATATTAATGTTTTCCTGGCTGGACCAGGCTATTAAAATGAGATTCGTGTTCCTCCCTAGTTCTAACTACAGGACCAAAGGTTTGCCAAATATTAAGTTTATCAAAAAAAGTGCTTTACAGGCAGAAAAAGGCGTCGCAGACCAAACAAAATGTATATATTCTTGATCAGCATCAACACAGTCGATATAGCCATGTTCGTTTGTCTGTCCCTTTCTTGAACACCTAGATCTCAGAGACTATACGAACTAGAGACACCAAATTTGGTATGTATGTTGGTTCATCTATATATCGCCCAGATTGTTTTAGAATATTACAAAGCTCCCTTCCACCCCACAAATTGCTAGCGCTCTGAGTTTTGGTACATATGATAACCACTATAGTCCGAGAGTGTCTCAAAAATTCCATCTTGATTGGGCAATAAACGAGAGCTATAGACACCAAACATGGTACGAAATTTCATCTGTATCTTGTCCAAATTAAGTTGGTTTAATAATTTTGCAACGCCCCGCAACCGCCTTCGCGAATGTCAGATCAATATTTCAAAGTCGAAGTACTAGACCACACTTAAAGGAGGCCCTGTTGGATTTGGGAGACATGATATACACAGTCGTCCAAGCCACTGTGAGACAGATTCATACAGACTGGCTAAATTTTATTCAAATCAGACAACTATATCATATACCTGCCATAGGAACGATCGATGAAAGTCCACTTCTAGTTTGATTCTTAAGAAAAAGAAGACTATTAAGATTGTAGAAAAACTGCGGCAATCGAAGGCCAGTAGGCGCTGAGCTCAGCCATGGCAAGGGATTAAGTAATTTCAAAACAATAGCAGCTCAACGGTCTTAAAAATGGATTAATATTTGGAAACACATTGATGTAGAGCTATTCATCCGCAAAAAGATATTTTCTTTATTCGATCATATACACAAAAGCATCTAGTTCACCTAATCCCACACTGTGTACATTTTGAAACGAGAGCGGTTGGCGGTTTACTTCAAAACCCAAAACCTAAACCATACAAAGACTCTAAAAGCGAGCAGTAGATTATACTTAAAAACAAACAGTGGTAACGTGTTGTACAGTACATATACATAATTAAAGCCGGGCAACAGAAAAAGAAAAAAAAACCACAAAAGAAACGTAGCGGTTCGCTAAATATCTATCTCAATAAAGACACTGAATTGAGTATGCTAAATGACACGAATAGTCATTTAATTCTTTAATGATGTATAAAAACGGTCAACATAATTATTATGTATATACTACAATAAATAAATTGAAATATAACTTTCAGTCGGGAGGTCCCAACAGTAAAATGCCCTATTAAAGTAAAGGACCCTGTTAGATTCCTAATACATACATGCAAACAGAGTTAACCTAGGTTAACTAGGTGGGCAGCTGCCCACGTATACACATACATGTATGCATATATATGTATGTAAGCCCATTAAAATATATGCACGCGTACGCACAAAACATTAGCGTCACTATATGGAATAATTGTCTTCGAATATCTTCCATGTTTATTGTTCGGTTTCGATCAAATCTGCACGTTCGTGTAACATCATCCCAAGTATCATTCATACCAAAACTCAAGTCTCCAGCTTAATAATTGCCAAAGTTATGGTTTTTTGCGATTTGTGCGAGATGGGATGGCATTCAAAATTTTAAATATCCAAGCGGTCCGGGTATTTCTAATCATCACACGTACCAAATCTCAAGTCTGAAGCTTTAAAACTGCTTTAGTTATACAGTCCTTTTCAATTTGATGGCGGCGGGGCATCCAAAATTTGAAACAAACTTGTATACGTATAAGAAGTCTTCGTACCAAATACTAACACGGTATGAGTTCCTTTTGTTCATACGGACAGAAAGACGGACAGAATATCAAGAATATATACACTTTAGGGGTCTGCCACGCCTCCTTCTGCCAGTTACATACTTTATTTATTTTTAACCAACATAATACACCCCACAGGGAATAAAAAAAATTTTTTTTTTAAACACAGACATTTACGAGGTAAAAGTACAATGTCAAAAGCATAGTCATGCAAAAAAAAAGCTGTTATAAAATATTACTACGACAGTTTTTCATTATCATGTATGAAGTATTCTAAAAATAAAATAAAGTTTGGCTTTTCGCATACACTCCGATGCGAGACCTTTATGCCTAAAATGAAATTTTCAAAAAGTCGGGGGTCCTCACCGTAAAATACTCTGCGCAAGTAAAAGACTTTCTTGCTTACGGGCCATAATTATTATTCGTGTCAAAACTTAACTATCTAACTTGATAGTTGCAAGTAATAATGTCATCCTAAGCTGAACTTTAAAAGAATACTAAGGGCAAGGGCGTTGGCGTACCACACGTACCCCTGCATTCCTGATTTTGTCAACAAGTATACAAAATTTTGCTCTTAAATTGTTATGAAACTATTTAGTATCAGAACAACTAGTTTTATGACTAGTTATAAGGCAACTATATAGTAAAAGAATCGAATAGTACAAGGTCTAGTTAAATAGCAATTTGAAACTTGACTTTTTGCAAACGGTCTTTATTTAGGCTAGTTGATCAATAAAAAATATTTGCACTCTCATCTTGAAATTATTGAAATGAGATGAGACTTTGACTGCAAGCGGATTAGAATTAAGTGGCATGAGCACAAATTGAATTCAATTTCATTGAAATTTTTGTAATTTTGTCCGTCTGTGTAGAAAATATTTTTATTGCAGCCCACTGGATAGAGTAACCGACTCTGAAAAATTTCAAGGTCCTGAGTTCGTTTTTGGTTTTGTTTGTTATAAAACATAGTATTATAATGAAATATTAAAGAAAGAAATTTGATTTAACAAGTATTTGAAAAATACTAACTAATAATATATTTAAGAAATTAATAAAATGTTAATTGAGACAGAAACCTTTACCTTTCTTTGCTTTTTAGTAACTGTATTGAACTGTAAATTGTGTTTGGGTCACCCTTTCCTTCAGAAAGTTATTCATATTATTTATATAAGCAATTTACACATTGTATTTTTGCCAATTTCGGTTAAAATGGACTTTTAAAATGGAGAGTATGAAATAAAGGGGTTGTTTCACAAAAGTCTAATCAAAATGCAAAGGGAACACTTTAAGCTAGTCCGTTTTATAGTTTTCAAAAAAGTTTAGATACATTCATTTATACAAAGATCAATAACCTCTTAATTTTAGTGGAAAAAATGTTGCGTACAACATATCGAACGACTCTATGGCGCGCTATGGCGTTTCCCGGCGTTTGCTAAAAGCCATATGCATTTTTGACTCCAAATAAGCTATTTTTACATTCTAGTATTCTCAGCTTTTTTTAGATATGGGGTTATGTATGCTTTATTATGCATAATTTGCTAAAAATTACAAAAGGAATTTAAAATTTAAAAGTAGCTTCCATTTTGTGTAGCAAACGCTACAACACATTTTGAACAACTATTTCGCAAAAAATAACTGGAACGAAAAAATATTCTATGCCATTCGAAAGTTCATTTCAATACTAAAATTCAGTAATTGCAAAATTGATACATACATAAAATAAAATAAAATCCGCAGAAAGTTGTATTTTTTCTAAAAGAATTTTCAACAAGTCACAAGAAGTTTGTTCTTTAATTTTATACAAGAGATCCTTAGAAGTGAATATAACGAAATACAACTTAAAATAAAATGAGCAACAGATTTACCCCCCACCCCCCTTGTTGCAAAACTGACTTCGCCCTTGACTAAGGGCATATTACGTTTTTCAAAACAAAATGTATACATATATAATGGACCAGTATCAACAGACACTGTATTAGCTAGAGACAGAAAAGTTGGTATGTACATATGTTAGAGTGCATCGATCTTTGTCGAAAAAAATGGTACCCTATATTCATAATCTACGGTCAATTCTAAGATGTTTTCACCAAGAAACCGTAGTTCTAAAATCTATTCCTAGTACGCGTATGTTAAAGAGCATATTGTTGAGTTTTACTATGTATACATTTTTCGAGAAACTCGACCATATTTTTATACCCTGGACTTTAAGAAATAACAAAAGGTTCTATCGGGCGTGGCAGACCCCATAAAGTATATATATTCTTGCTCAGCATCAACAGCCGAGTCAATATAGCCATGTCCGTCTGTCTGTCTGTTCCTTTTTTTAACATCTAGTTCTCAGAGACTATAAGAGCTACAGACTCCAAACTTGGCATGTACTTTCATCTAACAACCGATTGGCACACTCTCTAACCTATCTGTTTAAAGGCAAATATCTGTAATCTCTGAATATTTTTCATGCTAATTTTTTTCTCTTTTATTCTTCATCATTTTTACTCATTCTGAAAGTAACTTTGAGTTCTGGAAGTGCACCGTTATTTTGCTTTGCTATTTTCTTGGCAGTGCGACAAAAATGCATGCAGCCGATTAGCACATTTTTGCTTTAGTGTCAATTTTTGCGTGTAAGCTGTCGTGTTTGGCTAATTAAAACTATTATTTATTTTATTTAATTCTCACCACTCAGCCGCCAAAATAAAATAAAAAAACTGGTGTCAAAGCATGCGTTCGGACTGTACAAAGAGTTTTTCGAATGCTGAACATATAAATAGTCTAAAATTAATTCTGTCGATCAATTATGATCGGGATCTTCGTAATGGCGCCATTTATTGAAATTTTTGGTAAGCAACATTGAAGAACAATCTACAGTGAATTGTTTTTCATTGTTGACTTTCACCAACTTCCCATAAGTACAGGGTCTCCTACAGTCGAGCATGCTCAACCGTAACTTACTGCATTTTTTTCTTCTGGTATGGTTCCAAACCAATCCTCACTTGGTTCCGATTCCGAAGATTCATTATTAGAATTCTCAGATGTCCCATTTATCTGTTAGCTAGATGACGGATTATTTAAAGTATTGCTTTCTCGGAAACTCATCGTATTTTGCTTATTTCTTATTACTAGATGTGGTTTAATGAATGTGTATGTATAAATAATAATCATGATGCAAATTATTTTCTTTTGTTGGGATATCATAGTTATCCCCTTATTTTCCAATTTTGGGTTCGTTTTTCGAAAAAGAGCGTGAGTGCGCCACCTCAATACTTCTCTGCTTACTTTTAATCCGTCTTGAAAATTTAATCTCGATCGGACAATAAACTTGAAAGTTATTCAACACACAATTTTGCACAGCGGCACACAAAAGAAAGAAGAGACGCTGGCGCTACAAAGTACAAAGCTTCTGGTATTTTTGATTTTCAGCACTTTTTGTCTTACACCACTATTTGCAATATTCTGTTATTTCACCACTATTTACACTTTCTAATAAGATCATGGTATCCCACTGTCGATCTTTAAAATTTAAATTAAGACGATATAAATTTAATATCAATATGAATTATACGGGAAAATTGAAATGCAATTAGAATTAACATTATTATTATTATCATTAAGAAGCAACGAATTGACAAATGGGCGATGCATATCGCAGTTAAAGAATTAACTGGACTAAACCAACATCTACAAAACATTATATGAATGGACAAAGTCTTACGTACATATGTATATGTACATATAAATTGCCTACGTAGTTAGAACCCCTTGGTTTAAACGGATTCTCCAATTTGGAAATCATCCCTTCTCAGGAGTAGCTAGCAGAAAAGAAATGTGTGTGTATGTGTTTGAATAACTGGAAATAAGTAGAAAGAATTTTGGAGAATAAAGATTTGATGGAATTAGTGGTCGATAAAATTAAATGCTTAAAGTCATTTGTTGCATAATATAATGTATAACAAAACGGCATTTAGCTTACAAGATTGCTTCTCGATAAATTGTACAAATATATATATATACACAAACAAAAAATAATATAAGAGTATATACATATGTATGTGCACACCTACAAATCCTACCAATGCGTATATACGTATGTGTAAGACAAGACCACTGTTTGTAACGGCCCTCTTTAATGCCGTCTTTGCCATTTCCATTAACAAGAACATGGAAAACAGCACTTTGGTCTTTAAGTGTTGCCACGTGTCCTTCGCATTGAGTTTACGATTTTTTTACAATGGAATAACGCATTGGGCTGGATGCCTGTGGCCCTTGACTATGGCGTACTGTTGCACTGTTTCGATTATAATGAATCACTGGCCGTTTTATATTCTAACATAAAGGGATCAAAAGACATCAAAGGCTTGTATGTCACGCTGAGGCTAAATCTCAGCTCTAGGTAAAATGTTGGGGTCGTACAGGACGTACTCTTAATAAATTAAGAATTTGCTTTTAAATTAGTCAGGTAAGTATGCTCACTTCGACGGTGATTATAAGTTATAAAATGGTTTTTCGATCTAGTTGGTTCTGACGTTACGTATTGAAAAGTATGCATTCTTTCTAACACCCCTTACATATAATGATAACATTTATGTACATACTGTCGTTTGTTATATATTTTAAAACAATACCAAATTATAAATGAAAAGAAAAAATTAATAACTTTTGTGCCAAGCCCCCTTTTGCGGTACGCAGATCCAAGATATAAAGACTCTGATATCAAATATGGCGACAAAAGGTATTTAATTGAATATATGAACTATTATTATATGAAAAACCAAAATTGGCATTTGGCACAGCTCAAAAGTTATTTATTGGTATCAGGACAAAGGTTTCTAGGTTTATGACAGGAAATAAGTCCATATAGTTTCAGAAAGCTATCTTAACAAAACAAACAGACAAACATACTTTTCATCTCAAATTTGGAAGACAATCAAAAATCGAGTTGATTGAGGAATTAATTTGAAGCGTATTATTTCGTATATGTAAGTCCCCAACAGCGTGATTAGCTAAAATTCTTTAAATTTTCCACTAAACTTCCATATCTCATGAGCCAGGTGAGTTACCAAAAGTCTTAGTATGTATTTTTCATAGTTAAGACAATACTTCTCGATGGGCATATTACTCGATCTGATCGGACCATAGTAGAAAATTTTCCATTTCTTATGTCTATATTGTACCCTTAAACTTAATTATTCAAAAATAAATCAATTAATAATAATAGAAATTCTGTGCTGCTCAATAAAAACATCTATAATTTTTCGGAACCGGCAATATTCTATTTAATTGTTTCTATCTTATACTGCTTTTATATAACTGTAGAAATACATAACTACATATGTGTATATAAATGTAAGTAAATATGTATAGATGGTGCTATGTTATTTCACATAAATTCAGTAAAAGATTTAAATTTGTATGTTTCGATGCAACAGCTCACGATTACGTGTGTGATAAATAAGTTAGCCTTATTTGCAAAAACGTGTTTCTGTTTCTCACACAAGTAAAAGAGAGCAATATGTAATACCGAGTGTACTGTAGCCATCCTGCTCTCACATGAGCAACAGCTCGGGATTGGCTGAAGTGCCACAGCCAATAGCAGCAAGTAACATTGCATAAGCATTTGGGGGTAGAAATGTGTATCAAGCTTAACAAATTTCCAAGTGGAATAACTTTATATGTGTAATACGATGAACTTGCTTAATAATGTTCGTGTGTGTGCCTGTACATTGGCTTTAATTGCAGGTTTCATCTATTAATCGGGTGTTGCGCAATTTAGCATCACAGAAGGAGCAGCAGGCGCAGCAACAAAATGAGTCTGTCTATGAAAAGCTTAGAATGTTCAATGGACAATCTGGTGGTTGGGCCTGGTACCCTGGCAATACAACGACGGCCCACTTGACGCTTCCACCAACACCCACGGCAGTACCAACGAATTTATCTGGTCAGATAGTCCGCGATGAAGTCCAAAAACGAGGTAAGTTAAGAAAAATCAAGAAGTTTATCCTTGGAGCGTCAAAGATTTCATGTCCTTGCAGAGACCTGTGTTGTGCAAATGTGCGTAACAGGCAGAAGGAGGCGTGGCAGACCCCATAAAGTATATATATTCTTGATCAGCATCAACAGCTGAGTCGATATAGCCATGTCCGTCTGTCTTTCTGTCTGTCTGTCCCTTTTTTGAACACCTAGATCTCAGAGACTATAAGAGCTAGAGATACCAAATTTGGCATGAAGGTTCATCCATATCTTGCATTGAACAAGTTTGCTTTAGATTTTTGCCACGCCCCCCTCCGCCCACGGAAATTGAAATACAAAATTTCGAGGTCGAATTACAAGAGAACCTTTAATGCTAGCTCATTTTTGTTTTTTGGTACATATAATATACACTATGGTCCAAACCTGTCCTAGGGAACATTGAAGAACAATCTATAGTAAACGCTTTGCTCTCAAAAAGTACTGGGTCTCCTACTGTCGAGCTTGCTTCACTGTAGCTTACTGCATTTTTGTTACTTAAAAAATTTTCCATGAATTAAAAAAAATATATATATATTTATGCAGTACGCTGATTCAAGAACCATAATAGTGATATCAAATTTTACGACGAAAGACATATAATTTAATTTATTAGCTATTCTAAAATGAAATACAAAAATTTTGCGTTTGGCACAGCGCAATTTTTGTCCACACAAACAAAAACTATGCAAGTTTGCACATTCAGGGAAAGCAGTTCAGTTCGTTCTTAAAAAAAAAGTGCTTAAATTAATTCCGTTGCGGTCTAGAATTTTTCTAGATCGATTCAGTCTTAAGTTTTCTTACTTTAAGAACAAATCGTTCTCAAAAGAAAAAACGGCCGATAAAGTTTAAAAAATGAGAAAGAATTCTTAAATCAAGAATTATATATAATAAATTAAGAATGTTTCGTTCCTAAATATCTTCAAAATTTCTTAATTTCAAAGTGAATTAATTATATATATATTTATATATTATATAATTAATTATATAACTATATAGATTAAATTAAGAATGCTATTTGTTAAATATATATATACAAGATTCCATAATTCCTAAATTGAGAATTATATATTTTAGGCTAAGAATGTTTCGTTCTTGAATAAATATACATGATTTGTCCTTCTGTGCCAGCCTGTCTTTCTGTGTTGAACATATAGGTATTGTAGCATCCGAGACATTGTTTTTATTGTAGCTGAAGGTTCTGAAGCTTGAGGTCCCGAGTTCGAATCCCACATAAGTCAGATTATTAATAAAAAATTTACTAGTTTTGTAATAAATAAAGAGGTAATGAAAATAAATTAAAATTCAATACGTTATTATTAAAAATATTTTAAAAATAAATAAAAGAAGCAATAAATAAGTTTAAAAAAATTATTTTTTTAAAATCATCAAGCACACAAATTCTTAGATCAATCCCGAAACGAGCTTGAATTATCCTAACGCTCTTGATATCAAGTATTACAAGCAAGTTCTCAAATTTAAAATTTCGTTCTTGAATCCTTTTGAATCCTTTTGGCTTTTGACACCGGAAATTTTTGAATTGAGTACGAAAGTACTTGATTTTTTTCTCAGTGTACGTTTTCAATGTTCTCTGTTTCTTCCTGGTTCAACGCTGTTTTTATAACTTCAAAAATTTAATGTCCGATCGAGTTTTATTTTTAAATTAGGTCCTAACTGCAGTTTATGTTGTTTGGCAAAACGTTAGCTCTAAACGTGCTCTTGTAACTCGATGTTGAAATTTGCCATTTTAACTTGCGGGGTAGTAGGAGCGTGACAAAACTTGATCTGGATAAGATCTAAAGAACGAAAGATGTAAAGAAACCTTCAAATTAAGTTTAGTGTGTTTAGCTGTTATAGTCCCTGAGATCTAGGTCAGCCGGGTAGTCGGGCATGGCTATATCAATTCGGTTATTCATGCTGATCCAGAATATATACACTTTATTGCACAAAGTCGACATTAAATAAATAAATAAATAAAAAAGTACAAAGGGTCAATAAAGCTTGTCAAAAATAAATTTGCGTTCTCATACATCATATCATAAATCAATAAACAATTTTAGCTTTCCAACTCTCAAAATTTGATTTGTGCGTTGATTACCAATCACTTAGTCAGCATAAGTATTATGATATATAGAGAAGATAAAACAACCCCAAGGAGTTTTTCGCAACATTGAAAACATTTTGTCACAGATGATCAAACAACAGGGCAAACAAGTAGTTAATTTGTTGGTCATTTGTTATTTGCCATTAAATCTAATTGAGAAGAGAATTTCGGCCTGCTTGCAATTGTTTTTGTTTGTTTTTCGATCGATAAATAAGGCTGACATATGTTCCATTGCCAATAAGAAACAGCCCATCCAACCCCGACCCATTACCGCTCCAACCACATAAACAAATGCGTTTGCTTCTGTATTCTTTTACAAGTATTGTGTCATATGTACTACAAAGAAATATGTGTGAGGGCAAATGTTCCGTAAAGATAAGAAAAAGCAATCAGTAAAATTAATTTCAACAGATACTGCAATAGATTCAAGTGCCTTTAAATAATATTACCCAATTTTTTTGAGAGATATGTACTCGTTTTAATTAATAAATGTATGCATTTACAAGGGCATAGGCATGGTGTTGGCAATTTGACTGATTGCAAACGGACTAGATCTGCAAGTTAATCAGTAACTATATCTATAAAACTGACTACAAGTGGTTAAAATAAAAAGGGAATATAGCTAGTTGCGAAAGGAATACATTGGAGTAATTGTTTTAAACTATTTTATTTAGTAGTTTGGAATTTTGTATTAAACTAGGGAGTGCGCCCCCTACTCGCTTCGCTCGCTGAAATCTCGCAGCTATAGTCGGACCTGATGTCATTTACTATAAGAAAGCGGGAAATGTAAATTCAATTTTTTCCTGCAATTGGACTTAAAATAATAGTACTTCATACGATACCTGCTCGCTTCGCTTGCGAACCCCCGCCTCGCTACACTCGCTGAAATCTCGGAGAGAAATGTGGAGTAAAAATAGGGAACACCTCACACAGCTATAGTCGGACCTTACGTCATTTCTAATAAGCAAGCTGGAAATTTAAATTCAATTTTCCCTGCAATTGGATTTAAAATAATAGTACTTTATATAATATAGAGAATTTACATTTTCGCTGCTCATTGTCTTAAAGTTTTCGCTGCACTTGGATTATAGCAGCAAGAGCGAGTAAGAGTGCCATATGCTGCAAATTTAACGTGAAAGTCGCAACACCAATAAATCGTGCCCCCCCCACTTATGCTTTTGATGTTTTTATTAATAGCATCAAAACCCACTGTTTCTATGGCAGCTATATGATATAGTCATCCGATCTTTACCACGCACATAACATTACCGTTACTATGTGGAATAATTGTCTTCGAATATCTTCCATGTTTATTATTCGATTGCAATCATATTTTGGGGGTGGTTTTACATCACCATAAGTAAACCCCTAGCTTGATAATTGCCAGAGTTATGGTTGGTTTTTGCGATTTTCGGGAGAAATGGGCGACTCATCCAAAAATCTTCAATTGAAGATTGTACTCTCCTAGTTATCGTACGTGCCGAATCTTAAGTCTGCTGCTGTAAAAGCTGTAAAATTGCTTTAGTTATATCGTAAGTCTTAATGCTTCTAATGCGGATCAAGAATATACACTGAGAAAAAAATAAAATACTTTCGTACTCAAATCAAGAATTTCCGGTGTCAGAAGTCATACGAGCCTGAAAATTCACGAACGAAATTCTAAATTTAAGAACTTGCTTTTAATACTTGATATCCAGAGCGTTAGGATAATTCAAGCTCTTTTCGGGATTGATTTAAGAATTTTGTGTGCTTGATAATTTAAAAAAAATTGTTTTTTTAAACTTATTGTATTTATTTTTAGTATAGTTTTAATAATTACTTATTAAATTTTAATTTATTTTCATTACTACTTATTATTATTATTATTTATTATAAATTTTTACTAAATTTTTTTATTAATAATTATTATAATCTGACTCACATGGGATTCGAACTCGGGACCTCAAGCTTCACAGTCGGGAACTCTGTCCAGTGCGCTACAATGAAAACAATTTCTCGTATGTTACAATACCTATATGTTCTACACAGAAAGAAAGGCTGTCACAGACGGACAAATCCCTCATTTTTTAAACTTTAACGCCCGTTTTTGCTTTTGATAACGATTTGTTCTTAAAGTAAGAAAACTTAAGACTAATCGTTCTAGAAAAATTCTAGACCGCAACGGAATTAATTTAAGAACTTGTTTTTAGAACGAATCGAACTGCTTTTCCCTGAGTGTATATACTTGGCTTACACTTTTTTTTAACAAACTTAATATAGCCCCACAGGGTATAAAAAAGTGTACAACCGATTTCGACCCTACCACCCTCCCTCCCTTATTGAAAAGCTGTCTACGCTCTTGTGTATTTCATTAAAAGTTCACACGCAGATTATAAAAAATTAATATTTAAATTATAAAAGAAAAAACCAAATCGTAAGTCAAGAAAATACACGCCTTTAATTATTGGGTACATGGATAACTATAAAAAGTAATGCTTTAATCAAAGCTATTTTCTGTTTTCAGATCTTTACCCCGGCGACATTTCTCACCCAAATTCACATGAGAGTACATCAGATGGTAACTCCGATCATAATTCATCAGGTGATGAGGACTCGCAAATGCGACTACGGTTAAAGCGCAAGTTACAGAGAAATCGCACTTCTTTTACCAATGAACAGATTGATAGCCTGGAAAAAGGTTGGTCTTGAAAATATCATTTTTATACAAGATTTCAATAAATATCTGAGAGTTTTCTCTTTTTCTATTATTTTAAAACTTGGTATTGACGATAGAATTTGAAAGGACGCATTATCCTGATGTTTTTGCACGAGAGCGGCTTGCTGAAAAAATTGGTTTGCCAGAGGCACGTATTCAGGTTTGTCACTTAGTTTTGTTTAATTATATTTTGTTTCAGCTTTTTTTTTAAATTGTTTATGTTAACTTAATTGCTTGCTTTAGTTTTGAATTCCGTTTACAAAAAAGAAAAAGACTATATCTCCACAATTTTCTGGTATACATCTGACATTTTACCCGTTCTTGATGGGGGTGCTTGAAATATTGTTACCGTTTGTTTATTATGGCTTTGATCCTTTCAAGTGAGAGTCGAGTTGAGTCGAGTCGGAAGTCAAGTCAATGTCAACCCTCAACATGCACCCCTCCTGCAGTTTGGTCATTAATGAACTTTTCTTTCATTCTTACTATTTGGGTACGGCCTGAAACGTCATCGTTCATCAGAGAGCTTATGATTATTTTGTATAAGTGAATAAAAACAATTTGACTGTAAAAACACTTGAAACTACTTGCGATTTTCACATCCGGAGGATAAGCAAACTGTTTAAGAGTTTCCAACAAGGGAGCCACACTGATGAGTGCTTACAAGTACAATAACCCACCAATGTAATAAATGTCATCCATGAAAATATGAAAGCATAACAAATATTGTAATCCCATTCACCCTTTTGTCACTAAAAATACTCAAAAACTTCGAGGGTTCTTCCAACTGGCAGTTTATTACATTGATTCATTACATTTCGAGGCTGAAACGAATTGCGGCACTTGAGTATTTATTAATGTCACATCCTCCATGCGAAAATCGCAACGAAACAACAACTGCTTTTATTACCAAGGCTGCAAACCTCAAAAATTTGGATGGAGGTTCGGTTCGCTGGTTCACACCATAGAGTAATATAAAGGTTCGGCTTGCGCACCGGTTTATGCAGCCCCTGAACCAAAGGTTCGGGTTTGAACCTTGGTTCAATGCTATACATTTTTCTTGCTTTTGTTATGGCTTCCGGTTTTTCTAGTTATTTGCATATTTTATAAGTTCATTGATTAAGTATGTATGTGTATTAGGCCGGAGCGAAAAAAACTTTTCTTCTATTTTCCAATTTCTTGGGTGCGAAAACGTTGACCCGCTATAAAATAAAAATGTGTGCAATAAATCAGATTTTTTGGAGCCCATCCTGAGGTGGCGCAAAGAATTTTTAATACAAAAATAGCGCGTTCTTGAAGATTTGTTGAAAAATTATCGATTTCTGTGAAAACATCGTTTTCTAGGAAATGTAAAACGAAATGCTGTGTTTATATTCATAACATTTATATTTAACTCAAAAAAGTTAAGTCTTCATTTACTATTTATATTTTTTCAAAATGTTTATTTAATAGATTTCTAATGTGATTTTATTATACCCTTGCAGAGGGTATTATAATTTTGTCACGAAATGTGTAACGCATTGAAGGAAGCCTCACAGACCCCATAAAGTATATATATTCTTGATCAGGGCGACGAGCTGAGTCGATATAGCCATGTCCGTCTGTCCGTCTGTCCGTCTGTCCGTCTGTCTGTCCGTCTGTCCGTCTGTCCGTCTGTTTCTATGCAAACTAGTCTCTCAGTTTTGAAGCTATCTTGATGAAACTTGGTACAGGTCCGTCTTTTTGCTGCACGCAGCACATATGTCGGAACCGGCCGGATCGGATAACTATATCATATAGCTGCCATAGGAACGATCGGTTGGAAATAAACATTTAGTATGAAAAACTTTTTGTTTCTCAACATATCCCAACCAAATATACACATTGTGTGTTTAATTAAGTTCTAAACAGGCTGACCAAATTTGGTGTAAATCAGACTACTATATCATATAGCTGCCATAGGAACGATCGGTTCGAACACAACATTTAGTATGAAAAACTTTTTTGTTTCTCAAAATATCTCAACCAAATATAAACATTGTGTGTTTAATTAAGTTTTAAATAGGCTGACCAAATTTGGTGTAAATCGGACTACTATATCATATAGCTGCCATAGGATCGATCGGTTCAAAATCAACAAAATCAACAGGGCACTGCAAGGGTATCCAAACTTTGGCGCGCCAAAGTTAGCTTGCGCTATATTTTTTTAATTACATTTTTTATTTGATTTAAAAATTTTTAAAGCAGAAGTAAAAGACACAGCTGCGTTTAAGCAATTAGTAACAGTTGAATTGAACAGGATTTTTTCGATCTTTCCTACTTTTAAGGCACGGCAAAAACGTTATCGAAATATCACTAATGTCATGTCACCCTGTGATTGTACGTACATACACTTCGAACCGAACCTTTTTTTATGAAAGTGCTCCGGTTCGGGTTCGGGTACGGTGTTTGAAACTATGAAGGGGTTCAGTTCGTGGTTAGGTTTGGGTAGTCCAAAGAACCCACACCGAACCGGTTCTGCGAGTTCGGTACCGGTTTGCAGTTTTTCATTCTAAATGTTGATTTTGAGCCGATCGTACCTATGGCAGCTATATGATATAGTTGTCCGATTTGAACCAGATTTGGTAAGGATGTATGAAACTGTATCAAACACACAATATGTGAGTTTAGTTGAGATATCTTGAGACACAAAAAAGTTTTTCATACTAAATGTTGATTCCTAACCGATCGTTCGTGTGGCAGCTATATGATATAGTGATCCGATCCGGCCGGTTCCGACACTGGTACTGCGTGCTGCAAAAAGACGGTATGGCTCTTAACTCTTATCATTTCAGCCTCACAGTTATGAGTTAATCAATTAGGATAAAAAGTATTATATATAATTAAAGTAATAATATTATATATAGATTAAGTAATATAGATTAATTAAAGCAGTCGACAATAAGTTTCTAAAATATAAAACGTAGGTTAATAAAATTTATTTACAAAAATGTACAAATTTGGAGAAGTTTCAAAACAAACGATTTTTTTTTATGATTTAAAACTACAATCTTTTTATTACATTACTGTATGTAATTTTAATTATTTACATAGCTTGCATAAATACAATCATTTTGTTATATTACTTTTTTTGAGCGACGTTATTTTTCACTATTTTTAATCTGAGTATAGTTAAACTAAATTGACGAGTGATCTAGATACTTATTTAAATAAAATTCCTGATTAGGTTTGGTTTTCCAATCGACGGGCCAAATGGCGAAGGGAGGAAAAACTACGCACTCAAAGGCGCTCGGTTGACAATGTGGGTGGTGGTAATAGCGGACGGGCAAGCACAAATAATCCCTCTGGGGGCACTGCACAGACAATTGCAACAGCGGCAAACAATTCCACTCCCGGAATTGTTACCTCAGCTGGCTCAGATGGCTCCTCAACAACCCATCCAGGTAACACCAACAACAGTAACCTAACTGAGACTTCAAATGGGCCAACAGTAAGTATTTAATACATGTTCTCTTATTTAAATACATATCAAAACATTATTATACATACATTCATATTTATTTATGAATTATTCTAGATACACGGCGGAGATGTTAGCACTGCGCATACCGGCTCTGACAGTCCACCCCTGCAAACCGTTGCACCTCGACTACCCTTAAACACTGGTTTCAACACAATGTACTCATCTATCCCGCAACCCATCGCAACTATGGCTGAAAATTATAAGTAAGACTTTTAAATAAAATAATATAAATACCTTTGCAGAGGGTAATATAAATTAGTCACGAAATGTGTAACGCATTGAAGAAGACGTGGCAGACCACATATAGTATGTATATTCTTCCCTCAAAAAAAAAAATCTATAAGTTTGTCTGAAATTTGGCGTGCTGGCTTGTAACTGATCTATATCTATCAAGGGTTCAAACCATAACCGTTAACCGATTGCAATTTGTAACCGTAACTCAAACCGTAGCCGAAAAAAAAAAAGTTTATTATTTCGAAACCGATAAACCAAAATAACCGCTTAGAAACCGATTCATAAATAACGGTTTATTTCAGTTTTTCCAGCGACTTAGTTTCCATGAATTTTTAAATTTGGAATAGATTTCAAATATTTCCATGAGTATAATTTAACATGAGTACCATGCGTTTCCCGCTTTCTTATAAAAAATTACAAAATGATCGAGCGCCAAGGACCGGCTATGGATATGTTATGTCTACTAAACTCTCAGATTAGATGTCTCGTATAGCCTCATGCAGCCAGGTAATTTAGTTTAAGTCTGACTACTATGTCATAAAGCATCTTTACTACCGATCGGTCAAAAAACGACTTTTAGGATGAAAAACTTGTTTGTTTCTCCAGATATCTCGATGAAATCTTTGGCGCTAGCGCTATATTTTTATCATACCCTGAGCTGCTTAAAAATTTGTAAACTGAGAATAGTGTGATTTTTTATTGCTCAAATTAATTATAACAATTTTCTTTATTAGTTATTATAGTTATTATAAAAATGATTAAAATTGTATTAGTTAATTAAATTAAATTATAACATTAGGTTAGGTTAGGTTAAACAGACGGCTCGGCTTAGGCCAAGAGCACCCAGAAGCCACTAGGGCCCACTGTGGTGTCTGATGGAAAGCTGTAGGATTAAGAGGGAGGAAGGGAAGGGTTGATGGGATATAGGCTGAAGAGGGTACACGTTGCTTATGGATCCGTTAAGCAGTTTCTGTGGGCTGGCCACGCCCTTGAAACCACTTTGTGGAGTCCAGAAAGAGTGGAAGGTCTTCCAAACGCACGTTTGAGAGACCACCCAGTTCCTCAAAGAATGGCTTCCCAAAAAAACGGGATGGCCGTCTTACTAGTGCAGGGCAGTCGTAAGAAAGGTGTTGGACACTCTCTGCCTCTTCAACGTTACCGCAGCTACGACAAAAGTCTTGGTAGGGTCCACTGTACCGTTGCGCCATTCGGCCAATGTAACAGTGTCCCGTTAAGACCCCTGTCAACATCCTTATCCTGTTCTTGTTGAAGTGTAGGAGCTTAGATATTCGCTTTGCTGTGCTGATTCCTACCTAGGACATTCATTAGCCATCATGTTGCCTGAGCTCAGTGCGTGTAGCCTTGCAGCACTCCTTGCGGCCGTATACTTGAGCAACATTTCTACTGGGTCCAGATCAAGCATAACATCCAGTGCTGCTTGGGGGGTAGAACGAAAACATCCTGTTACACCCAAGCAGGCAATTCTTAGCACCTTTCGGAGGTTTAGCAGATGGCAGTTGGTGCGAGTCACCTCCCACCCCACCAGCGCCCCGTAGGTAAGAATGGGTCTGACGACTGCAGTGTAGAACAAATGAACAAATGTAGGCCCGTTCCTACACTCGCATTTTGCTACCGTCAGGTCTCCGTTGCTGTAACGAGAGGAGAAGAGAATATTAAGTCCAGCTCTTACCACGATACAGGCTCTAGACTTACCCACAGTATGTGGGACAAAAAAGTGATATCCGCGAGAACCCAATCCATAAGCCCTTTCACCTACGATCCAGGGTTCCTGGATGAGAGCCACATCCACCCCCTCCTTGTCCATAAACCGCAGTAGGTCTATCGAAGGAACCCTCGAATGATGCAGATTAATCTGCACCACCTTGAGTCTCTCCGGTTGACCTAACATCCCTTTCTTTAGAGACGTTGGGAATGAATGCCCGAAGACAGCCCATTCCCAGCTTCAGTTGGCCTTGCTTTCGCAGGAGGTCGCATTTGGATTCTTGACCAATGCTGATCCAGAGATCCTTGCCGTTTCCCTTGTCGCGGGTCAACCCTCGCTTATTCGTCCAATCCCCGGTTTTGCAGTCCTCATTTTGGCACTTAATCATATTAAGGATGGTTCGATCCTCCATGATTGGAGGTGGGATCCAATCCTTAACAGTAGTGCGCTCTGGGACCTGATCCGTGGGAACGACGTCTATCCTAGCACCAGGCCATAGTTCACCAAAACCCTGAACTGTGTCAGTGAGAAGCCCCAAGGACTCCTCGTTGGCACAGGCCAGAGCTTTGGCTACCTTATACCGCTTAATACCATCGAACCTGGCCAAGATCAGATTGTCTGGTCGGATCATGGCATCGTGTAGCGCCTGGTTTATCGACTTCTCGAGGATAAGCCAATTATCAATTATAACATTAACTTATAACATTAACTTTTCAAACAAATTAACCAACTAGTTTTTGTCTGTCCATTGATACAAGAGTATCATTATTATATTATTATATATATATCTACATACATATATTAAATTTGTTTCTTGGTTTGTTAACAGCTCAATGACATCATCATTAAGTTCAATGACGCCGACATGTCTACAACAAAGAGATAGTTATCCATATATGTTTCATGATCCGCTATCTTTGGGTTCCCCCTATGCGACACACCCACGAAATGCAGTTTGTAATCC
The DNA here is from genome assembly GCA_035043265.1 of Drosophila testacea. NCBI lineage: Eukaryota > Metazoa > Arthropoda > Insecta > Diptera > Drosophilidae > Drosophila > Drosophila testacea. Next base: position 1,510,369 of record JAWNND010000842.1, on the reverse strand, counting down.
AGCAGCAGCCCATCAGCAGCCACCACAGCATGGTGTCTACGGAAACAGCTCTGCAGTGACAACAGCAAATACAGGTACTAGTCTATTTATTCATTTATTTATTTATTGTTAATTGTTGTTTTTTCAGGAGTAATTTCGGCTGGCGTTTCGGTACCTGTACAAATATCGACTCAAAACGTTTCTGATTTGGCTGGCAGTAATTATTGGCCGCGCCTTCAGTGATCCTCAATCTTTAGTTTGCCAACGGAACTGCTTTCGAAAGCGGCAGCAGCTGCTGCTGTTGCTGTTGCCCACGTCGTGGAGGATCAGCAGCATCAAGGGCAGTATTCAATTGCCAGCCAAAAGACATCTATGAATATGGATAACCCACCAATGATTATACCACAAAGAGCTACACCTTCAACCATATACTTCAATTTAACAGAAAAGTCAAAAAGTAATAATGTTACGCCACCGACAACTCAATCTGTGTCATCCGTAATGTCACCACCATCATCCTCATCCATCATGTATGCCACAACTGGTCCGATTTGCCAATCCCAAATACTTCAGAGCACACACAGATACTCCTCGTCAGTTCATTGTCATCTTCTCTAACAGAGTTAGTCGATCGCATATAAATATATATGAGAAATTTCTTTTCACTGATTGTTCTAGCCCATTTGCTGATTATAGAAGAATATCTTTTGTTCTTTTCCAGGTACGCGTTGATAAAAACGGGTTTTATTTAAAAAAAAAAAAAGAAGCACGCATAACTGGTAGTTAGTGACCTACTATTTAATCCCAATACCCCAGGCTAGAAGCATTATTCTAAAGAAAATATGTAGCTTCAGGAAATTAAGTAATTAATTTTGTGTTCTCACTGGCAGGCAGACAATCAACGCATAGTTAGTTTCTCCGGAATTTTGGAATATTGCAACAGTAGGAAAATAATTGGCAGAAAGATGTTGTATTAAAATACTTTTTACTTAATCGGATCTCCTTTTAAAAATCTCTACCAAAAAAATTCGATTCATAGACGAAAAAATGTTTTCGAATATGACAAGATTGTCTGATTGGTCTCATTTTGTTTAATCTACCGAAATCCATCAATTGGGATCCAACATTAAACTATAACTATGATTCTTAGATGGAAAGTAGCCAAAGAAATTTTCTTAAAATTAAAAAAAAAAAAAATTAACTAAATCAAAAAAAGAGTTTAAGTTATTAGGTTTTTACATTATAAAAGTGTGTACGAAATTATTTTATAATCCCCTTATTATTAATTATAAGAATAAAAACCAACTTAAGAGAGGCTTATAATTGATAATCTTTTACCAGAAGATAACCACAAATCGAAAATGTAGAAGGACTGATTCTCTTGTAGACGAACAATGTGAGCTTGGGCTAGACTACCAGGGATTGGATTGGAATTGCAGTAGAATAAACGAGGCTTGTGTGAAACGTTTAAAAACAGATTTTTCACGTTTTCTTAATAGGCACACATACATAAACTCAAATAATGTTAAGTCACAACACAAAATAGATCATAATGATCCTCTAGTTCGGGGAAGAGTTCAACGAAAATAAACAAAAACGATGGGATAAAATCGAATAGAATTGCAACGAAATTCAAATTACAATTCCAAAAAAGACAACCATACATCCTAAAGCACCTCCCTAGAATAAGATATATTATTAAGTTAAATAATGTTAATTATAGAATCGATATTTATGTATTGTATGTATTTAACCTATGGTTCGAATTTAGATCAAGTGAATGTAACATTTTAGTATACTCGTATATCTGATAATTTCGGCAAAAAAAAATAAATTCACTTATGTATGTAAACAAACACTATATCTTTATTACTCTGTATGTATGTATGTACAAGGTACAATATCATTTGTAGTACAGGTAATAGCAGTCCCTTATATCCTAAACTCCAACTGAATTTTTCTGTGGATTCTGAAAAGTGCATAGATATGATGTTCATGAGATATGGCGTTGTAAATGTAAAAAGTACAATTTAAATTTTAAATCCCAGAGTGCTGCCGATAAAATCCAGCCGCAAGATTAAATCAGTATCGAATCGACAAGAAGCCCTAAGGGACGTCTGCGCAACTTTAATTTGTATGTTTGTTGGCGTACAGACATACATGCGCATGTACTTAGGGGTGGGTTTCTATGCGCGTTGATCAGTGAGGTTCATTTCAGAAATCTAAGAAGCACATTGATTTTGACTGAATCGTTTTAGAAATATTGCTACGTAAATCAAAAAACTAGAGGCGAACTTAAAGAGCAGGTTTAGTTCTACATATATCTGTCCCGAAAAATTAATTTGATCGGACAACGATCGTGCCTTGCACTTTGTGTAAATAAATACTTTTGTTCCTCTCTGTAGATAGATTAAGTTAATATTAAATTTTCAAGTTGCGATACATTTCATTTAATGTATAGTCGCCTACGTTGTGGAAATCTCAAAGCCAGTTAACCAGCTGAAAACAGCACCTTATATTTCGGAAACTTTGGTCGCTGCCGTAGCCATTAAAATTGTAGCCTCCTTTGAGGACCTTTTGCATCAACTGGAAAGGTTTTGTGCTCTGGAATCTAGTAGCCTGCAAACGTGTGATGTTGGGGTCAATACACCAACGTTTTGATCAAGGGGGAGGTTTCGGTTTGGTGGTTTGAACCACAGATTAATATTAAGGTTCGGTTCGCGGGCCGGTTAATGGAGCCCCCGAACCAAAGGTACAGGTTCGAACCTTGGTTCAATGCTATACATTTTTTTCTTTTTTTATTATTTCTTTTTTTTTGGCTAGTTGCATATTTTATAAGGTCTTTTAAAATGTATAAGTCTATTACTTAAACCAAATTCTAAAAGTTAAACGTGAAAACTAAAAATATTTATGAGCAGAATTGATAAAAGAATTTTTAATACAACAATAACGCTTTCTTGAAAATTTGTTGAAAAATGATAGATTTTTGTGAAAACATTGTTTAATAGCATATGTATAGCGAAATGCTTATATTTGATTATATTTTATATATTTTATTTATATGTATATTTTATTTTGGGGCCCAAATCGTATTATGTATTTATTTAATTAGTGAGCGCACGTTTAAAATTTAAAATAAAAATAATGGAGAAAGCAATTTTATATATATGTATTTTTATATAAAGAAGATTATGTTTATATTCATAACATTTATATTTAATTTATAAAATAGTTAACTCTTTATTTACTTTTTATTTTATTTCAAAATGTTTATATTTAATAGATTTCTGACGGGCTTGAAATTTGATTCAATTTAAATTTTTTATTTAATATAAATTATTTAATGCAGAAGTAAAACACACAGCTTCGTTTAAGCAATTAGTAACAGTTGAATTGAGTAATTTTTCGATCTTTCCTACATACTTTTCAGGCATGCAAATAAGTTATACCACCCTGTGATTGTGTGTACATACAGTATGTAATAAAGTAACAATGCATAAATTTTTATAATGGTTAAAAAAAGTGTTCGAACTTAACTTTTTTTTATGAAAGTACTCCGTTTCGGGTTCGGGTACGGTGATCGAAACTTTAAAGGGATTCGGTTCGTGGTTCGGTTCGGGTAGTCCAAAGAACCACAACAAAACCGGTTCTGAGAGGTTCGGTTTAGAACCGGTTTGCAGCCTTGGTTTTGATACGACTTTAAAGACAGAGACCCACGGAATATACAGCAGTTAACGCTCAGAAAGTTAATTTATAAAGTGGCATGTTTAAGAATTTTCGGAGTTTGTTTCAACATTACATGGATGTCTGTGATCAATAATTACCAGTTTAACAAGACGAGTGAACTCGTGCGAGTGCAATGCAAGACAAGCAAGCAGACTTCCAGGTCAAGGTGACTCGCAATGGCTCGTACATAAGACTCATGTGGCAAAAATCAAAATAGGCTAGGAACTTAAAAGTTGGTATTTTAACTACGGGATGAGTGTATACAGCCTCAGAAGGTCATTCGCAATGTATCTATAATAAAAGTAAGCCTCCAAACCACGGAGACCACCATGTCTGTGTTAACTCATAATACCCTTGCAAAGGGTATTATAATTTTGTCACAAAGTTTTTAACGCATTGAAAGAGGCCTCACAGACCCCATAAAGTATATATATTCTTGGTCAGGGTGACGAGCTGAGTCGATATAGCCATGTCCGTCTGTCCGAGTGTCCGTCTTTTTCTATGCAAACTAGTCTCTCAGTTTTAATGCTATCTTGATAAAACTTGGTACAGGTCCGTCTTTTTGCTGCACGCAGTACATATCACGAAACCGCCCGGATCGCATTACTATATCATATAGCTACCATAGAAACGATCGGCTGGAAATCAACATTTAGTAAGAAAACCTTTTTGTTTCTCAAGATATTTCAACCAAATTCACATATTGTGTGTTTGATACAGTTTCATACATTCTTACCAAATTTAGTTCAAATCGGACTACTATATCATATAGCTGCCATAGAAACGATCGGTTCGAAATAAACATTTATCGATCAAGTTCGTTTTAGATTTTTGACACGGCCCCTCCGACACCGGAAACTGATATACAAAATTTCGAAGTCGAATTACAAGAGCACCTTGATTTTTGGTACATATAATATACACTATATTCCAAACCTGTCCCGAATTTCATTCCAATGGGATGATACACGCGAAGTTATTCAACTAACAATGTTACGGGCAAAAGGAAGAAGAGGCGTTTGCGACCTCTGTGTTTATCATATTACTCATATACTCATATCTTCATAGTGGCGCCATATTTTTAAATTTCTGGTAAGCAGAATTAAAGAACGCTTTGCACTCAAAAAGTACAGGGTCTCCTTCTGTCGAGCTTTCTCCACCGTAGCTTACTGCATTTTTATTTCCTAATATAATAACGTTTTTACATTGCCGCATCATTGTCGGAAAAATGATGCGAGGGGCTTACACTGAAGCCGCATAATTTTTCGCATCGTTTGTCAGCTGTTAGCCTGCCAATGGCAGATTAATTTACTGAAATAGAGACAAATTTGAGTTCTAAACTGGTAAATGTTGTATATGGTGCAATTAATAATTGCAGTGCACTTTCAAAAATGCTTTTAATACTTTGAATTTTGTCTTTTATGTTTCTATTTGAAAACATTATTTTCGCAGTTCAATTATATTACCATTGCCTATCGATATTAGATGAAAAAATAACAGCTGTTCGGCTTCGATACCCCGAAAATTTTTAGCATTTTAGAAATTGCAAAATACGGCAAAACTTGCCAACAATGCGTCGCGTGAATTATCATGCAAACGCATCATTGTCTTCTCCTATCCTCAGGGTTCTTATGCGCATGTAAAGAGGATATTAACCAAACTCACACACTGTCTGTTTGGTATACTTTCAAACAGCCTGACCAAATTTGGTGCAAATCGGACTACTATGTATATCATACAGCTGACATGCGGACGATCGGTACGAAACCAACATTTACTTTGAACAACTTTTTGTTTTTAGACCCTTTACTTCAAACAAGTACAAATGGGTCTATTACGTTTTTGCAAATGTGCATAACAGGCAGAAGGAGGTGTGGCAGACCCCATAGAGTGTATATATTCTTGATCAGCATTAACAGCCCAGTCGATATAGCCATGTCCGTCTGTCTGTCTGACCGATTTTTGAGTTCCTAGATCTCAGAGACTATGAGAGCTAGAGACACCAAATTTGGCATTTAGGTTCATCTATATCTTGCATTGATCAAGTTTGTTTTAGATTTTTGCCACGCCCCCTCCGCTCCTCGAAATTAAAAAACAAAATTTTAGAGACGAATTACAAGCGAAGACTAGCGCCTTGATTTTTGGTATATATAATACTTACTATAGTCCAAACCTGTCCTGAAAATTGCATTCCAATCGGTTGATAAACGCGGAAGTTATTCAACTAACAATGTTACAGACAAAAGGCAGAAGAAGAGACGCTAGCATCCTCTATGTTTATCAAGTGGCGCCATCTATTGAATGGTACGCAACATTTTCTAACAATCTTAAGTGAACGCTTTGCACTCAAAAAGTACTGGGTCTCCTACTGTCGAGCTTGCTCCACTGTAACACATCGGCTGATAAGTCCGTAGGATAGCACAGAAGGGGCGCTACTAGTTCAAATCCCATATTTTTATTGGAAATAAGGATCTGTAAAGGGGACTAGCCAAAAGTTTCGATTAAATCCGTTCAACAGTTAACAAGATACAGAGGTTTCAGTAATGCAACTTTTAAGATTTTAGAAAATATCGATTTAAAAAATATTCTTGTGTTTGTTTATTTTTAGTTTTTTTCTTGCGGAAAAAACTCCGCTCAAGCAATATCTTTTCGTGATAAGTGCTATTTGGACCCTGCTCTATCAAGAAAAATTGTAAGGAAGTGGTTCGGTGAATATAAGGTGGTAGTACGACCACCGATGTTGCTAAACCTCTTGGTCGTCCTAAAATGGTGGTAACAACGAATAAAAATAAAAAAGTCAAAATAATCGGTTTGGAAAATTGTTAAGTGAATTTTCAGAAGATAGTTGACACCTTACAGACTCAAAAAAAAAATGCATCGCATGAATATTTGTCCATGATAAAGCTCTGTTAAAAGTGGGTGCCGCGTTTGCGGTCTAAGCAGGATAATGCGCCATTTCAAAAAACGTTTCTACCATGGCAAAATTGCATCGAATTGCACCTACCATTTTCAAAAGATCTGACTCCAAGTGAATTTTAGCTGTTTGCAGACCTAAAAATAAGCTGACCAGGAAGAGATGTTGCTCAAATGAACAAGTAATCACCTAAAAAAAGGACTGGTTTTAGGCCAAATATAAATCATTTTTTAAAAATGTATCGAAATGTTAGAAAAGCGCTGGATTGAGTTAATTTCCCTTGAATGAAATAAGGTTGATGAGTAAAATTGATTTTTTCCAAAAAATTGCTTTTTTGGTGGGTATCCTACGAACTTATCAGCCGATGTGTTAGCTTACTGCATTTTTTTTATTATTTTTTCTTCTGCACACTTGACTGGAAAATCGAAAAACAAATGGTATTTTCTCACAAATTTTATTCGTTTTTGTTTTGTAAACACTTTACACACACAGACACACATAGATGCAAATACAATAATCATATTCTGATACATGTTACACTGTAGTTATTAAATTTTAATTATTTGTAGCTTTTAGTTTGAGTTCGAGCTCGAGATTGGCTGATGGTTTACTCATAGATTACATTTTTTAGGAGTAATAATGTAGCGGTAAAACCGAATGAATCAGTTACATATAGACTCATACACAGACATACAAATACATATTTAACCATAGTCCACGTTCGTATGAAATTTATGTTTGGGACTAATCGTAATTAAATTAAATTTGAGTTTTGATTTCACTTACAAAGTGATCAGAATGTTTAATGTTCGATCGAAATAATTCTTTTAAAGCTTCTTCTCATTCTGCGTATCTAATTCATGAAAATAAAAAAGGAAATTTCTTATATAGAAGGTATTATCAATCAAAGTAAATTAATATATCTAAAAGATATGTTGATAAAAACGGAAGCATTAATTAATATGTTTATTGATTTATATTGTATTATGCGATATAAATTATGTATATACTTATAGCCGACAGTTGTATTTCATTCAGTTATTCTTAATCTTCATTCGTAGTTAATATTAGAATGCCAAGTATGTATATTATTTAGACATAAATTTACATCTGCTTATAAAATATAGTTACACATAGAATAGGTTTCTTACGCACAACCACATTAATTTTGTATGCATATTTATACTTTATCTTGTATGTATATTATACAATTGGTAATGAGTAAATGTATATTTCCCAACTGATAATGCGAAACAATCAAATCAAAAGTCTTCTTTATTAAACTATAATACATAATGTGGTATTTACATAAGTGCTCATTGACGCAGTTTATTCTCTCACGTTTTTAGTTAAATTTCATTTACTCGGTTCAGATATACGAAATAATATGTAAGTAGTATTAACTGTATGTATCTATGATATTTCTATGCCTTAGGACTATACATGCCTATACATATTTGCTTATATATACATATGTATAGGTATGCCTTAGGACTCCACCTATACCTACATATATATATGTATATATACCTTTATATATATATATATATATATCGGCATATTTATTTTGACATAGCATACATTTGACTACAAGTCTATTTTACAAAGTACTGTTGTACTCTACGGCCCTAATGTTCAAAATAAAGTGCATATTAATAAATGTAAATTTGCTTAATAATTTGCCTATTATCTTTTGTAATTTTTTTTCTGCTAATGAGAATGCAAGCACACCTCGAATTTTGCATGGCATAAGTATTTTGACAAACTTTTATAGTTCAAAATCCTTAAGTAATCGATTTTGGTATAAAATTTTGTTTAAGTAATGTTGGGTCGTAGATTCCAAAAATTTAAATCTTTTTTTTGTCCGAGCAATAGTTTTCAAAATAAAAATTGAAAGTTTTACAGGTAAAAACTTAATTTTTCTTTTTTTAACTTAAAAAAATTATAAAAAAATATTTTATTCATAGCGTTTAAAGCTTTTTCGTCTACTATCATTTTGAAAGTAGTTTGAACTAAATCGGACAACAATTACCAAAGTAGAGTACAACAGAACTTGGTAAAATAGACTTGTAGTCGAATGTAAGCTTTGTCAAAATAAATATGCCGACTAGTGTATATATAGATAGATATATATATATGCTTATATATATATACCTCATATTCTGTATCGGTGGTTGAAAGGTATATATGCGTATAAATAAAAATTGCTTACTAGACACCAAAAACATATTGCAGAAGGAACAAGAAGGGTACAAAAAGAATTCTATAAAATAGTTTATATAATGGAACTAATGACTGTGTTAATGTGTTCAGTCTTGAGAATACATAAAATTAAAATCAATTTATTAAAAATAGAAAATATTCAAATCAATGCATCTCGTGAAAAAATTATATAATATTTGACATTATATTTATTTTTTTTTTTTTTTAATTAGTCATTGGTGGGTTTTTTTATTATACCGTTGCAGAGGGTTTTATATTTTTGTCATGAAATGTGTAACGGAGTGGTAGACCCCATAAAGTATATGCATTAGAGTGCATCGATTTTTTTCGAAAAAAAAAAATGTTTACCTTATGCTCATAATCTACGGTCAATTCAAAGATGTTTACACCTAGAAACCATAGTTATAAAATCAATTCTTAGTCCGCGCTTTTTAAGTTGAATACTTGATTATTGTTACAAATACAAATCTTCTTAGATTTGACCGTAGGTTATAAGTATGGAGTACCGTTTTTTTTTTTGTCGAAAATTGGCCCATACAAATCGATGCACTCTAGTATACATATATTCTTAATTAGGACGGCGAGCTGAGTTGATATCCGTCTGTCTGTCTTTTTCTATACAAACTAGCCTCTCAGTTTTGATGCTGTCTTGATGAAACTTGGTACAGGACCATATTTTTGTTACACGGTGTATATATGTTAAAATCGACCGGATCAGATTACTATATCATATACCATAAATGCCAAAGGAATGATCGGTTAGAAATCAACATTTAGTATGAGAAACTTTTTTGTATCTTAAGATATCTCAAACTCACAGATTGTGACTGTTTTATACATCCTGGCCAAATTTGGTTCAAATCGGTTAACTACCTCAGGGAAATAAGTATATGTGAATGAAGCTATTTAAAAAAAAATATACTTTTAACTAAACGATGCAGTTTAAGTTCATTTTTAGTTTATATGTCTGTTGAATAACTTACAAAATATATAATAATATACTGTAATTATTAAAAATAACGGGAAAATTTTTAAGTTTTTGTAAAAGTTAAATATTTTAACTTTTTTATCGTTTTTAAAAAAAATATTTTTATGCAAAAAGTTTCCTTAAACAAAATTGATAGCGATTGCAAAAAAAAAAACTCGTCAAAAATATCTTTGCTTATATTTTATATGATTTTTTGAATGGGATGATCTCAAAAGGATGATCTGAAAAGGAGGAAAAAGTTTTCAGCAATTTTCTAAATATCATAAAAAATATAAGCAAAGAGATTTTGACAAATTCTTTTGCAATCACTATTAATTTTGTTTAAAGAAACTTTTGCTTCCAAATATATTTTTTTAAAAATCAAGGAAAAAGTTAAAAAATTTGATTTTCACAAAAACTTGAAAATTTGTTAAGTTATTTTCAGTATATTATTACATATTCTGTTATTTAAAAGACCTATAAACTAAAAATAGACTTGAACTGCATCGTTTTGCTAAAAGAATTTTTTTAATTTTTTTTTAATACTTCATCCACATATTCTTAATTATTTCCCTGAGGTATATCATATAGCTACTTTGAACGCGGGTCTCCGCAAGGGTATACAATCTTTAGCTTAGCGATTATTCACATTATATGTATTTGAAGTTCTTACATTTTATAAAATTTGCAATATATGTACTCTATATTAAGAAAATAAATACATAATCATAATACATCAAGTTTTAAATCAAGCAGGCTTATATAGCTAGCTACATTTTTTCATTTAATCAGAAGCACCAATGGCAAAGAGCATGGCAAAGGTCACCATTAGGCATTCTAAATTTGTTTTGTTTTACAAATCATGAAGGAATCCTATAGGTGCAGTTCTAACTTTCTATCGAGGAATTTACGAAATGTTTGTAAGTCGTGATAAAATATAATTATTGAATAAAATTTTTGTTCTCAATTCTTCTAGATATAAAAATTAACCAATTCGAGCAAAAAACATAATATTCAGTCGGAAGTGCCTTCAGGACGCTGTTAAATCACTTATGCATGCAAACAGTGTTAACTAGCTCACGTACATGTATATGTACATATGTACGCACTTTAGAACACATACAAACACACGCAAGCACAAAACAATATCGTCACTATATTGAAAAATTGTTTATTTTCCGATTGGTTGTTTTATATCACCATAATAATCATTTATGCTAAAACTCAAATATTCAGCTTGATAAGTAGCAGAGTGATAATTTTTAGCGATTAGTGGGAGAAGTGGTCGACTCATCTAAAACTTAAAATTAACGATCGGTCCAAATTCTCCTGGTCATCAGACTCGCCTTCAGGTGCTGATCAAGAATATATATTCTCCATGGGGTCTTCACGCCTTCTTCTTCCTGTTACAGACTTTTACGTTTTGAACAATATGAAATATGATTTTCAATTAGTTTTAAAATCATAATAAGAATATTAGCAACGTTACTGCTAACCAAAAGTCAGTCAAACAAAAGCGAATATTAAACCTACTTTTATAAATCTACATGCTCTTTTCAAGTTCAGAGTTGTTGTTTAGTATGTTTAAAAGTTTTCATAATTTATTTATTACATACGAACGTACACATATACATACATATAAAACATTTTCTGGCTATAACTCACTTTTTGATCCTACATACATACGATGTACGTCGATCGTATATTTACATACATTAATTCGGTTACTGATTATAAATTGACCAGACGAAGATACTTTGAAATTAGTCAAAATTCAATCAATTAATTTTTCTTCAATGATTAAATAAATAAAACAAAAATAAAAAACATACATAGATTACATTGCTCTATTGTAAACAATAGTTTTTTAAGAAGATTTTGTAATTAGAAATAAAAAATAAATAATTTAAATAAAAATTGTAACGTATAAGTAGACCAAAAATGTGATTAAAAGATACATAATTATAAAAATAATGCACATCAATACAATATATAATATAAAAATTACATGGAATATTAATTAAATTATTGGTATTCCCTATCCGACATATATTCTGATTGTTGATCGTCAGATCACCTGCTTTTAATTGGATACGATTTTATTATTAATTGTTTTTGTATATCATACTTATTTGCAGCGGTAAATGCGAGATCGTACGCACATTGAGCTTACGATACGACACGATAAGGTTAGTTACTTGTTACGCTTAGTTTCAGTAGGGTTACCAGGTAACATAGTATTTATAGATAGGAATTTTGATAAATACAAAAAAAAATTAAAAAATGTTGCCTGTTTTAGTTCACACGTTGTATGCAAATTTGTATCTTTGTTTTTAATACAGATTCATAATTATAAATTACATTATACATTATACATATACATAGATACTTTAACTTGAAATTAAAATTTCAATTACTTGTTGTTGTAATCAGTCGATTTTAGGTTAATCAGTATATTTTTAATATCGATTCTTAGCCAATAATAATAATTTCTTTTATATTAATTACATGCATGTACGTACACATACATAAACCATGTAATCACATACACCTGCAATTACACACATACACAATCAAAAAATACAAAACAAACTAAGATAGGAAACAAACAATTATTTTAAAAGGTATGATATTCTTTCCTTTGACATGTAGTGTATATAATTATCAATTTATTATTGATTATAATCAATGGAATGATGCTTGTGAGATTTGTATTGAATGTGCAAAGTTGTTGTTAATAATTTTTATTCTTTTTGTTGTTGTTCTTTATGGCAGTAGTATTACTTTTCAGCTGGAAATGTCATATCCTGCATCATATAATACACACATTACGTATACATGTAAGTTAAATATGGGAACATATAAATATACTTCAAATACTATTAGAATATATAATATGAGGCTTATACATGCAGCAGAAGTTTTGAATATTGAGTGACATATTCTGCTTAATTCTAATTGGGATGATAATACATAAAAACATTCAATATCATATTTTTTTCTCATCTATTGTTATTTTTTTCTGGTTAGTTTTTAATTTTAACAAAATCGTGTTTTACAATCTTGTTGAGATTTATTCAGCCGACATTATGTTGTGAACTTGTTCCAATTTGAAAGCAAGTCGCTGTTTTTGCGAAAATTCATCCTCCTCTAACGTGACTGTTAGCTGCTCATTATATTTCACAGCATAAGTATATAGCTCATGTAAAGCACAATTTGTATTAAACTCCGTTGTGTGTAGCTGAAATTCAGGTAAAAAAGAAAAAAGGTTACTGACAATATATTCTACAAAAAAAAAAAAAAATTTATTCAAACCATAGAGCACAAAGAAGAGTAAATTTTTTTACAATCTAACGGACTCTAGTTTAGACTAATTTTAGGCCAGACATTTTTAAAAATTTGGATGATACACGTGTTATTTCGGAATTAGTTTGAGTTCAGAAATCATAAAAAAAGCATAAGCTGTTATTGGAATTGCGTCCTTAGACCTGTGGTAACTTCTTAATAACATTTGGCGACATTTAATTTAAACTTAAGTTTCGAATTTGCCACCGGTTACCACAAAATCAGCTGTTTTTATACAGATTATGGTTACCTTTCATACATTTTTGTCATTCAAGTTACAGGGTGGTATATAAATTAATTAGTCGATCTAAAAATATTAATAAGATTTTTTACTTACTCTGGACTCTTCAGCGAGCATTGCATTCATGTCCTGATCAGATATTGATGACATATCCCTAATATCTCTATAATATCGGTCAACCCACTTGCGATATTCGGGTATGTCTTTAGCGTACAATAATTTTGAGCTTGGCGAATCTTTGCCTACAATTTAATAAGTTTAAATTAGTTTAATATTATTAAAATAACTGAAAAAAAGTACTTGATATCATACCTAATCGATGGTCTGAAGTCGAGCACGAATCCATAAATGTTTGAGCTACGACTGACAGACAAGAGTCCACGATATTCGATTTATGTATATCAAATACAAAATTTGGATTTTTTATTAAGTTCACCCAAAACCTACATCAAGAATATCATATAAGATTTATTATATTAAACCTATGTAGAAATTATACAAAGTAATACTTACCGCAAAGGTAAGCTGTTGCTTTTCCAAGTGTGTACAACTTCTGGATCAGTTATTCCATGCAAAAGGGCCTGGTCATCCAAAAAGTCAAACATATATTTTATTGCCAACGGCAATGCAGAACCCCTATGAGCTGTACTGAATATTGTCTCAAAGAGATCATCCACAAATTTCTGCAAAGTTCCCTTAGTTGCCAGCAGTCTTGTCAGATATATTTCCGAGACCAATTTATTAACGCGTTCACCTTCCTTTTGTATGTCACTGTCATGATGTTTAACTAAATGCCAGTATTTCAATCCATTATCGTGCATGTCATTATTCAATGGACTACCAGCACGACTAAATGTGGGTGAGGATGAGGTGTACTTCGAGATATTCAGAGTTTCATACCTAAATTTCAGATAAGAAAATCTCTGTTCAAAATAACTCGGTTAAAGGTTCTTTAAATTTATAATTGACGAAAATCTTATTAAGTGTACCATGTACAATGTACATTTTCAATTTTTGAGTGATTTTTCAAAAAAGAACGTCGGTGCGCCACCTCAGGATGGGCTCCAAAAAATCTGATTTTTTGCATACATTATTATTTTATAGCGGGTCAACGATTCCGCACCCAAGAAATTGGAAAATAAAAAAAAAGTGTTTTTCGCTCCGGCCTAATGTACATTTGTATGGGCCCGAAAAAATGAAAAATGGTACCCCATATTCATAATCTACGGTCAATTCTAAGATGTTTTCAGCAAAAAACCATAGCTCTTAAATCAATTCCTAGTCCTTTTTAAGTTGAATATTTGTATTTTCATACAAATTGCGTACAAATTGTTACAAATACAAATATTCAACTTAAAAAGCGCGGACTAGGAATTGACTTTTGAACTATGGTTTCTTTGTGAAAAAATCATAAAATTTACCGTAGATTATAAATATGGGGTACCATTTTTTTTTTGTTTTTTCGAAAAAAATCGATGCACTCAATGTACATATTGTGTAAAAAACTAGAAACCGTATATGGGCAAAATCAGCACGGGACATTCGTACGCATTCAAAGTAAGAAAACGGTAAAAAGGAAACGTTTTTTTGTTCTGATAAAAGGCTTAACTTATAGCATTTTATTAGCTCTTTTCATTGGTGCAAAGTTTGATTTTGGGTAATTTTTCCATTTTTAAGATAATAGCAAAATTCAAGTGATTCGAACGAGACACGGGCTTGTGTCAAACGCCAATTTCAGCGAATCCAGAGGCAATATTTTAATGCAACTACTTTTAAATTCTTGTGCATTGATGCCTCTTAAAAATGGTTATGATTTTGTTCAACGATGACTTGCACTTTTTTAAAATTCAATTTGACGTAAATTCGCATGGGTAAACTGCTTAAGTAAATAATATGAATAAGTTTCAGATGAAAAATTTCACATGATGTGAGTTTTTGATCCTTTTTTCGGTTTTCGACGCGGTGGACCTTTTTGTAGAAATGCCCATATGTTCTAAAATAAAAATTCCAAAACAATATATACACAGAAAAAGCTATATATCTTAAATTCATTTTCCTGACTGTATGACTTTGTACACTATTAGCTCTACCATTATAGCTACAGAATTCAAATTTGTACACAACATATATAGCTGAGAACATCTTATCATGCATTAAGACGGTGTTTTGCGAAATTCGACATGCAAGTGGGTCAAATTCAGGGTCACAGTTTTTATCTGTTTGCGTCAGAGATTCAAACTGTAACCGAAATCGTAACCGTTAACCGATATTAACCGATTGAAATTTGTAACCGTAACTGAAACCGAAAAAAACAATTTTTATTATACCGAAACCGATAAACCGAAATTCTTCAACCCTAAATAACCGTTTGAAACCGATTCACAAACAACGGTTTGTTTCGGTTTTTTCCAGCGACTGAAATTCTATGAATTCTTAAATTTGGAATAGATTTCAATTTACTTCAGTGTAATTTAGCATCAGTACCATGCGAACATGCGTACCAAAAATTTTTATTATTCCGAAACCGAAATTCTTCAAACCTAAATAACCGTTTAGAAACCGATTCATAAATAACGGTGCATTTGGCATGAGTACCATGCGTGTGCTTTCGTATCCTTTTTTCTAAGTGATCAATGAATTGAATTTAAATAAAACATTTTGAAATATTTATTGCACTTTTTTTTTTGGTTTTCGGGATTTTTTCTATTTTTGAATCCGAAACATGGGAGAAACGTAGCCGATATGACAGAATTTTACGAAAACGTTAACCGATAACCAAAACCCGACCATAACCTTTACCGTAACTGAAACCTTTATTCGTATCGGTTTGAATCCCTGGCTTGCATGTATAGCGGGATTGACAAGCTGGGTTCAGGGCTGTACAATAGTCAGAGGATAAGAAGCCCGATTTATGTGCAAGTGATTAGGGATTCAAAATGGTACTGTTGTTTAATTTTTCTAATTATAATATGCACTTAAGATATGTAAACCCTTGTATTATAATCTTGTCAGTTTCTATATTTAACAAAAATTAAAAATTTAGTACTTGTTTGCGGAGAGCTTTATATTTGAGGCACAATGTATGACGTACTTTTATAAAATGCAAGGAATCTCGAAATTTAAAGAACAAATTTGTTTGGGTCTAATTTACCAATTCAGATAGGAATGAACAATTACTCTTCGACAGTCAAAAAAATACCTGGCAAGTGATAGTATTTTTCTGGATGGGCTTATAACAAAACTGCATACGATGACTTTGAACTTTGAGACTGAATTCATACCCAGAAATTTTGACCTTTGACCACCGATTTGAACCCATTCCAGTTGAATTTTTATATAGCACCGTCTCATTGCGCGCTAATTATATCTCAGCTGTGTTGTGAGAGCATTTCCGCCTGTAGCTCTTCCCATTTGTTTCCACGATTATCAGTCAGGACAGAGTTTTATATATATAGATACACCCAACGACAAAAAAAAGTCGCACCCAGAATCTTAATCAAGTTTTGACTTTTCCTGCCTGTGGTTTCACCAATTGTTTTTCTATTCGACTAATTTTTTTTTTTTGGGAGTACCCTTTGATGTTTCCTTCACATTTCGTGTTGACTTTAACGTTCAAGTCGGGGCCAACATTTAGTTCATGAAGTTTTCCGAGAGCACCTAGAAAAATTATGACTAAAGGAATTCAACTGACTGTAACAGAAAAAACCCAAATTAATTGCATTGGCTTATCAGAATGTTTAATTTACATCAATTTCGGGAAAAAAAACCTTTAATGAAAGTACTGTGCGAGGATTTTTGAAAAAAATTCGTGAGAGTGGACAATCAGAGAAGAATGATAGTTCCTATAGAAAAAAATGCAAAGCTACAGAATGATCGTTCTGTCTTGAGTTCGAGCCTATAAAATGCTTTCGAGATAGCAATTAAAGTGAAGGAACGATTTAAAAATGTAAATCTGCAATTGTTGTCCGATTATATATTATTTTATAATCATTATATAATTTTTTTTAAATTAATAAAAGAAAAATTAAGCTTTTTACCTGTAAAATTTGTCATTTTTATCTCGAAAATTATTGCTCAGAAAAAAATAGATTTACATTTTTGGAATCTACGACCCAAAATACCGTAGTCTATATATATAAAACTCTTTGTCCTGACTCACTGACTGACTGAGTCATCACGCTGTAGGCCAAACGGTTCAAGATATTGAGATAAAATTTTTACACAACATAGCTGAGACATAACTATTGTGCAATAAGACGGGATTGATATCCCCACTGGAAGGGGCTAAAATGGGCGGTCAAAGGTCAAAATTGCTTAGTAAGAAATTTTTTTTGTTTTTTGAGCTATCTTAACCAAACTCACAGATTATGTATTTCTTACTCACTGCTACATCCTGAGAAAATTTGGTCAAGATCGGACCACTATATAATATAGCTGCCATAGGAACAACCAGATGCAAATTAAAACTTTGTATGAAGATCTTTGTCATTTTTTGAGATATCTCAACCAAACTCACAGATTATGGATTTCGTACTCCTGTGTTACGATTCATTTGTGTTGCGGCTTTCAAAATCAATTTTCAGTATATGACACTGTTACTCGCTCTTGCTGCAATAATCCAATTGCAGCGAAAACTTTAAAACAGCGAGCAGCGAAAATGTAAATTCTCTATATTATATAAAGTACTACTTATTACTATTATCTTAAGTCCAACTACAGGGAAAAATTGAATTTACAATTCCCGCTATCTAATTAGAAATGACATAAGGTCTGGCTATAGCTGTGAGAAATGTTTCCTATTTTCACTTCACATTTTTCCCCGAGATTTCAGCGAGCGTAGCGAGCCGGGGGTTGGCGACCGAAGCGAGCAGGGGGCAAACCCCCTAGTATTATATAAAGTACTATTATTATTATTTTAAGTTCCAATGCAGGGATTAATTGAATTTATATTTCCCGCTTTCTTAGTACAAATGACATAAGGTCCAGCTATAGCTGTGAGAAGTGTTCCCTATTTTCACTCCAGATTTCTCCCCGAGATTTCAGTAAGCCCCTTAGTATTATATAAAGAACCATTATTTTAAGTCCAATTACAGGGAAAAATTGAATTTACGTTTCCCGCTTTCTTATAAAAAATGACAAAGGTCCGGTTATAGCTGTGAGAAGTTTTCCTTATTTCCACATTTCTTCGCGAGATTTCAGCGAGCGCCGGGCAGCTAGCAGGCGGCAAGCCTTTTATTATAAATTTAAAACTCGCTGTAGGCCAAACGGGTAAACATATCGAGCTGAAATTTCACACAACATAGCTGAGATATAATTAATTATTGTGCAATAAGACGTTTTGCGGAATTGGGCGACAAGGGTCAAAATGTATCACTTGAGAAAAAACTGTAACCTTTTTAAAAGTTTTCAATAAAAATCAAATAATATATGAATTGAACTTACTTATGAGATTTTTCGTTTTTATCAGATAATATGCTGAAATTATAGATGGAACTTTGCTTTGGTACTAGACTGAGTCCAGCACCATCTGGTACATTGTAATGCTGCAATGTGTTCAATTTTTTCCATTCACTTTCCGTTTTCGATGTGGCATCCTCATCATACAAAAGAACACGTCCAGTTGCTCCGGTTCGCCATTCTGATGTATACAAGATTAATATTCAATTAATATCCTACTGACAATATAAACGAATATCCCTTGCCGATTCGTATAGGAAAATATCTATTTTTAGACCCTGTACTTTAAGAATGTACAAATAAGTCTATTAGTTTGTCCAAAGAAAAAAATGTGAGTGACAGGCAGATTGGATTGGATTGGATACGATTGGAATGAAATTCAGGTCAAATTTTTGATGAGTCATCCTCTTCTCCAACAAACCTCAAAAAACCATAACTCTCGCAATTATCAAGCTGGAGGTTTGAGATTCGGCATGAATGATTCTTAAGGTCATATAACACCACCGCGGAAGATATTTGACGACAATTATTCTTTATAGAGACGCTAGTATGTAATGCTGCATAACAAAATGTTAAATTAACAGTCGAATGTAAAAATTTCAACTGTGAAAGCTGCTGTTGCAAACAAAAAGCACGTGGTAATTTTGGTAATAATTTTAGACATGTATGCATGTGCATACATATACACTAGGCGGCATATTTATTTTAACAAAGCTTACATTCTACTACAAGTCTATTTTACCAAGTTCTGTTGTACTCTACTTTTGTAATTGTTGTCCGATTTGGTTCAAACTACTTTTAAAATGATCGTAGACGAATAATGACAAAAAAAATTTTTTTTATAATTTGTATATAATTTTTTTTAATTAAAAAAAAATAAATTTAGCTTTTTTTGTAAAATTTGTCATTTTTATCTCGAAAACTATAGCTCTTACAAAAAAAAGATTTACATTCTTGGAGTCTACGACCCAAAATTACTTAAACAAAATTTTATACCAAAATCGATTACTTAAGTATTTGGAACTAGAAAAGTTTGTCAAAATACTTATGGCATGCACAATTCGAGGAGTGCTTGCATTCTCATTAGCAGAAAAAAAATTACAAAAGATAATAGGCAAATTATTAAGCAAATTTACATTTATTAATATGCACTTTATTTTGAACATTTTTTTCGAGCCGTAGAGTACAACAGTATTTGGTAAAATAGAAGTGTTATGTCAAAATAAATATTCCGCCTAGTGTACATACTAAATTTGACAAGATTATTCGAAAATGGGATGGTCTTTAATGCATAAAAATATTTATTTAATGCAACTCATTTATGTTACGACATTCAAAAATTTTCTGAAGAAATACAAAACTCGTATGTAATTTGAGTTTGAATGCTATATTTTTAACTATCACCTGGTGAGATTAATACAAAAATGCATAGAACTGTCGGTTGAATTATCTCCGCAAGAGTATAAAAAGTTTTTATTAATTAATAATGTACTTACCTAAGTCTAAATCATCTTTGCGCGGTCGTTGACTGGACGGTATATTTTTATAAATTGTTTCCAAGCATTTCTCTTTCACTTGACCGATCGTGTCGCAGTCAAGCACTTTTACGGACACATTCTCAGTATGTGGTGGTAACATGTCTAAATTATTGCAAAATATTGGCTGCTGAATGATGCTGGCATTGACAGTCATTGGCCGAAAATCAATGGATTGACGTATTAGTTTCTCCTCACTCAAGGAATATCGTGCCTCATGCGTACACGCATCGACTGGCCCCTTATCCACTTGGCCTTTAACAGCACGAAATAGCATATACAGCGGCTCTCCAGCACATTCCTTTAAAAATTTATATAAAAGGAATGTGAACCAAGCACTCAGCATTTTTTCAGCAACACTTTCAGTACGTCGAAGCAATAATTTGGGATGACTTTTGCCTTCAATGCACTTCTCTATTAAATCTCCTAATAATGTCTTCAATATATCCGTGCAATATTCGAGTTTTGATTGCAATGTAACCATTATTAACGAGGCAACATTAACGCGCTCACGCATTGAGAAATATCGATTGGACTCCAATGTACGTATAAAGAGTAAAAGGAACGTCTTGTTCATAATTAGTTGAGCAAATAAGCGCAATCCTTTTTCTTTGCGTAATAACTCTGGCCTCTCCCATTGCAGGACAATGTGATCCTCATGATTGGGGAATAGGATTTTCATGGCATATGAACGATAATCCAAAAACGGTATACCTCCAGATGTCAGATCCCCTGTTAAATCTGTCATTTCGGTTTGGAGCTCGGCAAAAGCCTCCTTACACTCAGCAGCGACACGT
This sequence comes from Drosophila testacea, assembly GCA_035043265.1. Lineage (NCBI taxonomy): Eukaryota > Metazoa > Arthropoda > Insecta > Diptera > Drosophilidae > Drosophila > Drosophila testacea. The sequence goes on along the minus strand of JAWNND010000842.1, from coordinate 1,489,185 downwards.
AATTCCAAAATATCCATCTGCTCCTGCATATTGCGAAGAACACGATTAGATTCCGATGTTTTCTTTCTGTATGCCACAAGCAATGCAACAAAGATCAATAAAAATATAACACTGCCGGCAATCACACCAAAAACCACATTATCTCCCCAATCCATAATAATGTTGGATGATTCATAACTTAGAATTCCAATGCGATATTCTAATGATGAGCCAATGCGTACAATCACCTCCGGTCCACTGGGATTATCGCTGGCTGCTGCAGCTTCTGTCGGTGGTCGACATGTTAGCTGCTGTCGCGATAGCGAGGTAATATTACAATAGCCATTGCCTATCTGAACCTTAACATCACTCTCCTTGCACGCACGATCGAGATTTCTTCCATTGATTGTTAGATATTCGCTTTTAAAGTATTTGACACGCTCCTCGAATGTAAAATATTCGGGATTTGGATAGAGTTCAAAATGATTATTATGTGTCTTTGATAAATTTTGCACTCGCAATACATTGTCCATAATGAAACCGTATTCAAGTAACATTGGGTTCTCCGGATCAAACACCTTATCAGGCTCTGTGCCAATTACTGGCGATGGGCATTCCATGTCCGTATCTGAGTGAACTCGACATTGGCTTGAATACATTTTTCCCTTGTAAAAGACATAGATACTTGGAGCTTGTATGCTAGTAAATTGAGTTCCCGTGACTGCAATACGGATGCCACCAGCTGGAATGCCTTTTGGTACTTTGATTTGTCCACTGGGGCCAGAGCTGACTTGTTCTACTGTTGGATCGAGTACATATTTGAAATTGTAATCATTAAATTCTCGAGGACCATTGTCGAACGACATTTTAAGGCGTCCTTCAATAATACCCGGTGACGGTGAAGTCCGGCATATTGCTTGCGAAGAGTCTGTACTGATGATTTTACATGGCAAATGATCATTAACAAACGCCTGAATACGAGATCCTGCATTTAAATGTTTGCCTATTATTCGGATCTGTGTACCACCCGATGTTGGACCAAATCGGGGATGAAAATTAGTTATTTTTGGATCAACAAACTCATAATCTTCTTTTGATTCGCCACGATAGTCACCTATTTGGACAACAATCCGTCCATTTCGATACATTTGCTCTCCGGGACTATCAACAGTGCAAACAATTTGCTTCGTGTCGATGTAAAACTGTTGAAATGGCATACAATTGATACCAGCAATTCTAACTCCCGAATAGATGTCATTATAATTCTTGCCAAGATTAATGCCTTTTATAGTTATATTAGTACCACCCTCCCATGGTCCAGTCTTGGGGCCAAACGAATGTATCTCCGGATTTGGGCATATCTCGCTGCGATTAAGCCAATCTGTTTTGCCCTCATTATTCTTGTTGCACTGTTCAACCACCTCACATGTATTCGTTGATGAGCACCAGCCGCAGTTATATTTTTCATCCAGAGCTAGGCAAATTCCACAGCTATCAGCCATATCCCGACAACGATAAATCACAACTAAAAAAGATTTGACATGGATTATGTATGTATATATATGAGACACTAAGTTTTATAGTTAATATAGCGCAAGCTAACTTTGGCGTGCCAAAGTTTGAATACCCTTGCAGTGCCCTGTGTAAGCCGTCAGATTTTTTACAAAATTTGTTAAATGTTGATTTGGGACCGACCGTTCCTATGGCAGACATATGATATAGTAGTCCGATTTACCCCAAATTTGATCAGCCTGTTTAAAAGTTAATCAATAACTTAATGTGTTTATTTGGTTGAGATATTTTGAGAAACAAAAAAGTTTTTCATACTAAATGTTTACTTCGAACCGCTCGTTCCTATGGCAGCTATATGATATAGTAGTCCGATTTGCACCAAATTTGGTCAACCTTTTAAAAACTTAATCAAACACACAATGTGTATATTTGGTTGATATATTTTGAGAAACAAAAAAGTTTTTCATACTAAATGTTTATTTCCAACCGATCGTTTCTATGGCAGCTATATGATATAGTTATCCGATCCGGCCGGTTCCGACATATGTACTGCGTGCAGCAAAAAGACGGACCTGTACCAAGTTTCGCCCTGATACTTTATGGGGTCTGTGAGGCTTCCTTCAATGCGTTACACATTTCGTGACAAAATTATAATACCCTCTGCAAGGGTATAAAAATGCAGTAAAATAGTGGAGCAAGCTCGACAGTAGGAGACCCAGTACTTTTTGAGTGCAAAGCGTTCATTATAGATTGTTCTTCTTCACTACGAAGATATCAGTTGTTAAACAAAGGGGTCGCTAGCGTCTCTTATTCTTCCCTTTAAATGTAAGTTTGTTAGTTGAATAACTTCCGCGTTTATCATCCGACAGGAATGAAATTTTTAGGACAGTTTCGGACTATAGTGTGTATTATATATACTAAAATATATACTGTCTGTCTCTTTTTGTGTCACGTAGATTTCAGAGACTATAAGGACTAGAGACACCAAATTTGGCATGCACTTTAATATATATCTTGCATTGATCAAGTTGGTTTTAGATTTTTGCCACGCCCCCCTCCGCCCCCGGAAATTGAAAAACAAAATTTCAAAGTCGAATTACAAATACCTTAAATGCTAGCGCCTTGATTTTTGGTACATATGTATACCACACTATGGTGCAAACCTGTCTTGAAAATTGCATTCGAATCGGTTGATAAACGCGGAAGTCAAGCAACTAACAATGTGTGTTTATCAACTGATATTTTCGTAGTGGCGCCATCTATTGAAATTTCTGATACGCAACATTGAAGAACAAACTTTGTGAGCGCGCAGCACTCAAAGAATTTTAAAATTTATGATTTTCCCTAATTTCCTCCTACTGTCGAGCTTGCTCCACCGTAGCTTACTTCGTTTTTGACTATCTAATTTTGTTTCCTTAATTTTTTTTTATCTGTATACTTTTGCGGAGGTATTATATTATTTTGACTCGAAATTTTCGTCCTTCTGTCTGTTTCTATGCGATTATTTTGATTAAACTTGTTACAGTGCCGTCATTAACATTAATAGTAAATTATAGTATTACCTATAGAGAATATATATTTTTAAAGGCTACATGTCGATGTCCTTTAAAGGATTTAAAAGAAAATTCTTACAATCTCACATACAAGGCCTTTGTTATAGATCTTAACAAACAGACAAAATGAATTTAAAATCGGACTCCTGTGTCACATAACTGCCATAGCACCTATCGGTTAAAAAAACCATTTATATTATAAAAAACTTATTTGTTTTCTGAGTTAGCTTAAACAAACCAGTGATGTCAATTTTTCGTTTTTCTGATAGATTTAGCCTGTTTTTAACTGCTTCAGCCGGGAAAAATGTCAAACATCCTCTATCCGCAAATCGGTCCATTTTTTAAATTCGTGCTCTGCGATCCAAAGAGGATTCCATACTGCTAATTTTGAATTTTTCGAAATTGGTAACAATATAAAGACGAAAATTGTTTTTCAAAATGCCAACATTTTCCTTTTAAAATGGGAGGAAGTGGAAAATACGTCAAAGTTTTGGCCCGAAGGAAAAAAAAATATCGAGACTCGTTTTCAGAACCGAACATATGACTTTTGCTCTAAATCTTTTTCTTTGCAGAAGTAGAGAGGGTTTTTGGTCAAGAAAGTTTAATAAAAACTAAATTGAAACGTTAAATGCTACAATTAGACAAATTACTATATACTATAGATAACACAGTGTTACAGCGAAAAAAAAACCCTGGGAAATGATAGTGATTTTCTGGTAGGGCTTATCGAGTATAGCAAACCTCCATACTTGGAACTTTGGGGACACCCCCAAAATCTGCATTTACCACTAAAAAACCGAGTTTTGCTATGTATGGGTATTTAACAGCTAGTAGCTTAGTGAATTTTATACCAATAATAAACTTCTTAGCCGATTTAGAAAGAAGAATGGACCTTTCGGTTGGTGTCTGACCAAACTTGAGACATCAATGCGTAATTGCCCCCGAAACCCATTTGTTTTTCACTTTTTCAACATTTTCCAACTTTGACGATGCTTCTATGCACTATTTTCTATAAACACCATGCTACTTATGAAATGTTTTAGAAATACTGTTTAGTTCTGAGTATAAACCAGGTTTAGTTTTAAAAATCGGATGGTAATTGACCAAGGTACACTACGATATTCAAAATTGATGTAAAATTCACTAAGTTACAAGCTGTTAAGTACACATACATAGCACAACTAGGTTTTTCAGCGGTAAATTCAGATTTTGGGGGTGTCCCCAAAATTCCAAGTAGGCAGGTTTGCTATACTCGATAAGCCCTATTAGAAAATCACTATAATTTCCCAGGGTTTTCAACTTAATTCCAATTTGTAACACAGTGTTATTTTAATTATGTGCATATGCACATTTTATATTCTGAAGATTCGGATTGCGTAGAAACAAATCAAGTTGCCTGGCAAATATTTAAAGTTAATAGTTAAAGAGGTGAAAGTCATAGAAGATGCCTTGAAACTTTTATATTTCTGTCCTTTTCATTATTTTGTTTTTGTTTGTCATGCTTTTTTCCTTGTTAGCTTTAGTCGCTTTGACTTTTTTTTTTTGGCAAATTATTGGCATCACTGAATCAAACTCGCAGATGTCAGACAAATTTGTATGAAATAGGACTACTATACAGTTTTTTTTTATACGGTTTTGTCTTTTAAATAATAGTTGTCAAAATTTTTAAAGTAAAACCAGACTTACCGTGAATATTGTGGGGATTATCCAGAGGTTTTGACCCACCCCAGATGACAGCAAATGTTGCTGTTAAATTCGGCGATCGTGATGTATATTGAAATTCCATGCTGTCGCAATAGATGGTATCGCCGAGTAATTGGGCATTTAAGCTCGTGACACGACCCTCGATATTAAACTGGCAAACGAAACGTGTCTGCACAATGAATTGTCCAATAATATGAACTTTGACCTTGATAGATTTACTGGTGCCGGCGGCGACAAGAACTTCACTGCCATCGCCGGTAGCATTGATGGTTGGACAAAAGCCAGGGCCGGAACGATAGCTTGGACCGATTCGGCTAACCCCAGTTACCAATATATCATTACGACAATTCTCAGCCGTATCGTGGGTACAACGATGTGCCTCCACGCACCAATCGCAAGGGAACTCAGATGAAACACATCGCGTGCACGACGAGTGTGTGCTACAATCGAAAAATGTAAAATCTGTTGAGACCAGATCTGGTCCGTTTCTCGTACGGACCGAGAGCTTAGCCGTAAAATGATGTTTGCCTTGCTCAATTTGTGGCAACATATCCGTTCGTGGTGTTGTACAATTGACCCCATTTCGTTTCTTAGTTGCATTTGTGAAAAGAGCCTTATCTTCGGTGGTAAAGGCGCAGATTAAATTCTCCTTCAGCTGCGGCAAATGATCGATAATCAACTCCAAGGTCCGGGCTGTTGTACGCTGTAATTGATGCGGCACCACACTAGTTATTGTCGTGCATTTACCCGTTTTATAACTGACCCAATACAAAGGATCATTGGCATCGTCCTGACAGTTGGAACGCGGACTGCATTTATTCTCTAGCGAGCACCATCCGCAATACGGATCCTTTGCTCCAAGGCATTCACCACATGTTCTAAAGTCCGCACAGTCATACACCTTCACTTTTGAAACTTTTCGCTCTGACATGACATAAATATATAGATTCTGATTATCAAATTGCATATCCTGGTTAACTGCTGATCCGACATCCACTGCCAAACTGGCATACTCATTAGCAATTGTCGATGATTCAACGACAACCTTCTTAATATATCCATCGACTGTTCCAATAAAAACTACCGTATAGCCACTGGTACTGGTTGCTGCCACCGATGTCAGCCTTGTGTTGAACATCGCCACTGGAACTGAAGTAATCGGTTGCTCTCCTCCCAGCGGTGAGTTTACATCCAAACCACAAAAGTCCTCGCCGATCGTTTGCAATTTCTATCAAATATATAAACATTTGAGCATATCAATAGCTGCTTTACGCTGTTTTCAAATTTTCTCTGCAAATGGAATATATCATTATAGTACTTTATATAATTTACAATTTCACTGCTCGCTGTTTTAAAGTTTTCGCCGCAATTGGACTTTAAAGGAAAAAATCAGATTTAGAGGGGAATAGTAAGATTTGGACGAAAAACGATTGATGTGGCGGAAAAAAGGTAAATTAGTCGGCAAAATTATAGACATGGAGAGATAAAACCAACCTGTGAGTTTGTTTGAGAGCAATCCCTTAAAAACAACAAAGCTCAACATATGAAAGATTAAGATTATAGCCATCCGGTCTCGACCAAATTTTGTCAGGATGAAACATATAAATAAATAAATATGGGCATTTCCTACATGTCGAACACGAGAACGTACGCGTTTAAAGGAAAAAATTCACTAAGCTACAGTAGAGCAAGCTCGACAGTAGGAGTGCAAAGCGTTCACTAGATTGCTCTTCAATGTTGCGTACCATTCAATAGATGGCGCCATTTCATAAACATAGCGGTCGCTGGCGTCTCTTCTTCTTCCTTTTGTTATTCGTAAGTAAGTTTGTATTCCAATTTCCGGGGGCGGAGGTGAGCGTGGCAAAAATCTAAAACAAACTTGATCAATGGGAGATATAGATGAACCTACATGCCAAATTTGGTGTCTCTAGCTCTTATAGTCTCTGAGATCTAGGAACTCAAAAAAGGGACAGACAGACGGACAGACGGACATGGCTATATCGACTCGGCTGTTGATGCTGATCAATAATATATATCCGGCACATGGCTATATCGACTCGGCTGTTGATGCTGATCAAGAATATATATACTTTACGGGGTCTGCCACGCCTCCTTCTGCCTGTTACGCACATTTTTTTTGCACAAACTTAATAGGCCCATTTGTACATTTTTAAAGTACTGGGTCTAAAAATGCAGTAAGCAACGGTTCAGCAAGTTCGACAGTAGGAGACCCTGTACTTTTTGAGTGCAAAGCGTTCACTATAGATAGTTCTTTAATGTTGCGTACCAGAAATTTCAATAGATGCGCCACTACGAAAATATCAGTTGAAGGTGCTCTTGTAATTTAACTTACAAATTTTGTTTTCTAATTTCCGTGGAGGAGGAGGCGTGACAAAAATATAAAATAAAAATAAAACGCAAGATAAAGATAAACGTACATGCAAAATTTTGTGTCTCTAGCTCTTAAAGTCTCTGAGATCTAGGCGGACATGACTATAAAGACTCGGCTGTTGATGCTGATCAAGATGCCTGTTACGCCCATTTCTTTTTGCACAAACTTAACAGACCCATTTGTACATTTTTAAAGTACAGGGTCTGAAATCTCGTATGCCAAAACATCTTTTTATTTTGATAAAAAAGCTGAACTTATAGCACTTGTTTAGATTAACTTAACTGATGCTAAGGTTGATTTTGAGCGATTGTTTGTTTTCACATTAAAGAAGGCGTCGCAAACCCCATAAAGTACATATATTCTTGATCAGCATCAACGGCTGAGTTGACGTCTATCTGTGCGTCCGTCTGTTTCTATGCAAACTAGTGTCTCATTTTTACAGCTATCTTGAAAAAACTTGGTACATATGTCGAAGCCGGCCGGATCGGATCACTATATCACTTAGCGGCCTTAGGAAAGAACGGCTCAAAGTAGATATTTAGTATGAACAACTTTTTGTTTCTTAAAATATCTGAGTCAAACTCAAAAATTATGGGTTAAAAATCAACTTTTAGTAGGGAAAACTTTTTTGTGTGTCTGGATACAATCTGACCAAAATTTGTACATCGGACTACTATTTCATAAACCGGTTATGTGTCGAAATTTGAATGCAGGTCTCTGAAAGGGTATAAAATCTTCGGCGCTCCAAAGATAGCCTGCGTTATATTTTTTTACGCACATTAAATACATAACCTGTTTTCTTGTAATTTGTTTTCTTAATATATCTTAATGTTGGGTACAGTGTTACGTTCTGAAAACATTTCTTCAAGATCTGATGAAAATTAACCTTTAGTAAAAAATTCGTTGTTGCTAAGAAAAATTTAAAACAACGCGCAGCGTAAGTCTCTGATGCCGACGATTTATTTTTCATAATAAATTATATTATTTTGTAGGACAAGGGTGATGCGCCCCATCCCCGCTTCACCTGCCACCCCGTCAATAGCTCATTGCCTCATTTCCACTCCTACCACTTTCTAATCTACATTTAAGCAAGCGTAGCGTGCCGGGGGTTGGCGAGCGAAGCGAGCAGGTGACGAAGCCTCTTAGTAGATAGAATAATACGTACCGTTAAAACACAGGGCATGCTGGGTGATATAAAGTCAAGTCCACGCATACCATTTCCATTGAAACAGAACTTAATGTTTTGCATAAATTTGCGACGAATTGACTTTAAAGAATATATGCAGAGAGCCGAGTTATTTGTTGGGATATTGCTATCACCTTTTGAAAAGACAGCAAACAGTACATCATCTTGAATTGTAATACCAAGACTCTGTGCAAGGTCGGAGCTAGGTTTACCCAAAAAACCGGCCTGAACCAAATTGAATTTGGTTCCGCCCTGAGCATCACTTATACACTCCACCGGAATTTCTGTGTACGAATAATAATTGGAGTCCTCCTGACAGATTCGAACAAGCTTCGTAATATACTCCTTAGGTGATGAATGATGACTATGCTTCAATTGCGTTGTTAAAAAATATGAAAATCGCTCCGAACTAAAACCGTAGACATAATTCACCAAATACGTCTCTCGTGCATATGAATTGATAAAGGTACGTGTGCCTGTTGTGACAGCCGATGAGGCAATTTGAAACATTTTTGTCTTTTCTAGAGATCGGGATGCTACAGCGGGTATTTCACTTCTGTATGGTGAATTATTGGTGTACGTAACGCCGACATACATCACATTTGTTACTGGGTGCTGTGGTGGACCTGGTGCTATAAATGCCACTGTCGATGAATTTGCATCATTGGCAACAACTGCATCCGGCACTTCGTGTTCAATTATGCTAACATTCTGTAGATTTCGAACTGTACACGTGCCCTGAAATAAGGAACCGCAAGCGATTAACCGTGAGGTGGCCCGATCAATAAGCAACACCTTATTATAATTATTTGTAGGCTTGCGTACGGCATTGAGCGGACAATCGAGTATCGTGCATTCGACTGAATCATTTTGTGGACCCGTTTTCACCGTTTCATGTAATTCCAAGTCTGGCGATAGTTGATACAATCGATTTACGCCGCCGACAAAAACTCGTCCAGTTATCGTATCCACAAGCAGATGATTTAGCATCGTATCAAATTTGACTACATTTGTAATTATGCTGCTAGTGCTAAAATTTCCAGTAGTTTCAGATAAATTGATATCAGTTAAATTGACTTTAAGGGCATCTTCACTACGTCCAAACCTATCGACTCGTAAAGCCATTGCTGATGGCATTTTTGGAGGTTCATTGCGATTTTTAGTTATATGCACTATTTGGCCGTGGGCAAATAAGGATAGTGGTTTTGATGGATAGAGATGGAGCTTTCCCAAACTTGTTACTAATAGCACAATATATAGTAGAATATTCATTTCCACAATCAAGTAGATAGCCACCACAAGGGCGATCAATATAAGAGAAGGATTTACAATCAGTCTGCTGATTATTTGTTTTTTTTTTTTGGTTACCTTATGCTAATAACATTTATATACGCTTCAAGGTAATTAATTCTTCATTTGTTTTTTATGCTTTGTCTCAAGCAGATGCAATAATTGCTACTTTATTTAAAAGACGTATTCTGCTGTATCCATTATCAATGTTTACTTCGTCTTCAAATGCATTAATTTCCACTAGTACTTCTTGTTGAAAGCTGCCGCATTATAATTTTATTGTATCTGCAACTGCACATAAAAAGGAAATTATATAAATGAATGATTTATTGTGGACAGTAAATAATTTAAGTTTTATGGTTTTATTTGTTTTTATATTATATCACAAATGGTTAAATGTATACGGAATATCTATATATATTTTTTTAAATTGTTCTTAATATGCTGACATTTTAATAAATATGTACATATACACATATAGATAAGAAATTTTTTTTTAAAAACCAAGTTAAGGCTTTTTTCATAGTTAAATACAGTCGTGTCCCGATAATTCAATTTATGAGAGGTTCAATATTCTTTGATATTCTTAAGAAAGATCGAAAATTACTGTTCAATTCAACTGTTACTAATTGCTTAAACGAAGCTGTCTCTTACAGCAGAAGAGTAGTCTCCGTGTCTCTTGCACTCTCATATTTTTTTTGAGGTCAGACATACATGCGCATGTATTTGGGGGTGAGTTTTATGAAAACTGGCGACAGCGCATAGCGTTGATCTGTCTGATTTATTTTTCTGAATTTTAAGAAACACATTGATTTTGACTGAGCACAGTGGTTCGCTGTGACTTTTTATTGTACAAAAATAATGTCTTCTGATTTTAATATTTCTGATCGACAAAATATGCGCCATCAAAATCTATGTGCTTCATAGATTTCTTAAATGAACCTCACTTCTGACCGACGCAGCGCGCTGTAGTCAGTTTTCATAAAAACCCACCCCTAAATACATTTATGTCTGTCCTCAAAAAAAAAAAGTGAGAGAGCAAGCGACACAGAGAATAGTCTTCTGTTGTAAGATCGATACGATACTGAATTAGTGTAGGGATTATATCGAGGAAATATCGATATTATCGATAAGGATATTGGAATGGAGAATATCGATAAGATTTTGAGTTTATCGATATGTTTGGCGTCAGTTCTGCTCTGCAACTTTTGGCGCGTGTTCTTTCTTAATGTGAGTTAAAATTTTTTAACTTGCGCTTAAGACCAAGGTCTAATCCATTATATTTTTATAAATTTAGTTAGGTCCTTATTGGTGTTGGCGGCTACGGATTATGGATCGTTACTTGGCGAAAAAATCCAGTGGTAAGTACTTGGCAATTGCATGTTCGCGTATTTAACGTGTGTCCGTGTGTGTGCGATTGTGAGCATTCAATGACAAACAGTATATTAACCGTGTTTTTTTCTTGTTTAAGAAGACGGAACGGCCGCAATTGTCGAAAGTGCAGTGGTGAGCGACTTGAATGAGGAAGTTGCCCAAAAAATTGGATTTCGGAATATTCGAATTGAATTTGTTTCTGTTTATTAGATATGTTTTATTGAATGATTGGATCTCATTTTATAGTTATAAGAATTGAATTTGTTTTAAAGCTTTATAAAGAACTGAAATACATCGTTATAAAATGTATTTAAACTTGAATATGACAACACTTTAAATTAAATTAAATTTTTAATAGCATTCGGGGAATTTAAAGCTTAATTCCTGAAAAATTTCTAATGTTTTTATCTGTAAATTCAAAGGCAAAAAACGACGATATATTATCGATAATATCGATAATTTAAGTCAAAATATTGCTAATATCGATAAGGGTGAATATCGATGTAATCCCAACACTATACTGAATCATAATGGAATTCGATCGAAGGAATTGAATCATAATGGGAATCAAACGAACGAACTGAACTAAAAGATCGAATCGTTCACTCACCAAAAATTGAACGATTGAACTAAATCCTTCAATTTAACTAGAATGAACAATTATAATACTGATGCAATCAAGTTGTAAATCTCTCTGCTATTTTCGTTGGTCGCTCGGCTGGGATTTACAAGCTTCGTAAAATTTGCCACACGTTCTTGGATCTATTAGCAGCAAAATATTGCGTAGCACGAAAATCGCGGTTTGACACATCTATGTATTCATTGGTTAGTGGTATTAATGATTAGTAGATCCATTTATTAGCATTAGCATTTTTTTAAATCATAAGTGCTGTTCTCAAAATTATCAAAAATGAAGAAATGATCAAAATAGTAAGATCACGCAAAATAAACGTTAAGAAATATAGCTACATTTTTAAATTAAAAATATTGCGCAAGCTATATACCCTTGCAGAGATCGTTTATATGGCAGCTATATGATATAGTAATCCGATTTGCAACAAATTTGATCAGGCTGTTTGAAACTATACCAAACACACAATCTTCCTGAGCAGGTATCAGAAAAATCTTATACTTGTGATACTTCCTGGTGAACGCTCTGCTACATTTCTATGCCAATAATAAATAATCGATAACTTTTTGACGTTAACGATAAATGTAGCGGAATCACAAACAAAGTAGCGGACTTTTTTTATGATACATGCTCATGTATCTTGATACCTAAAATTTGCTATCATGATACATTATCAGTCACGTTCACTAGATTGAGCGGATGTATCACAAAAATGATCAGGGAGCAAGTGAGCCTGGTAAACACACCCATTGATTTCGAACCGATCGTTCCTATGGCAGCTATGTGATATAGTTGTCCGATTTTAACCAAATTTGGTAAGGGTGTATGAAACTCTATAAAACACACAATCTGTGAGTTTGGTTGAGATATCTTGAGAAACAAAAAAGTTTTCATAATAAATATTGATTTCGAACCGATCGCTTCTATGGCAGCTATATGATATAGTGATCCGATCTGGCCGGTTCCGACATATGTACTGCGTGCAGCAAAATGACGGACCTGTACAAAGTTTCATCAAGAGAGCTTAAAAACTGGGAGACTAGTTTGAATAGAAACAGACAGACGGACATGTCTATATCGACTCAGCTCGCCGCCCTGATCAAGAATATATATACTTTATGGGGTCTGTGAGGCCTCCTTCAATGCGTTACATATTTCGCGACAAAAATTTTAATACCCTCTGCAAGCGTATAAATATAGCGCAAGCTTAAATTGGCGAGCCAAAGTTTGAATACCCTTGCAGTGCTCTATGTAAGCCTTCAGATTTTTTACAAAATTGGTTAGACGTTGGTTTCGAACCAATCGTTCCTATTGCAGCTATATGATATAGAAGTCCGATTGACACCAAATTTGGACAGCCTGTTTGAAACTATACCAACCACACAATTTGAATAATTGGTTGAGATATCTTAAGAAACCAACATTTTTTCATACTAAATGTTGTTCTTGAACCGATCATTCCTAAGGCAGCTATATGACATAGTTGTCCGACTTGCGTTACGCATTTCGTGACAAAATTATAATACCCTCTGCAAGGGTATAAAAACAACACCTAAGAAAATTTTTTAAGCTGTTTTTTGGCATAAGGGGCCCCTATGTATAAAATAAAAGTGATTTTTGGAAAGGCTTTTTTCTGTTGGATATAACGATTTATTTACATTTTTAAATCAGAATAAAAGCAAATAATTAATACTATAAAATATTATATGTTCGACAGTAGGAGACCCTGTACGTTTTGAGCGCAAAGCGTTTACTATAGATTGTTCTTTAATTTTGCGAGCTGGAAATTTCAATAGATGGCGCCACTACGAAGATATCAGTTGATAAACACAGAGGTCGGTGGCGCCTTTCTTCCCGTAACATTGTAAGTTGAATTACTTTCGCGTTTATCATCCGATTGGAAATTTTCAGGACTGGTTCGGATCATTGTGTGTATTGTATGTAGCAAAAATCAAGGAGCTAGCATTAAAGAATGTCTTGTAATTGATATAATAATAATTATAATTCTTGAAAATTTGTTTTTCAATTTCCGAGGAGGGAGGGGACGTAGCAAAAATCTAAAACAAGCTTTATCTATGCAAGATATAGATGAACGTTCATGTCTCTGAAATCTAGGAACTCAAATAAGGGACAGACGGACCGACGGACATGGCTATATCGACTCGGCTGTTGATCTTTATGGGGTCTGCCACGCCTCCTTCTGCCTGTTACGCACATTTGCACAAACCTTACAACTTTTTGTACTTATTTAAAGTACAGGGTCTAAAACGTTGAAAACTGTGACTGCTCAAAGTAATTTTTAATGGATTAAATATTTCTGGGAACCCAAATTAGAACTTCTTGACGGAATGCATACTTAGTAAATCGGTAAAACATTTTTCGACTTGAAACCAGGGAATGAAACCGGAACCGTTAACCGAAATTAACCGTTTCAAATGAAATACCGTAACCGTAACCGAAATAAATTATTTTTCAAGAACCGAAAACCGAAATGTTCGTACCGGTACGGTTTCGGTACATTTAAAAAAATTGGATTGTTATTTTTCGTACGAACAAGGTTTTGCACTATAAAAAAAATTTCTCGAATTATATGTCAGACTTAACATGCTAAAATGCATGTACGTTTGTACGTTTATACATACACAAATATTTGTTGATAAAATTCGATTTTCTTTACTTTTAAATTTTTTTTAAAAATTTCTGTGCTGTACCGGTATGGACCGATACGAGAACCGGAACCGAAAGGACAACACCGAAATAGAACCTTTTACCGAAATAATCGTTTCGGTGCGTACCGGAACCGGAACAGTAACCGAAATTCGTTATGGTTTCATTCCCTGCTTGAAACGTTTTGAAGAAGAATTTTAAAAATGTACACAACTTTTCTTCTTATTTACTATATTCCAAAAACGGGCATATATGTACATTAAAGATAAATTACCTAAAGTAAATTAATTTATTGATATGATACACACTTCATACATGCAAATAGTGTATGTAAATGTTATCACAGTAAAAAATTTTGTTTGGCAAAGAAAAATATCACATTTTTGTGTTATTTACAATTAGTTAAGCACCATGGAGCTCAATATTTCCTAATTTATTACCTATTCTAAAAACAATAAAATAAAATTGAAAAAAAAAAACAAAACATTATTACCAAGAAAATATTGTGTATTACTCTTGTAAAATAAAGTAAGTGAATGTTATATTTTTACATCAATTATCATAAACTGTATACATGTACATATGTACATACATCGTTGTCATGATGCATGTAAATTGGAATATCGAACAACAATGGAAGTACGATATAATTACTTAATGACTAAGACTCCAAGTTTCAGATAAGAAATAATGTTTAAAGACCAACCAACTAACCAAAATTGCCCTTACTACTGAGAAGTTTCCTATGTATTTTATCACCATATGCAGGACAATACTAGACCGATAACTTAAGTCACTGCTGACATTGTTGTCTACCACGCCCATTGTTACAAGGGATAGTACAACAAATACACATGTATTTAGATTTATATTCAAATATACATTCTCAGTTAAATAATTTATTTACAAATGTCGAAATTCGACAAATTTTAACTCATTGAGCTACTTAAACATGTAGAATTTAATACGAAGGAAACATCGTGATGAACACCTGACATATACGACAATTTGTATATGTTCATACAATACATGCGCAAAATAACTATGTTTTTTTTTGCATTAAAAGATACTCACACTTATAATCAAAGTCTTACATGTTGCTAGTATTAGTAAAATCAAATACCCTTATGTGTGGACGCATAGCACATATCGTTGTAACTCGAAATATTTTTTTACAGTTTGACGCTTTAATTTTCACAAATAGTGTGGGCATTCTTCATACACATTTATTTAAGTGGGCGTAATGTTGTTTGTTTTTGCGTTTAGTTGTGTGTATCTACGCTTAATAACATAAGTTTTTGTTTAAAATCCGGAGAATGGCTTGTTAAGAGCAAAACGGCACTCGGAAGTTAATTTTTTGCAATATAAATGTACACATACTTTTTGTAGCATCAGAACGACACACACACAGTGATATTTATCAAACATACACCGACGAACCAGAATACAACTCTACAATATTCAAGATGTCGGATACACTAAAATATCGACAAGGCGACATATTGTATCGATTGGCCAACACCATAGAGCTGGTAAATTATCGATAGTGCCCCCATTCTATATTTTCGATGTTTTGAGAGCAACTATACTATCGTAGTATCGTTTTTTGTACGGTACAAATTAAATTTATAAGCAACTTTGAATGTATATTTCATATTTTATATATTTAGTGCTATAGTACAATAACTACAACTAAAAATATGAGAGATCAAAATTATTGTCTTATATCAGTTTGACATACATAATATAAGGAACTCAATCGGAGATCGACTCTCTAACATAACAAGAACATTCAAGCAATTAACAAAATATTATTCCATCCATGAATTTCTTTGCAAAAATAGAAGTTTGTCAGCATTGTTCTCCTTAAGCGAAGCCCTCCGGTTACTAATTATAAGTCCAGCCTTGCTGATCATACGCTCAGACTCTGTAGATGTGGCGGGAACACATAAAAATTTAGGTACTATATGTATCATATTAGAATGATATGTTATTTATGTTTTTCCTTATGATTACTGCAAATTGATATAATTACCTTCCAGTCTTGTGGGGGATCTACATTTTTATCCGAATGCTTAAAATTAAAATATTGTCGAATGATATGAAAAATGCCCAGCACCATCGAGAGCGACAGAAAACTATCGATGGTGGCTCAGAGAGATACAAATTCGATACCTCGAGAGTGCCATCAATAGTTTCCCAGCTCTACAACACCAAAGTAATGCTAGGTTCAAAGAGTCGCCACAGAGTGCCTTTGTGCTCTGCGGCACCTGTGCCTGTATGCGGAGTGTGCCAGAGTTTTCACATTGGGCGGCACATAAATTGTGCTCCACAGATCTGTGCCAACTACTGTGTCAGCCCTCAATGTGAACACTACTTTGCACAGCGCCACAAGGCGGCACAACTTATTCAAATGTTGACAACAACAACAAGATCGTGAACAAGGAGAAAGTTCCACAAAATGAATAATAACACATTCAAAATAATCTTTTTAATAAGGAGGACGACCAGCTTAAACGTTATCTTCGGCTAGCCCTGGTCTTTATTATCATTGATCAATTACAGCCCAATACAAGCCATCGCTAATTTATCTTCCCTCTGCAATATCTATATCTTTCATTCAAAATATGAAAATCAATTACACCCATTTTAATCTGATAAAATCGCAAAAATAAAAAGTAACCAAATAAATTTATACATTATATATATGTATTTTCTTCAAACACCAATTTCATCTATTACTAGATAAGCGTTAAGAAATTTAATCTGAACGTGCCGGAAAAACCAACATGCTCGCTCTGCGTGGCACAGGAAAACACTGTTCATTTCAGTTGCTTCAACTGAAACAGCTGTTCAAATAATTGTGATTGGTAAATTGAAATAAACTCCTTTAACTTATTGCATCCTTACACTGCCGCCGCTAAGCAAAAACCGATATCTTACCGACAAAGCTGCTTACACTGGACACAATGCCGATAAAAATGACGCCAACTTGACGTAGTCAGCTGTTTTTTTTTTCTATAAATCAGTCATATAATTTATTGTAAAAACGTAATTGATGCAGCGAATTTGCTTCACAGACTGTGGCAATGCGCACATATATAAACGTGAATAGGCCCTTGATCGAGTATAGGCCATATTCTCTTATCGTGTTGACCATTTCTGCATATATACGCATATTTTACTGGCCCCACTCATATCATACAAAACGTCCCCCATATTTTCATGAGAAACGTGCCGATGTCCACCATTAACCTTTTACGTTTCGCGGTTATGGGTTTCTCTTACTTTAAAAAACATAAGTAATAGAAATAAAACAAAATAACATAAATATATATAATTGCACCATTTTTAATATTCCATATGATTTTATTGTCGATTACCTAAATTTTAATCGGAAACAGCCAGCGTTGCCACACTTTCCGTCAACAATTTTGCAAAATTTTTGCCGTACAGACAGCGGCACGCCGTTTAACCGGTATATTTGAACCCAACTGTCACCATTTTTGTATGGTAGCGAAAAACTTGCCGGCATCAAAGCGGCCATTTTTCGTTACGGTGCCACACCTTAGTTCTCGACGTATAGCGGTTTAAATAAATCCACGCAATCTGTCAGCGCCACGGAAATCGGTGAGTCCCCTAAAATTTGATAAAACGTCGGTTAAACGGGTACCTAATAAATATAATAGTTCCGCAAATTTAACCTTTATTATATTTGATACATTGAATATCGTTTCATGCTGTTTTTGTATAGGTTTCGCAATTGGACGTTGAGAGCATGCAGATTTGACGGGAAAAAGGCTGCATTGGCAACGCTGGCCAGAACTAACAATGTAAGGTAAGTGTTGCACAATGATGAAATATTGTAGTGCAACCCTCTGCGATGACGATGCTGCCCCAAAAATATCGAGACAACTATAAATGCATCAATGTTTCGATATTTTTCCATCTCTATAGTGTGACCACTCTTCCAGCTCTTTTTCTTCCGCAGCGTGCCGCGTGTAAGCTTTTTTAACACAAGAAAATATTTTACAAAATGGATAGCGATGAAGAGCATTTTACCTCAGGCGACTCTGGAGCAGCCGCAACCTTCCCAATCCAATGTTCAGCTTTACGTAAGAATGGATACGTTATGTTAAAGGGACGCCCTTGCAAAATTGTGGATATGTCTACCTCCAAGACGGGTAAACATGGGCACGCCAAAGTCCATCTTGTTGGCATCGACATATTTACCCAGAAGAAGTATGAGGATATATGCCCCTCTACCCACAATATGGATGTACCCCATGTTAAACGTGAGGATTACCAGCTCACCGATATTAGCGATGATGGCTACCTCTCATTGATGACCGAAACTGGAGATATTCGTGAGGACCTTAAGTTGCCCGAGGGAACATTAGGCACTACTCTGCGCAACGATTCTGATGCCGGCAAAGACATTTTGTGCACCGTGATGAAAGCCTGCGGCGAAGAGTGCGTTATTGCCATTAAAAACAATACTGCTCTTGATAAATAAAGATGATCAGGAGAGTCTGCTATTTGCGAACCTCCTGACACTGCGAAGAGTAAAGATGTAATGAAGTAATATCAATAAAATGATTCAACAATATATAAATTGGTCTTTACATTTTATATTATTATTACGAGCATAGCGAGCAGGGGGCAAACCCCCTAGTTATTATAAAAGTTAGGCGAGTTTACAAAACTTAGGCAAACTTATAGAGGTAGAGCACTAGCAGCGTGGCCTTCGGCTATTTTTTTGTTTTTACATATTTACATTTGTTTCTTATATGAAGTTATAGCATATGTACATTTGTTTTAGATTGTGTGATATGTGTTGGATGTCTTTAGGAAGAGTATAATTTTTTCATGTTTTCTGGGCTGGGATCGGTGAGAAAATCTATTGGGTTACTGTTATTAAAAGTGTTCTGTTTTATAGTGCTTAGTGCTGGGCATGTATTTAGTAGGTGCTCTATTGTAATTCTGCTGTTGCCTATACATATTTTTTTTCTGTTGATATATTAACAAATTACTTTAGACTAAGTCCAGGCGTCAGATACCCGGTAAAGACAAATAATACAAATTGCAAATTATTGCACGTGGTATAGTCAATACGGCTTCTTCCATCGGCTTTAAAGCCAGTTTCTTGACTATATTTTCAAGTTGACGAGTAATGAGAAAATGCTTTTCAAAATTGGAGTTACTGCCTCAAATACATATGTATGTTCATACGACTAGTTCATACCTTAAGGTAAGGGATTTGTATACATATGTTTGTATGTACAAATATCAGTATGGGGGAGAGGATATCACCAATCTGCTAATTCATAGTTATCTACATTTGATCAATTTCAATTGGCGCACGGTACAAAAGGGCGTTATTCATCTTAATATTGATAGTCATTCAGGCATGGTTACTTGCATATGTGCATATGTAATTTATCACATTTTAAGAGAAATAACATGTACTCTTTTTTTTGCATTATTATCGATTTGTATTATATATTATATCGGAATATATGTACATCGGGAATCGACTATTTCTTGATAAGTAGAGTATGTCCCGTTTTATATATTTCCAAGATTACTAACATATATTTAGCAAAAGACAAGCGAGAAAATTATCGATATAATTAAAGTTTAATAATTTTAATATTAATATCGATGTATAAAACTGCAAGTTGAATATTTGCAAACCACCTAAAAACATAAACGATTTAAAAATTGATCAACTTTCTGGAGTTTGGGAGTTTTGTGTGATTTTTATGGAATATGCATAGTAGTTAGTTGTTAGCATGTTAGGTTTGGTAAAGGCCCTTTACTAAAGGGGCTGCAAAATTACGTATAATATCGATATATTACCAAATGCAACAATTACAATCGACGACAACCGTGCAAAAAGTTATGTATTCCAAATTCCGATGAAAAGGAGTAGCTTCTACAATACGCCGTCAGTAGGTCGAGAAAATGTTCGCGTTACGTGCTGCCGCTAAAGCTGATAAAAATTTGCTGCCATTTTTGGGGCAATTGTGTAAGTACAAAAAAGAATCGGTTTGAAAAAAGGCAATCTAATAAGTGATAAAGCTACATGTTTTTATATTTAAAAGAAAAGCTATTAGTCTGCTAAAATTACTTAACAAAAACCGAACATAACCTAAAATTAAATGAATAGAACACGGAAACTGATTACATAATAATTTGAAACATATAGTGTTTAAGTTTATTTTAATAAATATAGCTAAAATCAATTTAATAATCAATCAGAAAATTCTATTCAATATTTAAGCACAGGGTCTTACATAATTACTATCCGTAATTCAGGACACTTCAAATGTTATGTACATCAAGTACTTCCTTATTTATTTAAAATCCTATTTTTACTCGCAAATAGTTAATAACAAAAAGGGGTTAACTAATTATATTGCAAGCCTGAATCCGTTATAAAATCGTTTTTTTTTATATTATACATATAAAAAAAAGTAGGATGGGAGCCATGACTGTGACGTAATCTACGCATGCACTTTGGGAATTAAAAAGATAAAAAACCTCGAACATTTAAGAATGTATACATATAAATAATAAAATTATCAAATTATCAGCTCGTGGTCATGCCGCCAAGGCAGCTGCTAAGGCGGCCGCAGCAGGCAATGGAAGAATTGTTGCCGTAATTGGTGCCGTTGTTGACGTGCAGTTTGATGAAAACTTGCCACCAATTTTGAACGCCTTGGAGGTTGACAATCGTCAACCACGATTGGTACTAGAGGTGGCTCAACATTTGGGCGAGAACACCGTGCGTACAATCGCCATGGACGGTACTGAGGGTCTGGTACGTGGACAGAAGGTTCTCGATACTGGTTATCCAATCCGTATTCCAGTTGGCGCTGAAACTTTGGGACGTATTATCAACGTCATTGGTAAGCATAAAAAACGTACTAAAACTATTTTTTAAAAAATTTTCTAGCTTAACACATTTAAATACTTCATTAAAGGTGAACCCATCGATGAGCGTGGACCAATTCCCACTGATAAAACCGCTCCCATTCACGCTGAAGCTCCCGAATTCGTTGACATGTCTGTGGAGCAGGAGATTCTCGTTACTGGAATCAAAGTTGTCGATCTCCTGGCACCTTATTGCAAGGGTGGTAAAATTGGCCTGTTTGGCGGTGCAGGAGTTGGCAAAACGGTTCTCATTATGGAACTGATAAACAATGTGGCCAAGGCCCACGGTGGTTACTCAGTGTTCGCTGGTGTCGGCGAGCGTACGCGTGAGGGTAACGATTTGTATAATGAGATGATTGAATCTGGCGTCATTTCGCTTAAGGATAAGACATCAAAGGTCGCTCTCGTCTACGGTCAAATGAATGAACCTCCAGGCGCTCGAGCTCGTGTTGCTTTAACTGGTCTTACCGTGGCTGAATATTTCCGTGACCAGGAGGGACAAGATGTCCTGCTTTTCATTGACAACATTTTCCGTTTTACTCAGGCCGGTTCCGAGGTGTCCGCCTTATTGGGCCGTATTCCATCGGCCGTCGGTTATCAGCCAACTTTAGCAACCGACATGGGTACTATGCAGGAACGTATTACCACAACCAAGAAGGGATCCATCACTTCGGTGCAGGCCATTTATGTGCCAGCTGATGATTTAACTGATCCAGCTCCAGCCACAACTTTCGCTCACTTGGACGCCACCACTGTGTTGTCGCGTGCCATTGCCGAATTGGGAATATATCCAGCTGTAGATCCATTGGACTCCACATCTCGTATTATGGATCCAAACATCATTGGGCATGAACACTATAATGTCGCTCGTGGTGTACAAAAGATCCTGCAAGATTACAAGTCTCTGCAGGATATTATTGCTATTTTGGGTATGGATGAGTTGTCAGAGGAGGACAAACTGACTGTCGCGCGTGCACGCAAGATCCAGCGGTTCTTGTCACAGCCATTCCAAGTCGCTGAAGTTTTTACCGGTCACGCTGGCAAACTTGTCCCATTGGATCAAACTATCAAGGGCTTCTCACAGATTTTGGCTGGCGAATACGATCACTTGCCAGAAGTTGCGTTTTACATGGTTGGTCCAATCGAAGAAGTTGCTGAAAAGGCCGACCGTCTCGCCAAGGAAGCTGCCTAAATTCGAGAGACCTACCAAAAAAGATCCTTGCGAACTTATATTCAATTGAATTAAGCATTAAAGTTGTCAGAGAAATTAAATAATTTCAAACCTTAAAGGAAACAATAAAAAGAAACTAAATATACATCCAACTGTAAAATATTTCGTACAGGAGATTTAAAAATGTATGTCTTTTCGAGGTACCCCACTTAAAAAAAACAACATTCAGTCGGGAAGGCCCAGCAGTACAATACCCTATAAAAGTAACAGACGCTGTTATATTCTATATGCAAGCAACAGAGTTAACACACTTTATTGAATAATTACACTGTGCGACAGTCAAAAAACTCCTGGGAAGTGATAGTAATTTCCGGTTGGGCTTATCGAGTATAACAAAACTGCATACTTGGAATTTGGGGAGCATCGAAAACCTGCAATTTATTTAAAAAAAAACCTGGTTTTCATGCTTATGAGTAGTTAACAGCCTGCAGCTTAGTAAAACTTACACCGATTTTAAAGGCCAGAAAATCACTATAATTTCCCAGGAGTTTAAACTTCATTCCAATTTGTTGCATAGTGTTGTCTAGTGATGTAAAAATACATCGAAACATCGATTGCTCGATTTTTGCGTACGCGATTTTGTAGTTTTTTAACTCGATATATTTTTATCCGATTAATCTATTTAAATAAATCGATTTTCATAAACAATCTGACTCCTTGCACATCCTTAGCGAACGCTACAAAACATACGCGGGGTGTCAAAATTTCATTTCATAGAAAAGTTAAAGTTTACAAATATGCCAAAGTAAGATTGGGCTATAATTTTATTAGCGGATATATTTATGTGGGTTGGTGTAGACCTATGTACTCAAATCCAAGCGGAGTAATTTTGCGTGATCCATAGACGAAAAAAACATAAGGAGGCGCAACAAAGATGCAAAGACGGCGACGTCGAATTCTCAAAGCGGCGAGTTTGAGCACAATCGACGAACACGCCGGGAGCAAGAGGATGTAAACAGTCGACGACGAGAGTGATATGAGAGCGGTCATTCGAAGCAGAACAAGTGATTTAAGAGCGGTCATTCGATGAAGAACGATTAAAACGAACATATGAAGGTCGATGTCGAAATTTCCGATGTTTCGATCAATCGATATTTGCATGGGCTATTTTAAGAATTCGATTTTTAGATCGATGTTAAGTTTGGATTTACATCACTTATATCATCAATGTGTATGATCCTATTGCGATCAAATTAGCAGTTTGGATTTGCATGACCCTAATTGTCTCCAGCTTAAATGTGTTATGATTTTTTGCTATACATACACTAGTCGGCATATTTATTTTGACATAGCTTACCTTTGACTACAAGCCCATTTTGCCAAGTACTGTTGTATTCTCGAGAAAATATTCAATATGAAGGGCATATGAATAACTGTAAATTTGCTTTATAATTTGCCTATTATCTTTTGTAAATTTTTTTCTGCTGATGAGAATGCAAGCACACCTCGAATTTTGCATGGCATAAGTATTTTGACAAACTTTTCTAGTTCAAAATCCTTAAATAATCGATTTTGGTATATTTTTTTAAAGTAATTTTGGGTCGTAGATTCCAAAAATGTAAATCTTTTAATTGTCCGAGCAATAGTTTTCGAGATAAAAATGGCAAGTTTTACAGCAAATTTACAGTTATTCATATGGACTTTATTTTGAAATTTTTTTCGAGCCGTAGAGTACAACAGTACTTGGTAAAATAGACTTGTAGTCAAAGGTAAGCTATGTCAAAATAAATATGCCGACTAGTATATGTGTAAATTGGTGGCGGCTTATTCAAATTTTGAATTAACGATCGGTACCCTCCTAATCATCATACGTGCCAAATTTTAAGTCTGTTGCGTTTAAGCTTATTATTTAGTTTTTTGGGGAGGGAAAGCGAAGAGTGACGTCCAACATTTAAGATTAACTCGTACTGTACCACATTGAGAGAAAAGGTTCATCTAGCGGTACTTAATTAATATCTATAGGGGTAAAACTTTTTTTTTCAATATTGTTGTTTAGTTGCAAATAGATTTAGCTACAATGTAAAACAAAATACAAATTTTTAAAATCATAATATTTCCGTTTATTATTTTGTCAAAGTTGCAACTTTTTATCATTACTTGGACATTGTTTAATTCAATGATCAATCATGATAAAATTTAAAATGTGGTGTTTGATATATATTTGTTTGTAAAAATATATTTAACTATAATATTAAAGACAACCATTTTGTTTTGAAGTCTTTTTAAATTAGCAAGGGGTGTACTCGTCGTTTTTCAGTCTTTATTTATTTCAGGTTTGTTTATAACAAAAATTGAATTGTATTAAAAAATAATAAAAAAATACTAAATAAAAAATTATGTAAATATATGTAACAGAATCAGTGATAGTTATTTTTTAATTTGATTCGGAATTAACATAATATCATAGTATGAACTAAGTACATTAAAAAGCTTGAGTTTTTTTTTTTTTTAATTTCTTTCGCACGCACATCGATTTCTAGCTTTGTATAAGCTGCTATATGTTGCAAGTACAAGCTCATTACAGGACGTTTCCTTACAAATATGTATAATTTTTTTAGTTTCGTTTTTTTTTAACATTTACCGAATTGCTAATCCGGTTGTCCGCGAGTTTCTATTGTATCGACAAATACTCAGGACTTGTCCTTCTAACCACTCTATATTGCTTTCTCGGCTAATTTCGCAACAAAATTGATAATTTTTTTTACCTCTTTAGCGTCATACATTTCGGTATTAAGTATATTATTTAAAATATTAGTTTTAACAGCTGAAAACTTTTTAGTTGACAGATGCTCGTTGTGCCATAGTAAATAAACTTCTTTTCCGAGCACCGACATTTCGCCAAAAAAAAAATGCAGTATCATATAAGGTCGCAGGTGGATGCAGATCTTATTGGACATTTAACAAACACAAGACAACATATAAATTTAAAAAAAATTTAATAGGCTGCTTGATTCTTGATCAGCGTCAACAGCCAAGTCGATTTAGCCATGTCCGTCTGTCCGTCTGTCACTTTTTTGAGATCCTAGATCTCAGAGACTATAAGAACTAGAGTCACCAAATTTGGCATGTAGGTTCATCCATATCTTGCATTGAACGAGTTTGTTTTAGATTTTTGCAACGCTCCCTCCGCCACCGGAAATTGAATTACAAAATTTCGAAGTCGAATTACAAGACTCCTTTAATGCTATCGCCTTGGAACATATAATATACGTATATATAATCCGAACTTGTCCTGAAAATTTCATTCCAATCGGATGGTAAACGTGGAAGTTATTCAACTAACAATTGTGCAAAAAAAAATGTGCGTAACAGGCAGAAGGAGGCGTGGCAGACCCCATAAAGTATATATACTCTTGATCAGCATCAACAGCCGAGTCGATATAGCCATGTCCGTCTGTCTGTCTGCCCGTCTGTCCGTCTGTCCGATTTTTGAGTTCCTAGATCTCAGAGACTATAAGAGCTAGAGACACCAAATTTGGCATGTAGGTTCATCTATGTCTTGCATTGATCAAGTTTGTTTTAGATATTTGCCACGCCCCCTCCGCCCCTAGAAATTGAAAAACAAAATTTTAAAAACGAATTACACAGGAACCTTTAAAACTAGCGCATTGATTTTTGGTATATATAATACACACTATAGTCCTGTTCATGCAAAAAATACAGTGCAAGCTAAGTTTGAATACCCTTGCAGTGCCCTGTGTAAGCCGTCAGATTTTTTACAAAATTTGTTAAATGTTGATTTCGAACCGATCGTTTCTCTGGCAGCTATATGACAAAGTAGTCCGATTTATACCAAATTTGATCAGCCTGTTTAAAACTTTACCAAACACATAATGTGTTTGTTTGGTTGAGTTGTCTTAAGAAACAAAAAAGTTGTTCATACTAATTTTTGATTTCGAACCGATCGTTCCTATGGCAGCTATGTGATATAGTTATCCGATCTGGCCGGTTACGACATATGTACTGCGTGCATCAAAAAAGGACCTATACCAAGTTTCATCAAGATAGCTTCTAAACTGAGAGACTAGTTTGCATAGAAACAGACAGACGGACAGACAGACAGACGGACATGGCTAGATCGACTCAGCTCGTCGCCCTGATCAAGAATATATATACTATATGGGGTCTGTGTGCAAACAGAGCTAACTGGCTCGCGTATATAAATTTACTAGGGGGTTTGCCACCTGCTCGCTTCGATTTCGGGGAGTAATGTGGAATGAAAATGGGGAACACATCTCACAGCTATAGTCGGACCTTATGTCATTTTATTTGCAGTTCAAGGCAAAACTCCCCTCAAACAGGGGTAGATATTCCTGCAGCAATGCAGCGTACACTCTGTCCCGCGGAAGAGGACCTCCACGCGGTGTCCCCTGGTAGCGTACAGTAGTACGGCCAATTTTGAGCGGCGCATATCCATGCCACTGCCAAATAAATAACCCGTCTTTCCTTTTTGTCAAATCCTCTCCCAAATACCTGGGCAA
The DNA here is from genome assembly GCA_035043265.1 of Drosophila testacea. NCBI lineage: Eukaryota > Metazoa > Arthropoda > Insecta > Diptera > Drosophilidae > Drosophila > Drosophila testacea. The sequence goes on along the minus strand of JAWNND010000842.1, from coordinate 1,462,246 downwards.
GGGTCTCAAAACGGCCTACCCTCAAGTCTGGGGCGTTATGCGACCCGTACCCACTGACTTACAAAGTTCGCAGCTGAGGGGTAATTCTAGCTGTGTGCGGACGGAGCCTTCCCGGGGCCGAGTAACCTCGGGTCGTAACCTGCCGTGCCATGGTATGGGGCGCTGCCATGGTCGACCGTTCTTTCCCCGATACCATTTCGTGCCTGCGGCGCTTGCCAGGTCAAGCAAAGCGGGCGTTTATAAACATAGCGTTGACGGACACAGTGCGCCGAAGAGAGCGCGAGAAGCGCTCGGCAACCCAAGGGAAACCTCATTTGTAAAAGCCGAGGCTCGGCTTTTCAGTGAGATTGCCAAGGATGACCTGGCTATGGCTCTGGTGGATGAGCTCAACGCTGATGGCAAGCTGCTGGCTGAGAAGTGGGGTGGACTGAGTCCTAACCAATCCGGGGAGCTCCACCCAATCCTACGACTCCTCAGACGTGGTACGGGGTCACAGGGTGATCACATGCGTGAACGAGGGCTCGAAGGTGTTCCTGGTAGATTGTGTCTCTAAGATTAGCGAGACGTGGAATGGTCTTAAGATCAAGATCATCCCAGCCAGGGACATTCCTCGACGCCCTCGTGCACGCATCTGGTTACTCAAGGGACAAACGGACCACGAAAAGCTGATCCGGACGCTAAGAGCGATGAGCCCAGACATCAATACAGATGACTGGGTGGTTCTGAAGGCAGAGCAGGAGATGAAGGCAAGTCAACCTTTTCTCCTACTAATTAATGCCTACTAATGAGGAATGCCTGGCCCAGCTAGAGGCCAAGAAGTCAAGACTTTGGTATGGCGTGAGGTAGGCCAAAATCAAAGTCTTCAAGAATGAACCGCCGGACAACATTTTAGAAGAGTTAGGCGACACCAGTGGGTTTTTGTGTGACCTTATTCTAGAGGAGAAGGATGAGGTCGAGCCCGGCACCAATCCAACATACAAACAACATATTGCCGAAAGTCGTCCAAATAAATCTGAATCATAGCAGGGTCGCTTCAGATAACCTGTTGGTCCTTCTCCGTGAGGAGGACATCGACGTCGGCATAATACAGGAACCCTGGACCCGTGAATCAACGGTCATGGGTCTAAACACACTAGAGTACAACACATTATACACGAACTCCACAGGTAGGCCGAGAGCTTGTATAATCATAAAGAAACACCTCAAAACACTTCTTCTTCCCAGCCTAAGCAACCCAGATCTGACAGTGGTCATGATTGAACTGGCAGAGAAGAAGCCACTTATAATTGCCTCCGCACGATGAGAAAGCACCACCAGCTGGAGTGGAACAGCTCATTCAAATGGCTGATGGAAGCAAAACCAGCGTACTGCTAGGATGTGACGCCAACTGCAGACACACAGTTTGGGGAAGCTCCGAAAATAACGACCGAGGTGAGTCTCTATTCGAGTATATACTAACCAAGAACATAACTATATGTATATAAAGGCAGCACCCCGACCTTCGTTTTCCCAAGCATCGAGGAAAACCAGGAATGCGAGGAGGTTCTTGACCTCACGCTGCTCATAGACTATAAAAATATTAAAGTTGTTAACTTGCGGGTCTCTATGCGTCACTCCTTCTCCGACCATAGATACCTGAGATATGGCATTGAGTCCAAAGCGATCAAGTCCACTCCAACCCGCAACCCCCGTAAAGCGGGGGGAGTAAGTTGGCAAACTTAGTTCAGTCCAAAGCGAAAGCTCACAAAAGAAATAAATTAATATCATCAACAGAATTAGATGAAGAAGTAAATTGTGTCAGCAGCATTTTAAACCAATCTTATAAAACAGCATGTCCGCTGTCGTATACTAAGCGTTACCCACCGTGGTGAAACATGGAGCTCGCGGAACTTCGGAAAGAAACCAAAAAAGGTTTTTAACCAAAGCTACGCTAGTAAAATGTTGCAACCTTCCAAAGAAATACTAAAAAAGTATAAACAAGCAATATTTAGAGCTAAAAAGGATTCGTGGGCAGTATACTGCGAGTCCATAGACACTGTAAAAGACACTGCTAGAATAGAAAAAATCCTAGCGAATGAGCACACCAACCCTAGTCTGCTAAACAAAACAGATGGCAGTGGTACAAAGTCGGCGAAAGAATCACTTGAGATACTAGTAGACACGCTCTTCTCGGTAACACTCCAACAGAAAATGAACCTCGCGCGGTGAACACGATTTACAGAAGCGGGAAAAATACGGAATTAATAACCAAAGAAAGACTTATATGGGCTATTAACACTTTTAAACCTTACAAAAGTCCGGGACCGGACGAGGTAATACCAAAGATGCTGCAAGCTATGGATGTTACAACAGTCGAATGGCTAGTTGAAACCTTTAAAGCCTGTATTGCGTTAAACCTTGTACCGATAGCTTGGAGAGAAGCTAAGATAACCATTCCAAAGCCAGGTAGAAGAGGCCACGTCCTAGCCAAGGACTACAGATCAACAAGTCTTACATCCTTCTCATTAAAGGTGCTAGAAAGAATTTTGGATATTCACATACGACCGAAAATAGAAGGAAAACAATTCAAAGCACAACATGCGTACACAAAAGGAAAATCCACCGAAACAGCTCTACATGAAGTAGTACGTCGGATAGAAACCTCTCTGTCTTACAAACAGTATATGATGGCTGCCTTCTTAGATATAGAAGGTGCCTTCAATGATGTGGAAGCGAACTCCATCCTGGAATCCCTCAACGACCTTGAGGTAGAGGGATACATCAGCACATGGATCGCGATTGTGCTGAAGCGCAGCAAAATCACAGCAAACCTGATACTGGACCCCAAACATCGAGGAGCGCGTCAGGAAGGCGTGCATAGCCTACTACTCCTGCAAAGCTCTGGTCTAGTGGAAAGCTCTCACCAAACAATACAACATAGATAAACTAAAAAGAACAGGAGCAATGAGGTCCTGTCCCTCTGCAGTTTTGAATGTACTGCTAAATTTACTTCCAAAAGATCTGCACGTAGAAAGCACAGCGGCCAAAGCAGCCTTCAGACTGAAGGAAGCACTGTGCTGGAAAGAAAGTCAAACAGGACACAGCAGCATCCTTAATAGACTATCAACATCCACATCTACGAAAACGGATTACATACTCGTAGACACAAACTTTGAGAAAAGCTTTAAAATAAACATACCGACCAGAGAAGAGTGGGCTGAAGGGAATTTGAGTGAGATCTTTGAGGTGATCCAGACGGACCAAGATGGACTGTGGTGTGGGCGCAGGAGAATACTCGCCTAACCTGCATGTGGAAAAGTCGTTTCACTTACCAGGCACGGCGAGTGTCTTCCAGGCGGAGACCTTCGCTATAATGGAAGCAGCCAAACTTCTGTTAGAGCGAGGTCTCGTTAACACACAGGAAGCACTCTTTTCCGACAGCTAAGCGGCCATTAAGGCACTCAGCTCGGTGAGATCAAACTCAAAGCTAATACTAGAGTGCAAAGAGGCACTGAACAAAACAATGACATCTTTTGGATCCCAGGCCATAGGGACTTCGACGGCAACGTGAAAGCTGATGAACTAGCAAGGAAGGGATCCGAGCTAAACAGCGTACCAGAAGAGGTGAGACCACCCCACAACACGATCAAAAATATCATCCATAAAGAACTCACTGAGAAAACAAGTTTTAGATGGTCCAGCGAAACCACCTGCAAAAGGGCCAGACAGGTCTGGCCAATCTACAACCAAAAACGCTGTTAGGCAAGTCCAGAAAGGACATTGCCAGGCAAGCGGCTACCATCACGGGACACTGGCACATAGGCACGTACGCCATGAAGATGGGACTACCATTTAACAGTCACTGCAGAAGCTGCAAAAAAGAACATGAACCAGAAACGCCCAAGCACTTATTGTGCCACAGCCCAGCATTATGCAGGGGCAGACTTAAGTTCTTCGGCAAACATGAACTCAAATCCCTACACGAGGTAGGATGTATCCAACCTGGCCCCCTTTTAAAGTTCATAAAGCATGGCAAGTAAGTGGTTATAGTTAATAACTGTTCAAAGCGATTACGGTATAATCTTTTTGTGGACCAAAACGGAGATAAGCTCCAATTGTTGATTTGGACTACAGCCGTAGTTTGATCGCCAGATTTATGTTACCTACCTACCTTATGTCATTTTTAATAAGAAAACGGGAAATGTAAATTAAATTTTTCCCTGCAATTGGACTTAAAATAAAAGTAATAATACTTTATATAGTATAGAGAATTTACATTTTCGCTGCACGCTGCTTTAAAGTTTTCGCTGCAATTGGATTATAGCAGCAAAAGCGAGTAACAGTGCCATATACTGCAAATTTATTTTAAAAGTCGCAACACCAATGAATCGTACTACCCCCCCCCACCCTCTTCTTATGATTGTTTATTAATAGCATTAAAAGCCACTGTTCCAATGGCAGCTATACGATATAGTAATCCGATCTTTACCAAATTTTCACAGAATTTTACAATGAGAAGGAAATACATAATCTGTGAGTTTGGTTAAGATAGCTCAAAAAACAACAAAGGTCATAATACTAATGTTTTATTTGCATCTGATTGTTCCTATGGCAGCTACATGATATAGTCATAGCAGTGTAGCAGTGAGTAAGAAATACGTAATCTGTGAGATTGTTTGAGATAGCTCAAAAAACAAAAAATTTCATAGTAAGCTATTTTGACCTTTGATCCCCCATTTTAGTCCCTTCCAGTGGGGATATCAAAAAATCCCGTCTTATTGCACCATAATTATGTCTCAGGTATGTTGTGTGAAAATTGCATCTCAATAACTTGAACCGTTTGGCCTGTAGCGTGATGTCTCGTCAGTGAATCAGTCAATTAGGACAAAGAGTTTTATATATATAGATAAGAGCACGAACACACGCACACACAAAACATTAATATAATATTATTATTTTAGGGCCGATTTTTCAATGTCCCAATAAACCTTATTCCTCGGATAAACATAACTATAAACACATAAGGCAAATTTAGATTTTTCAATAACGTGACACGTATGTGACACATAAGCGTTAATGTGCAGCAGCCCGACTCAGAGGCTTCCCCACCGAGTTCGTGTAAAAGTCTCATTCAAATTGTATGGTAGCGACTAACTTTCCGGCATCAAAGCGGCAAATTTTTCGTTACGGTGCTATACCGGCGGCAGTGTAAGAACGCTGTTAGAATATCTTCCGTGTTGTTATCCGATTGCGATTAAATTTTAACGGTTGCTCAACATCCAAATAAATATACAAATTTGCAGCAGCCCGACTCAGAGGATTCCACGCCGAGTTCGTGTGAAATTCTCATTCAAATTAACACATGCGTGTCCGAGGTAATTCGGTAGAAATTCCCTAAGGCAGGTTCCGCTACAAAGTCAAACGTCTTCCTGAGATCATCATAGGATCATTCTGCGGGTAATTCCCTTTTTCATTTCTGCTGTAGGGAAATTCTTTTTGGGAATTCTGGAATATTCCATTTGGAATTCTGACTGGCATTTCCCCTCCCTAGGGATCTATATTATTTATATATATATTTATCAAACTTTTTTCTTTAATTTTATTCAATACATATTTTTCCACAATAAATTAAATTAATTATTATTAAATTAATTAATACTGAAAAGAGAAAAAACAAAAATATAATCACATTAATTTTTCCATTGGATATAATTCATTATTATTTGTAAATAATTAGATTCCATGTTGGTTCAGCATTTTATTAATGCATTTGACTTACTCCACATATTGGCCAATTTAAGAACATGTGCCTGTATACAAAAATTACTCAAGAAAATGCAATAAAAATTAAGACTTACGCTTTTAAAAATGAGTTGTTCATCCAACACGTGTTCAAACCGCACCGCAAAAGACACTTTGATAGAGCCCGATTTTTGATGAATTATGGTGTACAAAATTTCTTGGCGGTCCTCAAAGTTCGATTTGGCGAACTCAGCTGTTTTTAACCAATATCTTTAATATTATTCACCGCATGTTAAATCTTTAATTTTTCCCATATAGAAAAACATTTTCAACAAAATTAAAAAAAATAAATTTTTTCTTAAAAAAACTTATTTTTTTATTTTTAAATTTATTTAAAAAAAAAAATCTATTTAACATAAAAAAATTTAGCCCAAGCAATTTTTTACGAGCCAAAGTTTGGATACTCTTGCAGTGCCATGTATAAGCCGTCAGATTTTTTACAACATTTTTTAAATGTTGACTCCTTACCGATCGTTTGTAATTTGAATTTGGTTGAGATATCTTGAAACAAAAAAATTTTCATAATAAATATTGATTTGGAACCGATCGTTCCTATGCAGCTATATGATATAGTTCTCCGATTTGAACCAAATTTGGTAAATCCTATGCAGCTATATGATATAGTTGTCCGATTTGAGCCAGATTTGGTAAGGGTATATGAAACTGTATCGAACACACAATCTGTGAGTTTGGTTGAGATAAATATATTGAGAAACAAAAAAGTTGTTCATACTAAATGTTGATTCCGAACCGATTGTTCCTATGCTATATGATAAAGTGATCCGATCCGGCCGGTTCCGACATATGTACTGCGTGCAGCAAAAAGACGGACCTGTAGCATCATCAAGATAGCTTCAAAATTGGGAGACTAGTTTGCATAAAAACAGACAGACAGACGGACATGGCTAGATTGCGCCTGACACGCCTCCTTCAATGCGTTACAATACTTTGTGACAAAACTATAATACCCTTTGCAAAGGTGTAAAATTGGTAAAAAGGTGGTTCAAAAAATGCAGTAAGCTACAGTGGAGCTAGCTTGAAAGCGTTCACTAGAGATTGTTGATCTTTAAAGTTGCGTACCAGAAATTTCAATAGAAGATATCAGTTGATAAAAACTGAGGTCGCTAGCGCCTCTTCTTCTTTATTTTGCCCGAAACATTGTTTGTTGAATACCTTCCGCGTTTATCATCCGATTTGAATGAAAATTTTCGGCACAGGTTTGGACCACAGTTTATATTATATGTACCAAAAATCAAGGCGTTAAAGGTGCTCTTGTAATTAGACTTTAAAATTTGTGTTTGTTTAATTTCAGTGGGCGGAGGGGGTGTGATAAAAATCTAAAACAAACTTGATCAATGGGAGACATAGATGAAAGTACATGCCAAATTTTGTGACTCTAGCTCTTATGGTCTCTGAGATCTAGCTGACACAAAAAGGGACAGACGGACAATCATGAATACATTAAAGTGAATTGTCAGAAGATATTTGACATCTTTCAAAAATCATCGGCTTCATTTGCATGAATATTTGCCCATGATAAAGCATTAGCATCCATCGACTTGGTAGGTTATCATTTAAATTCTCTATTCTTTATAACAGTTAGACTCCATTTAGAATTTAATGATATTTGTAATATTTATTAAGTATGTATTTGTATTTAATAAATCATAATTATGGTATAATAAATATTTATTTTTAGAGTTTATTATCGTTATTTATGTTACTTTTATTTTAAATATTTTTATAGTATGATTTTTAAAGACATCAACTACAGCAATTAACTTGAATAGGCAATCGTTATTTATTTTTGTTGTTTGTTGTTGGTTTGATTTTTGGGACATTCAATAAACAATTTAGTTACACGCATTTTTTCTGTGTCTGTGCTTCATTGTGTTCTAAACAACAGTTCGATCGATTTGCAAAGTTGAAATGATTTGTAAAAGTTTTTGTTCTTATATTTGTATGTATATCATAAGTATGGTTTAGAATATATTTTTAAGAAAACATTTTAATAACTAGAAAATTGTTAATTTATGTATTTACTCCTGTTAATTTTATTCTCAAAACATTGATTAATTGAAAATGCAATTACGGCATTCAACCGCATTAACTTTAAGAGCTTCCGCTCATCTTTTCCATAACGTTCTTTTTATGCGTGCTTGTAAATGTATTTAATATTAATAGTGTTACATTAATTGAACTAAAAAACTTGTGATGTAAGGTATGCGGAATGAATTACGAACAGTTTTAAATAGGCTGTGAGTTCCAAGTAGCTGTCGAGCAAAACGAAATATGCAAAAAGTAACGACACTATTCTAGCAAGTAGTTCATGATTATACCCTTTCAGAGGCTTTTAAATTTTGTCACGAAATGTGTAACGTAGGCGTGGCAGACCAAATAAAGTATAAATATATATATATATTCTTGATCAGCACGACGAGCTGAGTCGATATAGCCATGTCCGTCTATCTGTCTGTTTCTATGCAAACTAGTCTCTACGTTTTGAACACTAACCATTGAATTCATTGTATTCAATATAACCATACAATACAATGTATTCAATGGTTAGTGGTTTTGAAAATATCTTAATAAAACTTGGTAAAAACATATTTCAGAGTCATCATCAGCCGGATTGGATCACAATATAATATATTTAGCTGCCATAGGAACGATAAGTTAAAAACCAACTTTGGTATGAACAATTTTTTTGCTTCTTAACATATCATAACCGAACGCACAGATTGTTTGTGTCAGGTATCGTTATATACATACAATCTGACCCTTTTGGATAAAATCGGACTACTGAATCATAAACCTGTCACATGTCGAAATTTGAATGCAGGTCTCTGCAAGGGAATACATTGTATGTAATCTTTCTCGTGCAAAAGATAGCTTGCGTTCTTTGTATGTATAAATAAAAATAATGCGACAATGACTTTGAATGCAAATGAACACCATCTTTATTGCCAAAATAAATTTGCATTCATTGCCTGGGCAACCCAAAGAAGTCTAATAAATATATTTGCAATAATTTTTAGTACACATAATTGTGTGTAGGAAAAACTTTACTTATAAAATAATATCGGACGTGAAGAGTAAAAAAAAGCACAAATAACTAGGTGATTTCTACTTGGAAGGCTGCTCTGTCAAAAATTATGTCAGTGACAAAACTGTTAAGAAAGACATTAAAGACATGACAGTAATAAAATGTGCCAAAAAAACCGTGTGTTTCAAAATATCAACACAAAAAAATTAAACTTCTGCCTTATCAAAATTAGTTTTCTTCGTATTCACAAATAACTACTAGGTGATTTTTTTTCTCTGTCAAAAATTATAACGCCAGTGACAAAAAAAGAATGACATTAAAGACATGGCAGTAATAAAATGTGCCGAAAAAGACGTGTGTATCAAAATATCAATAAAAAAAAAATTATCTTCGGCCTTATCAAAATTAGTTTTCTTTGAATTCACATCACACTTGTATCATGGATGACGAAACCTTCTTTACTCTTGAGGGCCAACAGTGGACACCAAACAATAATTCAAAAACCAAGTTTTTCGAACAACTTTTGTTAACATAAGTGAGCTTGGCATTGTAAAATTTTGTTCAATACTTCAGAATCTTATTCAAAATAATCAAAGAAATAAAAATTAGTAGTTTGGCCAGATTTGTCGTCCGCCCAGCAAGTTAAAACCACACTGATTACTTTAGACTATTTAGACAATATGTACCTAAGCTGGAAAATCCTAAAAAATTTACCCCAATTAAGACCATTAAAAAAAATTGTAATTTCTGTAAGTGTTATTAGATAGATCTGTTCGTAATTTAGACCACATACCATATTCCAAAATATGTATATACACGTGCACACTTACATATATACACATATGTTACAAATGTATGCAATTAAGTATTCTATTTGACATCGGCGCAACGTAACTAGTCACAGCAAGTTAAGAGATTCTTTGAATTGAAATATATCGGTATAGCTACATACTTTGAAATGAACAAAGTGTAAAGTTACATATTATGTACATATACTATATTGATAATCTGTAGAAATTAATTTTTAAATTTATGTCGTGAAGCATTTTTCATTAAAGCCGACTTCGTTTTTATTTGATCGGGTTTCATTTAATTTTGAGTGCTATTAGCTTTTTATTTTCACTTTTCTTCATTTCTTTTTTTTATTATTTTAGTTTAGTGTAGTGCACAAGAATAATTTTATTGTTTATAAAATTTAGGTTATACGAGAGCACACTCATACACTTTACATACATCTAAATATACACAATCAGATTTACATAGTTGTATAGAGACTTAGTCTATTCCGCAAAAACAATACAAATTACAAAAGTCAATAACGGGATGCATGATCGAGATTTAAATTGTGTGTTCGCTTTCGCTTTATCTAAACGTAGTGTTTTTTTTAGTTATGAACGCTTGTTTTATTGAAATATATTAATATAAAATTCTAATAAAATTTTTATAGAAATACACATAATAATCATGATAATAAAAATATTATTGTTATTATAATAAATCTTTTCAGTTAACTATTATTTGTTGGATGTATTATGGTATTTTTATTATATGTATATGTAAGTAAGTAAATAGATATCCGCATCGAAGACCTTACTTAGGATGAGTTGAAATACAAGCGGCCTAGTGGCACGTGATCTGGTTACTGGTTAGGATTAGCCTGAACCCGAGCCGTTGGCCTTCTTTTTCCCTAATTTTCGATACTTATTTTTAGATTTGGCTCAAAAATTTCAGATACCAATAAGCTGCAATTTATTTATTATATAATAAATATTTTTTTGTTAACAATTAGCTAAATTTTCTTTTGTTTATTATTATTATTATTGGGTTTTGTAAACATGTATTATTATTATTCTTTTTTCTTTTTTGGTATAGTTAAATTTGTTAATGCTATTAATATACTAATGCTTTGCAATTTTTTAATTTCATTCATAATAATAATTTATATATGTATTTATGCTTGTGTGTATGTAGTTTCCTTGCACATTTTGATTAACCTATATGTGTACATCCCCACTCATAGTATCTGAATTTTAAATGTTAATAACTCGTCAGTGTGTGGTATGTCTCAAAAAGTATATCCTTACGTATCTGTGTACATACCAATATGTGTATGAATGTGTGGGGAGTTTAGCATAAGTACATTATGTGTTTATGCATGCGGTTGCAGAGTTCAAATAGTAGAGATCTCAATAAAGTTGTCTGTTGTTGTTGTTGCTGTTGATTTATATAGGTACATGTATCCTTGCTTGCTTGTGTGTCTGTATGAGTGCGTATGTGGTCAGATCAAAATTTGAACTAATTATTGTAAGACGTTGTAAGATGTGGATTTGACTGTAATTAATACTTTAGGTTAGCTCTTATTCCTTTTGATTTTTTGATCTTCACATTTAAATAAATTATATTATTTTTTTTTATAGATTTTTTTAGATACGAGTATGTGTTTTTATAGTCAAATATTTTCTGGACACGTCGCTACTACATTCATATTTTAAATACTCTCGTATTTTAGCTTTATACGATTTGTAGAGAACAAAACACTTACATTGGGGATGAGTTAAAAAACACAAGAGCAATTACTTACAATTTGTTTTGCAATTTATTTATTTATACTTTTTGCTCTTGTGAAGCATCATTGGTGACAAATTGTCTAACAGTTGACGATTGCGCATTAGTTAGGACATAATGCTGTTGATGTTTATTGTAGTGCTTTACAAACTTCATAATTCTTTTAATTAATCGAACTTTTCATACTATTTTCAAATATTCTGCTTGTCTGCCGTGCCTACTTCTGTGGTACAAAGTCAAATGTCGTTGCCCCGCTGATCTTGCCTGATGCACTCCGATGAAAGTGGACATTTTGCCATTTGTTGTCGCGTCTATGCCAGACACGTGTCTCCTCTGATTGATGAGTGTGTGCGTGCCCTTGCCTAAGAAAAATCCAGTAAGGCATTGATTAAATATTTAGATGGTCTATCTCTTAATAATATTCTTACACCTAATGATGAACTCAAGCAAAGTGTTCAAAACATAAAATAATAGATTATATTTCCTACACAGACCTGTACTCAAAACTTGGCCGATGACAGTTGTATACCACAAACACAATCTAGAATTGATAAAAATATCTCAAAAAATTCAGTAAGCTACAGTGGAGCAACCTCGACAGTAGGAGACCCTGTACTTTTTTGAGACATTCACTATGGATTGTTCTTTAATGTTGGGTATAAGAAATTTCAATAGATGGCGCCACAACGGAGATATCAGTTGATAAAGACAGATTTAAATATAGTCGCTAGGGTCTCTTCTTCTTCCTTTTGCCTGTAACATTGTTAGTTGAGTAACTTCCGCATTTATCATCCGATTGGAATGAAATTTGCAGGACAGGGTCGGACCGAAACCAGAGAAAACTTTCAGGAAAAGATTGGACTAAAGAGTTTATCAAGACTGTCAAAAATCATATCGCTAGCATTGAACGTGCACTAGTAAATCGACTTTTAAATTTGGCTTCTAATTTTCGGGGGTGGAAGGGGGCATGGCAAAATTCTAAAACAAACTTAAAATGGGCATTATATAGATGAACCTACATACCAAGTTTGGTGTCTCCAGCTCTTAAGTCTTTGAGATCTAAGTGTTAAAAAAAGGGACAGACAGACAGACGGACATGGCTACATCAACTCGGCTCTTGGTGCTGATCATGAATATATATACAGTGAAAACTCCCTTGGGCGGACACTCATCGTCGGGCAATTTTCGTTCGCTTATGGGGGTGTCCGCTTAAGGGAATAACTCTATCTTTTTTTTTTTTTTTCAATTTTAATAGGTTGTTCAGTACATCGTTTATTGTAATAATAAGTAAAAATAAGGAAAATTAACTTAAAATTAATCTACTAAGTAATTAATCATATAAGTGTTATTAATAACAGCGAATCTATAATTTTAATTTATAAACTATTTTAGTTTGTCGCGTTTTTAAGTCTTTTTAAAATTATGCAGGACTGCAAATGACTTTCCAAATAATTTAAAATATTCCAACGCCTTGTTGACATATTTAAAGAATTTTTCCATTTTGAAATTTTGGTCATTCGTCATGTGTGTGTCCGCCCAAGAAAGGTTTTAGTTCGTTTTTGTCCTTTTCATAGTGTCCGCGTCCGCTCAAAAGAGTGTCCGTTCAAAAGAGGCAAAATTGCTCTGGAAACTCTACCAAAACCAACGTCATGGAAAAAGTGCCCGCCCAAGAGGGGTGTCCGCCTATTAGAGGTGTCTGCTAAGGGAGTTTTCACTGTACTTTATTGGGTCCGCCACACTTCCTTCTCTGTGTGTTACGCACATTTGCACAAACGTAATAGACCCTTTTGTACTTTTTTAAAGTACAGGGTCTAAAAAAAAAATGCAGTAAGCTACAGTGGAGCAAGCTCGACAATAGGAGACCCAGGACTTTTTGAGGGCAAAGCGTTCGCTAAAGATTGTTCTTCAATGTTGCGTTCCATTCAATAGATGGCGCCACTACGATGATATGTTAAAAATATAGATTTTGTCAGATATTTTACAAAATTTGTTGATTTTGAACCGATCGATCCTATGGCAGCTATATGATATAGTAGTCCGATTTACACCAAATTTGGTCAGCCTGTTTAAAACTTAATCAAACACACAATGTGTATATTTGGTTGAGATATTTTGAGAAACAAAAAAGTTTGTCATACTAAATGTTGTTTTTTAACCTATCGTTCCTATGGCAGCTATATGATATAGTAGTCCGATTTACACCAAATTTGGTCAGCCTGTTTAAAACTTAATCAAACACACAATGTGTATATTTGGCTGAGATATCTTGAGAAACAAAAAAGTTTTTCATACTAAATGTTGTTTTCGATCCGATCGTTCCTATGGCAGCTATATGATATAGTAGTCTGATTTACACCAAATTTGGTCAGCCTGTTTAAAACTTAATCAAACACACAATGTGTATATTTGGTTGAGATATTTTGAGAAACAAAAAAGTTTGTCATACTAAATGTTGTTTTCGATCCGATCGTTCCTATGGCAGCTATCTGATATAGTAGTCTGATTTACACCAAATTTGGTCAGCCTGTTTAAAACTTAATCAAACACACAATGTGTATATTTGGTTGAGATATTTTGAGAAACAAAAAAGTTTGTCATACTAAATGTTGTTTTTTAACCTATCGTTCCTATGGCAGCTATATGATATAGTAGTCCGATTTACACCAAATTTGGTCAGCCTGTTTAAAACTTAATCAAACACACAATGTGTATATTTGGCTGAGATATCTTGAGAAACAAAAAAGTTTTTCATACTAAATGTTGTTTTCGATCCGATCGTTCCTATGGCAGCTATATGATATAGTAGTCTGATTTACACCAAATTTGGTCAGCCTGTTTAAAACTTAATCAAACACACAATGTGTATATTTGGTTGAGATATCTTGAGAAACAAAAAGTTTTTCATACTAAATGTTTATTTCCAACCGATCCTATGGCAGCTATATGATATAGTTATCCGATCCGGCCGGCTCCGACATATGTGCTGCGTGCAGCAAAAAGACGGATCTGTACCAAATTTCATCAAGATAGCTTCAAAACTGAGAGACTAGTTTGCATAGAAACAGACGGACACACGGACTGACAGACGGACATGGCTATATCGACTCAGCTCGTCGCCCTGACCAAGAATATATATACTTTATGGGGTCTGTGAGGCTTCCTTCAATGCGTTACACATTTCGTGACAAAATTATAATACCCTCTGCAAGGGTATAAATATAATACCCTCTGCAAGGGTATAAAAATAGCGCAAGCTAACTTTGGCGCAGCTAAGTTTGGATACCCTTGCAGTGCCCTGTATAAGCCGTCAGATTTTTAACAAAATTTGATAGATGTGGATTTCGAACCGATCGTTCCTATGGCAGCTATATGATATAGAAATCCGATTTAAACCAAATTTGGTAAGGATGTATGAAACTGTACAAAACACACAATCTGTTAGTTTGGTTGAGATATCTTGAGAATCAAAAAAGTTTTTCAAACTAAATGTTGATTCCGAACCGATCGTTTCTAAGGCAGCTTTATGATATAGTGATCCGATCCGGCCTGTTCCGACATATGTACTGCGGGCTGCAACATGTCAGTTTCATCAAGATAGCTTCAAACTGAGAGACTAGTTTGCAAAGAAACAGACCTCCTTCAATGCGTTACTAACTTTAACTTATAAAAACACAGAGGTCGCTAGCGCCTCTTCTTCTTTATTTTGCCGTAACATTGTTAGTTGAATAACTTCCGCGTTTATCAACCGATTCGAATGAAACTTTCTTGACAGGTTTGGATCACAATGTATATTATATGTCCCAAAATGCTAGCATTAAAGGGGCTCTTGTAATTCAATTTCAAAATTTTGTATGTTAGTTTCCGGGACAGGAGGAACGCGTAGCAAAAATCTAAAACAAACTTTATCAGTGGGAGATATAGATGAACCTACATGCCAAATTTCCTGTCTCCAGCTCTTATAGTCTCTGAGACATAGGTGTTCCAGAAAGGGACAGACAGACGGACATGGCTATATCGACTCGGCTGTTGAAGATGTTCAAGAATATTTATATTCCACTCCTCCTTCTGTTACTCACATTTTTTTTGCACAAGCTTAATAGACCCATTTGTACTTTTTTAAATTACTGGGTCTAAAAAGTTGTTTATGTAGTTAGTTGATTTTTGACTTATTAGTTTTACGGCAGCTTGGTATATGGTCAGGATATATCAATCAATATTAAGTACTCAGTCTGTGAGCTTAGTTCAGATATCTTTAAAAACAAATAGGATTTTTGACCAATCGCTCTCATGGTAGCTTTGTATATAATACTAGGGGGTTTGCCCCCCTCTCGATTCGCTCGGCAACCCCCGGCTCGCTACACTCGCTGCAATCTCGGGGAGAAAGGAGTGAATAAAGGGAACACTTCCCACAGCTATACCCAGACCTTATGTCATTTATAATAAGACAGCGGTAAATGTTAATTCAATTTTTCCCTGCAATCGGATTTAAAATAATATTACTTTGTATAAGCAGGGGGCAAGCCCTCTAATTCTCGCTACGCTGGCCAACCCCCGGCTCGCTACGCTCGCTGAAATATCGGGGAGAAATGTGGAATAAGAAAGCGGAAAATGTTAATTCAATTATTCCCTGCAATTGAGCTTAAAATAATAGTAATAGTACTTTAAATAGTACTAGGGGGTTTGCCTCCTGCTCGCTTCGCTCGCCAACCCCCGGCTCGCTACGCTCGCTGAAATCTCGGGGAAAAATGTGGAGTGAAAATAGGAAACATTTCTCACAGCTATAGCCAGACCTTATGTCATTTCTAATTAGATAGCGGGAATTGTAAATTCAATTTTTCCCTGTAGTTGGACTTAAGATTATAGTAATAAGTACTACTTTATATAATACTAGGGGTTTGCCCCTGCTCGCTTCGCTCGCCAACCCCCGGCTCGCTACGCTCGCTGAAATCTCGGGGAAAAATGTGGAGTGAAAATAGGAAACATTTCTCACAGCTTTAGCCAGACCTTATGTCATTTCTAATTAGATAGCGGGAATTGTAAATTCAATTTTTCCCTGTAGTTGGACTTAAGATTATAGTAATAAGTACTACTTTATATAATATAGAGAATTTACATTCTCGCTGCTCGCTGTTTTAAAGTTTTCGCTGCAATTGGATTATTGCAGCAAGAGCGAGTAACAGTGCCATATACTGAAAATTGATTTTGAAAGCCGCAACACAAATGAATCGTAACACCCGCGCCCTCCCCTCCCCATCCCACTGTCCATCTTCTTTTGATTGTTTATTAATAGCATTAAAAGCCACTGTTCCTATGGCAGCTATACGATATAGTGATCCGATCTTGACCAAATTTTTACAGAATGTAGCAGTGAGTACGAAATCCATAATCTGTGAGTTTGGTTGAGATATCTCAAAAAATAACAAAGATCTTCATACAAAGTTTTAATTTGCATCTGGTTGTTCCTATGGCAGCTATATGATATAGTGGTCCGATCTTGACCAAATTTTCTCAGGGTGCAGCAGTAAGTAAGAAATACTTAATCTGTGAGTTTGGTTAAGATAGCTCAAAAAAACAAAAAAAAATTGTATACTAAGCAATTTTGACCTTTGACCCCCATTTTAGCCCCTTCCAGTGGGGATATCAAAAAATCCCGTCTTATTGCACGATAATTATGTCTCAGCTATGTTGTGTAAAAATTTCATCTCAATATCTTGAACCGTTTGGCCTACAGCGTGATGACTAAGTCAGTGAGTCAGTCAGTGAGGACAAAGAGTTTTATATATATAGATAGAGAGTTTACATTTTCGCTGCTCGCTGTTTTAAAGTGATCGCTGCAATTCGATTATAGCAGCAAGAGCGAGTAACAGTGTCATATACTGCAAATTTATTTTGAAAGTCGCAACACCAATCGTACCGCCCTAAAAAAACAAAAACATAAAACAAAAAAAAAAATCATAATAAGCAATTTTGACATTTGACCCCCCATTTTAGACCCTTCCAGTGGGGATATCAAGAAAATCCCGTCTTATTGCACGATAATTATGTCTCAGCTATGTTGTGTGAAAATTTCATCTCAATATCTTGAACCGTTTGGTCTACAGCGTGATGACTCAGTCAGTGAATCAGGACAAAGAAACTCTTTGTCCTTCTATATAGATAAGGTTTCGATCCGTAAAAAGATGGAACTTTACCTTGTTTAGATATCTTTATGCTAGGTTTATAGGGACTGGCACAGCCTGGCACAGCGCGTCAGGGGTGCATTTGGGCATTACAATCGGTAATTCAAATTTCGAAGGCTCAGATGCACAAATGCACCCCTGACGCGCTGTGCCAGGTTGTGCCAGTCAATGTAAACCTAGCAATAGACATGGATAGATCGACTCAGCTCGTTGTCCTGATCAATTATATATATTTAATGCGGTACACATTTCGTGACAAAACTATAATGCTGCATTTAGACTAGTTGAAGCATCGTCAATTCTCGACAATTGGCGTCCAAGCTCAACACATAACTTGTGTTTACGTTAATTGACTGAGTTGACAAAAAAAATAGTTGATATGCACATTCATTGATCTTCACGTTGCTAATGCATTTGTTGTTGATGTCGATGTTGTGTGTGAAAGTAATATTCATCGATATTGTACATTGCTTTTGTTTCGAAGCAGTGGTAAGTACTCATGCATATATATTTTAAAATTAATTAATATGAAATATGTTTGCTATAAGATAAAATGAGTACAATGGCATCATAAACGAACCATAGGTTCAACCAGGTTCAAGATCTGTTATTTGATCGGGAAGAAAGTGGTTTTTTTTTATCATTTTTTCATTAAATATAATATTTGGATCGAATAGTCCACATATTCGATGTCACATTTCCTCAGATACTTCCATTTTGCAATTTGTTTACGCAGCGCAAAAAAGCTATTTCACAACATTAAAAAAAGGCTGCGAAGTTTCGATATACCATTTGTCGAAAGCTATCGCCCGCAACCGTAGCACGTATACTTTCAATATTTAAGTGTGGGTAGATAGAAATGTACATTGTACTTAATAAATTAAAATTTATTTTAAAAAAGGTTTTTATTATTAATTACTGGTTTTTTATAAACTATATCGGATGTCGTATCCAAGTGTTGCCAAGTTTTCCAACACAAAACATAAGAATGAACATGAAGTTAACTTTATTTTGTGCTGTCAACGCGCCAATTAGGGTTGTCGAAAATATATCAAAATATCAATATATCGATATATATTTTTTTAAATTATATATTTATATCGTGATATTTTTTTTGCCCATATATCGAAAATCGATATTTTTTTTTGATATTTTACAATATTCAAATCACGAACAAATCACGAGCTCTACGCCTCCTTTCAAACAAGCGCATTTCATCAATGCCGTATGTCTGGAGTCAATTTGTTTAAGCGCGGTTAGAATGGACCAGGTTAGTTTATTATCTACATATACATATGTATATTAGCTGTGTTTTGTTAAATCGTGATCGTCAATAGTGTTTTTCTTTTGTGTGTTTGTGTTTGTCATTTGCTATGTCCATGTTGGTTATTTGTCACTTATTTGTTATAGCCCAATTTGAAAAAAAAAACATTTCTCGCATTTTATTTAGTCCCATACCAGCGAGTATATAAGTTCGTTATTAGAGAACGCGTGATCGGTCAAAGTGGACAACTCTTACCACTGATAATGCAAATAATATGAAGGCCCCATCGAAATGTTTTCTTGGAAATGGGAAACATGTCCCTTGCTTTGCGCATACACTTAACTTGGTGGTAGATGACACACTTAAGGAGATTTCATCATTTTCCAACATTTTGGATAAAGTGAAGAGAATTGTGACTTTTTTCAAGCACAGTCCTGCATTAATGGACCAGTTGCGCAAGGCGCAGGCCGACGAGGGAATTGCGGAAGGTTGCATTAAGACCTTGCAGCAAAACATTGACACGCGATGGAACTCGTGCCTAGAAATGCTGACGTCCTTTTTAGGTCTTGTAAACAAAGTGACAATCATTTAAATAAACAGAGCCGAATACTCTAAAGGATTACCAGAAATGCTATTGTGGGAAACAGTACTACATTTTTTGGGAAAAAATGGAAAAATATCAAAAATATTGATATATCGATATTTTAAAGTGATATATTAAATATCATTTTGATATTTTTTTAAAACAGTAAATATCATCGATACGATATTTTAAAAATTTTCGACATCCCTAGCGCCAATTGTGACTTCAACAGTTGACAGAAGGCATTTACTCTATGTTTACACTCGTAAGGTCAACTAACGTTTTTCGCACTGCCAATCTACAGGCAACGCAGCAGTTGATCAAGTTGGTAGCTGTTTACACTAGGGTTTATTAAGTTGATATCAACATTGACTTGTTTTCCAACTAGTCTAAATGCATAACTGCATGGAACGAAAAGACACAGAACATTTTGTTGTAAGGTGTCCAATACTTCAAGAGAGAGCCTGTTGAATTAAGATAACTGGGTTGCACTGGCTGCCTTTTTGAGATGTGCAATTTATTACCGTGCACAAATTATACGGTAATTTTTTGAGTTGATCCCTTTGTAAATTTTCGATAAAACTATAAGTTTAGGTTCAAATTATATGTTGAAAATGGTATTACATTAAATGTTACAGAATACCTTTATGTGTTTTAGTTTAAATTTTAGGTTTCTATCTGTTATAAAAAATGTCAAAAAAAAGCCATATATTTTACTGTCGTTTGCTGCAGTTTTGAAAACGATGCGAACAATTTATGAAGATATTGACGTCTGCGACATAAAAACAAAAATAGGGACACAGCGGAGCCAATATCTGCTGCACCTAATTATCTATTATATTTTCATCAGAATACATTTTAGGCTTATTTATTTGCAAATTGATACAATTAAATGGGTCTGTGTGACAAAATTCAGTGGGAAAAAAAAGCTATGGGATTTAGGTTTGAGCCCGAAGCGAATATTGTGAATGGCTAACTTTTCTGTCGGTCAGAAAAAGCCACACAAAAGCCGACCGCCTGAACGTATCTTTAAAATGGTTTATCTATCAAAATCGCTTTAGGCTGATGGCCTACTACTACTTTTAATTGGGTATTATTTAATTGGGTACTACTGGTTGCATTTTTTTAAATTTTTTTTTTGCTTAAACAAAAGGTTTATTTATTTCTGACTAGCCAATTACAGGCTCGCTATGCTCGCTGAAATCTCGGAAGAAATGTGGAGTGCAAAAGAGGAAAATACTGGCAAAACTTTAAAGAACTTTATATATAAAATTTACATTATCGCTGCTCGTGCTTTATAGTTTTCGCTGCAATTGGACTTTGAAGAAAAAAAAATCAGATTTGGCAGAAGCGCTTCATACTAAACATTAATTTGCATCCGATTACTACTATGGCAGATATATTATATAGTAGTCCGAATGTAACAATGAGTAAGAAATACATAATCTGTGAGTTTGGTTGCGATAGCTCAAAAAACAAACAAGTTTTTGAAACTACGCGATTTAGACCTTTGACCCCCATGTTAACCCCTTCCAGTGGGAATATCGCAAAACGTAGCCTAATTGCATGTGTGAAAATTTCAGCTCGATAGCTTCAACCCTTTGGGCTGCAGCGTGATGTCTCGTCAGTCAGTCATTCAGAACAGTCTGGAGTCTGTAATTTTTGTCGGAAGGTGTAAATTCCTTTAAACAGTTTTTAAGCTAGTTTTTAAAGCTCTTTAAAGAATAAATGTAACTGTAAATTTAATTCTAAAAAAAAATCCAAGATAATGTTTAACTCACTTGTCAATGTACTGTGTGAGCCTTACATAGGCGATGCAAGCGGCTTCTTCTCCCAGTAAATGTACATGGGGATTTAATATTGTAGTGTTAATGGCTTTGCAATTTTTACCAAGAACTGTTTAAAATAAATAAGTTGCCATAAAGAATACTTCTGAGAGTAACATTGTACAGGCTTACCGTTTTCAAAATAGAATTTGTGAAAGTCAATTCCTTCGACTAAATTGCCTAATGCTTCTGGCTCAAAAGCTGTTAAATGTGGATCACATATTTTACTGAAAAAGTTAAAGAGAGTAACTAATTTTAATATCATAAGCACTATGGACTATAAAGAGAAACAGCTTACGTATATCCATCGAAGTCGCCGCTGTTGATTGCCTCAATCAACTGTTCTGTGATCTTAATAATTTCCTGTCGTCTGGCTGCTTTAAATCAAGTAATATGATAGTTAATGTTAAAAATTATTATCCACATGTTTTGATTGACATAAAGCTGTTGTACAGAGATTACAGCCACGGATGAATTTTTCGATTACGATAGAGTAGGATGAGAATTACATTTGAACGATCCAACAAACCAACCAACGCACCAATGGAACAGTGTAACAGAACAATCATAACACAATACAATCAAATCATGAATATTGTTTAATATGAATGAAATAATCGGTAAAGTCCTCTTTTCAGCAGAGACGAAGTAGGCACGAAATGAAAAAGCTCCATAAAAAAAAAAATAGAAAAAAACCAATCAAAATATTTTTGACGTTTCTTTTTCGTTTCGTACCTGTTTCAGTTCAAGTCAAAAAAAGGCCTTAAGCCAAAAATAAATCCAAAATGTTTCCTATGTGTAAACACTTATTTCTACACTACTACGGAAAATTAAATTATAATAACTTGAGCGCATGTAAAAACATTTTAATGTAAATCACGTGGTATAATTTAGAAATTTATGGCTATTTTGGGATGCTTCTCCAAGCCTGAAATACAATGCTAATGGACATAAACGGACACAGGAGCAAAATATAAATAAAATACGTGAAAGAATAACTTAACTTTGATGATTAAATTAGTATGAATAGAAAAAACGTGATTTTTGGGATATTTTTAAGAAGCAAAGTCCTTATAATTAGTTATCCGAGTACTTGTAATACATATAACACGACAATGTTACAGTACAATAATTAAGTTTCCAATTTCAATTATTCGTAAATTAACTTTTATACTATACAAGTTAAATATATAATGTAAATTATTAACAATACAGTAAAGAATAAGGCTTATTAATTAATATAGGATAGTATGTATATGCTAAAAAATAATATATATAATATACAATATATAATATATAATATATAATATATAATATATAATATATAATATATAATATATAATATATAATATATAATATATAATATATAATATATAATATATAATATATAATATATAATATATAATATATAATATATAATATATAATGTAGCAATGTAATTGTACATTATAAAAGGTTGAATGGATTATTTTAGTTCAATATTTTTACTATTTGTTAACAATCTGCATGCGGGTAATTAATGGAACACAAATTTTTAGAAGCATTTCGGTCATTGAATTGATGTACATACATACCTGAAGAGCATTGTGAATTTCCTGAGATTTGCTGGCAAGTTTTTGCAGGACACACGATCCTTATTTCTAAAACCACATATTCATATATATATATATATATATATATATTACATTTACATTTAGTAAATAAATATACATGTAGTTTATGTACATATATGTAGGAAAAATGAACATGATATAAAAATTAAAAGTGAAAACTTGAGTTCATTAAACTAGTATTTTATTTAGGCATTGAATGTTTTTATTGTAAGGAAAATTTAAGGAAGTACATTTCAAAATATCACCTAATTCAGAAATAAATTGAGAGACTGAGGCAGACCGACCTACTGTTTACATACGTATATTTGTATAGGTTAGTAGGTAAACGAGCATGAGTGTGTGTGTGTGTGTGGTGTAACCTAAAGCTCTTAAAATGCATTCGATTCAGTATGCGCAAATGTTCAATTGCCAGAAATACCGGGGATACAGGGAGACGGCCCACTTACAGTGTAAAATTAAATCTCATTTCATTCATTTTTCTATTCAATATAATAATTTAAGTATTGCCGCAGCTAGCAGATACATGTGTGTATGTAGATACAACAAATACAATGCCAGACGATACAAATAGTTGAGTATCTACGAATTGACGGGAAAGCAATACATACTCGCAACTGAATTTATTGGTTCCCTTTATTAGACAAACAGCAATAATTTAGCATGCGATCTGCAATAGATCAGAGAAAGAGAGGGATAGAGAATATAATACATATACAATACAGTTTGTTTAGTTGCACGTCCAATTGTTCAATTTTACCATTAAATTTAAGTTTCATAAGAAAAGATTTAATTCAATTACAATACTTATAATTGCGAATTTTAATAATTAAACTTTTTTTGAGCGATAGAAAATATTCGCATTCACAATATTTGCTGGGTGCTCACACAAAAATCCAATAGCTTTGTGTTCCAACAGAATCTGGTCAAACTCAGTACAATTTGGCGCGAGTTGACCGACGCAAAAATCCAGGCAACAGAACATGATTTATGTGTATCTGTCAGTTTTACGTGTGTACTAAAGCTCTAAAATTTTGTCTGTTCAAACGGCAGCGTTGGGTCTTAAGCAAAAAGTGGCACTCAAAAAGGGCATGAAATAAATTTTAATCTTTTGAACAACTACAATCAAAAAAATTTATTTTAATCTTATTAAATCTCCAAGTTTTTGAAGTGAACGTTTTTTGATTAAATGAAGATTACAATAAGTAATATTTTGCAATCAAAACATATTAGCAAAGTTATTGGATACTGTGTGCAATTAAACACATTACATTGTACTTACATACATCAGAACTTGATGTATAAACCGACTCTTTTCTATAGATTCCTTTTGGATATGCCAAGCTCTTACCAAAGACTAGAAAATGTTTAGTCTTTGACCATACTCACCTCTGAGGCGGGACTTTGACTGTATCTGGCTTCTAAATGAGCCATTGTAATTGGCAATGACATTGTCATTGAGATTGATGTGTACTTTGGCATCTATGGCGGTGAAACCAATGCCAAACAATATATGTAATAAGAGCTTTGTGCTGCGAATTAATAAGAACAGAGCCTTTTCTAATACAATGATATGCAACTACTTCAAACATTACAACAACAACACTGTTCTTGTTTCTCTACTAGAAAATTCTAAATAATTAATTAGAGATGGGTGAATCCGCACTTAATCCCAATTCTTTAAAAACGGCAACGCATTGCTGTAAAATGTTATTTTATGTTTTTTTTATATTAAGAAATTGCAAGGTACTATGCTATACAACTAATTCTTAGAACCTCTACTTTTTTATTAATATGCATATTTGAGGGAATTAAACAAATAATTTTAAAAACTTTTTTGAGAGCATAGCTTCGTTAAAAGCACATTGGCATCTAATGTTAAATTCTCAGTGCCATTAATATTGTATAAATAATAAGTGCGCAAAACAAAAATTTTAAATTACCTATCCTTGTGTTTTAAATGCCATTCGATAAGCGAGACTCTCTCTGACTGTGTAGAGAAACGGGATTTGACTGAACCGTACGTAACATTCGATTTTTACTGGTCGCAATCAAACATCTAATTAGGACATTATTTACTTTTTATTATGTCAATCGGTTTTCTTTCTGTTAAAGTGGCCTTAAGCTTGAAGAAAATGTTACAATATTAAACGATCCACTGTAATTTCGATACTGACTTGAATGTCAACTACTAAGAATTCTTTAAAATTTAGTAGTATTATTGCAAGAAAAACTATTCAAGACATAATTGATTGCTTTTTCTCGAAGTCATAATTACACACAATTTAGTAAAGGTAATTTTATTATTAAAGACATAACATTGCATTCGATTTAGGCCAACAAAAAGCTGATAAAGTTAATTTTTTTGGTAAATGTCGTTTTCCATTTTAATCCAATGTTAGAAGCTCCATAGCTGAAATTAAATCAAATTCATAAAGACGAACTGTCTTTAAACCAATAGCTCAACAAATTATTACAACAACCTTGATTATAAAAAGTCCTTAAGTCATTGCTGATTACTAGTTCGAAAAATGCACTCAAATTATAACTACCTAACGAAATATGCTGTTTCAAAAGTATGCTCAGTTCGATTTCATTAATAGATAGATCTGATGGTATAATGTGTATGGTCAATACGATAATACGGATACTTAATAAAAAAAATAAATGAAGAATTAAAAGAATAATAAAATGCAGATGAGCATTTACCTTCGGGGTCTTTTGATATGACTGTGGTACTGCGATCAACGATTCCTTTTTTATCTTCTAAAAAAAAAAAAATTTTATAATTGAAAATGCAATAGGTTGTGACTATATCTTTAATAGTCAGTGTGTACTTGCGTGTGTATTAGACAAAATTTTTAAATATTCTCCAAAGTGCAAAATCACACCACGCAAATACACAAGGAGGAGTGAAGTTTATAAATATCTTGTTTTTGCTTTCAAAAGTTTAGTAGGGTGCAACAACAAAAAAATTTTATTAAAAGAAATGTGCTCATACATTTTTCATGGAAATAATTTAAATAAGTAGTTATAATGTGTAACAAATTCTTTTTTTTCGTTATTTCACCAGCTGATTTCTTCCAACCGGAAGGAAGGAAATGATTTAATTGTTTGCAACTAAATAAATATTTGGGTTCTTGTCCGGAAAACTTGAAACTCTATTTCTACGCTAAAAATGGATTAACACATGTCGTATTATTTGGGGAAAGTTATTCACATAGACCAACACTATCCTTTTCTGTGTTATATGCATCCAAACTTAATAAATGTCGTATTTAAACTAGTTTTTCCAAGGATTTAAAAAGCTTGCGACTACTATGACTGTTTACACTATTAGCCTCGCACTACTATTTTTTTTTTTTTACCACTATTCGCTTTACACCACAATTTGCTCTTTTCCTTAAGTACTGGATCTCCCACGGTCAAGCTTGCTCCAGTGTACATTTATGGATCTTTGATTTTAGAATACTTTTTATATTCAATTGAATATCTTTTGTCGCAAAATTTGATATGGGCCAATCCTACGATGCGGACGTTACATTCGTTCGCAAATTTCCTTGTTAATATTGACACATCTGGCGTTTACATTGGTATATTTTCTTAAAATTGTTTGCAAATGCAGTTCTTTGGGAATATTTTTTTTTATAAAACAATTTTAACATTAAAGGTTATCTTTTTTTAAAAAAAATATATGCTTGCTTAAAGGCTCTGTTGTGGACGTTACAAAATATGAAAGTCGACTTTGAGGCTTATGCACATTTGCAAATATTTTTACGAATTTCGCAAAGTAAGCAAAGAAAATTATATTACAAAAAATGAAGTTTAATATTATATATGTAAGACCATATCAATTCATCTTGAAAAATTACGTTAAGTAGTCCAGTTAAATGACAAGGTTTAACTTTTTCTGGATTAGTCCATATCATAAATTTTAAAAAGTACTGCTGGTTAGTGTGAAATTAATTGTGTTAAGTAGTGTAAATTCTACAGATTCTTCGACGTCGCATTAAACTAAATAATTTAAAAAAATACAGTAAGCTACAGTGGAGCAAGCTCGACAGTAGGAGACCCAGTACTTTTGAGTGCAAAGCGTTCACTATTGATTGTTCTTCAATAATGCGTACCAAACAATAGATGGCGCCACTACGAAGTTAATAAACACAGACGTCGCTAGCGTCTCTTCTTCTCCTTTTGCCTGTAGCATTGTTAGTTGAATAACTTCCGTGTTTATCAACCGATTGAAATGAAATTTTCTGGACTGGTTTGGATCATAGTGTATATTATATGTACCAACAATCAAGGCGCTAACATTAAAGGGGCTTCTTTAATTCGACTTCGAGGGGGGCGTGGCAAAAATCTAAAACAAACTTGATCAATAGTAGATGTGGACATACCAAA
Source organism: Drosophila testacea (assembly GCA_035043265.1). Classification (NCBI taxonomy): domain Eukaryota; kingdom Metazoa; phylum Arthropoda; class Insecta; order Diptera; family Drosophilidae; genus Drosophila; species Drosophila testacea. The sequence goes on along the minus strand of JAWNND010000842.1, from coordinate 1,434,991 downwards.
TTTGGTGTCTCTAGCTCTTATAGTCTCTGAGATCCAGGTGTTCATATTTTCGAAATTTTGAACATCCGTATACTATCCGTTTGTTATCCGATCCGGATAAAACTTTCAGGACAGGATTGGACTATAGAGTTTATCATGTATGCCAAAAATCATATCGCTAGCATTAAAGGAGCTTTCGTTATTCGACTTTGAAATTTTGTTTCAAATTTACGGGGGCGGAGGGGGGCGTGGCAAAAAATCTAAAACAAACTCGTTTAATGCAAGCTACAGATGAACGTACATGCCAAATTTGGTGGCTCTAGCTCTTATAGTCTCTGAGGTATAGGTGTTCAAAAAAGGGACAGACGGACAGACAGACGGACATGGTTATATCGACTCGGCTGTTGATGCTGATTAAGAATATATACTTTATGGGGTCTGCCACGCCTCCTTCTGCCTGTTACGCACATTTTTTTTTGCACAAACTTAATAGACCCATTTGTACTTTTTAAAGTACTGGGTCTAAAAACACAGTTTAAGATCGGTCGCGCGAGCATTCTTGTTCACGGCCGCCATTGACGTCAGGAACAGGTTACTACTTAAGAAATTATTGACAAAACCTATGAAATTATATGAAAAAGCTGGTTGCTTAAAGGCTGCCAAAATTGCTTACAATTGATGGAAAACGCAATTGTACGATCCATTCGAAGGAGTGACCAAATTTAATAAATTGGGACTGGTGTAAGCTGCTATCCATCCAGCTTATTCTGTAGATTTTTACACCCTGCAAATACATGCTGTTTCAAAAACATGAAGAAATGGCTGGGTGGTACGAGATTTGAGTCAAACAACAACAAAAATAATAAAATGCCTATTGTGTGGACCTTGGCGAATCTTATTATTTGGACGGATTACGAACGCCGATATGACTGAAATTTTTTTCGGAAGCTAATTTAAAGACGCTCGGTTAATAATTTCGAATACTTTCCTTATAATTGTGCAATGTTTCTTATAAATTTCTTAGAAGTAAGTCATGAGTTATGGATGTATGGGAGAAATTTTCTCATATGTTTAATGGAATAAACGTTTACTTATTTTTAAAGTTCGTATAATTGTTTGAAAGCTTTCGCTCACAAATTTCAATACCAATTAGATGAATATGAGGATCAGGTTGTTGTGTTCATCATAACTTCTTTTTTTACTAAATATATAACTAGGTCTAACTTTTTTCCTGGATTAAGTAATTGTGTCAGTATCGTACTATGACTTTGTAGAAAAATGGGCAAACAAAAATAATTAAAATTAGAAAGCATTATTCACAGGCAATATAAAAAAATATACGACAGCTATTAACGACATTGAAGGGCAAAATTAAATGCACATGCGAATAAATAGCATAAATTCAAAAATGTGTGAAAAATTGAATTATATCCTCTGCATAAAAATATATCATATTTGGATCGTTTAAAAACTCATTAATAATTTAGATGTCTCGAAACTCAGCTGCACCCAGTTATGCCTAGCAAATTAAAATCAACCAAACAATTTGCCTCGCCTATTTCTATACTGACAACCACGGTTAAATTTATTCGAATTTCAATACGACCGGAATATTAAAAAATTTAAGTGAAAATATTTACCCTTCACATCATCATCCTCTAGTGTTGTGCTAGACGAATCAGTTGATTCCTTCACCTGAGATCCGTCCCCTTTCTTGGTGATCATGCTTCTACCTTTATGCAAAAAGGATAATTATGTTTATTAAAGTATTAAATAGACAAATATGCAAATTAACATACTGGAGAAGTTTCTGGTGGCCAGCATTGTTGTTAGTATAGCGCCTTTAAGTTTGCGACGAGCATTGAATTTTTGAGACAGTCAACTGTTTCCTGACGATGGACTACAGAAGCCACACGTTCCCTTTGCTATAAGTATGAAAATTATCCGGTATTTAAGATTTTAAATCGAAATTAATTTTGAATGTAAATACTTACACAAATCCAAGGATGTTTTAGGGCTTCAGCTGCTGTTATTCGCTTATTTGGATTTACAGTTAGCATTTGATTAATTAAATTTTTAGCCTCTGGCGTAACAGTGTCCCATTCTGGCGAAGGATACTAAAATAGGAATAATAATGTATAATATTGAAACAAATCAACCCTTTTTTTCGAAGTTATCGTATATGCCACTTTTTACGAAATTGAGTTCTGGATGCAAGGTTTTGCTACTTTTAAAAACACATCATCTGTTAAAGTATTATTGCTAAAATCCTTATATAGCCGCAGAAATAGAATTGTAGGTTATGCCATTTTGAATGCAAGCCTAAGCACAGATAAGCAGAAAAAACGCTGACCTTTGAAATTTGATTTTTGTAACATACAATAAATAAACAAGACGGGGTCGATGAGTCAATAATTGAACGCGGGTCTCTACAAGGCTCGCCAAAATAGCTTGCGTTACATTTTTAAAAATTTCTTAACATCCTAGTTTCAAATTATAAATTTAAAATGATTCTCAAACGGAATAAGTATAACACTTACATCATACGCTCCAGCCTTGATTTGTGAGTACAGTCGATGTTGATCCTCGTCCCAAAAAGGCGGATAGCCAACAAGCAATATGTAAAGAATAACACCTATTATACAAAATAGTTAAATGGTATATTGGTAAGTAATATTTGAAATAAAATGAAAATGTTAGGCATTCAGCATCAGTACAGTGATCATTAAATACTTGATTTTTTGTTTCTTACCGCAGGCCCATATATCTACCGATTTGCCATATGGCTCCTTCTTCAATACCTCAGGTGATAGATAACCGGGAGTACCAGCAAATCCAAACCATGCTTGATGATCGCCTTGTACTTCAATGGCTAGACCAAAGTCAGCGAGTTTCACAGCTGCACCCTTTGCCTTACTAGCTAATAGTAAATTCTCTGGCTTGAGATCTCGATGCACCACACCATTCTGGTGGCAGTGATTGACCGATTCCAATATTTGTTGAATACAATGTGATGCATCAGCCTCTGAATAAAATTCACGTGCAACAATATCTTCGAATAGTTCACCACCAGTTACACTGTAAAATGTATTTATGGTCAATTTGGTTTGCTGGTTTTGGTAAGTACTTATTTAAAATTTTAGTTTAATTATTTCTATTTGTTTTTCTTTTTGTTTTAAACAACTTTGTGTTGGTACTAAGCTTTCATGTGTGTGTCATTAAGTGTGCAGATTCGTTAGGAATTACATATCGTACATGTATTGTAAGTTAAATAAGAACTCAAAGGGGAAAGGATGAACTATGAATCTCAATAAACAATAGTCAAGTCATTGTATTGCTCTATTCACAGAGACCCGAATGTTGTACTTAAGCATCTTAACTAACAATCTCTTTAGGTAGTATTTTGGTGGTTACTTACAGGTCGAAAACAAGATAATGATAGTTCTCCTCCTGAATGCTGTCATGCAAGCGAACTGAAAGGGTTTAAAGTTAAAAGTAAGGCTTTTATTAATAGTATTATTCTCAAACTAAATACACTTTACAAAACATTTAAGAGCTGCTCTAAATCAACGCATTTCAAATAAATGTTAGATTTAATAAAATATCAAGGACAAGTATAGTTCCATTTTATACAATCCAATACATTTTCAAATAAGTTTCAGGTAGTACACATTAATACCCAGTACTATTTTTGAATTGATAGATGAAGCACACGGACGGACATAGCATTTCCGAAATAAATCGTTATTATATTTAATCACATTATGCATGTATAAATTAGCTTAGCAAGCCATATCCAGTAGCATACCAATGTTAGGATGGTGTAATTTTCTACAGATACGAGCCTCTCGTTCCAGTTTTTGAAAATCTGAAATAATAAATTTGCACAATATGGTTAACTGTACTTAATTAATGACATATGGCAATTACACTAGTCGGCCTATTTATTTTGAAATATGTAGCTTACATTTGACTATAAGTCTATTTTACCAGGTGCACTCTACTGCTCAAAAAAGCTTTTCAAATTGAAGTGCAAATTAATAACTGTAAATTTGATTAATAATTTGCCTATTATCTTTTGTCGTTTTTTTTCTGCTGATGAGAATGCAAGCTCACCTCGAATTTTGTAGTGGTATATGTATTTTAAAAAACTTTTCTAGCTTAAAATTCTTAAATAATCAATCGATCTGGTTTTTGGTATAATTTTTTAAAAGTAAGTTAAAGGTCGTAGATTCCAAAAATGTAAATCTTTTTTTTGTGCGAGCGATAGTTTGCGAGATAAAAACAGCTAATTTTAAAAACTTAATTATCTTTTTTAAATTTAAAAATATTATACAAAAATTATAAATAAATATTTTTTGTCATATCAATTCGTCTAAGATCATTTTAAAACTAGTTTGAACCAAATCGGACAACAATTACAGAATATTCGACTACATATGTATATACAACACAAAAATACAATTGTCAATAGAAAAATGTATGAAACTCTATACGTTTTTCTAACGCGGAGTATGAACACCAGTTGTAATATATAGTCGAAAATTCTGTTTACTATTGCTCGCACAAAAACAAAGATCTACATTTTTGGAATCTACGACCCAAAATTACTTTAAAAAAATGATATCAAAAAACAGATCGATCGATTACTTAAGAATTTTAAGCTTTACACCTTTAAGAGGTGTGCTTGCATTCTCAACAAATTATTAATCAAATTTACTGTTATTAATATGCACTTTATTTTGAACATTACTTTGTAAAATAGACTTATGTATAGTCAAATGTAAGCTATGTCAAAATAAATATGCCGACTAGTGTATATAACTAATACTCACCTCTTGCTGTTAGCTTCTTGGTATTAATAATCTTTGCAGCAAACTCGAATCCCGTCGACTTTTGGACACATCTTTTTACGATCGAAAACGCGCCTCTGTAAAAAACAAATACGAAAACCGTTGTTCATTAATAATCTTCTTCTTTTCATCTTTTGGGTTTACATACTTTCCAAGTTCTTCTTTAATATCATAATTGTCCGAAAAACGCGTACAGGCTGCTGGGGCAGCCATCGCGATGGCACACTTGAGAAAATCTATTGTGTGTGTTGTCTATAAGTGTGTTGCACTTAACCGACCAGATTGTGTCAGTAATTCGGAATATTTGCACTTGGTGACTCTTGTTTTCGCTTCTATTTTTGTAATGCGGCGTTTATTTCTTTTGATATTCCGGGGGAAGCTTGCTTAATTATTTGTGTCTTTGAAGATAATATACATATTATTATAGCAGAAATTATGGGATGGGATTAGGGATGTAAACTATGGCCAGGAGCATCGACGTATCGATTTTTACATAAAATTGTTTTTATTAACTTAAAGATTTAAATTTGATTTTTAATATTCCATTAATAGATTTTTCCATTGATGCAGCTAATAAGTTACGGTCACCATAAGCTTAGTGGTAAAATTATGGTATTTATTTTTTATCAAAGTGGAGAAGTTGTTACTCAGCCATTAAAAGCAAAATATTTGACAGAAGTCAGTCAAGTATGTACATACATATGTATGTATAACAAAATTTGTGTCCATTATCTGTACTATGATACGCATTGGCCAATTAATTGTTTTGAAAAAATGCAAAGTTTACCAATTTCATTTTACAATAAAAACGTTTTGTGAATTTCATTTCATTTATTTTTCTTTTTAATCTATGTATGTTGCTTAGAAGTTCGTTTAAAAAATAAAGAGCATATACGTACGTATTTTTTTTGCTAGACAATTATTTGACTGACTTTATGTACATGTGTACTATGTACATCATAATTTGAATTGTATTTTCTCACATTGTGCAAGGTATTTACTGCGAAAACAAACATTCATAAAGCAGAGGAACTTAACTTGTTGCGAATGCATGTACATACATATGTATGTATGTTTTTAAATATGTATACATTTGTAGATAAATTATGGAACTAATAAGTGAACATACATTTGTAAATAAGTACATACACATATATAAAATCACACCCAAAACCAATCCCTGTTGTTTGTATACATTCTATGTACAAATTAACTACATTTATATTCTTATAAATGTATATATAAGATATATTTACAAACATAAGTGTTTACACAAACATATGTACATACATACAGAAAGACAGGGTATTCTTCGGATTCCATTTTCCATTTTCATTTTCGCTGCGCATGATTTTCCCACCGTTATTCCAATTGCCAGTAATGTCTACTGCAGGTTTGTTGAGGGAAGAGGCGTAGGAATATATAATAGCATTTAAGCACATATGTATGTACATATGGATATATAAATATATATGTATAAGGTATATGCACATTCAAATGTACATATTTTATACATATAGTATGTATATATCAAGTATACATATAAGCATATGAATGTATTTTATATCTACCAATATATATAAGGGATGCATATATGTATCTATGTATAAGTACAAATGCAGGAGTATACAAATGTCAAATTTGAATAGGTATACAAATTTTGTCAATTCAGAAATGTTTGAATGCATGTAAGTATGTATGAAATTTCATATGTATTGTACAAATGCCACTATAGTCGGATTTGAAGTACATATGTACGCTATGTGCATATTTACATATTTATGTAGATATTTAATTAAATGACATCCTTTGGAAATTGGGCGAGGTTTTAAAGGAACTTAACCAATAATATATGTGTGTACATAGATAAGCACATATTAAATTCATGTTATGTATGACATACTTCATCACATATTAGATATTGCGTATATCGTGCACAGGATAAGCATGCATAAATATTGATGTAAGTAGATTTGAATTTATGTACTTATATAAAATTCCAGCCAGACCAATCACACACTAAAGTGAAAAGTTCCAAGGTATATAAAAGTAGGACTTATGTATGGAAATATAATATATCTGTAAATACATATATGTACGTTTGTGTACTATATGTATTTGTAAATTCGTATATTTTTGAATTTTCGAAAGTGTAGCAGTAGTTGCACTAATCAATTCAACATATTCTTAAATATAAATATGTATGTACACATATATTGTACATACATAATAGACATAAATATGTATTTATAGTTATTAAAATACATGCAAACATAGGTTTCCTTTAGAAATGGAAATATGCATGTGTATCTAATAAAAGGGAACATAGTCAATATGTACATTTGATGTAAATATGAACTTAAATACATATGTATGCACATTCACACACGATAATATGAAAGTAAAAGTATGTATCCATTGGGTTAATGAACATGTACATTAAAACTGTGTCATGATTTCACATACAAATATTAAATGTGTTACACTATTGCGTATCCATACATATATATTTATAAATAAACACTTAGATATATAATATATATATATATATATATATATAGTTAACGGGACCAGGCGACACGCGACTAATGTGTATATATTGTATTTGTATCGTAAGAACGTCCGATGGTTAGGAAAGCGAATTCAATACTGTTGGCTTTCAATACCAGGCAGCATCAGGAGTATGTTATAAAATTGCAAATCTACTATATACATACATATGCTTTACATTTCTGTATCCCAGGTCGCCTCTATGTTCTGAGATTTGTATACTTCGCTCTGTTTTAACCAATGGATTGTGAGCGGCAACTCAGTGGTAGTTGTAGTTCAAGAGAAAGTCTCCACTTTTTGACGCATGACCGGCAAAGGCAAAGCGCTTTTTCTCCTCCACCAGGCAACATAGCGTTTTCCAAATTTATTGAAATTATCGATAAGAATACATTTATTGCTTAATAAATGTAAGTACATAACATTGCAGCAATTTATTTTCTATTTTCAAATGCAATCTTCTCGTCGCGTTGCCACCCAACATCATCAGTACAACAATAAATGTGCGAAATGGGCCCAGTATGACAGAGTATTTTGGGTAGAAGTAACTTCACATGTTTGTATGTACATATGCATGTATGCATATACTTATTTTGGTTGATTGCAATTTAGACAGGGTATGCCAAAAAGACCACAGGTGGTGGCCAATCCGAACCTGTAGTCGCTTTATTTATAGTTTGAAAATGAAGAAAAGTATAAGGACATATACATGTATATATGTATTTTCATGCTGCTGCGGAATTTCACTTAACTAACATAATGCCATTTTTTTTCTGAAGCTAACCGTGTGATCTCTTTCTTTTGTTAAGTGTTAAATTGTTGCTGTGCAACGGCCCATTTTAATGTATACAAAGAATGTAAATTAAAACAAAGACAACATTTTTTTCAATCGTACTAGTGTGATGACAAAATGGGTATTCATCAACATAAGAACATCGAAAAATTGATGGCCCGAGCAGCTGATCGCATACATTTTAACTACAATCAATCGTATAATTTAAGTACTTATGTCATAGTACTATTTTTTTTTATCATTTCTAGATTCTCGCTTGTTGTCGCTCATTGTAAAATTAAATAATAAATAAAAATCGTACCTGGTCACTGAATAAAGACCAGCCCTCGTGCAGGGCTCCAAAACTATAAAATACATACATACATATATGTATGTGTCGCAAAAATAACAATGTAGTCGATGAAACCAAATAAGTTGGTGACAGTCCTGGTGTCATTTAAAAATCAAAATGGAGCCCGGATACGACCGCCGCGCTGTTTAAGATTGAATAAAAAATAATTTTTTAAAATTACAAAATGATTTTTTTTAAACAAGTCAATGAAATTATAAAGTAGATAAACTCAAACAAAGCATATTGTAGCAATATTTGAATTAAATTTTACAGTGTGCACGCGTTTCTATAGTGTTGGGTTGCTCATGAGTGAACAAAAAAGAGTTGTTCAGTGAACAGAGCGAATGAGCATGCTTCTTCCTATTCGTACTTTTTGACTCACTTGCTCAGCTACTCTTTTCTGTTCAGCTACTCTTTTTAGGTCAACTACTCGTTTTTGCTCAGATTCTCTTTTCTGATCAGTGGTCACTTAGAGTGCGCAAAAATGAGTAAATGAAGCTGCTTTTTGAGTGCATTTTGCGTAGCTCATTTCGCGCTCTTGCTCATTTCTGTTTTTTTTAAATTCACACTTCTTGCTTGCCGCCAAAGCTGTGTATACTTTTACAAACTCAATATGTTATGTATGTACATATTAGGAAGTTAAGCGAAATTTGGAATCACTCTTCTCAAACAAGGAGATTGATAAGCCTGCCACTTTAGCAATTAAGTTGCTAATTCTGGAAAATTTTTAAAAATGTTTGCAACTTTAATTTTTTAAATGCTATTAGCCACAAATCCAGCAACTTTTAATTTTTATTTAGCAACTATAGCAACTTTATAAATATCTAGCAATTTTGTATTTTTCTTTAGAATTTTTGCTAATTTTTGATAAATTTTTGCTATTGACTGCACAAAATACGATTAATACTGGTTCACAAAGACATCGGAGCTTGTATTTAACTCATTGTCAGTTTTTCGACTGTAAGAATGAACAACTTAACTCAGTTCACTTTGCTCACTCACAAAATAAAAAAATGCAGTAAGCTACAGTGGATCAAGCTCGACAGTAGGAGACCCAGCACTTTTTGAGTGCAAACCGTTCACTATAGATTGTCCTTCAATGTTGCGTACCATTCAATAGATAGCGACACTACGAAGATAAGTTAATAAACACAGGGGTCGCTAGCGTCTCTTCTTCTTTCTTGTTAGTTGAATAACCTCCGCGTTTATCATCCGATTGGAATGAAATTTTTTGGACAGTGTATATTATATGTACCAATAATTAAGGCGGCTCCTTTAATTCGACTTCGAAATTATGTATTTCAATTTCCGGGGGCGGATAGGAGCGTGGCGAAAATCTAAAACAAACTTGATATAGTCTCTGAGATCTAGGTGTTCATATTTTCGAAAGGTCCAACAGCCGTATACCATCTGTTTATTAACCGATCCGGATTAAACTTTCAGGACAGGATTGGACTATAGAGTTTATCAAGTGTGCCAAAAACATATCGCTAGCATTAAAAGTGCTTTCGTAATTCGACTTTGAAATTTTGTTTCAAATTTACGGGGGCGGAGGGGGGCGTGGCAAAATTCTAAAACAAAACTTGATCAATGCAAGATGTAGACGAACCTACATGCCAAATTTGGTGTCTCTAGCTCTTATAGTCTCTGAGATATAGGACAGACGGACATGGCTATATCGACTCGCATGTTGATGCTGATCAAAAATATATATATGCCTTATGGGGTCTGCCACGCCTCCTACTGCCTGTTACGCACTTTTTTTTGCACAAACTTAAAAGACCCATTTGTTTCTTTTAAAGTACTGGGGCTAATGAACAAAGTTTACAAGCAAAAACAGAGACACCAAAAATGCTGCCACAACTACGTTCTACCTTATGAGTACCTGATATAAATTACTAAAAAAGAGAAGTACGCTGATTCAATTGAATCTGATGAACTAGATTCAATTTTAAGTATACTTCAATGAAATACATATGTAATTTTGGTGAAAATTTAGAGTTTTTTGATATAGGATTTTTTTTTTTTGGCAATTTTTAACTAATTTTTAGCAACTTCTGGCAACTTTTTTGCCCAACAAATATTTTTAATTTATTAATTTTACCATATTCATTGTAATATCCGATTTGAATTCATATGTAAAGTATGGTATATTTGTTAAATCTGTGGTGTTTGTTTACAGTGGGCTTTACATGATAGAGGTCATTGAGTAAGAAACAAGAAGACTGGAATTTACTGGCTAACAGAATTGGCTTGCGGCTGTCCCGCGCCAAATGTGATTTAACAGTTCAATGTTAATGAAATTCTGTTAGTTAACAGAGATCAGACGTTTGCTTTGCGTTTTTGTTTTGATTTGTGCTTTGCTTGGTGTTTAATCTGTGCACTCAATGGCAGCGTCTTGCGGATGACCAAAAATGCGCAGTTGCCACATCTCGTATCATGTTGTTGTTGTTACAAATCTGAATTTTTGTCTATTTCAAAGTTGATTGGAAGCAATGCCCTCAGCCTGCGCTTACCCTACGCTGATCGCGTGTTATGTGCGAGTAAAGTGAAATGATATAATATAATAATATGCCATAATAATAAATGCGTGCAATATTTGATTTAATTAATTTTTAACAATATTATTATTATTAAATTAGTCTCTAAATTCTTGAAATAAAAAATTATTTGAATGGTTACAAATTGATATACTTACATATAACAAGAATTTATAATATATACCATAAAAATGTATATACCTTAAAATAATGTTCTAGAAAAATTATAAATATATTATAAAAAGGGTATCTGTAGTCGAGTCAGGTGTCGGCAATGTCGAGTAGCAGGCAGTATCGTAGCGTGCTCATACACATTCATCTGTGTGTGACCAGGAATCACAGCACAAAGCAAAAAAGGCAAACCAAAGCATAATATCAACGCTCGAATATATCGCTCGTTTTTTTCTTGCGTAAATGCCATTAAAATCAAACAGATGGTTTAAAATTCCTCTGTGTGTATGAGCTCGCTACGATTCTGCTTGCTACTCGACATTGCCGATACCTCACCCGACTACAGATACCCTTTTATGAAGTTAATAAAATATTTATAATTTTTCTATTACATTAATTAAAGCAGTATGATATATATTATGTATTATTATTATATATACATTTGTAACTATTTAACTAAACTTTATTTCAAAATTCTAATGACAGCATTAGTTAAATAAAATAAAATAAAATAAAAATTGAGTCTAGAATTATTTTATTTAATAATAATGTTGCTAAAAATGTATTAAATTATATATTGCACGCATTACTTAATATTATGTCATTTCATTTTACTCGCGCAAAACACCCGATCAGCGTAGGATAAGCGCAGGCTGAGGGCATTATTGCGAATCAACTTTCGAAATACACAAAATTCAGATTTGTAACAACAACAACGTGATATGAAGTGTGGCAACATTTCATCACTAACCAATAAATACATAGATGTGTCAAACAGCGATTATCGTGCTACGTTTTTTTTGCTGCTCATAGATCCCAGTTCGTTCGGCAAATTTTACGAAGCTTGTAGATCCCAGCCGAGCGAGCAACGAACATAACATCGATTGCCGAGCAGAGAGACACGATTTACGACTTGATTGCATCAGTATCGTATCGACCTTACAGCAGAAGGGTAGTCTTCATTGGTTAGTGGTTACACTCACTGAGAGCCTCGTCGCTGAATACCGATCGTAGGCTTCATGGAATCGGGTCAGCCGATAAATGTATGTGAATTACGTGAATCTATACAAAACTGAAAATTTGCGTATTAAAGAATAAAAATTTTAGTTCTTATATATTTACTTACCTGGTCTAGAGAACTTGTGAGATGGTTCGGAGGGGGCTAAGCTGAGGCCACCAGGATGGTCGCGGGTTGAGAGTAGCGAACGGCCTTCTTGCTGTTAAATATCGAGATTCCTCGCGAATAGACAGCCCCGGACAAACAGCGGGTATGATACCGATCATCATACCGACAAGGTGTTTGTGTTGCCGCCTTTAAACAACTGACTCACACATCCTCTAGACTCCCTCACATAAACCTACCAACATGCCATCCCCCACATCTCATCCCGGGCCGGACTGTGTGTTATTCGAACCGTGCCGAGAGTCAGCTTGGCTGGGGGCCCGGGTCCAAAAAATAGCTCAGTCGTGAACGGTGGGCTCAGGCAAGTGGCGACCGCCTGTTCTAACTAGCCTTACCCGGGCATGCGAGCATCTGCTCGGGTGGACCTGTTGTTTGTTTCGCTTCGCGTGGGTCCAAAACTATGAAGCACAACAACAAATACAAAATTCCGCAGGATCTGCCAGCGGCGAGTGTTGCAAGAGAGTTTGAAGACCGTTCCCTTGACAGGGAGCGGCCGAATGTGGTAGACCATCCTCCCCAGAGTCAGCCAGCAGGCAGAAGTGCTCCGAGAGCACAGCATGGTCGACGGCAGACGCGGCCTTACCCGCGTCAAAGTATCGCCCCAGCGAGAACGCATGGGAACACGGCCGGACCATCCCGACCGATGCGACCTATGCTTACCGCTGACAGGCGACAGGGACAGCAGAAGAAGAAAGATGCGCTAATGCCACCGAGGGGATAGCCAGGAGGGCTGGATGACCCGAATAGACGCAACTTGTGCGGCTCCAGGGTCAAGTGGTACTTGAGATACCTGAGCCAAGGCCTGCCCCATATGGAAGCCTTAGAGAAGGCAAAGGAGCCGTGGGCAACAACAACACCGGCACCAACAATGACCCCAAAGAGGCCCAGCAGCACGCTGACCCCTCCAACGGGCACTCCGAAGCCATTGTGCGCGACCACATCGGCCGCAGTGGCACCACAGGTGGTGGCACCAGCAGAGACATTGGACGTGCGCCCAAGCACCTCCAAAGCAGCAGCGGCGGCTGCCTTACAAACGGAGCCCTCCTCCATAGCGCCCACAGAGCCTCGTGCATCGTATGCCACGATCACGAAGAAGGTTAGGGTGGCCGTGTTACCTGCGGAATATCCCCAGGTAATCCTCAGCCACGGGGATTTATCCGCGCTCGAGGAATCCATCATAGACGAGATATCCGTGACAGGATGGGGCACAGCGGTTGCCTTCACTGGCATCCACTTTAGGGTCGGTCACATAGTGATCGACTGCGCGGACGAAGACTCAGCGGACTGGCTCATGACAGTTGCGCCGAGACTGAGCTCGTGGAAGGGCGTCCCATTAGAAGTCGGGTTGGGAGACAATATACCGTCGCCCCACACCATTACGGTCTTTTGCCCAAGAAGTGCCGATCGTGCCACTGACAACTTACTGGTTATGCTGAGTAACCAAAATAAGTTGGAGTCAGAGGCATGGAGAGTTGTCTCCAGGAGGAATGAAGGAGGCGGGGCACTCCTTGTCATCGGCATTGATAAGATAGCCTGGGTGGATATTGTGGCGAAGGGCCACCAGCTCAACTTCCGCTACGGGACAATTCCCGTAAGCGGGCTGAAGAAGGGCAAAGCCGAAAGCTTGGAAAATCCCGGCCAAGCAGGAGAGAAGGCTGCTGAGGATGAGAATCTGCTCGACATGACAATGGATCATGCGGTGGTGGAGAGTATGGAGGAAGCAGCGGCTATGTCGTCTCAAGAGCTCGAGGAGGAGCTCCAGATCAAAAGCATAGACGAGGAGGAAAAGACGCTTTTTATCGACCTGCCATCAACACCAAGCTTGCCCAGGTGAACATCCACCATGCGAAGGCGGCCTCGGCCGTCCTAGCTAGGATGTTCACCCAACAACATCTTGGGCTAGCTCTTGTACAGGAGCCATGGAACAACAATGGCATTAAAGGCCTGTACACGGATGACTCCAAGGTAATCTGGGACCACAGAGACCCTCTACCAAGAACCTGCATAATGGTAAGGAAATGTATTAACAACACCATCCTTTCAGAATTCCTCACCAGAGACTGCGTCCCCCTGACGATACAAGTGAATGGAGCTGCCCACACTACTGTGGTCGCATCGGCTTAACTCGCAGGAGATGGGCCTTGCCCAGCTCCGAAAATCGTTGGACTGGTGAACTACTGCCGACGGGAGAAGTTACCGCTCCTCATAGGATGTGACGCTAACGCACACCATGAGGTATGGGGAAGTAGCGACACAAACCAAAGGGGTGAGTGCCTTTTAGAGCTTATTCTAAATTCTAGCATAGAAATAAGCAATGTCGGAACCACTCCAACATTTGTAACCAGGGTAAGAGAAGAAGTCCTAGAAATTACCTTGATCAGCCGGTCCCCAAAACCGCATTTAACGGATTGGTATGTGTCACCAGAAGAATCCATGTCTGACCACAGGATTATTCTGTTTAATCTTAGGGTTAATGTAGACTGTAGCAAGCCGACTCGTAATCCCAGGAAAACAAACTGGGAAAGGTATTCAACGACTCTAGAACGCAATCTAGCTGGGATAACGTCTGGTATACCCAGACTTCCCTCAAAGCTAGAAGAAGTTGTAGACTCGTTAAATACAGGTATAATTAATGCTTATGAAAGAAGCTGCGCAATAGGTAAAAACGCGCAAGACAAAAGATGCCCCTTGGTGGTCTGACAGTCTGGAGAGGCTGCGTATCGCCACTCGTCGACTCTTTAACAGAGCAAAAACAGACGGAATGTGGGACCAATACCGCGAGAGCCTGACTTCTTACAACAAGGAGATCAGAAAGGCCAAGCGGAAAAACTATCGTGACTTCTGCGAAAGCATAGAGAACACGACAGAGGGTGCCCGGCTATATAGGGCACTTTCGAAGAGGGCACCAGATGCAAATCTGGCTCTGATATGGGGGGACAATACCTTCACAAGCAGCAATATGAACAAGCTAAAGTTACTTTTTGAAACGCACTTCCCAGGAAGTATCCCTCTACGTGAGAATGTAGACAGAGTTGTAGTGGACCAAGTCCGGCCACTACCTGAGGACTGGGCAATTGCCAAGTCAACAGTGACACTGGACAGACTAAAATGGGCATTTGGAACTTTCCAGCCCTTTAAGTCACCGGGCTTGGACGGCATATCACCAGCCTTCCTACAGCAAGGGCAGAGCAAACTCCAGCCCATTCTTAGGAAGGTGATAATCAGCAGCCTAGCATTAGGACACATTCCGAATGCATGGAGCAGAGCTAGGGTGGTCTTCATCCCCAAGACTGGGAAGAAAGATATCATCCACCCCAACTCCTTCAGACCCATCAGCTTAACATCGTTATTGCTAAAAACGCTAGAAAAGCTGGTGGACCATAAAATAAGAAGCACGCTACTAAAGCTAGCACCGCTGCAAACAACGCAGCATGCATATAGGGCAGGTAAGTCCACGGACACTGCCCTTTATCAACTGCATAGAGTTTTGCAAACAGCAGTTGATACCAAGGAGGTGGCCATCTGTGCCTTCCTAGACATAGAAGGGGCCTTTGACAATACATCTCATGATGCTGTCCAAGCTACCCTATCAACAGTACTGTTACGGTTACGACCACCAAAGGTTGTCCCCAAGGGGGGGTATTATCTCCACTATTATGGAGCTTGTTGGTATCCTAAGCCGAAGAGATCAGGTGAACTCCCCCTGTTGGTGTGCAGCGAAAATTTCAAGTGAACCGGAGTAGCAAAAGGGATTGGACAACTCTCGAAGAGGTTTATCCCATGAAGCTTCACACCATTAAGTGGTATACCGATGGATCTCTAACATGTCAAGGCACAGGCCTCGGAGTTGTAGGTCCTCGGGTATCCCACCATGAATCCCTAGGAACATACACCAGCATCTTTCAGGCCGAAGTATGTGCAATAGGGCGGTGTGCAGACTTTAACTTAAAACGCAACTATCGGAATAGAGATATGGCCATCCTATCTGATAGTCAAGCGGCACTGAAGGCAATCAGCAATTCAAAAATAACCTCAAAAGTAGTACGGGAAGTCCGCACGAAGCTAGATCTACTGGGATCAGACAACAGGCTCACACTGAGATGGATCCCAGGGCATAAAGATATAACGGGGAACGAAGCAGCAGATAGGCTAGCAATAAGAGGAGCAGAAGAGCATCTGATAGGGCCAGAACCGTTCTGTGGCATAGGGAACCACACGATACGGGAATCCCTTAGAGATGAAGAGCGATATCTGCGCCAACAGTGCTGGGTCAACACTCAGGGGCTACGTCAGGCCAAGGGTCTCCTAGGCAGCTATAACCTTAAACGTTTTAGTAACTCATAATTATGGGGAAGAATAGACTCAGAATACTAACCGGTCTTTTGACAGGACATTGTAGACTGAGAAGTCTCCTATATAAGCTAGGCATAGTATGTAGTAGAAATTGCCGCTACTGCGATATCGAGGAAGAGTCCTCAGAACACATAGTAGCGACTTGTGCCGCCTTATGAAGAAGAAGATTTAGGATACTAGGTAGCCATATCATTCAGCCAAAAGATATTACAGCCCTCAGCCCAACAAAGATTATTGAATTTATTCAAGAAATAGGGCTGGCGGGAGAGCTATAAACTTAAAAGGGGATACAATAGATCTAATTGGTCGCAGTATATTTTTCCCACAAATAATAATAATATTTACTATGTAACCGGCTTTGCTATGGTTTAATAATCTTTCGACACTCGGCAGATTATCAACAGACCGCAGAGGACAGAGGTCCTGAGCATCTAGCCATGGGTGATGAGGCTCAACCTGAGCCCAATCGGCCTGAGCCTTATCAGCCGTTGCCTCATCAGCCTGAGCCTTATCAGCCGTTGCCTCATCAGCCTGAGCCCAATCAGCCTGAGCCTCATCAGCCTAAGTTCATTCAGCCTGAGCCTCATCAGCTTGAGCCACATCATCGTGAGCCTCAAATTGTTCAGTCTCAGTTGCCTCTTTCATGGCAGCCATTACCTCGTTGAGCTGAGTTTTTATGTTCCCATTATCGTCTTCGAGTTTAGCTGTGAATATATACATTTTTAATAATTATGTGGTTTAATACAGCCATAATAGCTTCATTCTCGCCTTCAATTTTGTCTATGAATATAAAAAAGAATTAATAATAATGTTGTTTCACTACTAAAAATTCAAATACTTACGTTGAACAGCCCTGCTCTCTTGCATTATTACATTTAAAAAAAGTAAATTGTACATTTAACAATGCAAATTTAAAAATTAATAATATTTTTTGTAGTTAAATCTTTATATTTACCAATAAGTCCTTGCATCGCCTGGACTGAAACTGTAATTAAAATGAATTAATTTTCAAATTTGAATTTATTGTTTTCATGACTTTTATGACTTTAATTTACACTGAGCTAAGTATAAAGTAAGTACATATATTTTATATCACCTCGATACTGCAACAATTAGAAGCAGAAGCACAACAGCTGCATTCTGAACTGCCTGAAGAGTTTTGAAAAGGAAATGCTCTTGTCGAATCATTATCTTCAGCTTGTTTGCGTGTGAATGAATGTTTATTGTGTGGGTGTCTATACTTACTCCATTCTCTCATGTCTCTCTCTGTGCGGACTGGATTTTATGTTGTCGACTTTTGCAGTTTGTGCACTTTGTATATATAGGAGCTGAGTCCATAGTCGATTCAAAAATTGATTGCATGCTAATTGAAACGGCTGCAAGCTTTTGAAACGACCCAACAATGAACTGCAGAGTTGGAAAATAGGCATTTCTAAAATATCAAGTAAATTTCAATAGGTTGTCCAATATTTACCGGTGATTGATCAGCATTAGGGCAGTTTTGGGTCCAATACAAGGAAGTTTCGTCAATTCCTGGACGTTGCCATTATTTAACAAATTTAATAAGATGGTACGACGTTTTGAAAATGTGTTAGGCTGTAGTATTGCATCTTGAATGTTGAATTTTTTGGCATTGTGACTGCGATTTTTCTCCTTGACCAACGGCACAGATGACACCTCAGCAGGCTAAGTTTATCTCGATTCCGCTAGAGAAGCAATACGTACGCTGGGACGTCGGTTCGGCTGCTCCTCGATAGTGTTGCAGATACTGTTGATCCTTTGCTGTTGACTCATCAAGCGATTTGAACGACGTAGACCAGTCGGTGGAATTACCTTGACTTCATCTACTGGCGTGGATATCGTTGACATTGGGTAAATTCCACTAACCTTTACTGAGCTAGAGCTGCTTGAAATACTGCTAAATAATTGGCAGCGCGGAGCGATGGTTTGGTCATTTTCTTCCTCTATGCAGCACAGCTCTGAATTGAATTGGGTGTAACTAAGCAAAGATTGATGGAAATCCACAGGCTAATGGTCAACCTCTCGAGCAAGTTTTTGTTTCTCTTGCTCGCTGTTGTAGCGTAAGGTATTTAATTTTAAGATCCATATATTGCACTACACTTGGCACAGCAATAGGTATCTTCAATTCGGGCGGACTAATAAGACTGCAATTAGTCTCCTGCAGTAATGTTGCTGATCATTTTCTAAATTTAAAACTGTTTTCGACTCTTCAGGTATCCTAAGCAAATCTCGTGCACTGCCAAAAAAAAAAACAACAAAAATGTATTCAGTAGAACCAATAGTTAAAAACACTTACTAAACAAATCTTACCTTGGCCTGGGGAGTCAATCCCATTTCAGAGTGATGCAGTGTTTTTATACCCATATTACGTTTTTCTGGTGTACAAAAACTTTTGCTGACTGAAACTAGAGAGCGCACGGCCAGCGGAAGCTTAATGGCAGTTGACATTGGCAGGACACGTCTACTGCACGATGGAGAGCAGCTTTTAAGTTTCTTTTGAACAGCGCTATGGTTTTCACGCTGTAACAAAATAAAAACATTTGAGAATTCAGATGAAATAATTTTTAAACCTGACTAAGAGAATCCTGGGAAAACATGTTTACTGCTCGATTTTTTTTACATTCAAATTTAAGCTGAAGAAGTTTTGTAACAAACGCTTTTTAAATATTTTAGATATCTCTTTTGGATCAAAAGATATGATTTTTGCAAAGTATAAACTCAAACCGGCCCACTGTGCAGCGTTAGATTAGAATCTGCATTGAAAGATTTTGCAAAATAAAAAAGGTATTTGAAACGCATTGTATTTTTGGGAAAGATTCAACCAAATTCACAGATCGGTGAAAAGTCTTCTTTTGTTATGAACAACTTTTTGTTTTTAAAATATTTGGCATCATTTTTGAATTCATAAGAAGGCACTCCCCTTAGATATGAGCTTCTATAGGAACGATTGTGTATATAGATATAGATTTATACGACATGACCAAATCTGTCTACAATCGGACTGTCATATGTATGAACAAATGTTGTTGTGTATGTTCTAGAGCTCACTTGCAGAATATGGCTTCCTACTCCTGTTGAAGTCTAATAGTACACAAAAACATTATAACACTTACCTTGAAGTACAGTTGTAAGAATAGTATCTCGGTACGGAGTCAATGCGTTACCAGCGGACATTGACAGCAGGACCTTGTTAATGCCCAATAGTCCCATATTGATGTAGATGCCCTCATTGCGTACCATTCCTTTATGTTGTGTGCGACCTTCAGAGCTACTAAATCGACGATATTGAGCCGTGAATGACTATATCTCGTTCGGACATGTATAGTTGTAATGGCATGGGATCAGGAGATGTTTGTGTTCATGTTAGTGGCACGTACATGACGATTACCTGTACCCAGTTGAAGAAGCTGCTAGCGCTCATTTGGTTCCTTAGGGGTTTACAGATACCACCAGAGAACTTACGCTGGCCCCGCGATGCTATGGGTTGCTCCGAATTAAATGCGAGAAGATCGTATGCTTTTTCATTATATATTTCAATAAATGAAGCAGACACCAACATAGTATTGGCATCGTTCTCTTTTTGTTGCTGATGCTCCGATAATTGTTTCAATATATCATTTAAGCATCGGGGAAGTACACCCAAATGATCCTCTGCCATTGGCTGCATTAGAAAAATCAAAACGTCGTTATCGCTATACATTTGTAGCTTATTAACATTAACTCACTTCTGCGGTTATGCCCAGAGAATAGCTCTTGCCCGTGCCTGTTTGTCCATAGGTTAGTGCCGTGCAATCCTAACCAGACATTACTTTTAGGACTAACGGATGAATGAGTGTATGATAGAGCGCCGACTGTGTTGCGTCAGAGTTGAAGTTATGATCAAAGTCAGTGTCTATTGATGAATTAATATAAAGATTATAAGTTATCATTTGAACATTATTTTCGAGCCGTAGAATACAACGGTACTTGGCAAAAGAGACTAATAGTCAAATGTAAGCTATGTCAAAATAAATATGACGGCTAGTGTATATGTATGTAATCCTGTAGTTGGGGCAATTCTCTAAAGTAATTTATTTTGCTCTTTCGTTTGCTTCCTTCCAACAATATCACTGGTACGAGTGCCTATCGCACCGCTATGATCTGGAGGATCTCAGAAACCATTTAGTTTAATTAAATTCCAGTATTTATGCTTTGGCGTCACTTTTAAACAACTACAAATTAGTATCGACATGAAAAACTATGGACAATCGATTTACCGTTTCTTCTCCATGTCATAGAGGAGTAACATCAAGAGCAGAAATGACGGCTGTTAAACTAACGAGGCCGTAGATTTGGGGTGTACAAGTGGGTATAGACAGAATCTAACAGAATATGGTTAAAGGCGTGTGACGCGCCAAACTTCGGTGGCGCCTTGCGGTTTTTTGTTTTGGTTTCATGTTTTTCGTTTACCTACAAAACGTATGAAGAAACGTTGCCACACTTCATATCATGTTGTTGTTGTTACAAATCTGAATTTTGTCTATTTCCAAGTTGATTCGCAATAATGCCCTCAGCCTGCGCTTACCTTACGCTGATCGTAATATTTGATTTAATTAATTTTTAAAAATATTATTAATTTTTAACATAGCCTCCCTAAAGGTGGGATTTGGGTGTTTTGAATGTGATTGTGAAGGTCACTCCATCAAAGAACTTTATTCTCCTTAACAAACTTTTAAATTTGCTTCGGTTCATTAACTTTCACCCTCAGATTATTTCAAAAATATACTGATATGATAAAGTAGTCCGATTGTTAGAAAATTTTATCAGGAAATATACAATGGTCTCAAATGTCCAGTAAGATAAAGAAGGCTAGGGTTACTTTTTAAATATCTCAGCCACACAGAAAATAAGATTTAAAAGTGAGCTTTAAATGGTAATTGGGAATTTCCCTATGTTTTTAGTTTTGTTGTCTCTCCTTGTTCCTTCTTGGTTGGATAGACTTTGTACTCTAAAAATTGGAAAAATTTGAAGAAGAGTGCAGAGACGTCAAATTGTAGATTACACCACAAATTTAAATATCGAAGCTCACCGCAATTGGGTAGGCAGTTTTAAATTCGTGGTGAAAGTTCGTTTAACTGATAGTGGTACAAATGGGTCTATTAAGTTTGTCCAAAAAAATTACAAGAGCACATTTGATGCTAGTGGTTTTTGGTACAATAATCACTTAAGTCCAAACCTTTCCTGAAAATTTCATTCAAATCGGATGATAAACGCGGAAGTTATTCAACTAACAATGTTACGTTCAAAAGGAAGAAGAAGAGACTCTAGCGACCTCTGTGTTTATTAACTTATCTTCGTAGTGGCGCCATCTATTGAATGGTACGCAACATTGATGAACAGTCTATAGTGAACGGTTTGCACTCAAAAAGTACTGGGTCTCCTACTGTCAAGCATGCTCTACTGTAGCTTACTGCATTTTTATTCCTGTGTTAGTGTTAGCAGCATATGTGCCCACCCAATAGCTGGCAGGAGCAGTTTCATCAAGCAGCAGGGAGGACACCACCGGAGGAGCGATTGGCCACCGTCTCCGGGTGGCCACAGGTTTTTATACCAGTTATTTTCTTGTTTTCCACGTACCTTTTTTTTGCCATAAGGTAATTGTGCGAGGCAGATTTTGAGTCTCGCTGCTTGTTGTCTATTTGGGCTTTAATATAAAACCAAAGACAAAGATTTATTTAATTTATGTTTTTATTATAATAATTATCAACACATAGACTAATATATATATATCTAATTAAATTACTATTTGTTCACAGCCACTGAGCCATCCTTATTAGCAATTCTAGCTGCTCGAGCGTTAGGTATTGAATAGGGTTTCTCAGGAGGTTTGTTGTATGATATACATGGCCAGAAATGAAAGTGAAGTGTAAAATGTTGGAATTAAATAAATACATGTTCGAATAGAAAAATACAGTAAGCTACAGTGGAGCAAGCTCGACAGTAGGAGACCCAGTACTTTTTGAGTGCAAAGCGTTCACTATATATTGTTCTTCAATGTTTCGTACCATACAATAGATGGCGCCACTACGAAGTTAATAAACACAAAGGTCGCTAGCGTCTCTTCTTCTTCCTTTTGCCCGTAACATTGTTAGTTGAATAACTTCCGTGCTTATCATCCGATTGGAATAAAATTTTCTGGACAGGTTTGGATCATAGTGTATATTATATGTACCAACAATCAAGGCGCTAACCAAAAAGGGGCTTTTTAATTCAACTTCGAAATTTTGTATTTAAATTTCCGGGGGCGGATAGGGGCGTGGCAAAAAATCTAAAACAATCTTGATCAATGGTGGATATAAATGATCCTACATACCAAATTTGGTGTCTCTAGCTTTTATAGTCTCTGAGATCTACGTGTTCATATTTTCGAAATTTCGAACAGCCGTATACTATCCGTTTATTATCCGATCCGGATTAAACTTTCATGACAGGATTGGACTATAGAGTTTATCATGTGTGCCAAAAATCACATCGCTAGCATTAAAGGTGCTTCCGTAATTCGACTTTAAAATTTTGTTTCAAATTTACGGGAGCGGAGGGGGGCGTGGCTAAATTCTAAAACAAACTTTATCAATGCAATATATGGATAAACCTTCATGCCAAATTTGGTGGCTCTAGCTCTTATAGTCTCTGAGATATAGGTGTTTAAAAAAGGGACAGACAGACGGACATGGCTATATCGACTCGGCTGTTGATGCTGATCAAGAATATATATACTTAATGGGGTCTGCCACGCCTCCTTCTGCCTGTTACGCACATTTTTTTTTGCACAAACTTAATATACCCATTTGTACTTTTTTAAAGTACTGGGTCTAAAAACCGCAAAGGGGCCATCGAAATTTGGCGCGTCACACGCCTTTAACATTGTTCGTTAGATTTTGTCTATACCCACTTGTACACGCCAAACTCCACGGCCTCTGTTATTTATCAGCCGTCATTTCTCCTGTTGATGTTACCTCCTCTATGGCCAGACTCATTGTTATTGTTACCGATCGGCGAACTCGGCTAAAGGAAAAAAACATTAACATGTTAGTGTTTCTTAACAAGAATTCTTGGCTTTACAAATAAATATTTGTTAAAATTTCATACAATGGCTTAATTTTTACATTCAACATTTACAACCAATGAGTATTTAACATCAAGAGGAGAAATGACGGCCGTTAAATAACAGAGGCAGTGGAGTTTGGCGTGTAAAAGTGGGTATAGACAGAATCTAACAGAATAATGTTAAAAGCCTGTGACGCGCCAAACTTCGATGGCCGCTTTGCGGTTTTTTGTTTTGGTTTCTTGTTTTGCTTTGTGTGTACCTACAAAACGTATGATGAAAAGTTGCCACACTTCATATTATGTTGTTGTTGTTACAAATCTGAGTTTTGCCTATTTCAAAGTTGATTCAAAGCAATGCCCTCAGCCTGCATTTACCCTACTCTAATCGGGTGTTATGTGCGAGTAAAGTGAAATGACATAATATTAAGTAAATGCGTGCAATATTTGATTTAATTAATTTTTAACAATATTATTATTATATAAAAAAATATTTAATTTAATTTTATATATTATTTGATTTCCTAATGCTGCATATAAAAAATTGCATTAGCCACTAAATTTTTGAAATAAAAATGTAGTTAAATAGTTACAAATTTATAAATAATAATAATTAATAATATATATAATACTGCTTTAATTAATGTTATAGAAAAATTATAAATATTTTATTAACATCATAAAAAGGGTATCTGTAGTTGGGTGAGGTATCGGCAATGTCGAGTAGCAGGCAGAATCGTCGCGAGCTCATACACACAGATGAATTTTAAACCATCTGTGTGATTTTAAATATGTGAGTGTGACATTTACGCAAAAAAAAGCGAGAGATATATTCGAGTGTTGATATTTTGCTTTGCCCTTTGTTCGCCTTTTTTGCTTTGTGCTGTGATTCCTGGACACACACAGATGAATGTGTATGAGCTCGCTACGATTCTGCCTGCATCTCGACATTGCCGACACCTGACTCGACTACAGATACCCTTTTTAAAATATATTTATAATTTTTCTAGAGCATTATTTTAAGCAGTATGATATA
The DNA here is from genome assembly GCA_035043265.1 of Drosophila testacea. Classification (NCBI taxonomy): domain Eukaryota; kingdom Metazoa; phylum Arthropoda; class Insecta; order Diptera; family Drosophilidae; genus Drosophila; species Drosophila testacea. The sequence goes on along the minus strand of JAWNND010000842.1, from coordinate 1,410,101 downwards.
TATATATTATGAATTCTTATTATATGTATATCAATTTGTAACTAATCAAAATATTTTATATTATAAGAATTTAGAGACTAATGCAATGGTTTATATGCAGCATTAGTAAATCAAATAATATATACAATTAAATTAAATATTATTTTATATAATAATAATATTGTTAAAAATTAATTAAATCAAATATTGCACGCATTTACTTAATATTATGTCATTTCACTTTACTCGCACATAACACCCGATTAGAGTAGGGTAAACGCAGGCTGAGGGCATTGCTTCGAATCAACTTTGAAATAGGCAAAGTTCAGACTTGTAACAACAACAACATGACACGAAATGTGGCAACGGCGCATTTTTGGTCATCCGCCAGACGCTGCCACTGAGTGCACAGAGTACACACCAAGCAAAGCACAAATCAAAACAAAAACGCAAAGCATGCGTCTGATCTCTGTTAACTAACAGAATTCATTAACATGGAACTGTTAAATCTACATTTGACGCGGCATAACCGCAAGCCAATTCTGTTAGCCAGTCAATTCCACTCTTCTTGTTAAATACTCATTGATTTACAACAGCACGGTATCGAAAACTATCGATTACTATCGATGGTTTGAGAAAAACAATCGCTGGCTATCGATGGCGCCAACTACAGATGGTTCTCCAACTCTATTTCATGAGCAAGGAACAAGTGAGCAACTGAGCATTGTGAGAGAGCCACTGAGCATTATAAGCAGTGCTGCCAATTTAGCTATCTTTCCGCTAGATCTAGCGGTTTGCAAGTGGCATATGCGGGATAAATTGTAAACTAGCGGCTAGCGGGAATTATAGCAATTTTTCAAGCAAGGGCCGTAGTGTACAATTACGTGGATGCGGCAGGAAACAAAAGGCTTTCGGCACTGGCATCATTTGCGCTGTGCATCTTATCGCTGCCTTGGTCGAACGCAGAGGTGGAAAGGGTAGCTAAATGAACAATATAAAAACAAAACTCCGAAATAGAATGGCCATTGAAACATTGAACTCAATTTTTCACATAAGGTATTTTATCTGTTCAACTCATATTTTATAATTTTAATAACATTTAATTTCATATTTGTAGATTCGGACTACGCCGAGAAAATAAATGCTGTCACAGCTAGAAGTTCCAGCAGTATGCCTAAATAAGATAGGGACTAGGCAGACTTATAAGTTCTACAGCAGAAGAGGACATTTTGGTCGAAATTGATAAATTTTCAAAAATACTTCTTTAAATTAATAAAAAAAATATCGTTTCACTACTCCAGCTTTTTTTTAGCTACCATAAAAATTTCCTGGCTATTTCTAGCTTTTTTCCAAGGCTAGTTTAGCTTCTTGAGGGCCCGAAGAGTTGGCAACACTGATTACACTAGTTTACAAATGAATTATCTGTGTCTGCCTTTTAGACCTAAGTATTTTTCCCGTATAGATTTTGACCTCCTTAACATGAAAAAGTATCTTTAAACTTTTAATGGCAAACAACAAGTTCTAAAATTAATATATTTATCGATATTCGTGCAATACATTAATATCGATATTGGATATCTTCGTGCGATATACACGGAAAAAATCATTTTTTTTATTTTTATTTTTGCGTGTAATATACTTTTTGAATTTTTGTTTGTACCCCTTGTTTGTGTTTTTATCGCAAAAAAATTTAATTTTTCAACTTTAAGAGGCTCTAACATTATAAAGATCGAGCTGATTTCAGAACTTTGAATGGAAAAGTATTAGACAATATCATTACCTTTAGTGGAAAGCTAATTTTGTTGAAAACGGTAATCGCGTTTACGATTTGTACTCGAAGAAGTTAAGTCGCCTATGAAAAAATTTAAAAAAGTAATATCTCAAAAACTACTCCATAAAAAATTTTTTAAGATACTTTTTCGTGTTTAGGAGGTCAAAATCTATACGGGAAAAATACTTATGGCTAAATGGAAAAGTGGCTGTAAACTGGTGTTATAAGTGAGCAACTGACCAATGTGTGCTCGGTTGTCACTTCAAAAAATCAGATTAAGCAAAAAAAAAAAAACAAAGAGAAGAGCCAAATTTACAAATAAAGAACCAAATTTTTCTTTGCAATTTAAAGTATTTTATATATTAACTTTTTAGCTCTACAAAAACAAAATAGTTAACACTCAATATTCTTAAAGTTGAGATCATTTTTTAAAGTCTTTTACTGTTCAAATTCAAGCTTATTCCTTAATTTTGTTTTTATTAAACTAATTGCAAAAAATTGACGCTCTGCCGCATCAGAGCTGTGTGGGACAATATCGAGCCTTATTTGCGAAAACAAACGTAAGCCCCATTTTTACGAAATTGACTTTTTAATGCAAAATGCAAGCCTATGCACAGATGAGCAGAAAAAGCCCTCTCCTGAAAAGTTGGTTTTTGGCGCTAAGTCATTTTCGCAAATAAGGCTCGATATGTTTCGTATAAGCTAGCCATGCCGATGTATCGATAATTTTCAGTGCAATAAACGAAAATACCCAGATACAAATTTTATTTATTTATTTATTTATTATTATCTATCATCCTAGCGCTACAAGGTATCCCTTATAAATTAATTCACTAGTCACAATGTGTTAATATACTTTCTAATTCGAAATTGATTCATGTTCATATGTTTACTTACTTATCTAACAATAAGATTAAATTTTAAATTATATTAAATTAAACTAAGTTATTTGTCTATTTAATTTTTGTATATATGATTAAATTTGTATTAATATTAAGTATCTCTCAGAAATAGTTGTCGTCTGCTGCGCTACTTATTGATTTTATTTGGGGTGGCAATTGATTCCAAATGCGAATAGTGTGCACAAAGAAGTGTCGCTCTGAATGTGCAAGCTTGTATCGAATGTTGTTAATATTATAGGTTCTTGTGGACATGCTGAAATTTAATTTGTCATATAAATAACTAGGCTCTTTAGATTAGACAATTTTTTGCAAGAAAATCAAATTTCTAAAATTAGTCCAAGTCTTAAATGTCATGTTGTTTAGCCGTAGGACAAAGCTTGAAATGTGGTCCCTTCCACTAACATTAAATACATACCTAGCAATGCTATTATATGTAACATTTAGTTAATGCTGAGATGAAGCATCACAGCTCCCAAAAATTTCTATTCCATAACAAAGGAGGAAATATTTTTTTGCAATAAGCATTCTAATGTTAGTCGGTACAAATCTCTGACTCATGTAAAGCTGCCGTTTTTCCAGCCGCTCTAGCAATGTGATCACTCCATGTCAAGGTTTTGTTAAATGTTATACCAAGACTCTGCTTTTTCGACATATTCTATTAAAGTGTCGTCTATTAAATAAATTTGTTCAGATTTGTGCATGGAATTTCGTGATTTACCGTGTCAAAAGCTTTACTAAAGTCCAAAAGCGTCAAGACAGTCACTCTGCTGTCGTCAACTTCTTTTCTAATATCCTCTGTAACCTTTAATATTGCTGTCGTACAACTTCTATTTTCAAGAAATCCAGACTGTTCATTGATTAGCAAAAAATTGGTTCTAAGATGACTGTTTATATGTTGAGCCATCAGATGCTCAAACATCTTTGAGAGAAAAGGCAAGATGAGGATTGGCCTGTATTCATTATTTGCCTTAGGCAAGGGAATTATCTTTGCTAATTTCCAAAGGTCTGGATATGTTGACGTCATAAATGCGGTGTTGCAAATGTGTGTAATGTGGCCTATTAGTTTGGGTAGAATGGCTTTAATAAATTTTGGGCTCATATTATCTAGTCCTACCCCGTTGGACTTAATCTTAAAAACAGAATTAAGGACATCACAAGGACTTACACACATAAAACTAAAAATAGTATCACAAGGTAGAAATTGTCTTTCTGAGTAATGTTCAAAATTATATTTTCTGAAGCCGATTATAAGAAAAAAAGAGCCAATGCGAAAAAAAAGTGTCATTGCACCAACAGGAAAAACAAGAGCCAGTTCTGGTGCAAAAACACCAATTGTGGCAACCGTGAATGTGAATGAGGCTCATTCAATGAGCAACTGAGTAATACGAGTGAGCAACTGAGCAGTGTAAGTGGGCAAGTGAGCCAAATGACTGAGTTAACTCATATGAAAAAAAGAGAACAAGTGAACATGATCAACCAAATGTGCAGTGTTTACCAAACACTGCGATTCTGAGACACCAGGGCTGCAGTGCTGCCAACTTTTGACCAGCAAAAAAAGCTGTTTTTGACGGGAAGAATGGGAAAAAAAGCTGAAAACAATGATCAAAAAATCCAAAAAAAAGCTTAAAAAAATCGATCAAAAAAGCGAAAAAATCTCATAAAAATAACAATTATCTTCCCGTAAGTCTTCAGAAAAGTGTGGTCCTAATACATTTTTTAAAATGTTGGAGCATTTGGTCCGGTGCAGATTTATATTCGCCTCGTTAAACCGTTTTTTGCACAGTGGTCAATTTGGGCCATTGCTGTATGCTGTGCAATAAAAAGCCACAGTGAAGCTTCCTTAATTTGAGCATTATAATTTTCGGATGCACTTGCAAACTTGAGCTTGTTCATCTGGGTAAAGCCACTCAAGGCACTTGTGTGCTTCTTTGTTGCAGCGTGAGCTCGCAGATCACTTAGCTTGGCAGTAATAGTGGACTTGCAATAGTTGCAATAAACCCACTGCTGGTCTGTGTCATCCCTGCGAATCCATGACTTGAACTCATTGCTTTTAAGCCACACATCGCGGCATTTTTGCTTATATTCTTTCGACATTTCAAAACTTGCTTACAATTTACGCGCACTTTTGATTCAGAGATGGAAACACTAAGCGAGTGATGACATTAGCGTATATCGAGAAAAGCAATCGATACGCCAAACATTTTCTGGTTTGTTTGTAAGTGACTATCGTAAGGCTGCCACTTTTCCATTTGTACTTAAGTGTTAACAACACAAAAGAAAAAATCGGGAAAAAGCCAAGTGAATTTCTAAAAAAGCCAGAATTCCCGCTTCCCGCCATTCACAAATTTTTCCTGCAGTTGGCCTTTAAAAAAAGCCAGTTTTGACGGGAAAAAATCCGAATTGGCAGCCCTGCAGGGCTGTTAGGTGTTTCGGTCACGATATTGCCGCCATCCCTTATTTGCTAGCGCCACCTTTTTAGAACTACATTTTGGCGTGTAAGCGGCAAAAAAGAGTTGTTCATTGTAGTTCAATTGAAGGATTTAGTTCAATCGTTCAATTTTTGGTGAGTGAACGATTCGATCTTTTAGTTCAGTTTTTCAGTTAGTTCTTTTAATTCCCATTATGATTCAGTTCGTTCGTTCGAATCCTATTATGATTCAGTTCACTCGTTCGAATCCCATTATGATTCAGTTCTATCGTTCGAGTCCCATTATAAATCAGTTAGCTCGATTCAGTCCAATTCTAAGTCGTTATATATAAAGTTGGATTAAAAATTAAACAATTTTTGATTTAAAAAATAAAAAACAATGGAATTCGCACTTTATTCTGATTGAAATACTTAAGCACTACAATAGCAAAAATAAAAACATAAACATTATTCGCTTCAAGCGAAATAGGAACTTGTGTAATTATCACGGTTATCAGTATATTTGTGGCTGCCAACGAGAAAAAATAATAGTAAATTTACGATATAGGCTAGCAATGTAGAATTAAAAATGTACCTATTCCAAATTGTTATGCAAAAAAGTCAGTTTGTCAACTGTGTTAGGTTGCAATAAGCTTCTTCTGTTCGTAACTATCTGACCAGTTATTGAAAATATGTGTTCGCAAAGCACGGACGTGGCTACAATGCATAGGCGTTTCTGCATGTAGAAGAAGAGACGAGGATACAGCTTTCTTCGCTCATTCCACCATTTTAAGGGATCTTCTTTTCGACCCAAGAAATCCTCTCCTAAATACTTATCCATCTCTCGCTGTGATGCAACAAATTTATTGGCTGGTTGAGCGACTGTTTGAAATTGACTATCGTAGTCGTCCCAATAGGTTGTCTCATTTATTGGTGCATCCACAACTATTAATTGCAACTTTTCTTTAACTTTCTGCACGGCAAACTTAAAATGGCTCTCGTTCTTAAATCCACGTGACTTGAAGCGAGGATCCAAAATGGTGCTCTCGGCATAAATGTCAATTTTCTTCAGCTCCCCAAACCAATTCATCATTTCGTTTCTTAAAACATAAACCAACTCCATTTAATCCAACCCAATGTTTGATTTGGCCAGTAGCGATTGAAAAATCTTTGTTGATAAAATCACCTAATAAGAATATTGGAATTTTAAAGTAAAATAAATAAACAAATATAAAACTGATATACATATATTTATACATATATATACAAGACAAGAAAACCTTACCGTTGATAGGGTTACATTTTTTTCTGCAGACACATCCAAAGTCAGTTGATAAAAGTGCTTCAAAATTGGCAACACATTTTTCAGTTGAATCCATTCTCTTTGCAGAAGGCACAACTCAGGCTTTAAATATGGCAAAGCATTCGCTAAGGCATCTTTATTTTTAGCAAGACTCTCAAGCATGTCGAACGTTGAATTCTGCTGCGACGATGTTTGCCCCTTTATCAGACACCACTTCAGATATTTTATTCTGTATCTCCCACTGCTCGAATTCCTCGTTCAGAAAACTGGCAAGATTTTCTTTTTTGTAGCGCTCGCTGAATTCAACGCAAGTTAAGGTTCGTGAGAGTAACGTGAATTTCCCTGCATCCACGAAATGTGCAGTTACTGCAATATATTTTTGGTTGCAGCACGACGTCCATGCGTCTGTGGTAGCGCAAATGAAATTTGCTGCCCTTCGCTCCACGAGAACTTTTGCCTTAAGCTCTTCAAATACTGATGGCATTAAAGAATTTGTGAGCGAGTTGGAAGCTTATACCCAGGGTTGGAAGCCAACCAAGTCGATAAGCTCGCGAAAAGGCTTTTCCTCCACAATGCGCAGTGCATGATTTCCTTTTTCCACCATTTTTAAGACAGCCCGGTCGCACTCGGAAATCTTCCAGTTGGGCAGTGGACGATCAATATAATTTGTAATTATTTGCTGACCTGCGATTGACATTAATTGTCCCGAGTCAGATGCTCCTTTAGTCAGGCTAGAAGCTTGAGAAGAGGACGGGCCAGATAACGTCTGTGCCGTAGGTACCTGACGATCCAATGTCACTGTTGGATGTTTGGCTTTCAAATGTCTCAGTAAATTGCTATGTGATCCTCCAGCATTGCTAAATTGAGTCTTGCAATATATGCACTTCCCAAACTTTCCATTTTCAATGAATTTATTCCACACATCAGCACGTTTTCTTTTTGTTGACATGTTGTTCAAAAAATTGCGGTTGCAGAAATTCGTTCACCCAGCGTTGCAATATTCAGAGGCGCAAAATTCATGAATCGAACATAAATAAGCGAACTGATTTATAATGGGCGAAGGAACGAACAGAATCATAGTGGGAATCAGACGAACGAACTGAACTACTGAACTATAATCCGAGATTTAGTTCGTTCGTTCACTTTGGTGAATCGTTCAATAGATCCTAGTCCGAACGGAACGGTACAACTCTACGGCAAAACTGTGTAAACAAAATTGATTTGGTGTGAGTGCTGATAGAAATTAAATAAGTTATATCAACTTCAATTAAAATGTTTAAGCTGTTAAAGAATATTATAACTAAGCTTAACTATTATCAACAAGTTGGACTAATATAATTTTTAGTTACGCCTCGCGTGTGTTATTTTTTGCGTTGTCAAGGAATCAACTGGGCGAGGCTTGTGCACAATGGATTCCTTAGAGGAGCAACTAAGACAGTTAACAATATTGAATAGTAGGTGCGACGAAGGATATGTGAGAACCGGAAAAGTAGCAGCTCTGGTAGAGAACTTACAGCAAAAAGTGAGCGCTGCACAAAGTAACGCTCATAGCATGACGGCACCAAGCAAGATAGCACCAACCATTCCACCAAAACCTTTTAGGAAATCAATTGAAATGCCTCAGGTAAACATCGCAGAATTGGCCTATTTACTTCATTTCAATAAAACAATTGATATGTTAATACATTGCTTTGTTAGGTGCCACTTAGCAAACTGGTTACAGATACTCGAGAGCCATTATATTCGCAACCACTGCATTGCTTCGAACTGGATGCCATTAAAGAAACTGTAAGTGGATCAGCATCCATACTTCTGCGTAAACAGCCAATCTATGCAAGTCCATCTGGAAATCTGGAAAAATCAAACCAAATCGGCAGTCAGTCGACTTTGGACAACCCGGCTGTATTGGAACAGCAATTAGAAGCCTTAGCGTATCATAAACTACAGATGGAAAAGAGAGGTCTTTTAGGATTGAAAGTTCATCCGACTGAACAACCGGTCAGAAGCATTCCTAAACTTTCCTCAACCTCTCTTAGTGGACGTAAATTAACAGGCCCGAATGCTTCAAATTACAATAATTCAAATCTGAATCTGAACACATTCGCAGACAATATAAAATCGGAATGTGTGCAATTGTCTACGCCTCCAGAAAAAGTGCTATCTCACTATATTCGAATACACAACAAACATGTGCACAAAAAGTAAGTTAAGTCTTAAGATATTTATGCCTTCTTAATGTCTATTATCCATTTTATGTATTTATATTTACAAGGTCATTTGAAAAGTTTTGCAAGCGCAAATGAAACAAAATGAATAAATGGGTTAAACTACATTTATTCTTCAGTGTAATCTCCTCTGAGCTCAAGACATTTTTTCCATCGATTTTCCATCCCGTTTACCCCCTCTAAAGTGTTTTGTGGAAGGCCCAAAATACTCATTTACTGCAAGTAGGACTTCACCATTAAAAAAAAACGGCTCCCAAGTAGAAATAATTAATTTATTCACAGCACGAAATTCAGATATCTCCATGGTTGACACATTACCAAAACATGTGCTCTTTGAACAGCTGTTTAAAAAAGCTCTTTGACAGATCTGCTTAAAAGCTTTGGCATATTTACCTTAAGAATGGAGCTTTAAAATGATATACACCTTTTGGTTTAAAAGTGCTAGAAACCTGTCGCTTGCAAACTTTTCAAGTGACCTAGTATACGTCAGTATAATGAAACAAACTTTTAAGAAAATAACATTACATTTGTAAAATTTAATTATAATAAACCATTTATTACAGCTTCTAATTTTCCAACCATGGAGCCTGGCGTGTTGCCTGGCCAACTTTCAATTTGTACGGTCTCCTCTCTATCAAAAAAAGACCTGGATGATGAGCTACCACCGCCACCAAGTCCTGTGAGCTCTTCTTACAGCGAGCTTCGGCGAGCAAGTGATGTCTTTAACAAGACAGCTCTAAATTTGCAAGAAAATAATGTAACTGCGCCCATAATTTCACACGGAAATTATGCAAACCATTATGCTCATAGTACAACGCCTAAGGTACTTCATAATATTTAGTTTTATCTACAACATTGCACATAAACTTGATAGTTTAATTGTGACTTAAAATAATATTTTTCTTACTCACATTTTAGTATTATCAAAACAAATCATGCACAGACTATTATGGATATGGAGGACTATCTCAGGTTTATATAATAATGTCATTTAAATTTATTTATTGTGTGAGATAAATAAAAAGTAAAATAGTTGATTTTCTTGTTTTTTTTCTAGAGCTCTTCTACATATGATTCGATATATAGCCCATAAATCCTCGTCCGCCTAACGATTATGTCATTACGAACTAAAAATAATATGTATGCAAATATTAACCAAATTAATATATCGGACGGTTTGACATGTGGAGGCAATATTTTAAACACTAATTGTGACAATACTCCAATGTACTGCAGTGGTGGAATCATTATGGACGAAGCTGTTGATCCAAATAGCAAAAGCTTTTCGAAAAGGGATATAATTGACAAAAATCAAAGTAACTACCATTTAACACCAATTGATTCGACAAACGAAGTGGAAAGTTATGGTATGAAAACCAATTAATACATTTTTTTTTTATCTATGTGTAATATATTTGCTTTGTTTTTTTAAGGCCGTTGTTTTAAATGTGGTGAGCGTGTTTTGGGTGAAAACAGTGGTTGTACGGCAATGGATCAAATATATCACATTTCGTGCTTTACTTGCACTGAATGTCAAATAAATCTGCAGGGCAAGCCATTTTATGCACTAGAAGGTAACCCCTTTTGTGAATATGATTATTTACAAACATTGGAGAAGTGTTCTGTTTGTTTGAAGCCAATTTTGGAGCGGATTCTGAGGGCCACTGGCAAACCGTATCATCCACAATGCTTTACTTGTGTTGTATGTGGAAACAGCTTAGATGGTAAGAAAATATTTTTAATAATGAACTAATCAATTTTTAGACCCAGTACTTTAAAAAAGTACAAATGGGTCTATTAAGTTTGTGCAAAAAAAAATGTGCGTAACAGGCAGAAGGAGGCGTGGCAGACCCATAAAGTATATATATTCTTGATCAGCGTCAACAGCCGAGTCGATATAGCCATGTCCGTCTGTCCGATTTTTGAGTTCCTAGATCTCAGGACTATAAGAGCTAAAAACACCAAATTTGGCATGAAGGTTCATCTATATCTTGCAATGATCAAGTTTGTTTAAGATTTTTGCCACGCCCCCCTCCGCCCCTTGAAATTGAAAAACAAAATTTTAAAGACGATTTACAAGAGAACCTTTAAAACTAGCGTTTTGGTATATAACACATCGGCTGATAAGTCCGTAGTATACCCATCAAAAAAGCAATTTTTTGGCAAAAATCAATTTTACTCATGAACCTTATTTCATTCAAGGGCGATATACTCATTCCAGCGCTTCTCTAACATTTCGATACATTTTTAAAAAAAGATTTTTGTTAGGCCTAAAACAGTCCTTTTTTTAGGTGATTATTTGTTAATTTGAGCATCATCTCTTCCGGTCAGCTTTTTTTTAGGTCTGCAAACTGTTAAAATTCACTTGGAGCCAGATCTATTGAAAATAGTAGGTGCTGGAGCAATTCGATGCAATTTCGGAATGGTAGAAACGACTTTTGAAATGGCGCATTATTCTGCTTAGACCGGAAACGCGGCACCCACTTTTAACAGAGCTTTATCATGGACAAATATTCATGCCAATGAAGCCGATGAATTTTTTTTTAGTCTGTAAGGTGTCAACTATCTTCTGAAAATTCACTTTACAATTTTCTAAACCGATTATTTTGACTTTTTTATTTTTATTCGGTGTTACCACCATTTTTGGACGACCAAGAGGTTCAGCAACATCGGTGGTCGTACGACCACCTTAAAAGTCACCGAACCACTTCCTTACAATTTTTCTTGATGGAGCAGGGTCCAAATAGCACTTATCACGAAAGATTTTGCTTGAGCGGTGTTTTTCCACAAGAAAAAATTAAAAATAAACACAAGAAAATTTTAAAAATCGGTATTTTCAAAAATCTTAAAAGTTGCATCACTAAAACCCCTGTATCTTGTTAACCGTTTACCGGATTTAAACGAAACTTTGGCTAGTACCCTAAAAAAGATCCTTATTTCCAAAAAAAATATGCGTTTTGAACTAGTAGCGCCCCTTATGTGCGATCCTACGGACTTATCAGCCGATGTGTTATAATACTCACTATAGTCCAAACCTGTCCTGAAAATTTCATTCCAATCGGTTGATAAACGCGGAAGTTATTCAAATAACAATGTTACAGGCAAAAGGAAGAAGAAGAGACGCTAGCGACCTCTATGTATATCAAGTGGCGCCATCTATTGAATGGTACGCAACAATGAAGAACAATCTTTAGTGAACGCTTTGCACTCAAAAGTACTGGGTCTCCTACTGTCGAGCTTGCTCCACTGTAGCTTACTGCATTTTTTTTTTTTACTTTTCAAATTTTGATTTTTCTTTGTAGCAATTCCATTCACTGTGGACGCCACTAACCAAAATTATTGCATTGCCGATTTTCACAAGTGGGTTGAACGTTTTTTAACTTAAGAAAATTTAGTTAAATAAAGCTTATATAAATCTAGAAAATTTGCACCTCGATGCTGTGTATGTAAAGAGCCCATTTTGCCGGAGCTCGGTCAAGAGGAAACTGTACGCGTCGTCGCCCTAGATCGGAGCTTTCACTTGGAATGCTATAAATGCGAGGTAAATAAATATATTATAAATAAATCAATTTAATACCTAAAATGGAATGTTTAAATATTTTACCCATCAGGACTGTGGCCTCTTATTATCTTCGGAAGCTGATGGACGGGGTTGCTATCCTCTAGATGATCATATATTGTGTAAAAGCTGCAATGCTCGACGTGTACAAGTTTTGACAAATCGTATGACCTAATGCTCTCAGATAATAGCTTGTTATTATTTATTATTATTGAAACTTTCTCAATTATTACTATATCACTGTTAACGGCAGTCCACGCCAGTGACGAAACAGCACGAGGAGGAATGGAAAATTTACTACTGTGGTCGAAATTTGTACTGATGCATATTGAAAACCATTGGTTACTCACCTGGTTCATGAGATAAGAGGTTGTGAGAAGGAAAGGGAAAATGTATAGGATTGCAATTAACGGGTCGTTGGGACTTTTCAGTTCAGTTTTTCTACTCTATAATACTCAAATTCACCGATGGGCACCAAATCCATACTGGAGAGCAATACAACAACAGTAACATTTGGATAGACCCTACCCAAATTTTTGCAAGCCAAAAATATAAAAGGTCTACACCGAAATAAAATTATTATAATAAACGACTTTAATCATAACCTACGTTATTGTTTCACGCAGTGTACAAAACGCCGTCGGAGCGGTCTGCAAATCGAGTAGACTCTTTTGTTTTTCTTTTATGTTCAAATCGACTCGAGCAGCGCATTTGCCATGTTGTTGTTAGTTTTATTACGGTAATACATTAAAAGTCTTCCAAATCTCGTCAGGCCTAGCGAGTCGAGTGTGCGCCGCCGCGCCTGGTATAACGGAAAGAGCCGCTGCTCGAGTTAGTGGACTTCTAACAAGGAGATGAAAAGTCGGTTGTCTTGTTGGTTTGTATCAAAGTCAAAGACAGATCCCTGAAATTTTTAGGACGTATTTGTTAAAAAGTAAAAGTAGGTAACAGGCACAGGGAGGCGTGGCAGACCCCATAAATATATATACACTTGATCATCATCAACAGACGAATCTATATTTTTTATTTTTTATTTCGGTAGCTTAACAATCTATATATACAAACTAAACTATAAACTGATAGGCTATTGCGTCGCAGGGGCTTCGGCTCTTCCTATGTTGCATTCCTCCGTCTTTCTAGCCTACGCAGGGTGCCCATTACGGACGCCGCAAAGTGTCTGACAAATCCGTTACTAATTGCTCGTTCGAAGTAGAGATCGCTTGTATAAAATGGGGCTTTAATTAGGTTATTTTGATTATCTAGGCATCGGTAAATATGCCTTCTGATTAGGTTTATGATGTGGTTATCTATCCTTATGATATTTGCTGCATTGTAAAGTTTGTTGTTGGAGTAGAATTTTAAAAAATTACTATTTGGGTTCCTGTACAATGAAGTGCAGGCTCTTAGAATCCTTCTTTCCAATAGTCTTAATCTCTCCATGTATGACGGGGAGATTAAGAACCAGATTGGGCAACCATATATAATTATTGGTCTAATGACTGATTGGTATAATAGGATTTTGACTTTGTTATTTAAGATTTTAGAGCTGAATGCTTTTTTGTAAATCTGATAGGCAGCCATCGTCTTGGAAGTTTGCAAATTTATGTGGTCATTGAAGTACAGGAATTTATCGAAATGTAATCTTAAGTATTTGACCTCCTCAGCAAGGGGTATGGGAACGTTGGAAAGGTTGGAGAAAATTTTGAATCTTCTCCAGTTTTTCCTGACATTGTGATTGCATTTAATGACTGGGGACGAAAGAGGATACTTTCGCATTTGTTAATATTTATCTTGAGATGCCAATTCAAAGCAGATCATCTAAAGTGCTAAAACTTTTTTGTAGGTTTCTGTTAATACCGGCTATTGAGCTGTCTGCATTATAAATAACGATATCATCAGCATAAGCTATAATATTATCGATTTTCAAAAGTAGGTCGTGGATAAAAAGGTTAAATAAAGCTGGTGCATTTACAGTGCCCTGCTGTAGACCATTGATTACAAGAAACTCAGAGGTACTTGTCGAGCCGTTTATATGAACCACGAACTTGCGAGATGAGATCATATTGAAGATTGAGATCAGCAGGTGTAGAGGAAATTTATAACTCATTAGCTTTGCAATTAGTCCTTTAATCCAGACCGTGTCAAATGCTTTTTCTAGGTCAATAAAGCAAGCGCCAACAACATGCTTTTTGTTCCAATTCCAGTTAATTTCAGATGTTAACAGGTTCATGGCATGAAGGGTTGAGTGGCCATATTTAAAACCAAACTGCTTCTGGCAATGGAGATTGTTTTTGTCACATATATTAATTATGTTTGAATTGACTGGGACTTCAAAAACTTTGCTTATATTAGGAAGTAGACTTATAGGTCGGAGATTATTTATGTTGTTCTTGTCTTTATTTTTCTTTGGTATTACCACTAGCTTAGCTGTCTTCCAGGTTTGGGGGTAGTAAGCGTTATTTAATATATTATTTAAAATTGAGCAATATTCTAATATAAGGTCTATTGGAATGTTTTTAAGTATTATATATGGGATTTGGTCGATTCCTGATGAAAATTTGGGTTTTAAATTAGAAAATATAGCGGTTAGATCATTGGATGTAACAAAATAGTTATCAGCCTGGAGACAAATAGGTAGTTAGCTCTTTTACTGTCGTTAAAGCTAAGTGTAGACTGCAAGCTATCAAATCTATTTTTAATTTCTAAAAATTGATTGAAGTATAGATCTACATGGTTATGTACAGTATTAGATATTGCGCTCCGTTTCTCAGAGTGAACTAATTCAAAAAAGTGTCCAACTAAGTTGGGAATGGATTGTTCTTCTTCTAGTATAAAGTTGTTTGTAATTGGGTCCTTATTGAGATCATTTGATTAATAAAATCAATGGTATCTGGGATGGTTATGTCATCTAGAGTGTAGTTACTACTTTTAAGGAAACATTTTTTTATTGTTGAAAATTTGAATGGATCGGAGGGAGTGAGGTTAAGTAGTTTGGATTCCACTAACTTGTTATAATGCTGTTTTATATTTTCTTGTATAAGTTTCTCAATAAGTTTTAATTTTGTTTTGGCTAATTGTAGAGTAGATAGAGGAACAATCTGATCAAGTCTATTGTGTTTTTTTTATAAGTGTTAACACTTTGCTCTTTTCTTTCTGTAGTTTTTTGATAACGCTATTCTTTGTGAGAGCATCTATTAGAGGTGTGTATTAGTATTCGGGCCACTTTCACTGATGGCGGTTAAAAGGATTTTTTCTTATTTATGTAAATGGTAGTCTATTTCTGTATTGGTTAGATTACGATTATTGGGAGTTGGCATTTCTCTTTGAAACAATGAAGAGCATTTATTCTTAAATAAAACCCAATAAGTTTTTTTGTAATCGCGTTTTAGATGTTGTGGGGTTTCTGGGATTAAGAAATAATCTTCTCTATCTTGGCAAGACACATCTATTACAATTGCACGATGGTCACTGTCATAATCCAAGCATTTTAGACGGTTGACAGAGTTATTAGCTCCGTATATGTCTAAGTTGTGATCAGCTAGACATATGTCTAGAAAGGAGTTTGAGCTTTCGAATGACGGTGATTCCGAAGCGTATAAGTTCTTGAGTGCGTTACCTTTTGGATTGTTATAGCTATTACCCCAGCTTGTGTGCTTACAGTTCATATCCCCAGCTATAATATAATGATGAGTATTATTGTCGAGTTTTAGTGTTTCGAATAAAACTTTAAGTTCGGTTTGAAATGAACCATTATCGTTTCCCGATGGGCAATATACTGCTACCAGAAATATGAATTTATTGGATCGTAGGAACAGTTTTACCGCACACGCTTCAATGTGAGAAAAGGAGCTTAAAATGCGGTTATACAATTTTTGGAATTTTATATTTTCTTTAATGAGTATTGCCACGCCTCCCCCTCTGGAATCGGTAATTCTGTCTTTTCTAATTATTACGTAGCCATTTATATCAAGTTTGTGCTTGCGATTAAGCTTGGTTTCGTTTAACATTACAATGTCGGGCTTGTTGTCCAGGATAAACTGATTAAGCTTGATTCTTTTGGATGTGCTGATAAGCGAATTTAAATATATTATACTTTATGAATTTTTGTTTGTACCCCTTTTTGTGTTTTTTTCGGAAAAAAATTGAATTTTCAACTTTGAGAGGCTCAAACATTATGAAGATCGAGCTGATTTCAAAACTTTGAATGAAAAAGTTTTAGACAATTTTATTACCTTTAGTTGAAACCTAATTTTGTTGAAAACGGTAATCGCGTTTACGATTAATACTCGAAGAAGCTGAGTCACCTATGAAAAAATTTAAAAAAATAATATCTCAAAAACTACTCCATAGAAAAATTTTTAAGATACTTTTTCATGTTTAGGAGGTCAAAATCTATACGGGAAAAATACTTTGGGCTAAGTAGAAAAGTGGCTGTAAACTGGTGTTATTTATGAAGAACCGAAAACCGAAACGTTTGTACCGGTCGTACGAATATGGTTTTGCACTCTACAAAAATTTGTCTAATTATATTTAAGACTTAGCATGCTAAAATGCGTTTAAACATACACAAATATTTGTTGATAAAATTTGATTTTCTTTACATATTAAAATTTTTAAAAATTACTTTGCTGTACCGGTACGTACCGATCGAGAACCGGAACCGAAAGGACAAAACCGAAATAGAACCTTTACCGAAATACTCGTTTCGGTACATTCCCTGGTTTAAATCGTTTGTTCCTGTTTTGGATTTTAATCAGTGTGCATTTTGAACACAAACATAGCAATGTTTAAAACAGGGACCGCAAATAATGATTATGTTGTTTTTTTTTTTAATAAAAAAATTACCCACTTATAATAGGCCTAGAAAAAAATGGTTTGCACCAAAATACGTATTTTTGTTCCGTTTCTGCATTTCTGGCATGATTTATAAATTTCTGATTTTTACGATTTTCTTCAAAAATAATAATTATTTTTGATCACAAAAATAAAACTCAAAAATAGTCATTATTTTAATTATAAAAAATAAAACTCAAAAATAGTCATTATTAATAATTATTTTTGATCACAAAAATAAAACTCAAAAATAGTCATAATTTTTTATCAGAAAAAAAATTTCCAAAATAATCATTATAGTCAGCAAAAACGGTACTGATGATAGAGATTGGCGTCTCTTGAAACAGCTGTATACCGAGCCATTTGCGCCTTGCTATTCAATTAGTAAGGTTTAGTGCTGTATTGTTGTTGTTGATTTGTGTCTAAAATGTCACACCAAGATTTTCAGTCGTCAAAAACAAACTTTAATAATCATTATTTTTTAGCTTAAAATAAAACTTAATAGTAATCATTAGCTCCTGTGTTAGACTTTTCACTAATATTTTTAAAAATGATGATTATTTTTGTGATACAAAATAATGAATATTTTTGAGTTTTATTATATTACTCAAAAATAATTATTATTATTGAGGAAAATAATAAAAATTGAAATATAATCATTATCATGTGATTTTTATAATAACTAAAGCTTATAATGATTACGATCCCTGGTTTAAATCAAAGTGCACAGGTGCAAAACGTTTGTACATTTTTATACCCTTGCAGTTTTGAAGCTATCTTGATGAAACTTGGCACAGGTCCGTCTTTTTGCTGCACGCAGTACATATGTCGGAGCCGGCCGGATCGGATAACTATATCATATAGCTGCCATAGGAACGATCGGTTCGAAATAAACATTTAATACAAAAAACTTTTTTGTTTCTCAAGATATCTCAATCAAATATACACATTGTGTGTTTGATTAAGTTTTAAACAGGCTGACCAAATTTGGTGTAATTTGGACTACTATATCATATGGCTGCCATAGGAACGATCGGTCCGAAATCAACATTTAACAAATTTTGTAAAAAATCTGACGGCTTACATAGGGCACTGCAAGGGTATTCAAACTTTGGCGTGCCAAAGTTAGCTTGCGCTTTATTTTTTCTTACTTTTTCCACGTTTTTATACCCTTGCAGAGGGTATTAAAATTTTGTCACGAAATGTGTAACGCATTGAAGGAGGCCTCAAGGAGGCCATAAAGTATATATATTCTTGATCAGGACGACGAGCAGAGTCGATATAGCCATGTCCGTCTGTCTGTCCGTCTGTCCGTGTGTCGGTCTGTTTCTATGCAAACTAGTCTTTCAGTCTTAAAGCCATTTTTATGAAACTTGGTACAGGTTCGTCTTTTTGCTGCACGCAGTACAAATGTCGGAACCGGCCAGATTGGATAACTATATCATATAGCTGTCATAGGAATGATCAGTTCGAAATAAACATTTAGTATCAAAAACTTTTTTGTTTATCAAGATTTCTCAACCAAATATTCAAACTGTGTGGTTGGTATAGTTTCAAACAGGCTGTCCAAATTTGGTGTCAACCGGACTACTATATCATATAGCTGCCATAGGAACGATCGGTTAAAAATCAACACTTAACAAATTTTGTAAATAATCTGACGGCACTGCAAGGGTATCCAAACTTTGGCGCGCCAAAGTTATCTTGCGCTATATTTTTCATCTAAAGAAATGTAATATTTGTTTTAAATTTTTTTAAAAGCCGTACTCTTTTTTTTTTAATAATAGCAATAATTTTTAATCGTTTCATTTGTTATCTGTTTTAATAATTTAACTGAGAATTCAAGTTTTCTTAGGTAAAAATGCAATTAAATTGTAATGTCATGAATCATTTAACATAAAAATAAATGGATTTCACGCGGCCTTGGTTTTCTTATTTGCCACAAAACTGGTTGACTTAATGGCACACTTGTGTTGACCAAATAATCCGGAGATAGGTACACAGCGACAATCACTAACTGTTTCGGTCTTGAATAGAGTGTCGGCTATAGAAGATGTGACTTGGTTTAGTACCTTCTTCTGATCAGCGGCCTTTAACTTGTCAAAGTTCTGTGTGGCAAATGCCCAACCTCCATTATTGAGAACAAAATCGATGCCCATGTCATTTTCAAACTGCAACTTGGGGCGCTTCTTGTTATCCTTTCCATCCAAAGTCGCAACTAAGCGCGCATTAAATCCTGCAGGACAACTATTTATTAGTATATATGTATGTATGTATAAATATATATACATATATATATATATATATATATCTATACGAGTAGATACTCACCAACTAGTTTCTCAGCTGGTACACCATCTAAAGCAAGTCCCTTTATAGGTGCTATTAAATGTAGGAGAGCCCCATCAAATTTCGTCACAGTTCCTGTTATATGAGCACGAACTAGTTTCCACTTGCAAAAAAATTTGGAATATATTAAATTATTATATGTTGTTTTCCTTTTAAGTATAAATATATTATATACATATATTGCAAATATTAAAATTAAGAAATAATTACGGTGAGGGTATATATAGAATATATATACTTTATGGCGTCTGCGACGCCTCTTTCTGCCTGTACCGCACATTTATTTTTGCACAGACTCAATAGACCCATTTGTACTTTTTTAAAGTACTGGATCTAAAAATCATTGACTGACTTTTATTGTGAAAATCAAGAAATAATTGTTATTTACGGTCCCTGCAATTAACAAATGTTGTAAAAAAAAATGCAGTAAGCTACAGTGGAGCAAGCTCGACAGTAGGAGACCCAGTACTTTTTAAGTGCAAAGCGTTCAATATAGATTGTTCTTCAATTATGCGTTCCATACAATATCTATTGCCATCTGGCGCCACTACGAAGTTAATAAACACAGAAGTCGCTAGCGTCTCTGCTTCTTCCTTTTGCCAGTAACATTGTTAGTTGAATAACTTCCGTGTTTATCATCCGATTGGAATGAAATTGTCTGGACAGGTTTGTATCATAGTGTATATTATATTTACTAATAATCAAGGAGCTAACATTAAAGGGGCTCCTTTAACTCGACTTCGAATTTTTCTATTTCAATTTTCGGGGGCGGATAGAGGCGTGGCGAAAATCTAAAACAAACTTGATCAAGGGGAGATATAGATGAACCTACATACCAAATTTAATGTCTCTAGCTGTTATAGTCTCTGAGATCTAGGTGTTCATATTTTCGAAATTTCGATCAGCCGTATACTATCCGTTTATTATCCGATCCGGACAGGATCGGACTATAAAGTTTATCGTGTGTGCCAAAAATCATATCGCTAGCATTAAAGGTGCTTTCGTTATTCGACTTTGAAAATTTGTTTCAAATTTACGAAGGCGGAGGGGTGTGGCAAAATTCTAAAACAAACTTGATCAATGCGATGAACCTTCATGCCAAATTTGGTGGCTCTAGCTTTTATAGTCTCTGAGATATAGGTGTTCAAAAAAGGGACAGACAGACGGACAGACGGACATGGCTATATCGACTCGGCTGTTGATGCTGATCAAGAATATATATACTTTATGGGGTCTGCCACGCCTCCTTCTGCCTGTTACGCACATTTTTTTGCACAAACTTAACAGACCCTTTTGTACTTTATTAAAGTACTGGGTCTAAATATGACGGCTTATACAGTGCACTGCAGAGGTATCCAAACTTTGGCGCGGCAAAGTTAACTTCTTATATTTATTTTATTATACGTTATAATTTTACTTCTTATACTTGTTGTTCTTATAAGTTGTTTTTCGTCATCTGGAGGCACATATAGTATGCATGTACGTATCAAATTTTATTTTATTTTTTTATGTGCAGGTTCGTTTTTGCTTTTGCAAAGTGTAATATAGAATATGTTTTTTATTATTTATTTAGTATACTTATATTTAGTATACTCGTATTAAAATTTTTAATTTTATTTTCTAATTTGGCTTTAAACTCTAATTATTACGTTTCGACTGCTTTTAATCGGCGATAAATAAATAATACAAAATGGTGTGGACTTTTCTGCTTACCCAATTACTATTCTCGAGGGAATCACTTCGGACGCCAATAATGCTCTTGGCTGCACCTGCACGGAATGGATAATCCAAGGCTAATTTGAAAGCGTTCTCATCAGACTGTGGCACAATGGTCTTTATGAATCGCTCAAGCAAGTTGTATATTTCGAGAGCTCTCTTGTCCGCGATTATTTGCTCAATACAATTGTCACAGAAGTTTTTGGGTCCGTTCAGTTGGGTATTTGTCACATTTCCCTTGTAGTTAATCTTACCATTGTCGCTCGTGAGGAGAGCCGGGTAACGTTTTGATTCATCGAAGGCAATTACACCAACTTGAACGTCGGTAAATCCACGGGTTTTCAGAGCATCCCGAATTTCTGATATGGCCGGTGCAACAAGATTTGATAGAACCTTGGGAGTAACATTGATATCAACGACAAAAACAATATCAGCCTTGTTAGTCGGTGCTTTTATGGTAAACTCTTCGCCGAGCTCACGTTGACCCAGAGCTCCCGCACACTTAAGACAACGTGGGGGCAGTAAAACCAATTTGTCGAGATGTTTAAGAGCAGATCCATAAGCCAACGCAAATGTGCAGGCAACAGATTCCTTATCTTTCTCAGCTACATCTTGTGCAGCAATGTCGCAGGCCTTGCGGTATGGTCGAGAGTCCAATGCCAAGAAATTCAGTGCCAATGTGGATTCAATGCCAAATATATCGCTGCATATATCATTGCGGGTCTGGCTCTCTAACTGGGCTTTATTAAAAGCAACGGGGTTACATTTGCCAATACCATACTCATTGCCCAAGTGAGCTGAGTCAGTAGCGAGGGTACCATCAATTAACAGGTAATCATCATACGGTTCGGCATTACCATTACCCAGCAAACCTCGAGTTTTACTCGTGTAGAAACCGTTGATCACAACATGACAGACCTTCAAGTCCGTGGTGCAAGTTACTGTCACACCATACTCTGAATGTAAATATACACTATAGAATTTGCGCCAGGCGTGAATGCCAGGCAAATGTTGTGGATATTCAACGGGCTTGTTATTAACCTTAAGGGCGATCGTATCGCTAATTTCTATAAAGTTGCCATCCCTGTCAACCAGTGTGATTGCCTTCAGTTTTCCATCATTTAGCTGAGCAATTACCGTAAAGTTATTATCTACGCTATCCTGAGCAAGGATATATTTACAATTGCCCGGATATGCATAGGTCTGCCCATCGAAACTGAACACGTGCTGACCATTCACAAGCTGTCCATGTAGCTCAAATTTCTGGAAAAGTACGGAATACAACCAGGACGAGTAAAAGTCCTTGCTGAATATGGTTTCCCAGTTCTCATTTAAAATGAAATTAATCAAGCTCGAGCGGAATGAGATTAGTGTCGGTATCTTAGCTAGCTCATCGAAATAGTGGGGAAGGGCCGAGGTCCAACCCTCCACATCGGTGGCAGGTGCTCCGCCCGTATTACTCTCAATGGCTGCCCAAAGGGAACGCAAAGACTTGATTAACAGTTTGGACAAATCTTCAAGCCATTTCTCATCATTGATCGCCTGCTGCTTCAACTTGACCTCAAGATATTCATGCAATTTTTCCAGCAACTCGTTTGTCTCTGGGGTTTGTGGTAGAATATGTAATTGTGCAAAGATATTGTTTAATATATCCAATATCTGTTCAACTAATTTTAATTGTTTAATCTTCTCGGTGACTTCATTGCTTAGCGCCTCAAATGATGGCAATTTAGCTAGATATTCCTTAAGCTCATTAATTGCTTCATCAGCGATTTTTACGATTGCCTTGATCAATTCTTGAGTGGCTTCATGCAAGGGTTTTAGCGAATCATTAATTGCCTTTCCATAATTCTTTAAAGCTGGTCCATATTTCTCAAGCCATTCTATCAAACCCTTGAAAGCCTTCGCATAGACATTAAAAATTTCAACACGAAGCTGTCCAATTAATTTTGTCGCTGACACAACCAATTGTTCCCATGCTTTTAATATTGAATTCTTCCACAATTCCTGTAACTTTTCAAAGAGCTCTTCAAATGCCTTGTGTAATTTCTCGAAATTCTCCGCCAGTGTTTTCGTTACTTCATCAATAAATTTTGTAATTTTTTCAATGAGATGACGTCTTGATTTGAAGAAACAGAAATCATAAAAAGTATTAATATAATTAAAATGATAATAAATGATACGTGGAGGAAAGAAAAAATTAAAATTATATATTAGAGGGTATCGCTTCATCTTATTTTAACTACTTTCTACTTGGTTTTCGTAGATTTTTTAAATTTAGTTTGAACTTTTAAAAAATACTGTCCAAATTTCTTATATTTTATGCCATTCCACCAACTTTACTTGTAATTCTACTACTTTAATCAGACATATGGCTATATTTCAGGCGTTGCTGAAGGAGCTGTATGATATATGGTAGATCGATTTCGACATGTGTTCAAACGGAATTGTTACTAGTTGGCATAGAAACAAACAGACTAACAGACGGCTCGTCGCACAGTATAAGACTTTGACAGTCTAGGGGGACTTTATAAAAAAAATTATTTTTTTTGTTACCAAAACAACCATAAAATATAACGAAAAATTGTTGTTCAGAAGATGAAGAGGTTTTAGGCGGTCCATTAGAGTTTAGCCTTTTCAATTGGATAGTGTGATCACTAACAGTCTTATCTTATTTCTCCCATTATTTTGGAAAATATAATTTTAATAATTTTTTATAAAGGGACATTAAAAGTGGCTTAGAACTTTTTTGTATACCCTGTGGGGTATATTAAGTTTGTTAAAATAAGTATGTAACAGGCAGAAGGACGAGCTGAGTAGATAATGCCATGTCTGTCTAGACATGTCTGTCTGTCCGTTTGAACAAAAGGATCGCAGAGATGTTCAGACCGAGGGACACCAAATTTGGCACAAAGACTTCTTATATTTGTCAGAACATGTTTATTTCCAATTTTTAATACCAAATATAAAAAAAAAAACGATTTACTTAAAGCAATATTACAGCTACAGACTTGAGATTTGGCACGTATGATGATTAGAAGGGTCCGGGCCGATCGACAATTTAAAATTCGGGATTAATGATACTTAGGGTGATGTAACATCACTGTCAAATCGGATAATAAACAAGGAAGACATTCGAAAGCATTTATTCCATAAAGTGTTTTGTGTGTGCGTGTGGAATGTATTTGCATATGTATATATGCATTGAGCAGGTTAACTCTATTTGCTCGGCTATTGATGCTTCACGGGGTATTTTACTGCCTTTAAGTGCTTTTAATATTAATTTATTTCGGTATGTATGTGTGTTAAAAATATAACGCAAGCATCTTTACAAAGACCTGCATCCAATTTCCAATTTTCCATTCAAAATAAAAAAAAACGGTAAAAAGGAAACGATTTTTTTTTATGATGAAAGGCTTAACTAATAGCATTTTATTAGCTCCAATAAATATTGGTGCAAAGTTTGATTTTGGGTAATTTTACATTTTTAAGATAATAGCAAAATTCAAGTGATTCGCACGGGACACGAAACATAAGTGGCTAGTCAACCAATTCAAACGCCAATTTCAACGAATCCAGAGGCAATATTTTAATGCAACTAATTTTAATTTCTTGTGCATTGATGCCTCTTAAAAATGGTTATGATTTTTTTCAAAGATGACTTGAATTTTTTGAAATTCAATTTGAGATAAATTCGCGCACGGGCCATTTTTTCCACTAAGATTAAGGGGGTATTGATCTATGTATAAATTAATAAACCTTAATTTTTTTGGAAATTAAAAAACGGAAGTATTCTCTTTTATGGGAAAATTGCTTACGTAAATAACATGAATAAGTTTCTAGTGAAAAATTTCACATGATGTGAGTTTTTTATTTATTTTTCGTTTGTCGACGCGGTGCACCTTTTTCTGGAAGTGCCCATATGCCAGGTTTATGATATAGTAGTCAGATTTTAACCAACTTTTTGAGATTGTAAATGCAATTTTAAGAAACTTTCGGATTTGATTTTCAAAAAATGCAGTAAGCTACAGTAAAGCATGCTCGACACTATAGATTGTTCATCAATGTTGCGTACCATTCAAAAGATGGCGCCAGTACGAAGATAAGTAAACACAGAGGTCGCTAGCGTCTCTTCTTCTTTCTTTTGAACGTAACATTGTTAGTTGAATAACTTCCGCGATTATTATGCGATTGGAATGAAATTTTCAGGGCAGGTTTGGACTATAGTACCATTCAATAGATGGCGCCACTAAGAAGATAAGTTAAGAAACACAGAGGTCGCTAGCGTCTCTACGTCTTCCTTTTGAACGTAAAACGGACAGGTGCGGACTATAGTGTATACGATATGTACCAAAAATCAAGGCGCTAGCATTAAAGGGGCTTAAAAAACTTGATCAATGGGTGATATAGACGTACCTCCATACCTACATGAGATCTAGGAACTCAAAAATGGGACAGATGGACAGACAGGCAGACAGACAGACGGACATGGCTATATCGACTCAGCTGTTGATGCTGATCAAGAATATATACGATTTATGGGGCCTGCCACGCCTCCTTCTGCCTGTAACGCACTTTTTTTTGACAAACCCATTTGTACATCGTGGCATCGTCCTGCTGAAACCACATGTCAGCCAAGTCTAGCTCTTCCATTTTGGGCAAAAACAAGTTTGTAATCATCGCACGGTAGCGCTAGCCATTTACAGTAACGTTCCTGCCTTGAAAAAGGACGGTTCAATGATGCCGCCGGCCCAAAAACGACCCCAAACAGTGACTTTAAGTTCTTGCAATGCTTCTGGAAGCTCTTCACTTCAATTTCGGCAATTTTGATTGTTTACGTATCCATTCCAACAAAAAAAGGGTTTTCGAAAAAAACCAAGCTTGAATTTTGATAATAAAATTCAATAACACTGTGCAACAATTTTTAGCGTTTTTTATGGTCCTCGGCCAAATGTTGCATTTTATGATAGATATGCACCCACAGATTAAATTTCTCGACTTTAAAAAATGTTTCTGGCACAACCGATCTTATAAAACTTTACTGATTCCAAAAGATAGTGAGCGTATCTACTAATCATCCATACATTGTTTTTAATTTAAATCAATAAACAAATATATTTTTTTAAATGAAGAAAATTATGTTTTTTTGTTTATTTTTTTTTTACGATTTTTTGATTTAAAATTTCAAGGGAAATTAAAAAAAAATTACTTTCTTTTTGTTTTTAAAGTTAAATGGCTAGAGGCATTAATTAGGCGTCTTTCAAGGTATTACTCATTGAAGTAACAGCTTTTTAAAGGCAGACATGTTTTTTCACAAAATTTGTAATTTCCTTGCGGAATCCTGACTATAGGTTCAGAAAATCCGTCCCGAATTCATTTTTTTGGCTTCACGATCAATTTATACGATATTATACTCCGTGCAGAGAGTAAAATTAGGCTATTTACCGATCGGTCGGTCCTATGTCAGCTATATGATATAGTAGTCTGATTTTATTCAAGTTTGTTCAGACGGTATAAAGCTATATCAAACACATAATATGTGAGTTTGGTTGAGTTTGCTTGGGAAACAAAAAAGTTTTTCATACTAAATGTTGATTTATAACCGATCGTTCCTATGGCACCTATGTGATATAATAATCCGATTTGCAGAGAGCTCCTATGGCACCTATGTGATATAATAATCCGATTTGCACCAAATTTGGTCAGACTATTTGAAACTGTACCAAACAGAAAAAAGCCGAGTTTGGTTAATATATATTAAGGAACCAATAAGATTTTCTTACTAAAAGTTGATTTATAACCGATCGTTCCTATGGTAGCTATGTGATATAGTGATCCGATCCGGCCGGTTCCGACAAATGTACTGCATGCAACAATAAAACGGACTTGTACCAAGTTTAATCAAGATAACTTCAAAACTAAGCGATTAGTTTGCATAGAAAGGAGTCATTTGACAAGGGAGTCATAAATTTTAACAACAAACATACCTAGCTATTAAATGTTTTAACTTCGCTTTCATACACACGATTAAATGAGTAATACCTTAAACGACGCCTAATTAATGATTTTAGCCATCTAATTTTTAAAAACTATAGGAGCTAATTTTTTTAAATTTTGCTTGAATTTTAAAGTTTAAAAATCGTAAAAAAAACATCAATAAAAATTATAATTTTCTTAATTTAAAAATATATTTTTGTTAAACTATTGATTTAAATTAACAACAATGTACTGATGATTAGTAGGTAGTGATAGTGATAGTGATTGGCGCCGAAACCGTATCAAGCACCACTGCCACAGTTTCCTGAAAACTACCTACAGACATCAATAAACATACAATTGGTCGCTGGTAACCAACTTCATATAACCACCGTGTACTGCAGCTAAAACCTCTCCTCAAGGTTGAAGCCGTCATCGACAGCTGGAGTGCGTCTTCATCGCCGCAGCTTGAATTTCAACACCTCAAACTACACAAGCACAATGCAACCAAAAGAAGACAAATCCGTAAATCGCACGGCTCGTCCTCGAAAAGTCTTACAGATCGCCATCTGCATGGCAAAGATGCCACACGCTAACTCACCAAATGCCCAACGCAGTTACTCTTCATCTGGTCGAAGTAGAGAAACGGCGGATGAAAGTAAACGAACAAAAAATCAAACACGTTACACATACCCTGAACAGGCAAAATTGCACACCGCTCATATTAATCAATACCGCACTCCCGCAAATAAACGGAGTGACGTATCTAGGAGTACACCTGGATTGAAGACGAACATGGCGCAGACACATCGAAGCCAAGAAAACACATTTAAAGCTAAAATCCAATAGTCTGCACTCGCCCCTTAATGATGACCACAAAGTCCTGCTCTACAATTCTGTGCTAAAACCTGTCTGGGCCTATGGCTCCCAGGTTTGATAAAGTGCCAGCAATAGCAATATTAATATTTTCCAGAGAACTCAGTCAAAGTTCTTGAGAACCGTCACAAAGATTTAATCAGTCAGTCTAGGAACGCGACAAATGGTCCAAATGAACTGTTATTTAATGTATATGATGCATGTATAGGCTAATCATTATGGACTCATAAGTGTTGCCATATAATAATAAAGAGCACTGGGTATGCCAACAAAAGAGGGTCGCGCAGTTTGGCAATTAAAATATGATTTAGGCTCAGGCAAACGGGCTAAAAGCCAAGCCTGGTATTTACTTATTGACTTATCGCATACACATGATGATGCAGTTAAATGTAATTGTATGTATGTTAAACGTAAATATAAAATGCTATATATCAGGGGTGTTCCACAAAGCTCTAGCAACCCAAAAGCAATTAAAAAGCAATTTTTGGTGTCCACAAACAAGCAACCATTGCTTTCAAATGTAAAAAATATTGTTCAAACCTAAAAATATACTTAAAATTTATTGAATTCAATTTCAATAATTAATATAAAATAAACATTTGGAACAGCTGTTTACAAAATAAATTGCCGATAAAAGATCTAGAGCTTTGTGGAACACCCCTATATGTGAAATTCGATGTAATATCCATAGGTGAGGAATACGAAAGAGGAGTAAATAAAAATTATACAAATCTATTTATACTACTACTACATTCTTATTTAATAGACGATGTTTTTAGAACTGGTATTATTACTTACATGCTATCAATAAGTTTTGCCAGTGTTGGATCGGTTTTTAGTTCATCAACAATAGTATTAAATTGGCTTTCGTAGCCATTCTTTAATTTTTCAAAGTCTGGAGTGCTTTTTTTAACTAACTTCAGCTTCTCGTCAAGATCGGAACGAACTTTATCAAAGCGTTTTTTTAACTTCTCCGTTATGGCTTCAGTTTCCTTTTTCACTTCTGTTTCGAGGGTATTCTATAACGATGAGTTGGTTAATGGTTAGTTAAACTATTGAACATTTTTAGATTTTTGTCTTGTCCCTTTCTAAAAATGACACAGATTAAATAGTTTGACTTTAAGGTGTGTTTTTTTAATTTGTTATAATTTCACTGTTTTTCTTATAACGTTGTTTGAAGTGATCTTACATTTTTGATCATTTCTCGAGAACGTTTTAAAAAGCTTTACAGGCTCCGAAAACTAATGAATAATCATAAATACATAGTTCTCAATTTAATTTAAAGGTTTAAAATATACTTAGATATACACTAGACGGCATATTTATTTTGACATAGCTTACATTTGACTATTTCGATTTTTTTCGAGCCGTAGAGTACAACAGTACTTGGTAAAATAGACTTGTAGTCGAATATAAGCTATGTCAAAATAAATATGCCGCCTAGTGTATTTTTGAAATCACAAAATGATGATTTTCTTGAGATTTTTTTTGTAGTATTTTTTTACTTAAAAATTAAAAGAAAATTTGAACAAAAATGTCCCTCTTATAATTTTAAAGTCTTAGGGCTAAATTATTACGTCAATTTCCGGTATCTGGGGCCCATATGTATAAAAAAAAGTGGTTTTGGATATGGTAAGTTTTCGCAAGTAAATCCGTTTTGTAACTAAACTTTTAAAACTGGTTTTGAACAATTTAATACTGACTTTCAAATAGTCAAAATAAATTATTTAATGCAAAAACAAATAAAAAAATACGGAATAAGAAGAAGTGAATTTTTTAATTACGTTTAAGACAGGTCATTTACCGTTGGTACTGAATTTCAAAATTATTTGTGAATTTAAATAATAAACGTATAGTTTTATTACAAGTTAATTATGGACTTCATTCGTAAAAGTATACAAAATTTTGATAGGCTTACCTGGAATGCTTTAACCTCATCCTCGTTGATTTTGTAGGCGGTTTGAAGGAAATTTGCTGCATCAAGAGCAACACGTCCATTCGATATAGATTTTCCGCTGCCTAAAACATCAAATTTAAATTCCTTTCCCAATTTAATTTCGGCATTTGCATTAATAAGATTCTGACGATTTAATGAGACTTTGGCCCAGTTCGGTTGCAATTCGGTATAGATTTCCACAGGCTTCTGCCCATAAACTTGAACTTTTGAGTTAATTTTCGCAGAATGCTTCTGCCAATCAAGATTAGCTGCCACGTAGACAATCTGCTCATTGAGTCCATTAACTGATAGCTCCACTCGATTCTTGTTGCCAAAGATAAGTGCTCCAGCTTTTAGATCAAAGTTACTGCTCTGTAATTCGGTGCCGGCACTGAACTCCTTCAAATCGGTGTTGAGAGCCGAGTGCGAGTTGAGCTCGTACTGGAATTGTAGGCCAGAGGAGTGAATTTTCTGGCTTGATGTGATATTGAAGCCATCTTTGGATTGAGTATTACGTATTTGACTGGTGGCAATCAGTTTCTGATCTGCTGTTCTGAATATGTCAAATATAAATTCGCTATTTACGGTATGTTTGTCGCGATTCGCATCGATGCTACCAGAAACAATCAAAGGTCTTATTGTCGGATGTTCAATCTTAAGTTGACCCTTTGAATTTAGTGATACATGCTCAACACCTGATATATCCAGAATTGCCGAAACTCGCGCCACATCATTGGGTCGCTGCAGCTTATCGATATAAAATGCCGCCGAATGTTCATATTGACCAAATATCTTCCCGCCAGTCGGTAGATTCTGAACAGTCTCGAATATAATCTGCCGCTTTGGCAGTGTCAATTTTACAGTTGATCCCGTGGGCAGTACATTTGCATTGAGCTGATATTTGAGATTATTACCTGAGATATGACCATCTAGATTGTATTCATATTTGAAGCCATGACGTATGCTCTTTGACTTCCATTCCAGTTCATAAGGATAGCCGATTTCTCGCAAATCTATGACAATAACTACTCCGTGCTCTGCATTTTCCAGCTGATTTTCATCAACACTCACCGAAGATTGAATTTGAATGTTTGTGCACTGTCTCTTCTCTTCGCATATGGATCCCTTAAGATTGAACTCCTTGTTGGTCAGTTTCAATGTTGCAACAATGTTCTTTGGTCCAATATTACCATTAAAGGTATATGAAAAGCCGACTTCTTGTTCAGTGCTCAATGCGTAATATTGACGGGTTAATTTAAAGTTACTCGAGACGGCCTTACCGTGTGTCTGAACCTGACCTTGTCCCTCAATGATTGCCTTATTTTGATCCTTCTTTAAAGTATAAGAGGCGTTACCTGATAAAACAATGCCTTGAGCATTTTTCACATGAACCTTTATAATCTTTGTCTGCGCTTTAATATCTAGCACATAATTATCCAGCTGCAGTTTTTTCGAGTTCCAGTTGCCAACGACATAAAAGTCATCGATGTTTGTATAAGATGCTTCTGCGCTTAGTTTAAAGTCTACATCGACTATGTTTTGTAGATCAACTGTGAGCTTAGCTTTGCGCTCTCCCAAAATCTCAATAATGGTTACAAGTACAATGGTGTCTCCGGTGGGAAGATTGGCACGTAGATCGAAACCTTTCTTGTGTGTAGAGCTATACAGTTTGCTTTCTACACGATATGATTTTCCGGCATTTTTCACTTCCGAACTTATCACATAGCTATCTTCGGCTGCCTTTTGACTACGTATAGAAATCTCAAAATTCTTGACAACATTGTAGCTGGTGTCTAGTTTCCAGTAAACAGCTACCGTTTTAGTATTCTCGACTAAACTGACATCCATATTCGATTTTACGTACTTATCCCCATATTGTGCATTGATGCCGTACTTCCATTTGCCATTTTTATCAGTACTAAGAGCTTCCTGCTCATTTTGATAGCTGACATCGAATTTTAAGGGAGCTGCTAAGTTGTTATTTTGGGCATCAAAAGTAAAGCTGCCCTGTTGGGCAGTACTTTTCCATACGGTGTTAATCTTGGTGAATTGTTCATCGCCTGTCTTTGAATTCAACTGGAACTCCAAAATGGGGACTCCTTTGGCTCCCTCGGCGGGTTTTAATAGTTTACCTTTACTGCTTAGCTCCCAGTATTTAAAATTAAATTCGGGTACCTGCAGGTTGCCCTGTACTTCATACGACGATGGCACATTATTCTGTCCTACATGACAATTGCCATTAAAGTTCGCTGAGATGCGTTCACCTAATTTACCAGAGATATGCGCGATGCCATGTTGTGAACTATATTCATCAACCACAATAGAGAGCTCGAGGGGTAGTTGATCTGGAAAATTACCCAGTATGGTAACACCAAAATCGATGGCTTTATTTTGACCCTTTAGAAGGTGCTTAATATGATAATTGAGCTCGGCTTTTTGTCCATTAAAAGCGGTGTAGACGAATTGTGAATTAACCGAAAATTCCTTTGTTTTGGTATTCCACTTGTCGAGTTTACCTTTGAAACCGACCGAGCGCTTCTTTCCGTTTCCCGGCTCCTGTTCATTGAATTGTAGCTCTGCCGTACCCTGTGTGATGTGTGTTTTGGGATTTGTAGTAACATGACGATTGACGCTGCCATCAAAGGTGTGACCATCTGGTGCAACAAATGTGAATCCTCCCTGAATATCACCATTGGTGCGCCAATCTCCCTTTAATGCGCCATTTGCCTCAACGGACAACTTTTTACCATCTGATCCAAGGACATTTTTGGTCGAGAATTTCAATTTCTCAACAATATTTTCACTCTTCAGATGGAGCTTCTTTGCACCATCAATTGTTACAATTGTATCAATATCGTATTTGGGAGCCTGAACATGAAATTTCGAGTCGATTTCGATTTTATGCTTTGGCTCCGTTTTCAGGGTTTCAATTGTAGTCGCCAGTTCACCCTTGCCATTCTTTGCGATTTTGAAATCGCCCCTGGCATTTAGTTGATTCTTAAGGATCAGATTGAATTTTGCCGCTGAAATTTTATCCAGTGGATGCTGTGATTCGGTTGTAAATTTAATTAGGTCCGCATTATCACGATTAGCGCGGAACTCGGTGTTAGTTTTATCCGGAGTTCCAATAACTTTAAGTAGCCATTGCAGCGGCTTATCATTGCTACTGAACTGTGCACTTCCCTGTAAATCAATGTGAATATCCTGGGCGGTATAGCGCTGACCCAGCTCACCCTTGGCCGTTATCACTGTGCCACAGGATGCGGCAATGCTATTGTCGACAATCAAAATGTTTCCATTCGCATCGGCCTTCGAGATGACTTCAATGAAATGTTTATTTAGTTTCCCCTTGCCCACAAATTCATAGTCACGCACTGATTTTTGATTCGATTGGTACTTAATATTGAGAGATGCCGTTTTTTCATTACCAACTGCCTCTGCATCGATTTGGAATTTGTTTACATCAAAATTCGACTTCACCTTCAGTGAGCCCACGGGTTTATTCTTATGATCAATTATCAAATCATGTGAAAACTTGGATGAAGTGAAGGTATTTGAATTTTCGCTCTTAACAAACTCAAAGTCCGATATACTTTCTACAGACCAAGTCATTGCCTTGCCAGTCAGTTGTAATGAATAAAGATTTTGGCCAATTGTCATTTTAGCCGAGCTTCCGTAAACATTCTCAGAATTACGTTCATCATTCACAAATAGACCCGCTGCATATTGACCATTCTCCACTTTAAAATTGCTCTTTACCAGATAGGATTGCTGTCCAGGAGCAATATGTAGTTCAGTTGTTAGAAAAGCGGGTCCAACGTCTGCCCAACCATTGAGTACGACACGTTCATTATTTGGGCTTAAGATTTGGAAATTTTGGAAATTGTAGCGTGCTTGCTTTTCGCTTGATTTTTGTACGACAATTTTGCCATCAGCTCGATAACCATTGATGTTGTTTGTGATACCATTTTTGTCGTGGATCTCAATAAGCGGCTTGTACTCATTACCATTCTTGGCAAAACCGATTTTGCTCCTCTTAACATCCTTATCCTGCTCCAACTGTCCGTAAATAACCAGCTCGTGATTGTCATTGGAAACACCAGCCTCTACAGCAAGGTGATACTGGGGATTATCAACAGATAGACGAGCGTAAGTTTTTGGCTTTGCGCCCAGCTCAAATGCAATGCTTGTATCATGGGAAATTTTCGACCCAGGAGTGCTATATTCAAGCTTCCACTGTTGACTGCCCGAGGGTAGTGTAGTTTGGATTCCCTTAAAGTTGAATTTACGTTCGGTTGTCGAGTAAACCACAAATGAGAATGGTTTGGACAGATGAAAGTTATCCAGATGACCCTGAATCTGTCTATTTGAAGCTCCAATATCCTTGAGACTTGTTGAGCTTACGACACAGACATTAAAGCCAACAATTTCAAGTTGATTGAAGCAGATCTCGTTTTTGTCAGAAGGTTTAGAATTTTGACCCTTCTTTGAGGCTTTTAACGGAACCGATTTTAATTGCTTGTCATGCTCGGCAACGAAAAATTCTGCACTAAATTGAACATCGATAAGTTCAAGACGATCGCGTGGCAGATCAACGTCGACATTAAATCCTTGTCCATTATTGATCAGGGAAACAGAAACATCACTGCCAGTAGCGGAATGTGCGGTGGAGACAACTCGAAGTCCTGTGGACAGAACCTGTGTGTTAAAGCCAAGCTGGACATTCACATTGACGTCAACACTGGGTACAAATTTCAAACGATATTTGGATCTCTGCCAATTCTGCTCAAGAATATCATTCACATCGACATTAATGGCAAAGTCGATTTTGTTTGACGCAAATCCTTGTGCTCCAAATTCCAAAGGTACGCCCACGCCGGTAGGGTAGCTCAATTCCGCATCGAGAAACAGATGATGCCCAATAAATTGCTTTTCAAACGACGACAATTCCTTTTTGGCTTTGTCAAACGCATCCGAGAAATGCTTGATAATATCATCCAAAGAGCTTGGTATGTTATCACCAAGACTCAGGAAACTTAGCTCCGAGCCAAAAAGTTTCAATGATAGATCCAGGTTCAGATCATGTGCATTCTTACTACCATAATTTTTGTACTTCTTTGCTGTCTTGCTCGCATCATCGGCAATGGAACGCCTGTGACGACCAGGTGGGCCTCCACCTTGTGAATTTCCAGCCTCAATCAGTTTTACAATCTCATCAAAGTCCTTGTTGAGCAGGCCTTTGGGTCCTATATAGTACTCAAGCAAATTTTCAAGATTTTCCTGCCGAACGCTCGCCTCAAACACGTTAAAACTGGTTCCAAAGATCTCAGTAGTAACATTCAAACGTGCCGATCGAGGTAGGAAGCCGTGTTGAGAATAAATGAGCTTGTAATCAGAACTAGCGCTCAATCCCAAGGCATCTAGTCTGTAGGAGAAGCCATTGTTAAAACTATAACGCCTGTAATCTTTAGGGAACTGTTTTGTCACACGTATGTTTCCAAGATGGTAACGCTGTAGCTCTAGGGCCGCATCCGTAGAGTCGCGAATTGTTTTTAGACTGGACTCAATAAAACCACCCACTTGGTAGGAGTCTTCTGAGTTGATTATCTCCGATAATTGATTAGCCAGCTCGGCACTTGGACAATTGATTGCTGCCAAATATGCCTCAATGCGCAACTCGGAGTCTTCATTGTGATCCTTCAAAAGATCCAAAGCTTTAGAGCTTAATGCTCCATTGCAGCTGGAAGAGGAAGAAAATGACTGCAAAGCGGCGACACGTAGTCGATTGGAACGTCCAGGAGACACGCATTCTGTCAAGGCGGGAATAACATTATTGACCAAGATATGGGTATTACCAATGCCCTTAAGCACATAGACAATGCGCTCTTCATCTAGCTTGGTGTTGGGCCTGCAGTGTTTAAGGCCATCAACAAACTTCTTTGAAATGGTCTCAATGTCCGATGACTGACATCCGTTTCGGGCACAGAATTTAGAAAATAGATTTCCAACAACTAAATAGATTTCCTTTGGGGACTGGGGCAATAGCTGGGCAGCAGCTTGATTGAGCGTTTCCCTATCTACGGACTCGACTAGGTTCAGCGATAATATGGCGATAAGTTTCTCCTTCTCCTCAAACTTACTCAGCTGTCTCAGTATAGCTCTAGCTGACTCGGCCGTATTGGTGCGGAACAGGGCATCGAGATATACCTTGCGAGCTAAGATCTTGTTGGGATGTGGAACAGCCGACAATTCCAATAATGTATCTGTATCCGAATTTCGAAGCAGCCGTATAAGTTCAATAAACTTCTTAGCGGTATCTTTTTTCACATAGTCGGTGGTTAAGTCGACCAGATCGGCGAGAGTCGTCTTCAAAGCAGCGATATTTTTGGCTGGATAAATTTCAGATTTTTGAAAAATGATACTAGCACCATGTGTGCCAGTGGTTGGAGCAACTCCTGGCGTTCCATTAGCACCATTTTTCAACTTAAGAGTTGTTTGAACCTTGGCGCTAATATCAGAGTTTCCCTTCGCACTGCCAGCGAACTTGTAAAGCTCCTCAAGTTGAACACGTTCAACGACACCTCGCTCTATTCTCGACTCTTTGCTATAGTCCGATTGTAGGAGGGAACTGGAGGTAACTCCAGCCTTCTCATTGACAACGCCAGATAGTAATCCACTGTTAATATGTTCGCGATATGCGCAATTGTTCAGATTACGTACTTTGGTGATCGTCACCCCATCGCCGGAATTTGAGCTGGATATGTGAGTCGGGCATTGTCCGAATACATCCACTTCGATTTCCATTTCTGATCCCGATCCCGATTGTAAAAGTGAAATGATCGCACGTTTTATGTTAAGCGAATATGCAGAGTCATTAGCATCAACACAAATCTCTGGCTCCAATTGACCACTAACCCAAGTGAAGTGAACTGGCTTTTGGATATTTGTCACCAGTTTTTTTTCAACAGATTCCTTTGTATTTATGACCTTAACTGATCCTATTTGCAAAGTGTAGCCGCAGTTTCCACTTGAAAAGACCTTTGCAGATCCTGTTACTTTAAGGCTGGTGTCATCTGCTTCGCTCACTAGTCCGGAACTCAATCCGACCGTTAATATGCTTTCAAATCCATACTCGTAAAAGCTTCCAGGGACATATTTTAATATTCCATTGTCGGCTATTTGTGAAAATATATGTAGATTAGCTTTGTTATTCATATTTAATATTAATAGTTAAAGAATATGTATTGTGGAAATCAGATTCAGAAACGAAACAATTCCATTATCAAGAATTGAAAGTCCAGATGGTATTTGTTGTATTTTGGATGTATGCAATTTTGCATTGGGCAATTTTGCAGCCCCAAATATTTCAACTGCTTCATGATATAGTAGTCCAATTTGATCTAATTTAGTAAAGTCGTATTTAACGATTCTGGACCTACAACTTGCGAGCTTGTTTGAGATCTCTTAAGAAACAAAAAAGCTTCTAAAACTAAAGGCCTCGTTACCCTCGTTGCGAAAGGACCGAGGAACAAAATCCACCGAAAACAAAATATAACCTTCAGTCGGGAGGGCCCGAAAATAAACACAATGTTGTATGTTAAATTTGATCTAAATAAATTTATAAATTGAAAAATAGAATTTTAAATGCTCAAAGAACATTTTTCGCCCTCAAAATAATGCTAACGGAGCAAAGTTGCAACCTTGGTAAATTTATGTTTGTTGCGGACGTTACATTTCATCGATTGAGGGGTTATTGATATGTATATAAAAAAATGCACTAAGCTACAGTGGAGCAAGCTCGATAGTAGGAGACCCAGTACTTTTTGAGTGCAAAGCGTTCACTAGATTGCTTTTCAATGTTGCGTACCATTCAATAGATGGCGCCACTTCATAAACATAGAGGTCGCTGGCGTCTCTTCTTCTTCCTTTTGCCCGTAACATTGTTAGTTGAATTACTTTCGCGTTTATCATCCGATTTGAATGAAATTTGGTGGACTGGTTTGGACTATAGTGTTTATTATATGTACCAAAAATAAAGGCGCTAGCACTAAAGGGGCTCTTGTAATTCTAAGTTTTGTATTTCAATTTCCGGGGGCGGAGGTGGGCGTGGCAAAAATCTAAAACAAACTTGATCAATGCAAGATATAGATAAACCTACATGCCAAATTTGGTGTCTCTAGCTCTTATAGTCTCTGAGATCTAGGAACTCAAAAAAGGGACAGACAGACAGACGGACAGACGGACAGACAGACAGACGGACATGGCTATATCGACTCGGCTGTTGATGCTGATCAATAATATATATAATTTATGGGGTCTGTCACGCCTCCTTCTGCCTGTTACGCACATTTTTTTGCACAAACTTAATAGACCCATTTGTACTTTTTTAAAGTACTGGGTCTAAAAATATAGCGTAACTTTTTGAAAATTAAAAAGCGAACTTATCAAGATAGAAGTGTTCTCTTTGCACATTGATGAAATTTTTGTTCATTCAAGAACGATTTTGTGGAATAATCACAATATTTCATACTCTCCATTTCAAAAGTCGATTTTTTTTCAAAATGGTAAAAAATACAGTAAAACCGTACAGTACGGTTTGCTCATCAAAATGAATTAATTTATATGTTAATTGCTTGAATAAATAAACTGAACACTTTTCTGAAGGACAATTTTACAAAATGTGGGCTTTTGATGAATTTTTCGTTTTTTGTTTAACTTTTTCTGGATTAGCCCATATGTAGTCGAATACTATAGTAAATATAGCGCAAGCTAACTTTGGCGCTCCAAAGTTTGGATACCCTTGCAGTGCCCTGTGTAAGCCGTCAGATTTTTTACAAAATTTGTCAAATGTTGATTTCGAACCGATCGTTCATATGGCAGCTATATGATATAGTAGTCCGATTTACACCAAATTTGGTCAGCCTGTTTAAAAGTTAATTAATAACACAATGTGTATATTTGGTTAAGATATTTTGAGAAGAAAAAAAGTTTTTCATACTAAATGTTTATTTCGAACCGATCGTTCTTATAGCAGCTATATGATATAGTAGTCTGATGTACACCAAATTTGGTCAGCCTGTTTAAAACTTAATCAAACACACAATGTGTATATTTGGTTGAGATATCTTGAGAAACAAAAAAGTTTTTCATACTAAATGTTGTTTTCGGACCGATCATTCCTATGGCAGCTATATGATATAGAAGTCCGATTTGCACCAAATTTGGTTAGCCTGTTTAAAACTTAATGAAACTCACAATGTGTATATTCGGTTGAGATATCTTAAGAAACAAAAAAGTTTTTCATACTAAAGTATATATAAAGTATATATATTCTTGATCAGCATCAACAGCCTAGTCGATATAGCCATGTCCGTCTGTCTGTCCGTCTGTCTGTCCGTCTGTCTGTCTGTCTGTCTGTCTGTCTGTCTGTCTGTCTGTCTGTCTGTCCGTCTGTCTGTCTGTCTGTCTGTCTGTCTGTCTGTCTGTCTGTCTGTCTGTCTGTCTGTCTGTCTGTCTGTCTGTCTGTCTGTCTGTCTGTCACTTTTATGAGATCCTAGATCTCAGAGACTATAGAGACACCAAATTTGGCATGAAAGTTCATCTATATCTTGCACTGATTTAGATTTTTGCCACGCCCCCTCCGCCGCAGGAAATTGAAATACAAAATTTCGAAGTCGAATTACAAGAGCCCCTTTAATGCTAGCCCCTTGATTTTTAGTACATATAATACACACTAGCGTCTCTTCTTCCTTTTGCCTGTAACATTGTTAGTTGAATAACTTCCGCGTTTATCAACCGATTGAAATTAAATTTTCAGGACAGGTTTGGATTTTAGTGAGTATTATATATACCAAAAATCAAGGCGCTAGCATTAGAGGTTCTCTTGTAATTCGACCTCGAAATTTTGTATTTCAATTTCCGTGGGCGTGGCAAAATTCCAAAACATACTTGATCAATGCAAGATATAGATGAATCTTCATGCCAAATTTGGTGGCTCTAGCTTTTATAGTCTTTGAGATATAGATGTTCCAAAAAAGGACATGCGGACAGACGGACAGACGGTCAGACGGACAGACACGGTCATGGCTATATCGACTCGGCTGTTGATGCTGATCAAGAATATATATACTTTATGGGGTCTGCCACGGCTCCTTTTGCCTGTTACGCACATTTTTTTTTTGCACAAACTTAATAGACATTTGTACTTTTTTAAAGTACTGGGTCTAAAAATGATAAAAGATAATAGGCAATTTAATAAGCAAATTTATAGTTGTTAATTTGCACTTATATTGACAATTTTTTTCGA
Organism: Drosophila testacea; assembly: GCA_035043265.1. Lineage (NCBI taxonomy): Eukaryota > Metazoa > Arthropoda > Insecta > Diptera > Drosophilidae > Drosophila > Drosophila testacea. The sequence continues at coordinate 1,369,963 of JAWNND010000842.1, read as the reverse complement.
GCCCTAGAATACAGTACTAGAATACAGTACTTGGTACAATAGACTTATAGTCAAATGTAAGCTATGTCAAAATAAATATGCCGACTTGTGTATGTATATTAGCATACTAGGGGCTTGCTTCGCTCACCAACCCCTGGCTCGTTACGCTCGCTTAAATCTCGAAAATAAATGTGAATTGGAAATGAGGAACAATTCTCACAGCTGTACCCGGAACTTGGCGATCGATCATGAAGCCATTTTTTATAAGAAAGCGTGAGAAATAAATTGACGCTTTTGGGCTGTTTTCAATATTTCCCTGCAATTGGACTTAAAATAATAGTAGCACAGTCGAGTCACACAGGAATTCGATATATCGAGTTTTCTATTTGACGAGGCTCAAAACGTTTTTGTGCCATTTTTATGGATCAAAAATAAAAAAAAAAACAGCAAACTAAGTGAAATCAGTAAGAGAAACAAAAAATTCATCATGCACAACAAAATAAAGGCAACATAACTGTCTGCAAAATCTAACGGTGTTTTAACGGCAGGATATGTCGTATTGTATTACGAATTATAAAAGGTTACGAAACAAAATTTCAATTTATAAAATTTAAGAATACTACGAATTAACGAGGGGACCAAAATGTATTCAATTTTTACGAAATAACGATTTTTTTTTCAAGGGGACAGCAATTTTTACGAATTATTGAGGTTTTCGGATAAGTGGGGGACGAATTATCTTGATTCGACTGTACTTTATATAATAAAGAAAATTTATTTATCCGTTGCTCGCTGCTTCAATGTGTTTTCTGCAATTGGACCTTGGACTTTTGAGGAAAAAAAAAAATCAGATTTGACTGGAAAAACGACAGATTTGGCGAGTAAATAATATCAGATTTGTCTAGATAAAACCAATCTGTGAATTTAGTTGAGATAGCTTAGAAAACAACAAAGCTTTTCATACCAAATGTTAATTTAAATCCAATTGTTCGTAAAAAAAACTTAGTCGGTGAGTTTTTCTAAGATAGATCTGAAAACATTAGTCTAATTCTAACTAAATTTGGTCAGGTTTTATTAAAAAAAATTTAAGAAACAAGAAAGATTGATTTTTAACGGAGCATTCCCATGGCAGCTATATGATATCCGATTCTAACAATGTGATACTATATTAAACAGAAACTGTCTAGTTTGTTTGTGATATCTTGAGAAACCGATGGTTCCTATGGTAGCTATATGATATAGTGATCCGATTCAGTTGGTTCCGACATATGTACTGCATGCAACAAATAAATGGACTTGTACCAAGTTTCATCAATAGCTTCAAAAATAAGAGATTAGCTTTCACAGAAAGGAGTCATTTGACAAGGAAGTCATAAATTTTAATAAAAAAACATACCTAGCTATAAAATGTTGTTACTTCACTATCTTACCTACGATTTTAATGAGTAATATCTTAACGACGCTTCTAGCCATATAACTTTAAAAACAAACAGGACTTAATTTTTTTTTAATTTTTCTTGAATTTTAAAGTAAAAAAATCGTAAAAAATAACATCAAAAAAATCATAATTTTCTTAATTTAAAAATATATATTTGTTTAACTATTGATTTAAATAAAAATGTATGAATGATTATTAGGTATATTCATTATCTTTTGGAACCTGTAAAGCTTTTTAAACTTGGATGCGCCGTTCTCGAGATATGATGTAAAATGTAAGAGCACCAAAAAAAATCGCTGGAATTAAATTGCAAAACTTTAAAATTTGTTAAAATCGATTTTCGGCATCAGGGGATCCATATGTACCAGAAAATTTGATTTTTGGCCAGGGGGAGTTTGGGCTGTTGCATAGTGTAATCACTATGCCACAGAAATCACTTCCGCTTGAATTTCACTTCAATTTCATTCCGCCGTGACACAGACCAAACTCGCCTACTAATATTGGGCGGAATGAATCAGCGCTCAATCCGCTTTCGTCTGGTGCTGCCACCTAGTCCGATTTAGATTTTCGGATTCAGGTTTAGTGATGCCACATTTTGTAGTCAGAGTTCGAAGGAATTTATATGGAAACACATCTGTTTTCTTTAATTTAAGCATTAAAAAAAATAGCTCTTTTGAGGTAAAACAAGTTTTGCTGCAAAATAATTTTACTTATTGTGCAATTTGTGAAGACATTTGTGGAAAATTGTACTTCAGACGAATTCGGAAAGGTTTGTGAAAATGCTAAATAAAATTCAATCACTCGGAGATCTGTGGCACCTCAAAAATTTCCGCGCGGAAATGCTGACAGCTGAAATCTATTTCACTAGTGATTTCTGTAATACCCCTGTTAGATGTATCAATCCCAGCTCGTTCGACAAATTTGACGAAACTTGTAGATTCCAGCCGAGCGAGCAACGAACATAGCAGAGATTGCCGAGCAGAGAGAAACGATTTACGACTTGATTGCATCAGTATCGAATCGACCTTACAGCAGAAGAGTGGTCTCTGTGTCGCTTGCTCTCTCATGTTTTGTTTTTTAAGGACAGACAAAATGCGCTTGTATTTGGGGCTGGGTTTTTATGAAAGCTGGCGACAGCACGTTGCGTCGAGTGTTTGTGTAGGTGGAGAATCCCTAATAGAATTAGTGACTGGTGAAATTGATTCTTAATATTTATTAAGTCAAATTAATTTCTCAGTTCTTGCCAGACATACCAGTAATTTTGTACCACTATCCCTTAATCTTTGTACTAATAACACTGTTCAACAATATATAGCGTTTTTTATGGCCCTCGACCAAATTTAAATTTTTATAATAGAAATGGACCCAAAGATTAAATATCTACTAATCATCCATACATGGTTTTTAATTTAAATCAATCAGTTTAACAAATATATATCTTTAAATTACGAAAATTATGTTTGTTGTTGTTGTTTTTTTTTAAACTATTTTTTTACTTTAAAATTTAAGGAAAATTACAAAATAAATTACGTTCTTTTTGTTTTTAAAGTTAAATGCCTAAAGGCATTAATTAGGCGTCGTTTGTGGTATTATTCATTGAAATAGTGGGTAAGAAAGCGAAGTAACAGCTGTTTAAAAGCAGAAAATTTGTAATTTCCTTGCGGAATCCTGACTTTAAGTCCAGAAAATCCGTCCCGAATGAATTTTTCTGGCTGTTTGATCAATTTATACGATCAATTTATACGATATTATACTCCGTGCAGAGAGAAAAATTAGGCTTTTAACCGATCGGTCCTATGTCAGCTGTATGATATAGCAGTCAGATTTTGTTCAAATTTGTTCAGATAGTATAAAGCTATATAGAACACATAATATGTGAGTTTGGTTGAGTTTCCTTGAAAACCAAAAAAGTTTTTCATACTAAATGTTGATTTACAACCGATCGTTCCTATGGCAGCTGTATGATACAGTAGTCTGATTCGTACTAAATTTAGTCAGAATGTGTGGAACTGTACCTACTTATAATCTGCGAGTTTCTTTAAAAACTATATATGATAAAGTGATCCGACACTAACCAAATTTGGTCAGTCTATGTAGAGCTATATCAAACAAAAACAGGCGAGTTTGGTTGAAACATATTAAGGAACCGAAAAATTTTTCTTACTAAATGTTGATTTATAACCGATCGTTCCTATGGTGGCTATGTGATATAGTGATCCGATCCGGTTGGTTCCGACATATGTACTGCATGCAACAATACAAAGTTTCATCAAGATAACTTCAAAACTAAGCGATTAGTTTGCATAGAAAAGAGTCATTTGAAAAGGGAGTCATAAATTTTAACAACAAACATACCTAGCTATAAAATGTTTTGACTTAGCTTTCTTACACAACATAAACAACGCCTAATTAATGCCTCTAGCCATCTAATTTTTAAAGACAATAAAACAATTTTTTTTTAATTTTCCTTGAATTTTAAAATAAAAATTTTGTAAAAAAAAAACATCTACAAAAATCATAATTTTCTTAGTTTAAAAATATAGCGCAAGCTAACTTTGGCGCGTCAAAGTTTGGATACCCTTGCAGTGCCCTGTGTAAGCCGTCAGATTTTTTACAAAATTTCATAAATGTTGATTTCGAACCGATCGTTCTTATGGCAGCTATATGATATAGTAGTCCGAATAATAATTTTATAATTTTGTCACGAAATGTGTAACGCATTGAAGGAAGCCTCACAGACCCCATAAAGTATATATATTCTTGATCAGGGCGACGAGCTGAGTCGATATAGCCATGTCCGTCTGTCTGTCCGTCTGTCCGTGTGTCCGTCTGTTTCTATGCAAACTAGTCTCTCAGTTTTGAAGCTATGAAAAACTTTTTTGTTTCTCAAGATATCTCAATCAAATATACACATTGTGTGTTTGATTAAGTTTTAAACAGGCTGACCAAACTTGGTGCAAATCGAACTTCTATATCATATAGAACGATCGGTTCGAAATCAACATTTATGAAATTTTGTAAAAAGTCTGACGGCTTACACAGGGCACTGCAAGGGTATCAAAACTTTGGCGCTCCAAAGTTAGCTTGCGCTCTATTTTTTCTTTTTCTATTTTTAACGCATTTTTAAGCATTACATATATATAATTTATGATTTACACTTACACATATATTATTCTGTCGACTGCATATAGTCGACATTAAATATATAAAACACATTCATTACACACAGATTATATAACATATGTACTTAAAAATATCGTCGCTTTACTAATGTTTGGAAAAAATAGACAAATTGTTTAACCTGTAATTTTTTGTATTGAAAAGTATTTTACCATGATATCTTTGCCTAATCTACGTGGCATAAAACGATCTACAATTTTGTGTCGCTTAGGTCATATTATTTTATATTTCTTCAATTTGGTTAACTATTTATTTAACTGTTGTTAACATAACATTAAGTCGAAAGGGCCCGACAGTAAAATACCCTGTGACGTAAAGGACGCTGTTAGATTCCTAATACATGCAAATAGAGTTAATTTGCTCTTACATATTATATATGTAAACAAGGGCGTAGACAGTGGTGGTAGGGGGGCCGTTGCCTCTCCTCCCTACACCCGAAATTTTCCTGCATTTCTGATTTTGTCAATTAGTATTAAAATTGTAGTGCTAAAACTAACTAGTATCTGAACAACTAGTTTTACGACTAGCTATAAGCAAACGAGTAAAAGTATCAAATAGTTCTAGGTCTAGTTAAAGTGCTACGTGTATTTGACTGATTGCAAACGGAGTAGATCTAGGCCGGTTAATCAGTATTTACCTCTATAATACTGCCTTACGGGTATTTGAAATGAGATGGGATGAAACTAGTTGCGAAGGGACTACAATTGAGTGATTTGAAACGCGCCTGTTTTCAAATAGTATAATAACAAACAGTTTTGATACTAGTATGAAGTCTACTTAAATTTGACTGGTTGCAAACAGTCTAGATTTAGGCTAGTTGATAAACTAAAAATATTTGCATTCACATCCACTGTCTCTCAAAAACTGCTTTAAGACTGGTTGAAACGACATAAGACATTGACTGAGGTCCGATTAGATTTGGGTGGCATGAGCACACATCTGCCACGCCTCTTTTTGCTGTTACATACTTAAAAAATAAATTAACTCAGACTTTTAAATAAAAACTTGAAGTTAAGATTGTTGTATACAAAACTATATAAATGATACAACATTTGTCGCAAATATTGGGGGATAACCCAGGAAAACCCAAGCAGATTAACGGAAATAGCTTATTATAAAAATCACGATAGATCTCTCATCACATGGAGGAGGATATTTCGCAAATCCGCTACCTAAGGTTTATCTCAGGGATCAGAGATTTATATAATTTGACTAAAAAGAAAAGCTATAATGTGCGGGAGTGAGAGATTAATTGCAATAAATCATATAACTATGTAATTGCAATTAGTACTTGATTGTGCAAGGCGAAGTCAGTAATGATGAAATACAATATCAGTCTACAAGGCAACGTCAGTTTGATTAAATGAATAGGTGAACAATCACATGTGCGTAACAGGCAGAATGTGGCGTGGCATACTCCTTAAAGTATTTATATTCTTGATCAGCACCAACAGCAGAGTCAATATAGCCATGTTTGTTAGACTGCAAGTTGAAAAACAAATTTCAAAGTCGAATAACAACAGCAAGGTTAAGGATAGCGCTCTAAGTTAATAAATACAATACATTGGTTGTATCTGTCCTAAAAATTTCATACCGATAGGCCAACAAACGGACAGTTACGGATTTCAACATTTTCAAAAACATATTACTAAAAACTAAAAATTGTTAAACAAACAATTTTTCACTGCGTAGGGCAAAAAAAAAAAGAAGAGACGCTGGCGCTACAACATAAAAAGCTTGCGCTTAGTTTGCTTTTCACCACTTTTTGCTTTATCCCAAAGGTACAGGGTACTGTCGAGCTCGCTCCCCTGTATCTTTATAAATCTTTAAAAGTTAAAGATTCATTCAGTCTAAAGGGTCTGAGAGTAAAATACTCTAAGAAGTAAAGGGCGCTGTTCTATACATGCAAACAGAATACATATGTACATATGTATGTATATACATACATACACACATATGTACGCATATACATTTTTTAAGGTGGTTTAACAAAATCCAAAGTATCATTTAAGTCAGAATTCCTGGTTGAGTTATGGTTTTCCCGATTTATGGTAAATTTTGATAAATATAACTTTGCGGTAGGAGCCCCTGTACTGTTTTAAAACTCTTGGGCTTCATAAATATTAAACTATATACGAAGTTTGGTGTTTTTAGCTCTTATAGTTTCTGAGATCAGACGGACATGTGTATATAATCTCGGATATTGATGCTAATCAAGAATATATACATTTTATGGAGTCTGCTACGGTTTATTTAGCCTGTTACGCCCTTTATAGACTTTATAGACCCTTTGTACTTTTTTAAAGAACTCGATATCATTCACATGTGGAGCCCTGTATTCGGTCATTTCAATGGGAGTGGCGAATAGAAATATAACGTTCCACTTACTTCGGGGACATCCTTTGTTGCAGCTACCGTCTAAAATTAAAAATTAAAAAATTTATTAGATGAAGAAAAAACAAATATTTGAAATATTTCATAATAAACCACATAGTTAATACACTTTCTAGGGTCGTAGATTTCCTAATCTAAGGGCTGATTTCTCATCTTGCCTTTAGCCTTAACGACTTGATAAACTTGTCGAAGAGAATTTGGTTATCTTGTCTAAAAATTTAGTCCTATCTTCTCGATAACTTAAAGGGCCGATCACCCTCCCTTTATGTTTCTAGCGTTTGCCTACTCAGCTTATATTCCAGAGTTGAACATGTTGCTTATAGCAACGGCGAAAAATGAATTTGAAAAATAAAATATAGCTGTTCACATAAATGCATTATGTATAATTGACCGTTTTCTATTCATTATCTGATAAACGTTACTAACGAGACAAAAATCTAACAAACCGACTTTGCTTTATTTTCCTGGTTCACAAGAAATAACACATTTTACACTCAAATATAACAATTTCAAATTTTGCAATTTTTTTTACTAATCCGAGCAGCCTTTGACCGTTTCAGGGCACGGAGAAGCCAACATATTACAAACTTTAAATATTTTTTTTAACAATAAGATGAGAAAACGTAAAATGCTAAATCCTATGGTAAAGTAATCCATACATAAAGTAGCCATCAACGAGAAGATGAGAAATCTGCCCTACATTTTACATGTGTATTAAATTACATACATTTTTCATATGTTAAGGGTGGGTTTGAGGTTCAGAGAGACAAATTCGAACTCAATTAACTTCAATAAAATTTTAAAATGCCCGCAGGCGATTATTTTAATAATATTAATTTCCTTATATCAGTGATTGTTTGCATGTAAACAAATTAGTAATGCAACTTATTTATTTTCTCTATATTTATATATGTTTATATATATAGAAAGTAAATTATAAAAAGCAGGGATCGTAAATAATAGTTGTGACTTAAAATAAATTTAACCCGAAATAAATTGTTCTATTTACATAAGAAAAGCATAAATATGCTTTATTAGAATAGTGTATTTTAGAAAGAAATATTTTTATTTACCATTTTTTATTAGAAATAAATTTTTTTTATACTTATATTTTGTTTGTAAATAATTGATATGAGAAATAATTATAACATTTTTTAAGTGTTTACAAAACATAAAATATCTTTTATTTTCAACGTCCACAAAATATTTTTGCTTACCAGCATTTATTGTACCCACTAGTAACAGGGCACACAGGGCAATAAGGACTCCACGCATAATACAAGAACTCGCCATTCTTACGATTCTTTTGGCACCCTTCGGGTTAGCCTATGAAGATGAATATATCACAACGATTAAAAAGTTTTAACGAATAACTACTAAGCAATCGTAACCAATAATATATACTTAGTTTTACTTGATTTGATAAACAATTTATTTTTAATTTTAAAAATATTGTACAATCAAACGAAAGGGTAAAAGGCGCCGCTACGATTTTCTTCCAAATAAGTTTATGTTTTGTATTTCTGTCATTTGCTGAAAATTTATTTCGAAAGTCGCAACAACAATGATTATTACGTTGTAAATATTGAATAATTGTTTCTTGCGTGTTTTCAGTGTTTATTGTCGAATCGTGATTAAAATCACGGTGGGCCTAGATCCCACTCAATCCAAAATTTAATCGTGCTAAATATATTTGGTGCGCCTAGGTCTTACCATTTCTTAGATCCTTTCGTTTATACGGACGGACGTGAATAAAATAACGGTGAGCCTAGATTCCACTCAATCCAAAATTTAATTGTGCTAAATATCTTTGGTGCGCCTAGGTCTTACCATTTCTTAGATCCTTTCGTTCATACGGACGGACAGAAAGACAGGCGCACACAGCTCTATCGGACGTTAATGCTGATCATGAATATATTTTTATATGTTTTATAGGATCAGCCACACCACCTTCTGCATACTTTTAACAAACTTAAATACTTTTAGCTTCCAAATAAAACAAATAAATTAACTCAACGAAAACATTCACAGTATAACTGTTGAACAGTTATTTTCTCAGGTAACATCTGGACACAGAATCAATTAATTATTCATACTCATATACAGCATATACATACATTCATATGTATGTAAGAGCATGCTTGTATTAAGTTCTGCAGGTACTGATGTACTGAACTATTAAATACATAATAAAATAAGTTGCAGCATATTTAATATTTTTTATATTGATATTGTATTTAACTTGTTAATGCATTAAGGATTCTGCTTTCGGTATATACATATATGTTTATACCTTATCACACCGAAATATTTCACTGCAATTCCTTTAAGGGAATGCACAAACACAGACAAACAACACCGACTCGATATGGATCCGACGACAACTGACTTCGAATTAAGCCGCATTTTCTACTAGAACACAATTTAAATACGTCGTCTATCTCTGTGAGCGGGGAAAAGTAAGAACATAAAGTACATATATACACAATACATAAACATGCTATACATATAAATATGTTATATATATATATATATAATGTATGAGTGTGTGTTTTTGTGTGGGTTTTGTGTGTCTCTTAAAATAAGTAAGTATGCACGCACTGGGAGTAATTCTTTTTTCGTTCTAAATTTTCAGCTCTCACGCGGTCAAGTTGCTCTCTTGCATTGAAATGTCGATGAGGCCTTTGTGTGGTGTCTTTACATACATATGTATGTATTTCCATTATCAGATTGTAGATTTAAAGTATTACACACATAGTAGATCTTCTTTAAATAAATTTAACATTTATTTCTTTGGGGCGCCAAAGGTTTTATACTCTTTTATAAGTCCGATTCTATTCAAACTACTCAGGTTGCATAAAACGACACCCAACACATTATCTATGAGCTTGGCTGAGATACCTCAAGCAACAAAAACGTTGTTGAATAACTTCCGAGTTTATTATCCGATCAATTTGTTGTTTAAATTTGTGGGGGCGTGGCAAATTTCTAATATAATATTGATCTGGGCAAGGTATAGAGGAACCTATTTACCAGGTTTTGGTATATGTATCTCTGCGATCCAGGGTTTCATACGATAAGACAGACAGACGTAAACTGTCCGTTTATTGTTCGATCGAGATGAAAATTTCAGGACAGGTTCGGATTATTATAATTTTTATATCTTGTTACTCGACTTTAACAAAATAAACATTATCTGGTGGTTTAATAGATAAACCTACATACAAAGTTTGGTGTCTCTAGCTCCTGAAATTGAAATTTTACCTACATTATTTATTGATTTCAATTACAAATTGACAAAAAACACTCTTCAAAATCTCTTTACAAGAGCAGGTATAATGATAGCGCCTTGAGTTTTGCTACATGTAATAAATATTGTAGTCCGAAACTGTCCTGAAAATTTTATTTTGACCGAAATTGGCCTTGGAAATCGTGCAACAAACCATTTCTTGCTGCGGAAGACAAAGGGAAAAAGAGACGCTAGCGCTGCAACGTACAAAGCTTGCAGTGTGTTTGCTTTTTCCCACTATTTGTTTTTACCAATATTTGGCCTTTCCCATATGTACAGGGTCTCCCAATGTCGAGCTTGCTCCGCTGTAGCTTTATGGATCCTTGTATTTTTACATTCTAAAATGTTCCGTCACAACAAATTTATCACTAATTTTGAGAATTTCTTTGTCGCAATGGTATACCGTCTTAAGGGGTTTTATGCCCTTGCAGAGGGATTTATATATTTTTTACGAAATGTCATCAGCACGACCAGTTGAGTCGACATAGTCACTGCCATCTGTCCGCCTATATCGTAAGTTTTGACGCTGTAAATACATTAGCCTATTTCAATTTCTGGTCTGAATGGAAGATGTTAAAAGGCTTAAAATTTTTTTCTTCTTAAAATTCTTTAATCTGTGAATTTTAAATCAACGAGTTCAAAGCCTCTTATTACTTATGACCATAAATATCCAAATATTGCATTATAGCTTGTATTTGTATTTGTGAGAACATATTAAGTTGCGATGTCTACATAATCATACATATTTATATTAGTATGTACGTGAATGCAGTTAATTCCTGATAAGAAACTTTAATCTTTAATTAAAAGTTGTTTGAAAGCAAAAACGAGGCTTTCGATAAGCGCACAAGATGACTGGACGTTCACACCTAACAGAAAAAATTACAGTTCAGAAGAAATTGTTTTACTAAGTTCTTTAAATCAAGGCCAATATCATCTGATAGGACGAATAAAATACAAACGAATTATTACATTCGGTCTTTTCCTATATACACCAGTCGGCATATTTATTTTGACATAGCTTACTTTTGACTACAAGTCTATTTTGCAAAGTACTGTTGTATTCTACGGCTCGAGAAAATTTTCAAAATAAAGGGCATATGAATAACTGTAAATTGGCTTAATAATTTACCTATTATCCTTTGTAATTTTTTTTCTGCTGATGAGAATGCAAGCATACCTTGAATTTTGCATGGAACAAGTATTTTGACAAAATTTTTTAGTTCAAAATTCTTAAGTAATCGATTTTGGTATATTTTTTTCGACCCTGTACTTTAAAAAAGTACAAAAAGTTCTATTACGTTTGACCAAAAAAAAAATGTGCGTAACAGGCAGAAGGAGGCGTGGCAGACCCCATAAAGTATTCTTGATCAGCATCAACAGCCTAGTCGATATAGTCATGTCCGTCTGCCTGTCTGTCCGTCTGTCCCTCTTTGTGTCGCCTAGATCTTAGAGACCATAAGAGCTAGAGGCACCAAATGTGGCGTGCAGGTTCATCTGCATATATCTCGCATTGGTCAAGTTTGTTTTAGATTTTCGAAGTCGAATTACAAGAGGACCTTTAATGCTAGCGCCTTAAGGCGGATACAACTTATTCGTCTACGATAATTTTAAAAGTAGTTTGAACCAAATCGCACAACAATTACATAAGTTTTGACTGTTGCTTGGGCATAAAAAGATTTACATTTTTGGAATCTACGACCCAAAATTACTTTAAAATATAGCGCAATTTAACTTTGGCGCGGCAAAGTTTGGATACCCTTGCAGAGATTTGCATAAACCGTCAGATTTTTAACAAAATCTGTTAAATGTTGATTTCGAACCGATTGTTCGTATGGCAGCTATAAGATATAGTAGTCCGATTTACACAAAATTTGGTCAGTGTGTTTAAAACCTAATTAAACACACAATGTGTATATTTGGTTGACATATTTTGAGAAACAAAAAAGTGTTTCATACTAAATGTTGTATTCGAACCGATCGTTCCTATGGCAGCTATATGATATAGTAGTCCAATCCGGCCGGCTCCGACATATGTACTGCGTGCAGCAAAAAGACGGACCTGTACCGAATTTCATCAAGATAGCTTCAAAACTGAGAGACTAATTTGAATAGAAACGGACGGACACACGGACAGACAGACGGACGGACAGACGGACATGGCTATATCGACTCAGCTCGTCGCCCTGATCAAGAAAATATATATTTATGGGGTCTTTAAGGCTTCCTTCAGTGCGTTACACACTTCGTGACAAAATTATAATACCCTCTGCAAGGGTATAAATATAGCGCAAACTAGCTTTGGCGCGCCAATGTTTGGATACCCTTGCAGTGCCCTGTGTAAGCCGATTTTTACAAAGTTTGTTAAATGTTGATTTCGAACCGATCGTTCCTATGGCAGCTATATGATATAGTAGTCCGATTTACTGAAAATTTGGTCATCCTCTTTAAAACTTAATCAAACACACACTGTGTATATTTGGTTGACATATTTTGAGAAACAAAAAAGTTTTTCATACTAAATGTTGTTTTCGGACCGATCATTCCTATGGCAGCTATATGATGTAGAAATTCGATTTACAACAAATTTGGTCAGCCTGTTTAAAACTTAATCAAACACACAATGTGTATATTTGGTTGAGATATTTTGAGAAACAAAATAGTTTTTTATACTAAGTGTTGTTTTCGGACCGATCATTCCTACGGCCGCTATATGATATAGAAGTCCGATTTGCACCAAATTTGGTCAGCCTGTTCAAAACTTAATCAAACACACAATGTGTATATTCGGTTAAGATATCTTGAGAAACAAAAAAGTTTTTCATACTAAATGTTGTTTTCGGACCGATCGTTCCTATGGCAGCTATATGATATAGTTATCCGATCCGGCCGGCTCCGACATATGTACTGCGTGCAGCAAATAGACGGATCTGTACCAAGTTTTATCAAGATAGCTTCAAAATTTAGAGACTAGTTTGCATAGAAACAGACGGACACACGGACAATGCGTTACACATTTCGTGACAAAATTATAATACCGTCTGCAAGGGTATAATGAATATCCATACAGGGTGATAGCCCTACAGGATGCCTTAAGCTTGGCGGTAAAAGTTGACTACCTTTTGCTTGGCGTATTTAACGCTTTTAAATATGAATAAAATGACTATTTTTGTGCAAAATATCTTTTTTTATTCTAGTTAGCATTTAAAAATAAGAGTTTTATATTTCTAAAATAGTTTCATAAACACAATTATACCTATTTCTTATTTCTTATTTTTTTATTCTTGATTTTTTTTTTAAAAATATTCATCAACATTGAGAATTAAGTATATCCAATAAACTTAACCTTTCGGAACTATAACTTCTTTCTTCCAAATCCTTTCACGTGTGTAAACGCTGAAAAAAGTGGGTTGGCGACACAAGTGGTAAAGCGGTGCAGAAACCCATTCGCTTCAAGTCTTTGTTCGTGCAAAAGCGGCTGACACATGGTTCTACAGTTACAATTGGCTGCTAGCCTGCAGCTGAGTGCTTCTATAGCCATTCTGGAGGAGCTGGTAGAGGATGCCAGAGGACGAAGAGGTGTCTTTGCAGGAGACTTCAATGCATGGGCCACAAAGTGGGGTAGTCCGGTCACAGATTCCAGGGGTCGAGCTCTACTCTTAACGTTTGCATCACTGGATCTAGTGCTGCTAAACACGGGCTCCCAGCACACTTTCAGCAGAGCTGAACTGGGTCGATCGTTGATCTGACCTTCACTAATGCATCCACTTTAGTTGAGAGTGGGCGATATGACACTCTTTAAAGTGTCGTAGCGCCCGAGGACCTTATGACCCGAAAACTTTGGGCATTATGACTTGAAAAACGCTTGGGCTCATAGTGGCAACTCTATTTTACTTTTTGCTGATTTTAATCGATAATTATCGAACCAGCGAAATTTGAATGCAGAAGAATTAACTTCCGCCACTATTTTTTATACCCTTGCAGAGGGTATTATAATTTAGTCACGAAATGTGTAACGCATTGAAGAAGGCCTCACAAGCCCCATAAAGTATATATATTCTTGATCAGCATCAACAGCCGAGTCGATATAGCGATGTCCGTCTGTCTTTTTGTCCGTCTGTCCGATTTTTGAGTTCCTAGAGTTCCTAGAGACATCAAATTTGGCATGTAGGTTCATCTATATCTTGCATTGATCAAGTTTGTTTTAGATTTTTGCCACGCCCCCCTCCGCCCCTAGAAATTGAAAAACAAAATTTTAAAGACGAATTACAAGAGAACCTTAAGACTAGCGCCTTGATTTTGGTATATATAATACTCACTATAGTCCAAACCTGTCCTGAGAATTTCATTCCAATCGGTTGATAAACGCGGAAGTTATTCAACTATCAATGTTACGGGCAAAAGGAAGAAGAAGAGACGCTAGCGACCTTTATTTATATCAAGTGGCACCATCTATTGAATGGTACGCAACATTGAAAAACAATCTTTAGTGAACGCTTTGCACTTAAAAAGTATGGGTCTCCTACTGTCAAGCTTGCTCCACTGTAGCTTACTGCATTTTTTTTGCACAAACTAAATAGACCCATTTGTACTTTTTTAAAGTACTGGGTCTAAAAATAAAGTTTTCGTGCAATATTATTGGTTTGTCTTATCGCATATGAAGTACCCCGTTTTCGACATCGATAAAATGATCGATTTACAGGTATAACATACCTACAATCTTCAGTTTTCATTTTACGCTTTCAGTTTTTTATAGCGTCCTTACATTGCCACAGTAAAGGCAAAACCGATATCTTACCGGCAGAGCTGCTTACACTGGACACGATGCCGATAAAAACTCCGCCAATTTGACGTAGTCTGCTGTTTTTTGTTTACCATAAATTCAGAGCTCGCAAATAACAGTTGACCGTTTTTTCCTTGTCAAATTTAAATGTATCCCAAGAAGAAACTTACTCCTACGTTACATAGGATTTTGGGTCATGGCCACGAAATAATTGAGTGTCAGTGTTTACCAATTGGGGAGCTGTCTGAAGAAGCCCAGGAATGCAATCGAGCAGATTGACATACGGTGATGTGGCTCGCTGATAAACGCAATGTTTGTGCGCGCATCTCTTGTAGACATCTATGCAGTGATTAAGGTTGATTTGGAGCAACCTTAACATTTCATTTCATTAACAGCTTGTTGCTCAGATATTTCAGCAATGAATCGTTTTTGTCGATTTTAAAGATGTCCGAGTAGGAGCATGTGGCCACACCCGACTCCGCTATGGCATCAGTTTGAATAGGATCTCTTTGTTTTTGTCGCCTATTGACCATGGTCCAACTCGAAGATGCGTTTTTGGCTTTGCTCTTGATAACTTTGGGAAAGCTTCTGCCTGTTGATGTTGGCTTTGAATTCTACTCTTTTTAGTGGGCGTCGCTTTTTTAACACGCCCTGATTTGGTTTTGCTGCTATATTAGGTCTAATGACCGTTGGCGTCGTTTTCACTCTTGTGCTTACCAATTCCGAGCTACAAAGCTCAACAGCCAGCTTCTAAAGACAACTCAGCTGCATAATTTCATCCCACATTATTGTGGTTATTGAACCATATAGAGAGACCTTTGGCCCTCAGTGTCGATGGAATTATATCCACTGTCTTTTCTGGAGAGTTTGACTCACGAGTATTTGTTGTGGAGTTTCGGGAACGTTGAGCGATGTTCAAAGGCCCGCTTTTATATTTCATCCAAGACCCGCGACGGCTGTCCCAGGAATCAGTCAACAGAAGATTATTTGAGTATTTTGAAGTTACTGGCTGCTTGAGATTGAAAATTAACCTGGAAGTAGGCAGGTGAATTTGCAGCCCCCGAAAGTATGCACCACCGAACTCGTTGCTCAGCACTCGAAATGTGTGGGTGTATTGGCTAATCTTAAACAAAACAAGCAGGCAAAACACAAAGCTCTAGATATTCAGGGGTGTTCCACAAAGCTCTAGATCAGGGGTGCGCAAAGCTGCCTTATGGATGTGCACGCACCAATACAAACATAGAAAGTCGCACACACACATGTAACGATCAGATTTTTGTATTTCAATGTGTACACTGACAAAAATAAGAACATTGCAGTTCATATATAAAGTTTTCGGCGAAGAGAACACTTGCCAGTTGATCACACATTTTAAGAACCTGTGGAAAAAAACTTTCCAGTGTACAGCAAACGAAAAGACAACAACAAAATACATTTGGAATAGCGAAGACAAAACAAAGCATCAAAATTGTTTTTGGTTTGCAAGAAGCGAAGGTTCGGCGTAAAGCGTGCAGTGAAAAATTGTTTTTGATTTGCAGGCAACGAAAAATAGGGGAGGGTTAAGGACGCAAAATTGTTTGTGTAATTTGCAATGTGCGCCAGAACCTTACCAGTGTGCAAGCCTCATTCTCCCATAAGCTATGTGCAAAGCAAAAACAAATGTGCGTCATGTGCATAGGCGCTGCGCACCCCTGCTCTAGATCTTTTGCCTACAATTGCTTTTGAGAACAACTGTTCTAAATGTTGGTGTTCCTGAAATGTTGGAGATTTTATTTTATCGTACAGTTTTTCGAAGTAGGAAAATCTGCTTCTGTTAATTTTATTCGAGTTTTTACCAGGGACGGTAAATAATGTATATTTTCTTTTTTTCAATCAAAAAAATCATACACTTCTAGTAACTTTGGGAAATCAAGAAATATACCAAAATTGTTCTCAAAGGATGAACTATGAATTTTCACAATTATTATAAATTTTTAAATTAAATTAATAATTTCAAAACTCAAAAAAATATAACTAAAAAAAAAATTATTATTTTGTGTTTTATTTTTTGCTCAAAAATAAAACTCAAGTTACTATTGCAACATTTCTATAGGGTATTCAAAATATGAATATATGCGTGTGTAAGCAAAGCAAAGAGAACGACATAAGTTAAGAATCATGGGCGCAACCAAAAGGATGCATATTTTCATATTTTGAATACCCTATAGAAATGTTGCAATAGTAACTTAAGTTTTATTTTTAAGCAAAAAATAAAACTCACAAAATAATCATTATTTTTATACCCTTGCAAAGGGTATTATAATTTTGTCACGAAATGTGTAACGCATTGAAGGAAGCCTCACAGACACCATAAAGTATATATATTCTTGATCAGGGCGACGAGCTGAGTCGATATAGCCATGTCCGTCTGTCTGTCCGTCTGTTTCTATGAAAACTAGTCTCTCAGTTTTTAAGCTATCTTGATGAAACTTGGTACAGGTCCGTCTTTTTGCTGCACGCAGTACATATGTCGGAACCGGCCGGATCGGATAACTATATCATATAGCAGCCATAGGAACGATCGGTTGGAAATAAACATTTAGTATGAAAAACTTTTCTGTTTCTGTTTTCTGTTTCTGATATCTCAATAAAATATACACATTGTGTGTTTGATTAAGTTTTAAAAAGGCTGACCAAATTTGGTGTAAATCGGACTACTATATCATATAGCTGCCATCGAAACGATCGGTTCGAAAACAACATTTGGTATGAAAAACTTTTTTGTTTCTCAAAATATCTCAACCAAATATACACATTGTGTGTTTGATTAAGTTTCAAACAGGCTAACCAAATTTGGTGTAAATCGGACTACTATATCATATAGCTGCCATAAGAACGATCGGTTCGAAATCAACATTTATGAAATTTTGTAAAAAATCTGACGGCTTACATACACAGGGCACTGCAAGGGTATCCAAACTTTGGCGCGCCAAAGTTAGCTTGCGCTATATTTTGAGTTATATTTTTTTGCTCAGCCATAACGATTATTGGTGTAGTTTTGAAATATAACTTAAAATTAATCATTATTTTGTGAGATTATTAATAAAAATCGAAAATAATTATTATATAATTTTTTGAATAAAACTTATAATGATTACTGTCCCTGGTTTTTACAAAACTATTAATTATTTCTGTATTTTTTTTTTAATTTATAAATTTGTTTAAAATATATTCTACGCCTTTTTAGTACCTTTAAAGAATAATAAAAGTTAATTCAATAAATTTAAAGATTTATTAAATGTCTCAACAATTTATTTGACATTTGAAAGCAATGCTTGCTTATTTTGAGGAACACCAAATATTGCTTTGGAGTTGCTTTTGGGTCGCTAGAGTTTTGTAGAACATGCCTGATTATGCCGACAAATGCTTTTGAAAACAACTGTTCTAAATATTGATTCTCCTTAAGTGTCAGAGATTTTAATTTTTTTGACAGTTTTTCGAAGGTAGATAACACTAGCTTACAAATGAATTATCTGTGTCTGCCTTTTAGACCTAAGTAATTTTCTCGTATAGATTTTGACCTCCTAAACATGAAAAAGTATCTTAAAAATTGTTCTATAGAGTAGTTTTTGAGATATATTTTTTTTTAATTTTTTATAGGTGCCTCAGCTTCTTCGAGTGTAAATCGTAAACGTGATAACCGTTTTCAGCAAAATTAGATTTTAACAAAAGGTAATGAAATTTTCTAAAGCTTTTCCATTCAAAGTTTTGAAGTTAGCTCGATCTTTATTATGTTAGAGCCTTTTAAAGTTGAAAAATTTAATTTTATTGCGAAAAAACACAAAAAAGGGGTACAAACAAAAATTCAAAAAGTATATTACATAATCGCAAAAATAAAAATAAAAAAATAATGTAAGCATAGAGCTTGGACTTTCCCGAGTGAAACAAGCCATCGTTGTACCATTGTACCATTGTAAATGGTATTTTTACATTCTGTACTTTGTACAAATGGGTCTATTAAGTTTGTGCAAAAAAAAATTGTGCGTAACACGCAGAAGGAGGCGTGGCAGACCCCATAAAGTATATATATTCTTGATCAGCATCAACAGCCGAGTCGATATAGCGATGTCTGTCTGTCTGTCCCTTTTTTGAACAACTATCACTCAGAGACTATAAGAGCTAGAGACACCAAATTTGGCATGTAGGTTCATCGCATTGATCAAGTTTGTTTTAGAATTTCGCCACGCCCCCCTTTGCCCCCGTAAATTTGAAACAAAATTTCAAAGTCGAATTACGAAAGTATCTTTAATGCTAGCGATATGATTTTTGGCACACATGATAAACTCTATAGTCCAATCCTGTCCTAAAAGTTTTATCCGGATCGGATAATAAACGGATAGTATACGGCTGTTCGAAATTTCTCAGAGACTATAAGAGATAGAGACACCAAATTTGGTATGTAGGTTCATCTATATCTCCCATTGATCAAATTTGTTTTAGATTTCCGCCACGCCCCTATCCGCCCCCGGAAATTGAAATACAAAATTTTGAAGTCGAATTACAAGAGCCCCTTTATTGTTAGCGCCTAGATTATAGGTACATATAATAAACACTAAAGTCCAAACCTTTCCTGAAAATTTCATTCCAATCGGATGATAAATTGTATGGTACGCAACATTGAAGAACAATCTATAGTGAACGCTTTGCTCTCAAAAAGTACTGGGTATCCTACTGTCGAGCTTGCTCCACTGTAGCTTACTGCATATTTCTTTCCACATTAGTGGCAAAGGTCTAGGCTTGTGAAAAACTGGCTTAGTTTCCGCGCACAGCTTTAAAGATATTTTATCTTCTTTGAGTGCTCCTAGCTCAATTCTAAATGTTTCAGCAAATTCTTGTTTGATTTGACTGACTAGCAGCTCATGTGTGACTGTGGCATTATCATTTACCCAATTGACTTGACGTAATTCAAAATTGAATTCCCTAAGAAATGATCTACCTAACAGGGGCGGATTGGAAATTGCGATCATCACTGTAGTTAACATATGTCACTTTGCAGGCCCTAATGTGGGGCACCCTCATTCGCTCATATAGGCTCACAGGGATGAGGCGCACCTGTATCACATACTGCATCTACTTCTATACCTTGAATGTTGACTTGCAGAGTATACTGCTGTGTAGAGATTTCGGATGCCTAGACTGCAATTTCTTCTTTTACATCATCAGCTGTTGTTGCCATTATTTAATGAATGTGTGCGAATGGCCTTTTTTGTTGTGTAATTACACTTATGTTTATTTATTTATAACTGATGACTTCTATATTTTTAGATTTTCCTCGTCGCCAATGTAATGTATGTACATCATGATTTTCAGTTTAGTGTCCAAGTGTCGCTTTATTCATTATAGATCAATGTCACTGTTAATTCCATGTTAATCGCGTTACAGTTTAACGTCATAATTCCAAGAATTCATCTCTGCTCTGTTTATTACATAGTTATGTTACTTGGCTGTTAATCGATATCAAAACATAACACTTATAATAAAGCAAAAAATCTAAATTCAATTGTTCCCTGCAATTGGACTTAAAATAAAAGAACGTAATATAATACTAGGTGATTTGCGTGGAATGTGGAATGAAAATAGGGAACACATTATAAATGACTAGTACTTCATAAAATACCTGCTCGCTTCGCTCGCCAACCCCCGGCTCGCTACGATCGCTGAAGTCTCGGGGAGAAATGTGGAATGAAAATAGGGAACACTTCACACAGCTATAGCCGGACCTTATGTCATTTCTAATAAGAAAGCGGGAAATGTAAATTCAATTTTTCCCTGCAATTGGACTTAAAATAATAGTACTTTATATAATACTAGGGGTTTCCCCTGCTCGCTTCGCTCGCCAACCCCCGGCTCGCTACGCTCGCTGAAATCTCGGGGAGAAATGTGGAGTGAAAATGGGGAACACTTCTCACAGCTATAGTCAGACCTCATGTCATTGCTAATAAGAAAGCGGGAAATGTAAATTCAACTATTCCCTGCAATCGGACTTAAAATGATATTACTTTGTATAAGCAGGGGGCAAGCCATCTAATACTCGCTTCGCTCGAAAACCCCCGGCTCGCTACGATCGCTAATATCTCGGGGAGAAATGTGGAGTGAAAATAGGGAACATTTCTCACAGCTATAGCCGGACGTTATGTCATTTTTAATAAAATAGCGTGAAATGTAAATTTAATTTTTCCCTGTAATTGGACTTAAGATAATAGTAATAAGTAGTACTTTATATAATATAGAGAATTTACATTTTCGCTGCTCGCTGTCTTAAAGTTTTCGCTGCAATTGGATTATTGCAGCAAGAGCGAGTAACAGTGCCATATACTGAAAATTGATTTTGAAAGTCGCAACACTAATGAATCGTAATTAATGGCATCAAAAGCTACTGTTCCTATTGCATCTGATTGTTCCTATGGCAGCTATATAATATAGTCATCCGAACTTGACCAATTTTTCTCAAGATGTAGCAGTGAGTAAGAAATACATAATCTATGAGTTTGGTTGAGATAGCTTAAAAAACAAAAAAAATGTCATACTAAGCAATTTTGACCGTTGACCCCCATTTTAGCCCCTTCCAGTGGGGTTATCAAAAAATCTGGTCTTATTGCACAATATTTATGTCTCAGCTATGTTGTTTCAGCTCGATATCTTCAGCCGTTTGGCCAACAGCGTGATGACTCACCGCATTTACAACTGCTAATGCTTCCAACTCATAAGCGCTATATTTCTCCTCAAGTGGTGTCGTCTTTCTACTCATAAATTCAACAGGGTGAAACAGCTGATCTTCAGAATCCTTCAGCATAAGAATTTCGAAAAGCCGTATTTGCTAGCATCAGTATGAACTCCTGTTATAGCACGCGGATTATACAACTTCAGAACCGGCGCAGTGACTAACAAATTCTTTACCTCTTCGAAGCTTAGTAAACCCTCATCATCTAGCTCGATATTCCTATTGTTATTTGTTTTACGTTCTTTTCCTAACAAGTCACTTAAAGGTTTTGCTGTCAGAGCATATCCTTTCATAAACCGTCGTTTACACTGGAGCCGCATCTTTTTTCGCATCATTTGTCAGCTATTGGCCTGCCAATGTCAGATTTATTTATTGAAATAGAGACAATTATGAGTTCTTAACTGGCAAATGTTGTATATGGTGCAATTGTTAATTGCAGTGCACTTTCAAAAATGCTTTTAAGACTTGAATTTTGTCTTTTGTGTTTCTATTTGAAATTATTATTTCCGCGGCTAAGCTATACATATTACTATTGATTATCGATATTCGATGAAAAAAACAGCGGCCACATCATTGTCTTCTTCTATCCACAGGGTTCTTATGGGCATCATTGCCGCATGTTCCGTTTAAGAGAAAAATCCAATGATGCGGCCTAGTGTAAACACAGTATAAATATGATGTTAAACCTAAAAATCTCTCTATCGCTTTTCGATTATTAGGGATTGGAAAATTCACGACTGCTCTGATTTTATCCTCTGTGGTTGCAATACTTTCGTTTTCAATTATAAAGCCCAGAAACTGAATTTTCCGCTTTAAAATTTGAGCTTTCTCCCACTTGATTTGGAGTCCTGCACTCGAAGCTACCGATAAAACCTCTTTTAACATTTTTAGTCCACCTTCTTCGTCTATGGTCGGGATTATTATGTCGTCCATGTATACAACAATCTTCTTCTCATGTATCAAATTCCTAAGTACGGCACCAACGTAACGACAAAATAGTGCTGGTGAATTGCTAATTCCGAACGGGACATGGGTAAACTCGTATTGCCCATTATGCGTTACGAAGGACGTAAATTTTCTTGATTCTCTTTCGATCGGTACATGGAAAAATCCATTGGACAGATCTAACGTGGAAAACCCTTTTGTACCTTGTAATCGATCGAGTACATCATCTATTAATGCCATAGGAAAATTATCTATTGTTATTTTCATAAGACACTCGCCTTGGGCGTTGAAATACTGGAACATCGTCTTCTTAAATGAATTTCATCTCCACGGGAGACTTTATTAACTTTAATGGCTTGTATCCCTATAAAAAATTCAAGCACTTCAGTTTTCTGGCTCTTGTTCAAGTGGCTTAAATCAATCGAATCTACCACAGACGGCTCTTCAACAATCTCTTTCACGCACATGCTTCTAAAAATTCCCACATCCTCATTTTCGCTTTTCTTTTTCATAAAGATAACTCCCTTCGTACTAAACAAAATGTTGACGTGCTTTAAAACGTTATTTCCAATAATAGCGTCATACTCCAGCTCTCCCTGTTTGATTTCATGAAAAGTCATATTGTCCGCCAGTAGTTCTAAATCAAAACTCCCAATGGTCGTCAACGCACCTTCGAGATGTTTTATTTCACTGCGAAGTTCAGGACCGTCAAATTTTTTGCATAAGTCCTCTCTCATTAAACATAAATCGCATCCAGAATCTATCATTGCAACGAATGAAATATCAAGGGCGATAAAACGTTTATAAATAAGACCATCTTTGGATGACCTGACTTCTAGAACATTAGTCGCTTCTGGCTTTCCCGAAACTGCATTCTCTGGGCATTTCGTAGACATATGGCCACTTGTCTTGCACTTAAAACAAACAACGTCTCTCTTACAGTTTTTTGAGATATGGCCTTCTTCCCCACACTTAGAACATTTCCTCGACTCACTCACGTTGTTCTTTTTACCTGTACCGTCTTTGTCTCTAGCCTTACTATACTCATTCCTCACTCCTTATCACCTCCTTTACCTGTAATTTTCTCATATGTTTCAATCTCTTTCTTCAACTCTTTCAATTCGGCTCTGTAAAGACCTGCTTTATTTATCTTGCTGTCGGGAATGCCTTCAGCAAATAATAGAATCAAGCTTTGCTCTTCCAACTTTATTGGCTTAGTTATTTCCATCAGACTGTACAAAAACTCCATATTGGTTTCATTTGAAGCTTTTCGTCTAAGACTTAACATTCTGTGGATTTCTGCGGAACATAATTCTTTCCCAAACTCTTTCTTCAACTCTGCTTTAAGTTTAGACCACCCTTGAATACCAGTCGAACTTCTAATAAAAAGCTTGGCTGCTTCTTTTAATAGTTGCTTGGCATAGATGTATTTTTGTAGGTCATTCCATCCCACCGTTATGGAAACATCTACAAACTCATTTAGCCAATGGTTGACATCTTCCTGTGCTAACCCGGAGAATGAAGAAACACTGTCCTTAATATCCCTCAATGTGAACTTTGAACCATTATTATTAGCCGCTTCATGATAATGGCTAATGGAACTAACTGACCTAACCTGACCTGACCATCGTCCACTTCGGCTACACCAGAATCTGTCAAACCATAATAATAATAAAAAAAATTGTTAACGTTATTTGCGCCCTCTTAGCGCACTTATGCCTGCCTCTGTACAGACACAAGTTATAAATCACTCAATGCGTCTCCAATATTTGAGCTTGCCTTTCCGCCCTCGTAACACTGAATGCACCTGCCTCTGTGCAGATATGTACATACAAGAATTGGCTCACTCGCTCCCTCGTAGCTTTAGCACACTCGTCTCGTCGGTGCAAAGTTATATGTATCGTCGATGTCGTCGCTCTCTCTCACACCACTTCGCTTTAGCTTTAGCACACTCGTCTCGTCGGTACAAAGTTATATGTATCGTCGATGTCGTCTTTACGCCTAGTCGCTCTCTTCACTGTGTATCTATTATCGCCCTCTCTTCTCTTTTATGCACGCACGCTTCTCGTCTTGTTTGAGCGTCGTGTTAAAAAAAATTTTACGTAATTTTGCGAATTTCACCAATTTTTCTAATTGTTTCTTCAATTTAATTTCTTATTATTCACTCTTATGTATGTTAACGCATACTTTGTTAAACAAGTTCTGTCTCTTGAAAACTTTCCCGGTTTCCCTATTGTGTTCAGCCCAAGAAGTGGTCAATTAAATTAATTAAACTTTCATTAATATTGTTAAGCAACAAATAACTTGGAAGAATCCTATTTTAAACATTTTATTTTTTTGTAATTCGTACAAATTTTGGGGGGATGCCTTACCACGGGATATGTCCCAAAGGGCTGGAAAGAAGTGAGAGTGGCATTAATTCCCAAGGAAGGAAAGATATACCGATACTCACCAAAGGACTACAAACCCATCAGTCTTTCATCGTTTTTACTTAAAACGCTGGAACGACTCCAGGATCTGCAGCTCAGGATTAAGCTAATACCTCAAGCATTAAGCGGACCTCAGCACGCCTATCTCAAAGGTAGATCAGTTGAGACCGCTCTGCACCGCTCTGTGGGAACAATCGAGGGTAGTCTGCAGAGAAAGACGTAGAGGGTGCCTTCAACAACGTCAGGATCGAGTCTATATCGGCAGCACTTGTCAAAATTAACTTACACCCGAGGATCACTCGGTGGCTTAGCAACATGCTTGGATGCAGAAGGATCAACGCCCAACTCTGCACCTCTACAATTCGAAGAAAGGCCACTAGGGGCCTTGACTTCGAAGGGGAGTCATATCTCCCCTGCTGTGGAACATTGTCCTGAATGACCTTCTACTAAAAGTAAAGGATCAAGAATGCAGACCCATTCTTACCTACGGGGCGCCGGTATGGTGGGAGGTGACTCGCACCAACTCCCATCTGCTAAACCTCCGAAAGGTGCAAAGAATTGCTTGCTTGGGTGTAACAAGATGTGTTCGTTCTACCCCTTCTTCTTCATTTGCTTGATCTGGACCCGATAGAAATTTTGGCCAAGATACAACCCAACACGAACAGGACACTGTTACATTGGCCGAATGACGCAACGGTACGGTGGACCCTACCAAGACTTTTGTCGAAGTTGCGGTAACGTAGAAGAGACAGAGAGTGTCCAACACCTTCTTTGCGACTGCCCTGCACTAGTAAGAAGGCGATCCCGTTTTCTCGGGAAGCCATTCATTGAGGAACTGGGCGGTCTCTCAAACGTACGTTTGGAAGACCAACCACTCTTTCTGGACTCCACAAAGTGGTTTCAAGGGCGTGGCCAGCCCACAGTAACTGCTTAACTGATCCACATAAGCAACGTGTACCCTCTTCAGCCTATATCCCATCAACCCTTCCCTTCCTCCCTCTTAATCCTACAGTTTTCCATCAGACACCACAATGGGCCCTAGACCGAGCCGTCTGTTTAACCTAACCTAACCTAATAGACCCATTTATACTATTTCAAAGTACAGGGTCTAATGAGATTTAAGAGCAACGGCTTTGGCACCACTAATTTAATCTTACAGATATGGCTTTATTATTACTTAGCCAAACAAATTGCAAAGGCTAACTGGTTGTTTTAAGATTAGATTGGTTGTGAATAACGCTATTATTAACTGATGCTTTTATTCTATGTATAAATTAATTGATTTTGGTTGTTAGCAAATGTTACAATCGTTTACAAAATAATTTTCATTAGAGAATTAAAAGGCTTAGTAAACTTAGTACATATGTCTGAAGGACCTACATGTATTTAATTTAATATAAATAATTACAGATGATCTACACGAACTAAGTTTCAATTTTTGCCTAAAAATTATACTTTATTCAAATTAGCTTAGTTTAGCTTATAAAAAAATCGGCTCGTAAAGAAACATTTATTAAGTTATCGGCTTCTTTTATTCTAACTAGTTGATAAAATCTTTCGGCTAACCGAAGCTTTGCATGCCAATTCCAAAGAAAATGTTACATTTTACTATTAGGTGTTGCCCATTTCATTTTTGTTAAGCTTTGAAAATAAACTCGACGCCAATCGATATATATTTGCATTTAGCTAAAATCTATTAAAATCAGCTTGGCCGATAACCATAGGTGATTATTGTCACCTAGAATCAAACTATTCAATTGATATTTAAAACTCTAACTATTTTCGTTTATATCATAATGTTTAATTTTGGAATTGGCATGGACTTTGAATGTGAAACCCTATCTGACATTCCGGCTACGCTACAGCACAGCATTAAATAAAGACTCTGTTATGTTTAGGTATGCATTTTAGTTTTGTTTCTTGCTGATGTAGGCACTTTGTAAACGTAAATACTTGTACATACAATTATATAATAACTAATTTAACCCTTTAGATATTCCTCAAAAAAGTTAGTTGAAATACATTACTGATGTAGAACACATCGCACATCGATTGATCGATTTTTGCATATGCCATTTTCGAGGTTATTCACTTGATATATTTTTAGCCGATTAATCGATTTAAATGAATCGATTTTCATGAAAAATTGTCCTATTTGCACATCCTTAGCAAACGCTACAAAATACACACCCGGTGTCAATATTTCGTTTCAATGAAAAGTTAAAAATAATTTTATTATCGTATATGTATATAAATACCATAATAAGATTTTGTTAATGATCGCGAGCTAAATTAAAATGTGTTATGTTAAAGTGATCATGCACTTTTCAGTGTATTTATGTGCATATGAAAAATCGATCAATCGGTGTCAAAATCTCCGATGTTTCGATCAATCAATATTTGCCCGGCGATTTTAAGAATCCGATTTTTAAACTGATGTTCAGTTTGGAAAATATATAAAAAATTCTAATTTGAGCGGCATACAAGTTTACATATGAATATCTCTTTTTGAATTGTTGCTGTTCTTGTGATCATCGTTGATTGTATCCAAAGTGTGTTTTGCTGTTTAGCGAGTAAAAATATTATTCATAGGTGTCCCTATTCAAATTAACTTGTTACATTATTGTTTTAAGGGACGGAAAACAGTTAAGTAAATCCAGATAATGATCCATTGAACACTGCAAGAAAGGAAAAGATTATTATAATATAAATTGATGAAATTTTAGATTCTCAGCATAAGCATTTCTTATCCTAACTATTTCGGTTGTTTATTACACTAGGTATAGATAGAAGTTACCCTTTAAACATAGTATCTAGTGCACCAGAATCCATTCCTTGACCTTTAACTCCATTACAAAAAATATCATTCTGTGGAAAGGGTCCGACAGTAAAATACCCTGTGGAATGTTAAATTCCATAAGCATGCAAACAGAGTTAATCTGCTCACGAATAAATAGACATACGCATGAAACATTAGCGTCACTATATGGAATAATTGTCTTCGAATAACTTCCGTGTTTATAATCCGATTGCGATCAAATTTTGACGGTAATGTGATATCACCATAAGTATCATTCCCGTCGAATCTCAAATCTCCAGCTTGATAATTGCCGGGGTTATGGTGTTTTGCGATTTGTTTAAGAAGGATGTCATTCAAAATTTGAAATTGGCAATCGGTCCGGACCCTCCTAATCATCATACGTGCCAAATCTCAAGCTGTATCTATAATATTGCTTAAGTTAAATGGTTTTTATCGATTTGTTGGCGAAGACGGCGTGGCATCCAAAATTTGAAATAAACTTGATCTGCGTGCAAAAATGAGAAGTCTTTATACCAAATTTAGTGTACTTAGGTCTTACCATCTCTGAGATCCTTTCGTTCATACGGACAGACAGACGGACATGGCCATATCGATTCAGCTCGTCGCCCTGACGAAGAACATATATACTAGTGATGTGAATTTGGTATAAAGCTTCGAATTCGATGCTTTTCGATGAATGAGAAATCGATGATGTCCGATGTTTTCACACCATTCCGTTTTATTTAAATTTATTTAATTTTAGAGTTTTATTAATTTATTTTTTTCAAAATGAAGCTTAGAAATTTTAAATCATTTATTCAAAATAAATTATTCAATAAAAATATTGTGAAGTTAAAAGCGTCGGTTTGTCAAACATCGATGTTTTTTTCATCACTAATATATACTTTATAGGGTCTGTCACGCCTCCTTCTGCCTGTTTTTTTAACAAACTTAATATACCTCACAGGGTATAAAAACCAGTGTTTAAAAACTTACAGTCAAAGAAGCAAATGTCGAAAAATTTTGACTTATTTTAGCTTTTACAGTTTGTGACTGTTTAAAATTATCTGTTGCTTTTGCTTCGACTTGTAAAATTTCCGAAGTCGAAGTCAAAGTTTTTAGATTTTTGATCAACTTATGTAAGCCTTGTTAAATTACACAAAAATGTAAATTATTTTTTAAATCATGGTACGCAATAAACATTACTTTTAGAACATCTTTGAAAACAAACAAGATTTTGAGATTGCTGTTTGCAAAACATGCAAGACTAAACCTAAAAACAATAGAGTATTAAATCTGAGGAGACACCTCTTCATCTTCTGATTCAAAGAAGTGATACAGATGTATTAACGTTTTGGAAGGGGAAACAGTGTACTGACCGTGAACTTTATGCAATCAGTGTACTGCTTTGCAGTACTACCAACACAGGTAAATAAGAATACATACTTAAATACTGTGAAATATTTATAGTTTTGGCTTGTAACAGATGAAGCTTAGTCCCCAGGACTGAAAAATCGTGTACGCTATCTGGCAACTCCATATAAAAAAAATGCAGTAAGCTACAGTGGAGCAAGCTCGACAGTAGGAGACCCAGTACTTTTGAGTGCAAAGCGTTCACTAAAGATTGTTCTTCAATCTTGCGTACCATTCAATAGATGCCACCACTTGATATACATAGAGGTCGCTAGCGTTTCTTCTTCTTTCTTTTGCCTGTAACATTGTTAGTTGAATAACTTACGCGTTTATCAACCGATTGGAATGAAATTTTCAGGTTTGGACTATAGTGAGTATTATGTAGACCAAAAATCAAGACGCTAGTTTTAAAGGTTCACTTGTAATTCGTCTTTAAAATTTGGTTTTTCAATTTTTAGAGATATAGATGAACCTACATGCCAAATTTGGTGTCTCTAGCTTTTATAGTCTCTGAGATCTAGGAACTCAAAAATCGGACAGACGGACATGGCTATATTCGGCTGTTGACGCTGATCAAGAATATATATACTTTATGGGGTCTGCCACGCCTCCTCCTGCCTGATACGCATATTTTTTTTGCACAAACTTAATAGACCCATTTGTACTTTTTTAAAGTACTGGGTCTAAAAACAGTAGCGAAAAGCAAACTAATTTATTTGCTGTGGGATTTAGCTGGTGCGATCCGCAGTACGAACTTTTATCAACGCTCTTTTTTGCTGCTGATGAGAAAAATATATGTGTCACTCAAATTTTAGCAGCTTTTCTACAAAAAGCGTCTGGTGAATTATCGAAATGGAGGGAACTGGAGCCAAATCAAAAAGGCGCTTGAACAACAAAAAAAGATCGACACACTCTGCTTTTATGTCCTGTCCTCACTGCATTTGCATTCCGCATTTCAGAATTTTCGGACAAATGCTGCATTTCATCCCATACATTTCTTATGGGAGCTAGGGTGGGGAAAAGTAGCATTCAACCAACATGCAACCACGTTTCGATAGGACTATTCGCTTTTAATCGATTTTTGGTAATTATTGTGGAAATCGAGAGATTTAACTTAGTGCCAACTGATCATCGGAACCGACTAAGCCAAGATGTTCTTGAGAACATTTAAATGCTAGTTCCCATCGCGCGAGCCGCCTCTTAGTATGAAGCACAAAGGATCTGCGAAAACGTCCCAATCTATTGGCAAGGCTAAGCTTTAGGTCACTGAGCAGCAAAGGAAGTTAACTAAAGCTATAGCATTCACCTCGACTGAAGCAGCACTGGGTAACAATCGTTATAAAGCTTTGGACAAAGAAGCGAACAACTGTTTCTTTAGTTTTTTTTTTACGAAAATTCTTGCACAATTGAAAATCTTTCAAATCCAAGAGCACGTCAGCTCTTTTGGATCACGGTGGACTAATTTTTCTTAAAATAAAATGTTTTTAAAAATGTTGGAAATCTGTATTCCAAAGACATCTAGTGCAAAAGTAGTGATACAAAAATTTATTATGAATGTGAATTTAAGTTTTCTCTTATCAACTTGTAACATCATAACCAAAGATTTTCTTAGATCTGCAGTAATTTTTTTAATATAAAGAAAGTTGATTTCAACTTAAGAGTTATGCAATTAGACGTAGATCTTTTATAAAATATCCAAATATTCTTAGTGATCGAAAGTCAAGTGACTTATTCCTTTTATTCAAAGATATTAAGGACGATCACAGGACCTACATGGTATATGAGAACCAGCGATATTGAGCGCTACCTCAAAGTAACCAAAATTGGTGACAAAATACAAGTGATTGCCAAAAAGTCCACGGAGAGGCTTGGGAATCATCCAAACTGTCTAGCTTGACGCCTAACGTCTGCCTATCACCAAACAAGAATACGGAGAAGACTGAAACTTCCGTGTTTATCATCCGATTGGAATGAAATTTTCTGGACTGGTTTGGATCATAGTGTATATTATATGTACCAACAATCAAGGCGCTAACATTAAAGGGGCTTCTTTAATTCGGCATCGAAATTTTGTATTTCAATTTCCGGGGGCGGATAGGGGCGTGGCAAAAAACCAAAAACAAACTTGATCAATGGTAGATATAGATGATCCAACATACCAAATTTGGTGTCTCTAGCTCTTATAGTCTCTGAGATCTAGGTGTTCATATTTTCGAAATTTCGAACAGACGTATTCTATCCGTTTATTATGCGATCCGGATAAAACTTTCAGGACAGGATTGAATTAAAGAGTTTATCATGTATGCTAAAAATCATATCGCTAGCATTAAAGGAGCTTTCGTAATTCGACTTTGAAATTTTGTTTCAAATTTTGCGGGGGCGGAGGGGGGCGTTGCAAAATTCCAAAACAAACTTGATCAATGCAAGATATAGATGAACCTTCATGCCAAATTTGGTGGCTCTAGCTCATGAGTTTTTAAATAGCATCCTAGATTTTTCACTTTATCAAGTAAACAATAGTCGGAATTGCAACAACCGTCTTCTGGACATAATATTTGTATCTGATCCTTCAGTTTGTGCTGTCAGTAGAATAGATCCGCTCGTGCTTACCAAAGATTCATTTCACCCTACGTTAGAAATGAATCTTGATCTACCTATTCTTGAGCAAACTGTGCTCCCTAAAGCAACGTCTAAACCTCGCTGTTTTAGAAAAGCCGAATTTAACAAATTAAATAATCTCATTATTAATCATGACTGGTCCCAGTTTTTTGCGAGCAATTCCTTAGAATTTGCTCTGTGTCTTTTTTATGACACTTTGAACATCTTTTTTAATCAATGCGTTCCTCGAAGGTACTCAGTGAGGTCTAATAAGCCCCCATGGTTTACCCAAGAGCCACAAGTCTAAAAAATTTAAAATCGTGATATTTTAAAATATATAAACGTATCGGGAACGTAATTTTAACTCACTTAATTTGCAACTATACAACGATTATTTGTGTCGTTGCCGGATTCAGTTTGCTCAGGACCCTCAACGATTCTATAATTTTGTAAATTCTAAACGTAAGTCATCTTTATTACCTCATTCAGTTTCATATGAAAATCAGGCTTCAGCCGATTTATTTGCAGAATTTTTTCAATCTACTTACTCTGTTAATAGCTACTCTCCTAGTAACATACATCCTGCCCCTATAATTTGAAAAAATCTAACTTGATTACTAAGTTCGTGATCACTGAAGACTCAGTATTATGTAAGCTCAATTTAATTAAACCAGTATTCTCCCCAGGCCCGATGGGTTGCCAGGATGCGTACTTAGGTACTGCGCTCGCTCCTTATATCCAGTCTTACATAGACTATTTATTTTGTCTGTTGAATCTCCGTTACACAAAAGTGGCTTTAACAACTATAGCCCAATTTCAAAAATGTCTGCTACGCCTAAACTTTTTGAGAAAATTATTACTTCACAACTTACTCATTTTTGTAGTTCCATAATTTCACTTTACCAACATGGTTTTGTGAAACATAGATCTTCAACCACAAACCTGCTCGAATTTTCTTCTATAGTGATCAAGGGTTTTAAAAATGAAATGCAGACTGATGTTGTTTACAACGACTTCAGTAAAGCATTTGACTATATTAACCACTGTCTTCTACTTTTAAAGTTGAATTTAATTCGATTTCCATATAATATTCTTATGTGGTTATCCGATTACCTTACTAACAGAACACAAAACGTGTTCTTCAAGTCGGTTATTTTGAAACCCGTCTGGGTAACGTCTGGTGTTCCTCAGGGTAGTCATCTTGGACCCTTTGCATTTTAACCTCTTTATTAACGATCTCCTTCTATTATTCTACACTCTAACATTTTTATGTATGCTGATGATGTAAAGTTGTGTCTGTCATTTACGAACAGTTCTTATTTTGATTTACTGCAAGCAGATCTTGCACGCTTTTATAAATGGTGCAAGTTTAATTTGCTGAATCTTAACTGTCCTAAATGCAAGGTTATGACTTTCTATAGACACGTGCATCACATTATCAATTATACTCTTGATTTGGTACCCCTTACTAGAGTAGATGAAGTAAATGATCTTGGTGTTCTCCTCGACCATAGACTGAAGTTTGATACACATGTTGCTTTAATGGTTAGTAGGGCGACTCAAGTTCTTGGGTGCATCAAACGATGGGCAAAGGAATTTGATGACCCTTATACGACAAAATTACTTTATGAATCTCTTGTTCATCCGATTCTGGAATATGGTTCGTGTGTTTGGTCTCCACAATACTCTAACCACCAGGTTCGTTTTGAATCTGTCCAAAAGAAATTTCTATTATTTGCTTTACGTGGTTTTAACTGGGTTTCAAGCTTTAATTTACCCCCGTATACTAGTAGACTTCTTTTAATTAATCTACCCACTTTAACTAACCGTCGTATTATGCTTGGCGTCATGTTTATTGTTAAATTAGTAGCTGGCGAAATTGATTCTTCTTATTTATTGAGTCAAAATTGCAATCAACCTTCGTGGTGAACGGTCGTGTTATTTTACGCGCTCCGGAAAGCGCCACAACTGTGGACATAGTGACATTCAAAAGAAAAAGATAAATAAATATAACATCAAAGTGTATTCGAGTAATACAGCAATAGCGCCAAGACGCTGTACATAACTCTAACACCAGTTGTTATTCTTAACACAAGTGAAAAACTAATAAAAACATAAAAAGTGGCACGCACAAATCGTGCAAAATGAACAATGCTCAAGAAAAAGAGCGAAGAAGCACTATCGACCAGAGAAATGGGTTCTACTCGTACTTTTCAACCCGTGATACCGAATTGCAGCGGAATTCAGCTCTCTTGTCCGCTGACGGCCAGAGACCACGATCTTGCTCTCCGGCTCTCCCCCCTGTAACCTCTAGCTCATGGAGCTCGTAGTGCAGCTCTCCAGCACCGGTGGTCGCATTAATTTCGACACACACCGCTCCAACAACTAGTACAATGACCTCAGTAGTTACTACAATCGCAGCAACAACAACAACTGCAACTGTATCCGTCATCAGCAACGCGTTAACGGCTACAATAGCCAAAGCGATTTCTGCAACGCAAGCGGATCATTCAATGATGACAACAACTTCAAGCTCAAGCCCCATCGCCGCCAAGAACAACAACGTTAAAAAACAAGAATCAAAACAAAAACCAAAAACGGGTCCAGCTGTTCAGACTGGTATGGATCGCTACATTCAAATTAAAAGAAAGTCGAGCCCCCTAAACTTGAAGCCAAAAATTATCCGTGGCGACTCAAGCCTAGATCAAACAAAAGTCCAATTGAAGTCCGAAGTTTCTAAACGACAGTGAAAAGAACTTCTACACGTACCAACTAAAAAGCAGCAAGGGACTGCAAGTCGTACTGAAGGGCATTGACCCTGACGTTACACCTGAAGAAATAACTAAGGCGCTACAAGATAAAGGATTTAGCGCTAAGACAGTTTTCAACATCCTGAACAGAGACAAGAAACCGCAGCCGCTATTCAAGGTAGAACTTGAACCTGAAAGCAAGTCGTTAAAGAACAACGAAGTGCACCCAATATATAAACTTCAGTTCTTATTGCACCGTAGAATCACAGTAGAAGAACTACATAAACGCAAGGGACCGGTACAATGCATGGATTGTTAAGAATATGGCCATACAAGAAAATACTGTACACTGCGTTCGGTGTGTGTAGTTTGCGGAGAGCTTCACGACTCTGCACACTGCCCAGTGGATAAAGACGACTCCACCACAAAAAAGTGCAGCAACTGCGGTGGTAATCACACAGCTAATTACAAAGGATGCCCAATATATAAGGAGATGAAAAGTCGACTCCATCAGCGAGTGACCACTGCACGTCCCCAAAACGTACCGTTTACCCCATCCAAATTAAACCCAGATGTCTTCTTTTCGACTGCAGCCCAATCCTCTCTTGGACCCGAAAACTTTACAAAAAACATGACATTTGCAAACGCGTTTAAATCAGGACTGGAGCCTCCTGCCTCAAATACACCGTTTTTACAAGCAGCACACTTGGAACCCAACACGGCAAGGCAGTATCAACCAACGGACCAGCAACAAAGCAATTCTGAAGCATTATTATTTAACCTGCAGCAAAGCCTTATGGACTTCATAGCATTTATGCGGACAACCATGCAAGATTTAATGCGAAATCAAAATCTTTTGATACAAATGCTGCTATCACAACAATCAAAATAATCGATGGCTCCCCTACGTATATCTATGTGGAACGCTAATGGCGTTTCACAACGTAAACTTGAGTTAGCTCAATTTCTTCTCGACAATCATATCGACGTTATGCTACTCTCAGAAACACACCTTACAAACAAGTATAATTTTAATCTACGAGGCTACTTGTTCTACGGAACAAATCATCCCGATGGTAAAGCACATGGTGGTACTGGTATTCTGATTAGAAACCGCATCAAGCACCACTGCCATAAAGAATTTGCTCAAAACTACCTACAGGCCACATCTATAAACATAAAACTGGACAATGGTAACCAACTTACTCTAGCCGCCGTATACTGCCCCCCTCGCTTTACCATAACTGAAGGTGAGTTTACGCAGTTTTTTAACTCACTTGGAGAACACTTTATAGCAGGAGGAGACTACAATGCCAAGCACACACACTGGAGATCTCGACTCGTTAACCCAAAAGGAAACCAGCTTTACAATGCCGTTATTAAAGCTAACAATAAGCTAGACCACGTTTCTCCCGGTAGACCAACATACTGGCCAACAGATTCCAAGAAACTTCCCGATTTAATTGACTTTGCAATTACGAAAAATATTCCTCGAAGTCTGATAAGCGCCGAGTGTCTTTCAGATCTCTCATCTGATCACTCACCAGTTCTAATAAAACTACTTCGACAAACAGAGTCCGTAGATCAACCGAATAGACTGACTTCACATAAAACCAATTGGCTTCGATACAAAAAATATATTAGTTCACATATTGAACTAAAACCTCTCTCTAACGTTGAAGCTGACATCGAACAATGTGTAAATACACTGGAGTCCGTCCTCGTAACTGCAGCTCGTATTGCAACACCTGATACTACACAAGTACTACACATCCAAAAGAAGTCAAATCTAGAAATCGAACAGCTCGTCCAAGAAAAGCGACGATTACGTCGAAAATGGCAATTTTACAGATCGCCTTCCGCACGGCAAAGATTAAAAGACGCCACACGTAAACTCACCAAAGCCTTAAAGCAGGAAGAAGCATATGCTAAACGCCGTTCTATAGAGAAATTATCAACATCTTGTAAAAAACACTTACTATGGAGAGCTCACCCCACCCTTTGTTCACCGACAGAAACCGTGATGCCCATCAGAAACTCCGTAGGCGCTTGGGCCCGCAGCGATGAAGATAGAGCCAGCACCTTTCCGGCTCACCTTCAAAATGTGTTCCAACCAAATACCGCAACAAATGCTTTTACACTACCAACATTAAGAAGAAGTGACTCCCAGCCTCAACATGCACCAATCGAGTTTCGCCCAAATGTGATCGCCAACACCATCAAATTGCAACTGGACCCCATAAAATCTTCGGGCTGCGATCTAATAAATCCATTTATAAGACTCCACAACAAAATCCCTTCGCATCAACTCGGCTTTCGGGAAAAGCATGGAACTATTGAGCAGGTCAACCGCATAACAGCAAAAATACGAAACGCCTTCGAAAATCGAGAATATTGCACAGCAATATTTCTAGATGTCTCTCAAGCATTTGACAGAGTCTGGTTAGACGGCCTAATGCATAAAATTAAATCAACGCTTCCAAATAACACACACAAGCTTCTAAGGTCATATTTTTACGATAGAAAATTTGCAGTCAGATGTAACACAGCTTTATCCAACGATCACACCATTGGAGCCGGAGTTCCACAAGGCAGCGTACTTGGGCCGACACCATACGTTCTCTACACAGCAGACATTCCAACAAGCAGGGAACTAATAACTTCTACCTTCGCTGATGATACAGCTATTTTCAGCCGCTCAAGATGCCCAATACAAGCAACTGCGCAATTGGCTCTTCACCTGGTCGACGTAGAAAAATTACTATCCGACTGGCGGATAAAAATAAACGAACAGAAATGCAAGCACGTTACGTTTACCCTGAACAGGCAAAATTGTCCACCGCTCAGATTCAACAACACCGTACTCCCTCAAGCAAACGAAGTGACGTACCTAGGAGTTCAACTCGACAGAAGACTCACAAGGCACAGACATATCGAAGCAAAGAGAACACACCTAAAACTAAAAGCCAACAGTCTTCACTGGCTTATTAACGCTCGCTCGCCCCTTAGTTATGATCACAAGGTTCTGCTCTACAATTCTGTGCTAAAACCTATCTGGACCTATGGCTCCCAATTATGGGGGAGTGCTTGCAATAGCAATATTGATATTGTCCAGCGAGCCCAGTCAAAGATATTGAGAACCATCACTGGGGCACCGTGATACGTTCGAAATGAAAACATACAAAGCGACCTGAATATCCAGCCGGTCAAAGATGTAATAACAGAACAGAAGACTAAGTACTTTGCCAAGCTTTCCACGCACCCCAACCACCTCGCGAGAGGCCTAATAAGGTTGTGCAGCCGATCTCGACTTCGTCGTATTGACCTACCAACCGATAGACTTTAGGGCCGCGTGTCAATTTACAATCCAAGAAGACTGTTAACTATTGTTTATTTATAAGATTTGCAAAATTATTGTTAGTCTCAAGTTAAGAGAAGATCCAATAAATAAAAGCCAAGTATTATTAAAAAAAAATTTTTTTTTGGGTCAAATTAATTTCTTAGTTCATGCAAGGTATATTCAATGCAGATGCCTCAATTTTTACTATTAAAACATCTATCTTATTCTCTCTAACTCATAATAACTAACGATAACATGATATCAGACCTGATTGGGTTTTTCTAGGGTTTTCCCCAATCCTCGCAACAAATGTTAATTAATTTTGAACTTGCCCATTATATATATATATTATAATTTTTTTTAATAATTATTATTTATAATGTAACTAAACACTTATCTGTCGGTTGCACATAGTCGACATTAAATAAAAAATAATCTGCGAGTTTGGTTGAGGTAGCTCAAAAAACAACAAAGCTCTTTATACCAACCGATTGTGCACTGTAGCTTAATGGACCCTTATACCTCGATTTTTTTATAGCTTGAATTTTTTAAGCCTGAACTTTATTATTTGGACATGCTAGTCTCAGTCCAAATTTTTGTCACAAAATTGATATCAGTCATTGAGAATTGCTTTTGGTACTAGGTTGTGGTTGTGTTTCCTAATATACATATAAGTTTTGGCTTCCAATGCCATCTCGATTGGATAAAAATCAGATAGTTTATGTAGCAAATATGAAATATAGTGACTTACCTTTAAGGGCAACCGCATTCATCAACCACCATTTTTGGTAGGTCACGCTTAATTATACCATCGTCGCCATAGTATATTAAGGACATGCTGGAAAATTTGACTGGAGCGCAACAGGGTCTCATACCGTTTAGAAGGCCCATTTTTCGGTATTCTTCTATAAAATGGGTATGGAATGTTTGAAATGTATCAGGAGTTCGAAAAGGTCCAGTACATTCGCCTCTACAATAATTAGCAAAATATCCTCTTGGGGCTATTATCCAATCATCCCAGCCGAGAGCCTTAAATGATACGTAAAATGATTCCTTGCAGCACTGTCCACTAGTGGTACCACCACAATCCACAGCGCGCCTTCTGACACGCCTTGGTCTTGTCAATTCGGTATGGAGTACAAGAAATGGACGGTTTGGATTTATGTGCCCGTTTCCAGTCGTTGCGGTTGTCTTCATCTTTATTTGGGTATTTTGTGCCGACCATTGGAACAAATGCAGTGAGTATTGGCTACCACAGCCAGTGCAGTCAACCAACAAACGCAAGTTCTTATCTTTGCTATCAGTATACCATTCGCGAATTGTTTCGGTCAAGTCGAACTTTTGCCATCCCAAATGATCGGTGTCAACTTCAAAAGAGGCGCGAAATAAAAAGGCTTGATCCACGGCCTACCAATAAGAAATCAGATGCCAGAAATTTATTTTAAATTCTAAATCAAAATAATAGTTTACCTTTTCTGTGATATTTATTCCTTCAGTCATACGGAATACCCAAATTTTGATCCTTTGACGGGGTATTCCTCCACCATATTTAATCTTCCGCTTGTTTTCCAATAGATGTTGCATTTCAAGATTCATCTCAGATGACTTACTCCATTCATTGTGCTGTTTTTCAATACGTATATGCATTTGCGCACTTCGTATGGATAGCTTTTGATTAGGTACTCGTGTTTTCTGAGGTGCAAACTCTACTATACGATGCTGATGATATTGTGTTCCTAAAAAAAAGGTAATCATTTTGTTTCGAATCAATTAAGTTTGTTTTTTTGCCGATCATTCCAATGATAGCTATATGATATAGTGATCCAATCCGGTCGGATCCGAGAAAGGTGCTGCAGCAAAAAAAGGGTCCTCTACCAAGATTCATGAAAATAGTTTTAAAACTAAGAGACTTATTTCAGTAACAACAGACGGACATGGCTATATCGGCTCAGCTAGTCGCACAGTGTAAGATTTTGCCAATCAATTGTGACTGCTTACAATGAACTGTTGCTTTTGCTTCGACTTGTAAAATTTCTGAAGTCGAAGTCAAAGCCGAAGTCGATATTTAAAAAGTCCTCGAACATTTTTTTTTTTGGCTTGTAACACTCTTCCATTATTTTGCTTTTGCTTTGCTTTGACTTCCAAAAATTCTACAAGTCAAAGATCGAAGATTTAGAACAACTTATGTAATTTTTCTCTGTCATAGATAAAACCTTAGGCTCAGTCAGCTTGTTTTTGTGATTATTATTATTTTCATCTTGTGTTGTTTTCAATATTGATCTCACACATTTTTGTTTAGACCCTGTACTTTATAAAAGTAAAAATGGGTCTATTAAGATTGTACAAAAAAAATGTGCGTAACAGGTAGAAGGAGGCGTGGCAGAAACATAAAGTACATATGTTATATTCTTGATGAGCATCAACAGCCGAGTCGATATAGCCATGTCCGTCTGTCCGTCCGTCCGTCCGTCCGCCCTTTTTTGAGTTGAGATCAAGTTTGTTTTAGGTTTTCGCCACGCCCCTCTCCGCCCCCCGAAATTGAAAAACCAAATAACAAGAGCACCTTTATGCTAGCGCATTGATTTTTGGTACTTAAAATATTCACTATTGTCCAAACCAAAACTTTGCTGAAAATAGCATTCGAATCGGATGATAAACGTGGAAGTTAATCAACTTACAATGTTACGGGCAAAAGGAACAAGAAGAGATGGTAGCGACCTCTTTGTTAATCAATTAATATCTTCCCAGTGGCGCTACCTATTGAAATTTCTGGTACATTATGAACGCATTGCACTCAAAAAGTACAGGGTCTCCTCCTCTGGAGCTTGCTCAATAGTAGCTTACTGAATTTTTATACCCTTGCAGAGGGTATTAAATTTTGTCACGAAATGTGTAACGCATTGAAAGAGGCCTCGCAGACCCCATAAAGTATATATATATATATAACTCTTTGTCCTGATTCACTGACTGACTGACTGAGTCATCACGCTGTAGGCCAAACGGTTCAAGATATTGAGATGAAATTTTTACACAACATAGCTGAGACATAATTATCGTGCAATATGACGGGATTTTTTGATATCCCTACAGGAAGGGGCTAAAATGGGGGTCAAAGGTCAAAATTGATTAGTATGAAATTTTTTTTTGTATTTTGAGCTATCTTAACCAAACTCACAGATTATGTATTTCTTACTCACTGCTACATCCTGAGAAAATTTGGTCAAGATCGGATCACTATATCATATAGCTGCCATAGGAACAATCAGATGCATATAAAACATTAGTACGATGACCTTTGTTGTTTTTTGAGCTATCTCAACCAAACTCACAGATTATGTATTTCTTACTCACTGCTACATCCTAAGAAAATTTGGTCAGGATCGGATGACTGTATCATAAAGCTGCCATAGGAACAGTGGCTTTTGATGCCATAAATAAGCAATCAAAAGCAGTGGGGGAGGGGGCACGACTCATTGGTGTTGCGAATTTTAAAATAAATTTGCAGTGTATGGCACTGTAACTCGCCCTTGCTGCTCTAATGTATTGAGTTTACATTCCCGCTTTTTTAAAAGAAATGACATCAAGTCTAGCTATTGCTATTTTCACTCCACATTTCTTTCCGAGATTTCAGAGAGCTCACAGTGCGGTAACAGAGGCCAAAGTGTAGATCAAATCAACCGAGCATAATATGGTAGCCACCATAATTTCTTCTCCAATAAAATCCAATTGTTAGTCGTTTAAAGAAAATTTTTTTTAATAATATTCAAATAAAGTTTTAGGTAATGATTACGGGTATGTGTATTTGTCTGCATCTGTGTCTCCTTGTATGTCTGAATCTGTATTTGTTTCTTCACTTATACCTGAACTTGTATCTGAATTTGTGTCTGCATCTGTGCCTGTATCTCTATCAATAGCGGTATCTGAGGACTTCAATAAATCTAGTGACTCTTCGGGTATATTAGTGGTTTTATTTTTGTATGTCGGATGATGTTGTAATTATTGGATCAGAACTTATAAATAATATATTTAAAACATCCTCAATTTGTTTTATCCGACTGATTTTTCGAGAAAATTGCTCCCGATATCTTTTGTTGGGTAACAGTTAAGGAGCTAAGGTTCTAAAGTTCTATTTATTACTTTATTATCTTTGATTCTGCCAGGTGGCACAGCGATAAGGCCCATTATGGCAATTCTAACTGTAATAATGTACATTAAAGTAACAATTTACTAGCTTTTGGCTTACTGTCAACCTGTTTACTTATTTTATTTATGACATTTTAAGCCATAATTTATATTAATTGATTACGCTATTTGATCACAAGAGCTAATTTACTAAGCGTTCATTAGAGATATCAGAATTGAATT